>CM075984.1:37271645-37557177 GCA_038087875.1 Malacoraja senta
TCCAAGCGGAGTGCAAAGCAATGCCCATGATAGTATCCAGAGCAGTATAAATACACCACCAGCTCATCCTACCACTACATTCACTGCACTTCTTGCCTCTTCACCACCCAAACGTAGTTCAAGGCTTTGCTTCCACAGCTTGTATGCTGCTGAGCCTTTATGAACGAAATCATTAATAATATTTTAAAATCGTTTGTTTTCTTCAACTTTATCCATGTATTATGCTGATAAGTTTGCATCCAAGCATAGCTATCATGAGCTGGCTGCTTTGGCTATGTTACCAACCAAAGTATGATGGCATCCTTGCATGCTAACCATATTATTGTGCCTGTGTGCCCACCTAGTTTTTTTTAAGTTGTTAATTTTTCAGCATCAGTAATTTTTTCCTTCCAATTAGTTAGGCCAATCATGCTTCTCCAGTGGTATGCCTTGGATTCGTCCCATTCAGAGTCACAAGCACAGAAGTTTCACTTGTGGAGTAGTGAAGAATTTCCATCTTATGGATGTGACATTAACCAGAGACATTGTTGGTCCAGAACAGAAGTATAAAATTACAAAACAAGCTTGGACATACTCCAGATGTCCGAGTCAATAAAGTTCCGAAAATAATCAAAATATTTGACTGAAGAATGGTTCTGACCCAAAAGGTTACCTATTATTTTTCTCCAGAGATGCTCTCTGACCTGCTGAATTAATCTGCAGTTTGTGTCTACCCTCGGTATAAACCAGCATCTGCAGTGCCTTCCTACACTGTTACTACCTTGTTATTTTTGATGCTCAACTTGGGTGCTGTGTTTCCTTCACATTACTTTATCTAGAAAGGTGCAGCTTTGGAATATCCGGGAAATGTTGGAATGGTGACATATAAATAAAACAAATTTTTCAATGAATTTTTCAATGCATCCACCGACACTAACAACAACGCATTTCTAACAATGTGCGTCAAAGATAATGGCTAGAAGTCAACATAATGGTGAGGCTCTGGCACCTTCGACATATATATTGTGGCATTTTAGTTCAGAGCTACAGCGCGGAAACAGGCCCTTTGGCTCACCGCATCTGTGACGACCTGCGATCGCCACACACTAACGCTATCCACACACTAGGAACAATTTACAATTATACCAAGCCAATTAACCTAAAACCTGTATGTCTTTGGAGTGCGGGAGGAAACCGGAGATCCCGGAGATAACCCACACGATCACGGGGAGAACATACAAACTTTGTACAGATAGCACCCGTAGCTACGATTGAACCCAGTTCACTGGCACTGGTAAGGCAGCAACTCTACTGCTGTGTCACCAATTTTAATGTGGTTAAATGAAAATAATGAAAAGTTGTCATTTGGCTGTCAATTTTGCAAAGATTGGTCTGGCAGTATCCTGCACATTTCTTATAAGTTGCATTGAGCAGTCCAAAGTTGTTTTGATTTGTGGATCAGTTTGGAAATGAGTAGAAGGCAATTGGGTATTAAGTCTGATACATCCTTTTCTATCTATCTATATTTAAAACTCTTGTGTGTGTGTGTGGGTGTCAGATTGATTCCTTGCTCCGCCAAAACCACATGCGAAAACTCCGAGATTTTTCCATTTCGCTAGACATTACACTTTTACATACCCTAACACACTCCTTATTAGATTTAGACATTTTTATGTACACATTTTAAAATAAAATCCCCCCCCCCCCCCCCCCCACTCACTCATTTTGTCGCCTGCTGCCGCCCGGCTCAGCTCCAAAACGCTGACATTTTTATTCTTTCGCAGGCGATTTTCGCAGCTGCCGCCCGGCTCTCCTCCACTAACCCCCCCCACCCCCACGGCCGGCTCTCTCACGCTGGCTCAAGCGCCTGGCTCTCCTCCAAAAACGCCAACATTTTTGCCATTTCGCTAGCCAACTTTTACATTCGCTCATCCACTCCTCATTAAATGTTGTCATTTTTCTGTACACATTTTTAATAAATCCTTCCCCCCACTCCACTCACTCATTTTTTCGCCTCCTGCTGGCCAGCGACCATAACGGCTGCTGCCGCCCGGCTCTCCTCCAAAAACACCGACATTTTTCCCATTTCGCTAGCGACCGACATTTTTCCCATTTCGCTAGCGATCTTACTTCCTCCATTTAGGCTTTTAAAAGAGTGTGTGTGTGTCTTTGGCTCTGTCACGCTGGCCGAAGCCAAAGATCGCCTGCTCCCCCCGCTGTTTTTCGGAGTCCTCACTGGCTTGCACTGTCCGAAAATCCCCGCGCATCAACGGCCAGTCGGCCCGCAGGCGCATTGAGGGCGTCGCAGCTTCTCGACGGGCGTACACAGCGTCTCAACGTCGTACGCAGCATCTTGACGCGTACGCCTAGCGCGTGGCGTTGCGCGATGATGTCAGGCCGCTCCCACCCCTTGCAACCGCGGCGTTGCGGGAACAGGACCAACGGGGTCTGCACTTGGTCTAGTATAACTATAACACTCTGATCTTGTGTCTGTCTCCGTCTCTGTGTCGTCTCTGTGTCTGTCTCTGTATCTGTCTCTGTGTCTGTCTGTGGTCTGTCCTTCTCGAAAAAACGATCAGGAAAATTTACATATTCTGGTAGAGACCCACCCTCTCTCCCTCCCCTCTCTCCCCCTCCCTCTCTCCCCTCCCCTCTCTCCCCCTCCCCTCTCCCCCCCTCCCCTCTCTCCCCCTCCCCCTCTCTCCCCCTCCCCTCTCTCCCCCTCCCCTCTCGCCCCCCCTCTCATGTCCTCTCTGTGCCTCTGTGTACCCTCTCTGTGCCTCTGTGTCCCTCTCTGTGCCTCTGTGTCCCTCTCTGTGTGCCTCTGTCCCTCTCTCTCTACTAACCTCCCTCTCAAGCCGAGCCTTCAAGTTGGGGGCTATATGGCGGGGATGGGGTAAAAGGAGTGAATGAATAATATTAATATAATATCAATGGGGGTGGTTAGTGTGTGTGTGTGGGGTGGTTAGTGTGTGTGTGAGGGGTTGGTTAGTGTGTGTGTGTGACGCCGCAGGCCGCCCCCTCCTCCCGCAATCGCGCGTTGAGGGGATGGGACCCATCGGGTCCCACTTGGTCTAGTATTAAATAAAAAGCAAGAAGTGCTGAAATAGTCAACTCAGAAAATATTTGCTGGGAGAAAGACAATAGAACATTTCAAGTTGATTCTGAAGAAATGCAGATTGTGGTGTCTGCTTATTTAGGCTCTGCTGTGTGTTTTTGTTTTAGGCATAGTGGATGTTAAATTGATTCTAAAATTAACATCTAAAGTTCTAAAATGTGATTTCTAAGCCACCATGAGTTCCAGAGGACGGTCATTTTGGCGAGTGCAATAATGCGATATATAATGTCTCCCAAAGCATTTCAGAAGGCAGTCCATTGTCAGCACGTATGGACCATTATTATCAATCAATCAATCAAAGACTTTTGCTGTATGATTGCTGTAATTTTGGAGCTCCAATCTCCAGATATTGCCCTTCCGTTGCTGTGGTTATGTACGCCGACATGGCCCTGATTCGCTTCCAAATTGGAGCAGCTGATGTTTGCAACTTGTTGTTTGTTCTACTTCTGCATGGGGGGATGGGGGGGACAGGGAGGGGGGGGGGGAACGAACATAGGGAACTATTACGCAGTGTTGATAGAATATGCAAACAGCACACAGACAGTTTCTGAGGTCAGAATTGAATCCAGGTTGCTCGAATTGTGAGGGAACAGGGTGACGTGCAGTGCCACAAAAGTAAAAGTCAATCTGCAATAATGATACCAAATAACTTTATGTTCATTATGAGCTTTCATGCTGTGGAAATATTGGCCTTGTGCATTTCCTTGGTCTTTTATTTGATCTGGTACTCCCATGAATTGTTGCCCGGTCACTAGGACCTAGTGGCTGCAACATGGGTGGCTCCTGGACTACTGGAGAAATGTGCCATGGCCTTGGGGAATGAGCTCATCAGCTTAAATTGTTCCAACACCTGGTTTATAACTGCACCATCCTGCTATTGGTGGCAATGATCTGTGCTAGATAGAGTGGATGCGGAGAGGATGTTTTCAGCAGCAGGAGAGTGTAGGAGAGTGCACAGCCTCAGAATAAAAGGACGTACTGATAGTGGAGATGAGGAGGAATTTCTTTCGCCAGAAGGTAGAGAATCTGTGGAATTCAGTGCCACAGACGGCGGTGGAGGCCAAGTCATTGCGTGCTATTAAAGAGAAGGTTGATAGATTCTTGATTAGTAAGAGCTCCAAAGGTTACGTGGAGAAAGCAGGAGCAGGGGGTTGCGAGGGACAAATAGTTCAACCATGATCGAATGGCAGAGCAGACTTATTGGGCCGAATGGCCTGATTCTGCTCCTGTGAGTTATGGTCTTAGCTGGCTGACTTGCAGGCAACAGCAAGGACATTGTCAGTGTGCCAGTGATGGGTTCATCAACACCGTTTCCTGAAAGAGGATAGCAGCCACATTTGGAGCAACCACTTTCATTCATTTAGTTTAGTTTAGAGACACAGCACGGAAACAGGCCCTTTGGCCCACCGGGTCCGCGCTGACCAGCGATCCCGCACATTAACACTATCCTACACCCACTAGGGACAATTTTTAAAAGCATTTACCAAGCCAATTAACCTACAAACCTGTACGTCTTTGGAGTGTGGGAGGAAACCGAAGATCTCGGAGGAAACCCACGCAGGTCACATAGTCAGGATCGAACCCGGGGCTCCGGCGTTGCATTCGCTGTAAGGCAGCAACTCTACCTCTGCGCCACCGTGGCGTCTCAGCAAACATTATGAAACGAACAATAAACTTTCGGAGGAATGAGAGAGGAACTCGTTGTGAAACCGTTATTTATTAAGGAAGTGAAAAATGAGTGAAAAAATGGATAACCTCTGAGTCTTAAAGAGAGAAAAGCTGTGAAGTAGTTTTGAAGAATCGTCCAGGACAATATACGACAAATTGTCAGGGCCGGCAATTTGGGCCAAAATATATTTTGGTATTAACTGGTGGTCCCTAGACTGCACACTGCGCTGTACAAATTGGGAAAGAGCTGGAGGTTAGATATCGACCCTCAGCTTTATGCTAAGGGTGGTTCACATATGTAGCATGATCTCATTCGGATGGCTTTTTACCTTAATTTGAAAGGTGCCATTATTATTTTAATATTTTAATGATCTATTGCACTTGAAGATGTTTTAAAGGAAATATTACTTTGATTTTTAAAATATATAGTTATCTTGTACCCTTTTAAGTTATTTGAAGCCTTTGACAACAGTGACTGTCAGAAGGCCATCGTGTCAATGTAGAATTGGTGTCTCAGCGTCCACTACCTAATTCTGCTCAGAGGTTGGGATCTGCAGTGATTTGTTGGATGGCTACATCTGTGGGGGTGTCTGTATGATTGGATACGCAAGGTTGCAAAAGTAAGTGTATCCATAAGATAAGCTCGGGGAATGCGGACAAGTAGTATTGGTTCATTACTCCTGTGGACTGAAACCATTACTGGCTGCAGCAGAGAGTTTTATGAAAAGTCGCACAAATATTTACCATCCTTGAAACAAGTGTAACAAAATGTAGAAGTCAATTCACAATGCAGTAAAGGTCTGCGGTTCAGTCACCAAATCACACACACGAAATAGGCTATTAGTGGGTGATTTTCCTAATGAGGCAAATGCAACGTGCTGTTGAAAGCCAAATGTGGAAATAAATTAGATTGTTGGTGGAGCTCGAATCAGCATGCAAAATATCACATTGAGTTAAAACACTCAATCCAAAAATAACACAATATTCCTATGAAGTACACGAAGGTATCCTCAACTGAAGGGGAATACTTATCCTACCTCAAATTGCTTTCAATAATCAGGAGTCAATCAGGATTCCTCTATTTGCCAAACTATTAGAGGCAAATTATTGTAACTTTTTTTGCCTGTGATTACAGTAAAACTATGATCTGCTATATGACCATTTGGTATCTGATTTCTCAAGTAATGTTTGCAAGCCTACCTTCCAACTTGTGGGTCCTGGGAACCACAGAGGCCCCAGTTCTTCCAACTCACAGAGGCCTCAGTTCTCACACTCTTCTTCAAGTCACCAGGGCTGTAGTTCATGCTTTCAAAACTCACCAGGAATGCATTTCCATGCTCTTTTAAAATTTATTGGGGAATTTAGTAAAACACCGTGTAACAGCTAAGATAAGGAAAAGTAGTTTGGAAAAAATACGAATCTGGCACCACCAAAGTCTTGAATGTTCAAGATTATCAGAATTTTACTGTTGCAATAATGTGAGTACTTTATGGGGTCAACAATTAAAATGATGTACGAACCTCAAGAATGGCCATACTCTGCTGCGTAATTATATTATATCTTACTAGATCCACATTGACATTGACATTTTTTGATTCAATTGATTAGTTTTAGTATTGATCAATTTCATTGTTGATTACTCAGCTTCTAATAACTGATAATTATTGTCTGATATGCACTGTACAGTTTCTCCACTCAGGTGCTGATCCAGAGCTATAGATATAGAAGGAAACAAATAGCCAGGATGTTGCCTTGGATGAAGGGCTGTAGTTATAGGGATAGGTTGGATAGGCTGGGTGTAGTCTCTCAGAAATGTAGGAGACCGAGGCGATGACCTTGATCATCCCGATGAATCTTTTCTGATACCGCATCCTTCCTATGGTGTGGCAATCCGAACTGTGCATAACACTCAAAAGTGTGGTTGAACGCATGTTTTGTACCTCTTTGCTGTATCTATTGAGTTTGACTATGATATTGAAGTGAGTTGAATTAGTTTATGTAGAACTCATACTGATAATTTCTAATCAATTGTACTTAATACAGTGAATCGCAACACTGGTATTCTTGCAACGGTGGCTCTGTTATATATTTCCTTCATGGTTGTGAATGCCGACTCGAAAGCAGTGACAACAACGTTGACCACCAAGTGGCCATCTACGCCGTATTTATTGGAAGCAAGGTAGGTAATTCCATTGCCTATCATTAGAACAGGATTGTTAAGCTATATGACTAAATTATTTTCATCCAACTGGAAAGGTTCATGCTCATCACAATGTGAAAATTTTATAGTAAGTAAATATATGATGTTGAGAAGTGGAGATTGTGCTTTTGCAAAGAATTACATTAAAAAAATAGAAGGGGGATAACAAACTAGTGGTTTCAATAGTCATTTCTGGTTATTCAACAACAAATTATTTTGATTCAGTTTCACAGCTTGTCGTGCTCTAATATTTGAGAGTGGAAGTTGTAGAAGGAAGGAATAGGAGTTTAGAAGTGTGCAGTGGTGTCATGCCATCACAGTCTTTTCTACACTAGCTGATAATTAATGACTTTTTTTGGTCTCAGAGGCAGTCACACACCTTGATTTTGAACATCACAACAACGAATATATAAAAGGAAAAAGGAATTACTCATCTTTTTTGCTGGATATGATTTCTTCCTTTTCACTGAACTAATGCGTTGGCGCCTTTTTCCTTTCCCGCATTTTGAAATTTTAGTGTTGCATTTTGTGTTCTATATTTAATATATCCATTTAAAATTCATGATTGCTTTGAAGGTTGTTTTTTAAATAGTCATTCAGTGGATAATTTTTCCATCTAAATAGATCAATAATAATGAACAGTTATAGCTTTGGTGCAGTATCTCAATTGCAATCCAAAGTCTATGCAAGCAAATAGAATAGAAGGGATACAAGTGAGGTTCCTCTAAGTTGAGCAAGTAACTGCAGTTGTGAATTTTGGATAAATCATGGAAGGATTGTCAAACAGCTACTTAGCAAGATTATTTCTAATATCTATTTATCGCGCTGTTAGCATTAGCTTCCTGAACGTAGCAATACAAATAGATAGGGTGATAAAGAAAGCATATAGCATGCTTGCTTTCCTAGATCGGGTCATTGAGTATAAAGGTCAGGAAGTCATGTTGCAGCTTCAGGCCACATTTGGGGTATTGTGCCTAGATCTTACAGGAAGGATGTGGAGGCTTGAAGAAGGTACAGAAGAGAGTCACCAATGCTACCTGGATTAGAAGGGTATTAGCTATAAGGAGAAATTGGACAAACTTGGATTGTTTTTGTGGATTGTTTGAATTGCCAAAGACTAGAGAGCGTGATTTTAAGGTGAGAGGGACAAAGTTTAAAGGAGGTGTGCGGGGCAAGTTTTTTTTAGACAGAGTGGCGGGTGGCTGGAACTGTCTGCTAGTGATGGTAGTTGATGCAAATATGATAGTGGCATTTAAGAGGCTTTAAAATAGGCACATGGATATGCAAGGAATGCGAGGGATATGGATCACGTTCAGGTAGAGGAGATTAGTTTAACATGGCATCATGTTTGGCACGGGTATGGTAGACTGAAGGGCCTGTTCCTGTGTTGTGCTGTTCTATGTTCTATTTAGAATAATGACTTCATTGAAGAAGTAAACAAATTGCAGGATTTTCATTGTTTCTGTTTCAGTGAATTTCTGGCTGAAGAAAGTAAAGCTAAATTCTGGGATTTTGTGGATGCCACTCAAGAAATCCATCCAGAGGATCATGAAGGTACTACTCACTTAATTATATGCTGATACAGTTTGATAAGTTTAGTCATTTATTTTTCATATTAATTTAAATATCCACATAGAACGTAATAGAGCAATATTTGAGGAAAAAATGGTGGAGAAACACACCAGCATGGTTAAGCATTTGACAATATCGTAGCTTTGTGTGCTACCTCAACTTTGTCATGGTTTCTTTTTAAAATATTTTAGATGGCTGTATAATACCAGCAAAGACGTACATGTTCCTATTATACAGTAATGGTGGATGCGTTCATAAAACTTGCTTCTCTTCAGAATAATATCAAGTATCGTGCACTGGTGATTTTTCATCTACAGGATTCATTCTGATTTTTTGTGGAGGTTAAAAATTACAGACCAAAATATTTACTGGTCCTTATTTGCTGGTTTGATATTGGTCAAAGTTAGTTGTGATGCCATTCATGATGAACATGATACCACATTAGTTGCTGGTAAAATAATTAGAAGATGAACATGGGAAATGCCTGGAATACATTCAAAATGTGAGGGTTTTAGAAAGGCCAGAACAATCCATCCAATAGAAATGGATTTAGGTGCAATGCCTCTGCTCTGATGATATGGGTAGATTTTCACATGTCACGACAAATTCTCCGAATTATCCAAATACTGTCAAATTCTTCAAGAAATTGTTTTTAAACAAAGATAGTTTCACAAAGTGACATAACTTGAGTGACCATCAACCACTCAACTAAAGTCCCATCTGGTGAAGAAAAAATAATTGGAAGTAAATGACACTTCAGTTCTCGATATTTGTCTCCTCCAGTGCATACCCAATTGCTTTACTTGGGCCTTTTCTGCTGCATCTTGTTTCCAGTAGCTTCAGTTAACCTGATTGTTCTTTTCAAAATTCAACAATTAGTTGTTCTTAACATAAGCATATGAATTAAAAGACTTAAGGCTAAAATAAATCCAATACTTTTTTTTGCCCATCATTTAAAGAAAAACTAGCAGCTACTTGTGGTTAACTATATCAATTAGTGTAGTTCAGTTTAGTTTAGAGATACAGTGTGGAAACAGGTCCTTCGTCCCACCGAGTCCATGCCGACCAGCGATCACCCGTACACTAGTTCTATTTGATACACTAGGGACAATATACAGAATCCAATTAGCCAACAAACCTGCTGGCCTTTGGAATGTGGGAGGAAATCGGAGCACCCGGAGAAAACCCATGCGGTTAATTTGGTGTACCTCTCATCCTAGGTTTGCCCCATCGTCTAGACTGCATTTGCAAGCCAACTATCAATAGTTTTCATTAACTTGAATAGAAACGAGAAATGTGAGAGAAGTTTTGTTTATTTTTTTTAAATTGAAACTTGGTGTTGCTGTCAAGGGCAGCTTTTTTTGCCATGTCTCGTTTCCCTTGAACTGCTTTCCACGTTCTGGTGAAAGTACTACTACATTGCCTGGCTAGTCTATGCTCAGTGGTCAAACAAGATTAAATGTTACCCAGGAGTATAAAGGGGCTGTCTCACTGTGGCGACCTAATCTGCAAGTTAGGAAGAGTGTCTTCGACCTTCAAGCTCGAGGGCACTCGCCTGGAAAACCTCGAGCTGGATCGACCGTCCGCGTTGTAGCCGCGAGCTTGATCGACCGACCGACCGCGCGCGCGCACACACGCACACACACACACACACACACACACACACACACACACACACACACGCGCGCACACACACACACACGCGCGCACACACACACACACACACACACACACACACACACACACACACACACACACACACACACACACACACACACACACACACACACACACACACACACACACACACACACACACACACACACACACACACACACACACACACACACACACACACACACACACACACACACACACACACACACACACACACACACACACACACACACACACACACACACACACACACAGCAAAGTCGGGGGCCAGGGAAAGCGGGGGAGCGCTGTCTGAAATTCACACCCGCGATAAAGACTAAGGTAAAAGACGGCTGCACAGTGTACGGTAAGTCCTTTAGAGAAGGGGGGGGGGGAGAAGGAGTGGAGACACTTTTAAGAAGTATAATAAAGTTTAGCGGGCATTTTACCTACTGGTCGATATTCTTTGGTCCTGAAAACTCCAATGAGCCAATCAAAATGCCCGGTCAGTGAAGGAGATTGCCTACGGCTGCCCTCGACTGCCTGTAACTAAATGGCGACCCCACTCCACTGCATTACGAGTTAAAAGGAACCATGCCGACCAATTTTTACTTGCGGAAAAATGTTCAACATGCGGAAAAAATTTCCGCGTCCTAGCTGAGGCCACGAGTATTCGGGAACTTCCCTCGAGCATGAAGAAGAGTTCCAGTGACCTCCTAGGACCACGTGTCAACCATGCTGCGATTTTGAGTTGAGGGCAAACTCTTCTAAACTCACAGATTAGGTCGCCGCAGTGGGACAGCCCCTTTAGACCCTTTAGGAAGGAAGATGGAAAGGAGCATGAAATGAAATTATATGTGCAGCAACGTAATTATTTTTTTACATGGCAGGAAGTGATACGTTCCACTACAATTATATACTGCGGAAAGCTGGTGAGATTTTGACTCCTGTGCAAGCCAACCTTCTGAAGTTTGCCTTATCCCTAAGGGCTTATTCTGCCATTGTTCAAATGTTTCAGCAGGTAAGTTGAATGCCATGGTGTTTTGTGTAATTACTGGAAAGGGTAAACTATTTAGATTTATTTCCTGAAGAAATAAATGAAACTATCTCTTTTACTAGATTGCAGCAGAGGAGCCCCCTCCAGAAGGCTGTTCTGCTTTTATAAATGTACATGGGGAGAAAACCTGTAATCCTGACAGGTTGGATGTGGTTCTGCAGAGTGCTCTGGAGAGGTAAACGTTACACTGTGTGAATGAAAAATATAAGTTGAGAAGTGTATCTGATATTGGAGAGAATTCCAAATAATTTGAAAATTCATGATCTAGTAATGTGGGCTTTGGCATGGGTACTGTACAAGACAAATTTAATGAATTTTCATTTGTAATAATACTCTTCTTGTGGCTGCAGAACTTGGTTCAAACATTGCCTTATATAAAGCAAGATGGTATGATAACAAATAAATATACAACGTGCTTTCTTGTTCAATGTATCAATCCGATAGGCATGCTTTGATGTTTTCCATTAGATTGAACTTCAATTGAGCTTAGTTTGCCCGGGTTATTTTTTATGGACATTTTTTTCCACTGATACAGTCCAGAACGGTAACAGGAATTATGAAATTTGGAATTTTAATTTAACAAATAACTGACTTCAAGCAAGATTATTATGTCTAATTTTACATTGAACCTTATGGACATTGTTTAATTCTGATTTTTGTCTTTAATTATTAGACCCAAACCGTATTTGTTTAAAGGGGATCATATTAAGGCACCTTTAAGAAATGAACTTCCATTTGCGATTCTCTATGGTGAGATTGGCACCAAAGAGTTTTCCAGGTTCCACAAACGTCTCTGCTCCAAATCAGATGGAGGAAGTGTCAACTACGTACTCAGGCATTATGTTGCTGTAAGTAAACCAAGTTGCCTTGTGATTAGAACATAGAACCTAGAACAGTGCAGCACAATGTGCCGAACATGGTGCCAAGACCGACTCTTATGTGCCTGCACATAATCCATATTCCTCCATTCCCTGAATATCAATATGCAAAATTCTTTGAATTATTATTAATTGTCTATTAAAATAATTACACTATTTGTGGACCTCCTTCCACGTAATAGCTTTGACTGTGTATTGAGATGGGGATAGATTTATATTTACTTTCTAATTAACCACATTTTTCTGCGGGTCACTCTTTGCTCTCTTGCCCAAGTGACATTTCATGTGCAATCTCTTGATATTGGATCCTAAAACCCCTGTTACACTGTGCGAGCTGACCCACGAGGTACCCCGAGTTTAAAACAAATTTAACTCGTAGTAATCACGTACAATTAACGTAGCGGGAACGTCGGAACTCGTGGACGCAACTTAGCGACTCGTGGCGCTAACGACAGGTACCCGTGAAACTTGTTAACTCTTGAAAAAGTTCAAACATGTTTGAACTTTTCCACGAGTAAAATGTACTCTTGAGGTTAAAATTTGAAACATTTCAACTCGTTGTAAGAACGTAGTGGCCCGTGCGTTTACCTTTGTGACTCGTGATTCTACCGTGGGAACTCTTTTTAGAAACAATAATCAGGGACAGAAATATCAGTTACTTAGACTTTTTAAAGACAAATTCTGCTTAACAAAGTAAAAGTTATTGATAAGGTGATGAAATTTTTAAATGCAGATTTATCCTCTTCGCACAGCACATTAAGCAGCTTTTCATACTGTCCAAAGAGAGATCTCCTTTGAAACAGGGGCTTCACCCACTGAGACCTCTTCTTAATTTTCCTCTTTACTCTCTCTCTTCTGCCTTCATTACACAAGCGTCCTTGCATCACATTAAGGGCTGCAGCATACAGCACTTGAACAAAAAACATCACCATCCTGGACTCCAATAGCCTTCTTGCAGACATTTTCTCCAAATGAGCCAATTTAAACAAGGCAGGCTTTTTATAGTATGTAAAAAAAAAGCATGACATCATTTTTTTAACATGTGATGATTTTTCAACACGTCGATATACATTGTTGCCTCAAGATTAACGGGAGCGGAACTTGGTACACTCGGGAGACGAACTTGGAACATCGCAGAAATGAGAAGTAAACGGCAAACTTAGACATACCCGTGGGAACTCGGTTAAACTCTGGATCATAAACTTGGAGTCTCGTACGCAACCACGAGTCTTTCACTCGGGGTCACTCGTGGGTCAACTCGCACAGTGAAACAGGGCTATAATGGTGGACTCCAATTCTAGCTCCATTGCCTTGGGTTTCGCAACTGCTTTGTTTATTTGTGAGCTGAAGGAGGGAATTCACCCCATGTAACTTATTCTATCTTTGATTGAAATTATTGCTGATCCATGACAAAATAATTATTTCCTTGTGGCATTTTCTAAATAATTGCTTTTAACCGCAATTATTAAACAAAAATATCAAATGTGACCTTCAGTTCTAAATCTAAGGTTCAAATTAAGGAGCTGACGAAGTACTTCAAAACAACAAGCAAATGTTTAGTTTAGTTCAGAGAAACAGCACAGAAACAGGCCCTCTGGCCCACCGAGTCTGCACTGACCAGTGATCCCCGCACATCAATGTCACCCCAGACACACTAGGGACAATTTTACATTTACACATTTATGCCAAGCCAATTAACCTACAAACCTGTACGTCCTTGGAGTGTGGGGGGAAACCAAATAATAAAAGCTTTATTTCAGACACAGGTCCATAGAACACATCAAACAGTATAAGGAGATACAAAAATACATATAAAATTGCATATTAGCCTATAAGATATACAAGCTATTGCACCAATGCCGTCTTAGCCTAGAAGTGAATCTATAGCAGCTTTTCAGAGGGCTGACTCGGGCTTCAATTATGTGGTTCTCTGACTTATCCAGGCGACACATAAAACTAAACATCAGCTGTCTTAAGAGTGCCTCACAGGTTGGCACTCTAGTGGACACAAACAATTGACTGGCACTATGCCATCCAGGGACACGAAGTAGCAACCTCATTGCATCATTGTATGCTACCTTGAGCCTCTGCATACTCTTTTTCTTATAATTAGACCACAATTGAGCAGTATATAACGGTGTGATGTAGGTTCTGAACAGTGAACACTTCACAGAGTCAGAGCACATAGAAAACTTCCTTATAAGTATGTTAGCTTGAAGATAAATTTTACAGCGCTGTCGGTAGAGGTCTTTGTCATCCGTCCAGTCATCGGATATGACATGACCTAGGTATTTAATTTCCTCACACACAGCAAGAGGACTGTCTGACAAATAAAAAGTCAGAAAAGTTGATTTCCTGTCCTCAGCGCTTCTAACTATCATTATGCGGCTTTTCTTAGCGTTATACTTTATGTCATAATCAAGGCCATACTGAGAGCACACCTTCAGCATCTGCTGCAGCCCAACACTATATGGACAGAGCAGGACCAGGTCGTCTGCATACATAAGATGATTAACAATAGTGTTGCCCACAAGACAGCCAGTTTTTAACCTATTTAACTGATTTGACAATTCATCCATATAAACATTAAATAAAATAGGAGACAAAATTCCTCCTTGCTGCACTCCGTTACTAACACAGAATGGAGCAGATACAACATTGTCCCATTTAACCTGAAACGTTTGATGGGCATACCAAAACACTAAAATTCTCACAAAGAATTTAGGGGCACCTCTATCTAGCAATTTTACAAACAATTGTTCATGATTAATTCTATCAAATGCCTTGGACGCATCAATAAAACATAAAAATACAGATGAATTCAGGCTTGTGTACCTGAACACAATCTCTTTAAGAGCATAGATACACAGGTCAGTTCCATGTTTTCTTTTGAACCCAAACTGATTGTCAGTAGTAAGGACATACATTTCTAGCTTTGTCAACAGTATTCTCTCCAGTACTTTTGATAAGATACTGGCTAATGCAATAGGTCGGTAATTATCAATACTGTTGAGCTTACCAGCCTTATCTTTAAGCACAGGCACTAACATTACAGACATAATAGCATTTGGCAGGACACCATGAACCAGACAACCATTAAAGCACATGGAAAGCAAAGGGCAGAGCTTATAGCTGGCATATTTTAGATGTTCTGCAGTAATGCAGTCCATACCGCAGGCTTTGTTGTTATCCAACATGTTAATGGCATCATAGACATCTGCTGCCCTAACTACCATATCTACAGAGAGATCAATATGTTGGTTGGATGCAGGATGCTTGTGAATCCTTTATTCCCAAGGGACGAAGAATAAAACATGGAGATTTTATGTTTGAGGCCACGTGTGAACATGCGACACTTATTCCATTGTTGTTAGATATGTTGTTAAGTAATGAGCAGGAATGTTAAACATTGGATCAATTGTGGTTACATTAGAATTTTTCTGTTTTTAACAGTATCCAAGTAAGGAGAAGGTGTTCCTTTCTGGTTATGGCGTTGAGCTTGCCATTAAAAGCACTGAATACAAGGCCAAAGATGACACGCAAGTGACAGGTGATTAAACAAAGTACTAACTATATATCTTCTCACAATTTGTGAAAATTTGTGTCGATAAAGGCAAAACAAAGAGGCATCCAACTATAGCTCTGCTTCATTCTCCTGCGATTAAATTAAATAGTGAACTCAGATTTTTTATCACATCATTATTTTCACCCAAAGGCTATGATCCCATTGCATTTTGGACATATCTGGCATACTAAATGGTTCTATATGTGATGCTATTTGAAAATGCGCAAACATTGAGAAATTGAGACATTCTTCTTCGAAGAGCTTATTAATGTGGATTGATTCACTTAAGAATTTCAGATGGTGCATTATGGTGTGCGATCTATAATAGTATTGCAGTAGAACAATTCCTCTTTAGTTCGATAAATAATCAAACTGTAAGTAAATTTCAACATGCAGTATTTTGGTTGAAAATAAGTGTTGACTATGAACAAAGGAATCATTACATGTTACCTAGTAAAGTCATTAGTGTGAGATACACTAGTGGTAATTCAAAACAGCATAGGGTACATGGTGGTCATGATTTTGATGTTAGTTTTTTGGCCTTAAAACTTTCAGGCTTGTAGCTGTTCCCAATATTTATTTAATGATGCTTATACCACAATATATTTACAAGCCCATGCCCACAGAACATAATATGTTAAAACAAATTTGTAACTGTGCACGATTTAGATTATAGAGTTATGCTGCACGAAGCTGGCTCTTTGGCTCAAAATGCCAATTTCCCCAACTTTGAACCTTTTCTTTTAAACCGTTCTTATCCATGTATCTGTCACTTCCTCTGCCATTTGCTCCGTATCACCCTCTATGCAAAGGATGCCCTTCAGGTTTCTATTAAATATTCCCTTCTCACCTTAAACCTATGCCCTCTAGTTCTTGTTTGGGTAATCCTGGGGAAGGGACTGGGGAAAATAATACTTTCATAAGTTGCAGTAGCAGAATTAGGCCATTCGGCCCAATGAGGCTGATCTATCTTTCCCTCTCAACCCTATTCTCCTGCTTTCTTGCCATAACCTTTGACATCCCTACTAATCAATAATCTGTCAATCTCCAATCTTAAAAATACCCAATGATGTGTACATTCTCATCCAGATTATTGATATAGAATAAACAAACAACACTGGCCCAGCACCAACTCTGATGCACACCATTAGTCAGCGGCCTCCTGTCCGATAAACGACCTTCCACCTTCACTCTTGTTTTCTTCCATCAAGCTAATTATGTATCCAATAGATTTTCAAATTTGTTATCTTGATTTAAAATGTAATATGGTAAGTGGAGTTTTACATCTCTGTTCTAGAAGCTCCATTGTTCTCACTTTGTTGAATAGTACAGAAACAAGATAGACGCCTGAGATTTGAATCAATGAACTGGTTTGCTGTCGGATCGTATGTATATTTAGATGAAGTTTGAATATTATTTGTCTGAGCAAAGAAGATAAAGAAGGTAGATTGCATCAGGCTCTGTTTATCAACTACAGCTCGGCGTTCAACACCATTATCCACGCCAAACATCATCAAATTCAGAGAACTTGGTCGCTGTTCATTCCTATGCAACTGGATCCTCAACTTCCTCATCAGCAGACCACAATCAGTATGAATTTGTAACAACACTTCCTCCTCGATAATCATTAATGCAGGGTCACCTTAATGCCGTGTACACAGTCCCCTGCTCTACTCTCTCTATGCCGATAACCATGTAGCCATTTGCATCTTCAATGCTATCTTTAACTTTGCCGACAATACCGCTGTTGTATGAATAACGGGTAATGCTGAGTCGGGGTACACGAGAGAGATTGATGATCTGATTGACTGGTGCCAGAAGAACAATCTTGCTCACAACGATAGCAAGACCAAGGAGCTGATTGTTGACTTCAAGAAGGGAAAGTCGCGGATTCAAAGTCAGATTTCATTGACGGGACGGAGGGGGAAAAAGTCAACAGCTTCAAGTTAATAAGTGTTCAAGCATCTGAAGACCTGGCCCGGGCCAGCAAATTGATGCAATCACAAAGAGGACTACTTTATTCCCTGAAGAAATTGAAGAGCTTTGATATGTGGCCAAATCTCCTCAGTGGTGTATTGTTGCGAGCATACTGACTGGTTGCATCATGGGCTGTTTTGGTAATACAAATGCCTAGGGAAGAAGGAGCCTACAGAGAGTGGTAGACATTGCCCGGCTCATCACAGGTACGGACCTCCCACCGTCGAAGGGATTTATAAGAGGCGCTGTGTCAAAAAGGCAGCTGATATCATCAAAGATGTACACAACTGGGCCACACTTTCATTTTGCTACTACCATCAGGAAGAAGGTACAGGAATCTAAAACCGTGACCACCAGGTTTAAGAGCAGCTTCTTCCCAGCAACCAAACACTCTTGAACGCTGCACAACATGAACCACAACCTCAGCATATTTTACAGAGCGTGCATTTGTTGCACCGTGGTCTTTGGTGAATCGTATTATTGATTATGATATATTTATTTGCGTACTATTGCATGAATGGACGTTAATTTGAGTGTGTTATTCCAAAAAATACAAGCGTGTAAATCAAACATTGGTATTAAAAGAAGATGTCCGCCATTTAAAAAAGTTATAAATCAAATGCACGTAAAACGTGAGGTGCCTGCACTTGAAGAATATATGAATATATTTGACAGCAATTCAAAAGCAACGGACCAATTAAATGAGGTCTCTTAACTAACATTGCAGTAGGTCTTAATTGTCCAGGCCTGCATTGTTGGAAGTGGGCCATATCATTCATGGGGCTTGTTCAAATGCAATGTGCATTGCACATATTGTACAGGTTTTGCATTATATTCCTTTATGCGGCACACACAAACCTTACCTTGTCTGAAACCTGTTTTAGCCCTTCATCTTTGTCCACAAATCACTCCCATTGTGAATGATATGTTATACCCAATGACTGTTGTTTTGCAGGGTCTGAACTGAACACCACTGTGATAAATGAAAACGATCCTGTTGATGAAGTTCAAGGATTCCTTTTTGGCAAGCTGAAGTAAGAATTGCGCAGGAAGTCTGACTGCTAAGAAATTAGGCTGAGATATGGAACAAGTGATCCTGGGACCTTCTATAGACATAATTCTCATTTTCTGTAAATTTGAGTTTTAATGCTTTTACTTTATTGCCTTTTGAAGTGCTATAATTAATCTTACTTCAAGATAGTACATTGAAGGAAATAGTATGTATGAGAATTATCTGCATTCTAAAGGTTAATTTGTGGTCACAGCAGATAAATGCAATATGGATATACTTCAAATGAGAACAGAGACTTAAAAATATTCCCCCAAGGCATACATTAAAAACAGCATACTGTTGATTAACTTTATAAATGGGACTGGATCAATACTTGGTTATGATCAGACTGAGAGTACAAAGCTGAGATCAATAATACTCTATGATCTAATCCTGTTTGAACCTTGGGAATACTATTTGTAGAATGGAGTGAATCAGGTTCATCAGTGAAGATTGAGAATTATATTTATTTACTTTCAGTGGTTGCATTGAATTTTCTAAAAACTTTTGGAACTTTCTTCTGAAATTGTAGTTGATATAAATTAAACTTGAATTGATGTGTGGATTAAGGGCCTGTCCCACTTACGCGACCTTTACAGGCGACTGCCGGTACTCGTCATAGGTCGCCGAAATTTTCAACCTGTTGAAATTTCAGCGGCGACCAGAAAGACGCTACGACTCTTTGGAGACCTCTCACGACCATAGGAGACCTCTCACGACCAAACAGGCGACCCCTGGCGACATGTCGTGGGTGACTTCTCACGACCATAGGAGGCCTCTCACAACCGTGGTTGTGAGAGGTCTCCAAAGAGTGGTAGCGTCTTTCTGGTCGCCGTTGAATTTTCAACACGTTGAAAATTTTGGCAACCTATCACGGATGCCGGTAGTCGCCTGTAAAGGTCGCGAAAGTGGGAGAGGCCTTTTAGGCTCTGAAATTAACTGTGAAATAAAAGTAGAAAATGCTGGAATGGTTCGGCAGAGTATTTCTAGCTTTTTAAAAAAAAAATTAAGTATCCGCGTTTGATTTTTTTTCTGAATGTAACCCTTTTTAATTACCTTAGAGTTTCAGGTGTATTATAAGGGCATAAACAATATGAGTCTTATTATTACACATTTTATATCAATCTGTCTGTCTGTTTGTTTATCTGTCTATCCATCCATGTATTTATTTGTTTATCTATTATTTATTCATTCATCAGTGTATTCAATTATCCACCCATTTATCTATTTATTTATGTATTTATCTGTTCATTTTATGTATTTTGTTTATTTATTTGCTAATCCACATTTATTTTATTATTTGTTTGTTCAAAATTAAGATTATAGCAAAACATTGTGTTCCCTTTGGCATTCAGTCTGAATTTACTCATGGTAAGCTATTACACCATAATGTTTTTGGATATCAGATTTAAAAAGTTTCCAGAATAATTTGCCTTGGGCTTGAAGACTGCTTAAAGTAGGATGACTTTGGCATTGAATAATAATACGTTATGAGTTTTTGTTTTTCAATGATTATAACTATTTCTTGTTGACAGACAGATGTACCCTGAGATCAAAGAACAGCTGAAGGAACTGAGGAAGCACTTAATTGAAAGCACAAATGAGATGGCCCCTCTTAAAGTCTGGCAGCTCCAAGGTAGGCTGCAAAGGGATAATTGCCCAATTTAGACAAAAATGCTGGAGAAACTCAACGGGTGAGGCAGCATCTATGGAGCGAAGGAAAAGGTGAAGTTTCGGGTCGAGACCCTTCTTCAGACTGAAGATGGGTCTCGACCCGAAACGTCACCTTTTCCTTCGCTCCATAGATGCTGCCTCACCCGCTGAGTTTCTCCAGCATTCTTGTCTACCTTTGATTTTCCAGCATCTGCAGTTCTTTCTTAAACATTGCCCAATTTAGAGTTGTTAAGTTGGCAAACTTTGCATTAGTTAGATGCAGAATGCTTCTTTATGCAACTAAGAAAGATTTTTAGTGAATCAACCATTTTTGCTAATATATAGTGACAGATACAGAAGTATGAATATTTCATTACCTCTTTTGATCCCATTACTGTGAATATTATTCTTACAATATATCACAATCTTTCTTGTCAACCAGAATGTAGTTCAAGACTCCCACACTTCTCCACTTTTTTTGGTTCATATTTTGTTTAAGGTCGTCATCTTAATGGGCCTGTCTCACTTAGACGACTGCAGGAGACTCTGCGGTCGCCACATGGTCGGCACATGTTCACAGGTGGTTGCCGGGTAGTCACCTTCATGGTCGTGAGGAGTTCCCGCATTCTGGAAATGTTGAAAAATTAGCGGCGACCAGAATTAAGCCGCCATGGAGAATAGCAAGAATTCTTGTGGCGTAGGTGGGTTGCGAGGAGGTCGAAGGTTCTTGTAGGTTCTCGTAAGTTTTAGCCGGTGCTGACCGGTGAATTTCATTGGCTCATTGGGGGGAAAAAAACGTAAGCAGTAGTTTTCAGAACCAAGGGTAATCGACCGGTAATGTTAATGTCCGCTGAGCTTCACAGCCGTGTATCCCTGGCTTCTTAAAAATTGTATCCACTCCTTCTCCCTCCCCCCCCCCCCCATCCCTTCCCCTCTTTTAAAGGACTTACCGTACACTGTACTTTAACCGTCTTAATTACAGCGGCAACCTTCCTAGTCATCGCGGTGTGTGTCTGTATCACCTTGGCTGTGCACCGTGTGAATTTCACTCAGACAGCGCTCCCCCCGCTTGCCCTGTCCCCCTGCCGGTAACTTGACAGTAGCCGGCAGTCGCCTGAAAAATCGCCTAAGTGGGACAGGCCAATAACTGAATAGCCTGCTTACTAGCCTTTTTGTCTTCTGACATGAAATTGAATTATCTACTCTTAATTGGGTGTTACAGTTTGCATGTCTGATCTCAATTACTTCAGAGCTATAAAAGGCGAACATGCCAGTGTTGAAATTTACAGTCTTCAAACTCAAACATTGCCTTTCTTCAAATGGCCACCAGAATCACGGATGTGATTATATTTGAACTTTATCAGACATTCCCATCTAAGTCTTGATGTGAAGAACAATTTTATAATGTTTGTCCAAGATTAATTACTTCTTGATTTGACCTTGCAGGCTGTTTTGTAATTACCACCCTTTAATGTGAAGTAGTATTTTGAATTTACCATTTCTATTTTGACCAATCATAAATATCTCTCACTTTCCTACAGTGGGCTGAAATCGAAATGTTTTTCTTTAAATGTGTGTATTTTCAATCCAATAGTATATTTTCTCTTTTCTCTTTTGAATTGTTTTGATGTTTGCATATGTATTTATTTGCACAGACCTAAGCTTTCAAACTGCTGCTCGAATATTGGCTGCACCTACAGACGATGCATTGATGGTTATGCGTGACTTGAGTCAGAACTTCCCAACCAAGGCCAGGTACCACATTTTACTTTTATTTATTCTTAAAAAGAGAAATTGATATAAAATATATTTGTGATTTGAGCTTATAGTATGAAAATATCATAGTCAAACAGGTTTGCAGCAAAGAAACCAACCCTTTTGCTCATCTACACTAATCCACGTTAGGTTCATATCCCTTCATGCATGGCCTGTTCAAGTGCTTGTCCAAATGTCTATTAAACATAGTGATTGTATCTAATTCTACAAGCTCCGCAAGCATTTCATTCCAGATAGCAATTACTCTGTTAGAAAAACACTTTCCTCTCAGATCCATTTTAAAACTCCTTCCTCGCATCTCAATTCTATGCCTTGATGCCCCTACCATACTGTCGTTGTGTCCTTGGGCAAGACACTTCACCCACCTTTGCCTGCGTGTGAATGTGTGTGAATGTGTGTGAGTGATTGGTGGTGGTCGGAGGGGCCGTAGGCGCAGATTAGCAGCCACGCTTCCGTCAGTCTGCCCCAGGGCAGCTGTGGCTACAGAAGTAGCTCACCACCACCGAGTGTGACTGAGGAGTGAATGAATAATGCGATGTAAAGCGCCTTGAGTATTAGAAAGGCGCTATATAAATCCCATCCATTATTATTATTATTATTATTATGACTGCCTATCTATGCCTCTTGTATTTTGATATTTCCCTCATCCTTCTTTGCACCAAAGAAAGCAAATCCAGTCAATTAAACCTCCCTATAATGAAAGTCCTCCAATCAATGATCCAATAAAGTATCATTGAATCCAGGCAACATCTCCTCAGCACTTTCTGCCGTGCAATCACATCTTTCCTGGGGTGTGGCAAACAGAACTACACACAGAACTACATCAATGATTTGGATGAGAACATACAGGGCAAGATTAGCAAGTTTGCTGAAGATACAAAAGTGAGTGGTTTTGCAGATAGTGAAGATGGTTGTGAAATATTGCAGCAGGATCTGGATCAATTGGCCAGGTGGGCGAAGGAATGGTTGATGGAATTTAATACAGAGAAGTGTGAGGTGTTGCATTTTAGGATGTCAAACAAGGGCAGGACCCACACAGTAAATGGTAGGCTTCTGTGTAGTGTTGTAGAGCAGAAGGATCTAGGAGTACAGGTGCATGGTTCCTTGAAGGTCGAGTCGCAGGTGGATAAGGTGATCAAAAAGGCTTTTGGCACTTTGGCCTTCATCAGTCAGAGTATTGAGTATAGAAGTTGGGAGATCATGTTGCGGTTGTATAAGATGTTGGTGAGACCGCATTTAGAGTATTGTGTTCAGTTCTGGGCACCATGTTGTAGGAAAGATATTGTCAAGCTTGAAAGGGTTCAGAAAAGATTTACGATAATGTTACCAGAACTAGAGGGTGTGAGCTATAGGGGGAGGTTGAGTAGGCTGGGTCTCTATTCCATGGAGCACAGGAGGATGAGGGGAGATCATATTGAGGTGTACAAAATCATGAGAGGAATTGATCGGGTAGATGCACGGAGTCTCTTGGCCAGAGTTGGGGAATCGAGGACCAAGGGACATAAGTTCAAGGTGAAGGGGAAAAGATTTAATAGGAATCCGAGAGGTAGCTTTTTCACACAAAGGGTGGTGGGTGTATGGAACAAGCTGCCAGAAGAGGTATTTGAGGCTGGGACTATCCCTTCGTTTAAGAAACAGTTAGGCAGGTACATGGAAAAGACAGGTTTGGAGGGATATGGACCAGGCGCAGGCAAGTGGGACTAGTGTAGCTGGGACATTGTTGGCCGGTGTGGACAAGTAGGGCCGAAGGGCCTGTTTCCACACTATATCACTCTTTGACACAATTCTCTAATAATGGCCTAACTAGTGTTTTGTAAAGTTGCCACATAGTCTCCAACTTTCATATCCTGTGCCCTCACCTATTTAGACAAACATAGAAAATAGGTGCAGGAGTAGGCCATTCGGCCCTTCGAGCCTGCACCACCGTTCAATATGATCATGGCTGATCATCCAACTCAGTATCCTGTACCTGCCTTCTCTCCATACCCACTGATCCCTTTAGCCACAAGGGCCACATCTAATTCCCTCTTAAATATAGCCAATGAACTGGCCTCAACTACATAGATACATAGAAAATAGGTGCAGGAGTAGGCCATTCGGCCCTTCGAGCCTGCACCGCCATTCAATATGATCATGGCTGATCATCCAACTCAGTATCCCGTACCTGCCTTCTCTCCATACCCCCTGATCCCTTTAGCCACAAGGGCCACATCTAACTTACTCTTAAATATAGCCAATGAACTGGCCTCAACTACCCTCTGTGGCAGAGAGTTCCAGAGATTCACCACTCTCTGTGTGAAAAAGTTTTTTCTCATCTCAGTCTTAAAGGATTTCCCCCTTATCCTTAAGCTGTGACCCCTTGTCCTGGACTTCCCCAACATCGGGAACAATCTTCCTGCATCTAGCCTGTCCAACCCCATAAGAATTTTGTACGTTTCTATAAGATACCCTCTCAATCTCCTAAATTCTAGCGAGTATAAGCCAAGTCTATCCAGTCTTTCTTCATTTGAAAGTCCTGACATCCCAGGAATCAGTCTGGTGAACCTTCTCTGCACTCCCTCTATGGCTATAATGTCCTTCCTCAGATTTGGAGACCAAAACTGTACGCAATACTCCAGGTGTGGTCTCACCAAGACCCTCTACAACTGCAGTAGAACCTCCCTGCTCCTATACTCAAATCCTTTTGCTATGAAAGCTAACATACCATTCGCTTTCTTCACTGCCTGCTGCACCTGCATGCCTACTTTCAATGACTGGTGTACCATGACACCCAGGTCTCGCTGCATCTCCCCTTTTCCTAATCGGCCACCATTTAGATAATAGTCTGCTTTCCTGTTTTTGCCACCAAAGTGGATAACCTCACATTTATCCACATTATACTGCATCTGCCAAACATTTGCCCACTCACCCAGCCTATCCAAATCACCTTGCAGTCTCCTAGCATCCTCCTCACAGCTAACACTGCCCCCCAGCTTAGTGTCATCCGCAAACTTGGAGATGTTGCCTTCAATTCCCTCATCCAGATCATTAATATAAATTGTAAATAGCTGGGGTCCCAGCACTGAGCCTTGCGGTACCCCACTAGTCACTGCCTGCCATTGTGAAAAGGACCCGTTTACTCCTACTCTTTGCTTCCTGTTTGCCAGCCAATTCTCTATCCACATTAATACTGAACCCCCAATACCGTGTGCTTTAAGTTTGTATACTAATCTCTTATGTGGGACCTTGTCGAAAGCCTTCTGAAAGTCCAGATACAACACATCCACTGGTTCTCCCCTATCCACTCTACTAGTTACATCCTCGAAAAATTCTATAAGATTCGTCAGACATGATTTACCTTTCGTAAATCCATGCTGACTTTGTCCAATGATTTCACCACTTTCCAAATGTGCTGCTATCCCATCTTTAATAACTGACTCTAGCAGTTTCCCCACTACCGATGTTAGACTAACTGGTCTGTAATTCCCCGTTTTCTCTCTCCCTCCCTTTTTAAAAAGTGGGGTTATGTTTGCTACCCTCCAATCCTCAGGAACTACTCCAGAATCTAAAGAGTTTTGAAAAATTATCACTAATGCATCCACTATTTCTGGAGCTACTTCCTTAAGTACTCTGGGATGCAGCCTATCTGGCCCTGGTGATTTATCGGCCTTTAATCCATTCAATTTACCCAACACCACTTCCCGACTAACCTGGATTTCACTCAGTTCCTCCATCTCCTTTGACCCGCGGTCCCCTGCTATTTCCGGCAGATTATTTATGTCTTCCTTAGTGAAGACGGAACCAAAGTAGTTATTCAATTGGTCCGCCATATCCTTGTTTCCCATGATCAATTCACCTGTTTCTGACTGCAAGGGACCTACATTTGTTTTAACTAATCTCTTTCTCTTCACATATCTATAAAAACTTTTGCAGTTTTTATGTTCCCTGCCAGTTTTCTTTCATAATCTATTTTCCCTTTCCTAATTAAGCCCTTTGTCCTCCTCTGCTGATCTCAGAATTTCTCCCAGTCCTCTGGTATGCTGCTTTTTCTGGCTAATTTGTACGCATCATCTTTTGCTTTGATACTATCCCTGATTTCCCTTGTTATCCATGGATGCACTACCTTCCCTGATTTATTCTTTTGCCAAACTGGGATGAACAATTTTTGTAGTTCATCCATGCAGTCTTTAAATGCCTTCCATTGCATATCCACCGTCAACCCTTTTAGAACTAATTGCCAGTCAATCTTGGCCAATTCACGTCTCATACCCTCAAAGTTACCTTTCTTTAAGTTCAGGACCCTTGTTTCTGAATTAACAATGTCACTCTCCATCCTAATGAAGAACTCAACCATATTATGGTCACTCTTGCCCAAGGGGCACGCACAACAAGACTGCTAACTAACCCTTCCTCATTACTCAATACCCAGTCTAGAATAGCCTGCTCTCTCATTGGTTCCTCTTCATGTTGGTTGAGATAACTATCCCGCATACATTCCAAGAAATCCTCTTCCTCAGCACCCCTGCCAATTTGATTCACCCAATCTATATGTAGATTGAAGTCACCCATTATAACTGTTTTGCCTTTGTTGCACGTATTTCTAATTTCCTGTTTGATGCCATCCCCAACTTCACTACTACTGCTAGGTGGCCTGTACACAACACCCACCAGCGTTTTCTGCCCCTTAGTGTTTCGCAGCTCTACCCATACCGATTCCACATCCTCCAAGCTAATGTCCTTCCTTTCCACTGCGTTAATCTCCTCTCTAACCAGCAACGCTACCCCACCTCCTTTTCCTTTCTCTCTATCCCTCCTGAATATTGAATATCCCTGAATTCCACAGATTCACCACTCTCTGTGTAAAAAATGATTTTCTCATCTCGGTCCTAAAAGACTTCCCCCTTATCCTTAAACTGTGACCCCTTGTTCTGGACTTCCCCAACATCGGGAATAATCTTCCTGCATCTAGCCTGTCCAACCCCTTAAGAATTTTGTAAGTTTCTATAAGATCCCCCCTCAATCTTCAAAATTCTAGCGAGTACAAGCCGAGTCTATCCAGTCTTTCTTCATATGAAAGTCCTGCCATACCAGGAATCACTGGTGAACCTTCTCTGTACACCCTCTATGGCAAGAATGTCTTTCCTCAGATTAGGAGACCAAAACTGTACACAATACTCCAGGTGTGGTCTCACCAAGACCCTGTACAACTGCAGTAGAACCTCCCTGCTCTTATACTCAAATCCTTTTGCTACGAATGCTAACATACCATTCGCTTTCTTCACTGCCTGCTGCACATGCATGCCTACTTTCAATGACTGGTGTACCATGCCACCCAGGTCTCGTTGCATCTCCCCTTTTTCTAATCGGCCACCATTCAGATAATAGTCTACTTTCATGTTTTTTGCCACCAAAGTGGATAACCTCACATTTATCCACATTATACTGCATCTGCCATGCATTTGCCCACTCACCCAACCTATCCAAGTCACCTTGCAGCCTCCTAGCATCCTCCTCACAGCTAACACTGCCCCCCAGCTTAGTGTCATCCGCAAACTTGGAGATGTTGCCATCAATTCCCTCATTCAGGTCATTAATATAAATTGTAAATAGCTGGGGTCCCAGCACTGAGCCGTGCAGTACCCCACTAGTCACTGCCTGCCATTGTGAAAAGGACCCGTTTACTCCTACTCTTTGCTTCCTGTTTGCCAGCCAGTTCTCTATCCACATCAATACTGAACCCCCAATACCATGTGCTTTAAGTTTGCATACTAATCTCTTATGTGGGACCTTGTCGAAAGCCTTCTGACAGTCTAGATATAACACATCCACTGGTTCTCCCTTATCCACTCAACTAATTACATCCTCGAAAAAGTCTATAAGATTCGTCAGACATGATTTACCTTTCATAAATCCATGCTGACTGTCCAATGAATTCACCACTTTCCAAATGTGCTGCTATCCCATCTTTAATAACTGACTCTAGCATTTTCCCCACTACAGATGTTAGACTAACTGGTCTGCAATTCCCCGTTTTCTCTCTCCCTCCCTTTTTAAAAAGTGGGGTTACATTAGCTACCCTCCAATCCTCAGGAACTACTCCAGAATCTAAAGAGTTTTGAAAAATTATCACTAATGCATCCACTATTTCTGGGGCTACTTCCTTAAGTACTCTTGGATGCAGCCTATCTGGCCCTGGGGATTTAGCGGCCTTTAATCCATTCAATTTACCTAACACCACTTCCCGGCTAACCTGGATTTCACTCATTTCCTCCATCTCATTTCCGGCAGATTATTTATGTCTTCCTTGGTGAAGACAGAACCAAAGTAGTTATTCAATTGGTCTGCCATGTCCTTGTTCCCCATGATCAATTCGCTTGTTTCTGACTGCAAGGGACCTACATTTGTTTTTAACTAATCTTATTCTCTTCACATATCTATAAAAACTTTTGCAGTCAGTTTTTATGTTCCCTGCCAGTTTTCTTCCATAATCTCTTTTCCCTTTCCTAATTAAGCCCTTTGTCCTCCTCTGCTGGACTCTGAATTTCTCCCAGTCCCCTGGTAGGCTGCTTTTTCTGGCTAATTTGTATGCTTCATCTTTTGTTTTGATACTATCCCTGATTTCCCTTGTTATCCACGGATGCACTACCCTGATTTATTCTTTTGCCAAACTGGGATGAACAATTGTTGTAATTCATCCATGCAGTCTTTAAATGCCTTCCATTGCATATCCACTGTCAACCCTTTAAGAATCAATTGCCAGTCTATCTTGGCCAATTCACGTCTCATACCCTCAAAGTTACCTTTCTTTAAGTTCAGGACCCTTGTTTCTGAATTAACAATGTCACTCTCCATCCTAATGAAGAACTCAACCATATTATGGTCACTCTTGCCCAAGGGGCCACGCACAACAAGACTGCTAACTAACTCTTCCTCATTACTCAATACCCAGTCTAGAATAGCCTGCTCTCTCGTTGGTTCCTCTACATGTTGGTTTAGAAAACTATCCCGCATACATTCCAAGAAATCCTCTTCCTCAGCACCCCTGCCAATTTGATTCACCCAATCTATATGTAGATTGAAGTCACACATTATAACTGTTTTACCTTTGTTGTATGCCTTCGTCCCTACCCTATCTACCTTTTGTTTCCACTTTCAGGGAACTGTAGACTTGCAGATACTTCTGTTCATCAACATTCCTTAGTGCCCTGTGTAAGATGGAGCTGCAGATGCTGGTATAAACCGAAGATAGACACAAAAGGCTGGAGTAACTCAGCAGGGCAGGAAGCATCTCTAGAAAGAAGGAATGGGTGGCGTTTCGGGTCGAAACCCTTCTTCAGACTGAAGAAGGGTCTCGACCCGAAACGTCATCCATTCCTTCTTTCCAGAGATGCTGCCTGCCCTGCTGAGTTACTCCAGCTTTTTGTGTCTTATCTTCCTTAGTGCCGTACCATTTACTACCCTATATGCCCTCCTCTTATTTGATTTGCCAAAATGCATCACCTCATTTGGTATTAAATTCTATTTGCCACTACTCTGCCCAACTTTCCAGTTGATATATATCCTGCTGTAGTTTTGGACAGCCTTCCTTGCTATCCACAGCACCACCAAATTTGAGAGTCACCCGCATACGTACGAATCATACTTCCAATGTTCACATTCAAGTTGTTAATATACATAACAAACAACAAAGGTCCCAGCATCAATCCATGCAGTGCACCATTGGTCACAAACTTCTAATCAGATAAACATTCTTCCAACACCACCATCTTCCTCTGATCATCAGCTTTGGACCCCATGAGTTTTAACCTTCTGGGCCAGCTCACGTTGAACCTTGTCAAAAGAACAAAAGACTGTAGTAAAGTCCATATAGACAATGATTCTTTAATAAATCTTCTTGGTTAACTCTCCACAAAAGATCAAATTAGTGAGACAGGATCTACCCGATAACAGCCATGTGAACTATCCCTGATCAGCCCCTGCCATTCCGATTGTACATAAATCTTATTCCTTCGAATTTTCTCCATAAATTCCTTACCGCTGCCTAAGGCTCATTGGCCTGTAATTATCTGATTTTTGCCTGGTGCCCTTCTTAAGAATGGTAACAATATTAGTTATTCTCCATTCTGATATCGAAACTTGCAAACAAACATTTGACTCATGACATACACTGACATTTATGTGGTATCAGCTTGTGAGTATCGTCATCCTTGATTAGTTACAGAGAGATGTCTATAATTTCCTCTCCAGAATGTGCCATTCCTCAGGAAATATTATAGATTTGATGTCCCGTTCCTCAGCTCCCCACTTAAATGTATAGAGTGAGTAAAGTTGGAAATCTGGATGAATACACCACAGAAATTGTTGCTTTCTCAGTATGTGATAATTCACTTGTGCAAAAAAACATTATTAACTGCCAAGCAACTTCTCTCGCACTGAAAATTAACTTTTACAATCATGGTGTCCCCCATTCCTTCAGATTTTAAATATTGCTGTGGATTTATTTTTTGGTAAAAGCAACCTTTTTGCTTTGACTCATTTTCTCTCTCAGTGCTCATTTCTGTCTCTTTTGCTCTTATTTCACTTTCCATACCTGATCTTCATCGGTGTGATGGTCTGAGGTGGACAGATAGTCAGTCACTGGCACAGTCACTGAAGTTCCAGTTCATTTCAGAGGAGCTGTATTCATTTGATGTCCACCTTGCCAACATCTTGTCATGCTAAGCATTTTGGATATTCTTTGTGCAAAAATAACAAATGCTATTTTTTTTGCTTCTCAATACGGCCCATCATTTTCAGAATGTGTTTGTTTGATCTTGAGTGCACTTATTCAAAGTCCATATTGTATAAATGGAAGGATCGATAGAACCAAAATCAAATTTGTTTCTTTAAAAAAAATGTAATTGATCTGTTGCTCATTTGATGATATTCATACCATTGGACGTTGACAGTAAGTATTTTCCACTTGGTGTAGAATTTTAATATTGCCAGAATTAAGAATAAACCGGGTTAAATGAAAATAAATCTGTACCTTCTTCTTGGCTCTATGTATTTTACATGAGGTTGAACTAATTATATCTATGTATGGTACATCTGATCTGATTGGATTCATGCAAAACAAAGCTTTTCACTACGTGTACATGTGACAATAATAAACCTAAACCCAAACATAGAGGTTATGAACTGTTCATGACAAAAATGATGGATGGTTTGTCTCTGGAATGCCACCATTTTTTAAAACTCTTGTATAATGTTTCCTCAATGTGTTAATATGCAGATCAATCACCAGAACTGTTGTGAACTCTGACGTGAAGAAAGAAGTAGAAGAAAATCAACGGGTAAGTGCACATTTTAAATCAATGTAATCCTACTCGAGGCAATTGACATTGGTGAATCTTGCTGGCCTGTGTCTGCCTACTGGAATTTCTGTGCATAGTCTCCTGGCATCTATGCTTGATAGGTTCAGGGTCATCATTACTGTGCCAAAGCATTGTCTAAATGGCAGCATGGTCTCTGGAAGCACACTGAGGAAGTCCCACATGTGAAAAGACTCAGAATATTCTGAAAGCTGGCAGAGCTCAATCCCCAGTTTTGCTGGCTGTCAAAGCTGACTATTTTTTAAAATATTTTCCTGGTGTCTTTTAAAAAGTCTTGATACTACATGTTCTACTATGTAATTCTACTTGTATGTGCTGTCATTGAATTTCATTGACAAGCTTATCCTTTGTAAATGCAACCCATTTTTTGGAACCTCCGTTATGATTCTTAAACAGACCAAAGCAGAACAATAAGAAAACACTCTGGATATAACTTAGTAGCTTGATCTTAAATGTTTAAAATCTTCAGATTGACTTTTGCAAATAGCCCAAATTAATAAAAGTAAAAATGACCATTTGCAACTTTTTGTATTGACTCTTAGACGGCGGCAGCTTTTGTGTTTTGAAGTTGATCCTGTAATTTAGGTGGGGCCAATTTGATTTTAACATTCAAGACGTTTCAATGTCTTGACGCAAGCTATCGCTCTGCCTCCACAGATGTTGCCTGACCTGCTGAGTTCCTCCAACAATTTGTTTTTTGATCCAGATACCAGCTTCTGCCATGTTTTGGTCTCCAAATAGTTTAACTATGCCTTTTTTTCCAGTTTTTTAAAGAAACTCTGGGTCTGCATCCAGGTGACTCTGCGCTTTTCATCAATGGCCTTAGTATTGATCTTGACGCGCAAGATATTTTCAGGTATGGAAAGTTAACATATCAATGCAAATATGTAGGACCTGTCTATCAAAAAAGCAATGAGAGATTTTTTTCCTATAAAAATAAGTCATCTTGTTTACCCACGTTTGCCAGTGTTCTGGATCTGCTGCGCAATGAGGCTCGCCTTATGGAAGGCCTGCATGATCTGGGGATTCAGGGGAAGGAGCTGCATGAACTATTGAAGTTAAACGTACATCCAGCAGAATCTGACTACGGTGTGGATATTCGAAATTCAGCCGTCTACGTAAGTTTGATTTCCCTGCATTATTTTCCTTGTTCAGACAAGAGCTCTGCTTTTGTATTGGGTTCCCAGTCAAATAAATGTTACAAACCAGTACAAAGCGCCATGACACAATACACATTTGCTAAGGAATCACCTTATTGGGATCCTTTGCTTCTTTCAAATACCATTAATCAGAAATTTGATCCATTTAGCCCTTTTCTAAATCTCTAGAACTTCCCAATTTACAATCTTACATACTATTAGAGCATAATTAACATTGTTGTGTACACATTGCCTTGGTTTCAACAGTGTTTGAATAACAATGTTGGCATTTGGTAAATCAGCAAGAGTCAGCAAAACAATTAAAGGAATGTTAAAAATAATTACACTTGTTTTTAATCGGATAAAATGTCCCATTTCATATGATAAATGTGTTTCATGGTTAATGTTCAGATTTTCTTTTAAATAGTGGATTAACAACCTGGAAATGGATAGCAAATACAGAACATGGCCTTCAAGTGTTCAAGAGCTTTTGAGACCTACATTTCCTGGAGTTATCCGACAGATTCGGAAGAACTTCCACAACTTTGTAAGTGGTTTAATTTTGTTCATTAACATGATAGTCAAAGACCTTAATTTCAAATTTGGTAATGGTTGTTCATGCTTATCAAAGAGAAATTAAGGATATATTTTAGTTGTTCGGTCGGATTGATTTGGGGGAAATAATGAGGAATTGAGAGTTCCTAAATTTTGTCTGGTTTGATACATTTTGAGTTGATATCTATGACTGACATTCATGCGGGATAATGGAGCATCATTTGACATTTTGCAGGTGAAATTCTTATCATGAATGACATGCAGTAAGGGTTTGTTCACTCAAAAAAGTCACCCCATTACTTAATTAAAGCATTTCAGGTTCATGTTTCCACTTCTTGCATCAAATGTTCTCTTGGTTTCTTTTCAGGAGGGTATTTTTGTGTGTCAAAAGAGAATAAAGTGCTGTTCGCTAATTCCCATACACCAGAAGATATAATTTGCCCAAATTTTGTTCTCTTAAGATATTTCATAATCATCGGAAAGAAGAGATTTTGATTCCTTTTTTTTGGGTCTCTTTAGATACCCTTTGTTAGAATGTTTGATGACCTATTAAATTTCTTATTAAAGGACCTATTAAATCATCTGGTTACCCATTAAATAATTTGTAAATAACATCTCAAATGAAGTATGTTTTACATACTCCTTTGTACAACATTGACTGTGTTTTACCGCTGGACCTTGCTGTCACCCAAGGAGAATATTTTAATTAAGGTTATGTCTAAGTTAGTTTTAATATTTGCTTAAGAGAGAATTACTTGCTCGCTGAGATACCCCTTTAGAGGTTTCTTCTACACAAATTAATATACTGTCAACTTTCAGCTTAGTAATTATCTGAGCTAATAATCAGACAGTATTTTTGCCATACTTGAAATTATTTTGCAATTAATCAAAATCTGGCATTGATAGTGTGTGTGGATGAGATTAAATTTTCATCTCTGAAGTGTTTGTGGATATAAACAGTGAAACCTCTGTCTGCATTGTTGATTGCCAACAGTATATACTTACACTATTTCTTATTATTCTTTAATTTCAGGTGCTCATTATTGACCCGATGGATGAGAGCACTCCAGAGTTGCTGACAACAGCTGAAATGTTTTATATTAATGACATCCCTCTTAGGTATGTTTTCGATGCATAAATCCAGTGTGCATGGATTAATGATCTTATAATTTTGGTTACTGTCCATTCATTGAAACTTATAGAATAATGATCACTTTCCCCAAAATACTCTCTCACTGACACTTCCACCACTTTCCTGCCCCAAATTAGGTTCACAACAGCCTGTCTCTAGAAGGACTATAAGTAAATTGGCACAACAAAAATCTCCTGGATGCATTTTTACAAATTCCACCCCAGCTAAACTCCTCACTCTAAGGCAATCCTAGCCAATATTGTGGAAGTTAAAATCCCCCATTGCTACAATCCTGTTGCTCTTGTACCTTTCTGTGATTTTTTAATGTATCTCTCCCTCTATCCCCTGCTGACTGTTGGGGTGGGATGTAGTATAACACCCCCAAAAGTAATTACCCACATCTTATTTTTAAGTCCTACACACAAGGCCTCACTTGACAAATTTTCTAGGACAGGCTCGCTGAATACTGTTGTGATGTTTTTCCAAAACAATATGGCAATGCCTCCTCTTTAATCTCCCCTTCTGCCACACATAGATCTTTTAATGCCTTGGAATGTTGAATCAATCCTGTTCTTATTTCAGCCATGTTTCTGTGATTGCAATAATATCATGTTCCCATGTAATGATCAGTGCTCGAATATGAATCTGACAAGTCCTACCTGTCAGATTCCCTGCATTAAAATATATGCAGTTATGCCAACCAGTCTTGTCATTGTGTGTTAGCATGCTCCTGCTTCCTCTGCTTAGTAGATCTGTGTAGTTTATCTTCTATATTTGACTCCACCTTCTCACTGGCTATACCACCACTCTGTCCCCATCACTTCTAAATTAGTTTTAACACCCCCCAATAGCAAGAGCAAACCTCCATGCAAGGATATTGGTCCCTGCTTGTATAGGACCAACCTTCCTCAGAAATGGTCCCAATGATCCGTCTAAAACCTCAACTTGCTTTGTTGTCAAACACTCCAAGTCTTTCTGTTCCTCTAAATTTGCATTATTTAGTTCATTTTGCCTCCGTTCATTCCTTTGTCCAAAATATATCACTTGGTCCACTGTTGCTGATTTAACTGCCGTCCATTATGCTATCTTGTGTGATCATTTTGCTTTTACTATCCTGGTTCGAAACAATATTTCTGATTTCCATGTCACCTGTAAAACAAACCAAAGGTGAGGAATACGGCTGTTTTTGATACCTTTGCAGTACTGTTCTACACCTTTGACAAACAACATACTGAAAACTAACTTTACTTTCTGGTCTCCAATCTTCAGCCATTTTTTTTTGTTGATACCTGCTCTCCTTTTAATCCTACAAATTTAAATTTTGCTAAACATCTTTTCTATGGCATAACAACCCTCACCACATCAACTTACCTCATCAAATAAATCAATCCTATAAGTGAAATGCACTTTGTCTTAAATAAATGAAAATAACAGGAAGTTATTAACCTGTACTTTTTAAGAACCAATAAGTTTTTGCTTCTATATGGACTCCTCACATACCATTTGACCAATTGCTATTTTTTTATCAGTCTTTCCTATTTAAACAGAGTGAAACGTTTGGGGATAGATTAGTTTGGTTTCTATTTTAAAAGTAGATTATGGCTTTTCATGGACAACAAATACACGTGGCTGATGATACTTGTCTTTTTTTATATAGGATTGGCTTGGTCTTTGTGGTTAATGACTCTGATGATGCTGATGGCCTAAAAGATCCTGGTGTTGCACTTCTCAGGGCTTTTAACTTTGTAGCAGATGAACTGGACAACATGAATGCCTTTCAGACAATCATGTCGGTATGAATAATGTGATAGAAGAATTAATAATTTGGAAATGATGGTGTTCCCAAGCCATATTTATTGTTCTCCATCTTAAACACCATCCCATCAACCTTGCCTGGTAACTTTTTAAGCTGGGATGTTAGGGTCTGATGTCAGGAGCACAATGATATAAAGTCACATTCTGCTTTTTTGTGTCTGCCATTTTGTTGTCAACTGTGGGTGGCCGATCCATTGTGCAATATTAGTTTTGGTTTTGTCTTTACACCCTCACCACCCCTGTCAAACATTCTGCTTTATTATGCTATCAAACATTCTTGTCATACTTTCAGAATGTACTTAGTAGTAAATAATCAGCTTATGGCTATTCCCATTCATCATCAACAGTATTACATCTTCATTAAATAGAAAAGAGCATCCTGCTAAATGCACTAATTATATCTTATTGTTATCATCCATGTTCAAAATAACTTATTACCCAAGGGATGGAATTTTGGATTATTATACTAATAGAAATTTAATGTTTGACTGGTCTACAATTAAATAGTCCCGTCCTGTTTGTTTACTATAAAATCCCATGGTCAATTGCAACTATAGTTTCTATGGTTAGATTTGTATTCTATAATTTTACCTTCATAAAAAAATGGCAATGAGTGGTAACTTTTTCACACAAAGGGTGGTGGGTTTCTTCTCAACATTATACAGCAGCCACCTTTTTTGTTAGATCCAGTGGGTTTGCTGAAGCCTTTAATGGGCTTTGTTGTTGTTGGGCTTAGAGGATCGAGGAGTGCAGATGCATGGTTACTTGAAGGTCAAGTTGCAGGTAGATAAGGTGGTCAAAAAGGTTTTTTGAGTATTGAGTATAGAAGTATAGAAGTTTTGAGTATAGAAATTGGGAGGTCATGTTGCAGTTGTATAAGACGTTGGTGAGACCGCATTTAGAGTATTGTGTTCAGTTCTGGGCACCATGTTATAGGAAAGATATTGTCAAGCTTGAAAGTGTTCATAGAAGATTTATGAGAATGTCGCCAGGACTAGAGGGTGTGAGCTATAGGGAGAGGTGAGTAGACTGGGTCTCTATTCCTTCGAGCGCAGGGGGATGAGCTGTATAAATAGAGCTGTATAAGATCATGAGAGGAATAGATCAGGTAGATGCACAGAATCTCTTGCCCAGTTGGGGAATCGAGGACCAGAGGACATAGGTTCAGGGTGAAGGGAAAAAGATTTAATAGGAATCTGAGGGGTAACTTTTTCACACAAATGGTGGTGGGTGTAAGGAACAAGCTGCCAGAGGAGGTAGTTGTGGCTGAGACTATCCCATCGTTTAAGAAACAGTTAGACAGGTATATGGATAGGACAAGTTTGGAGGGATTTGGACCAAGCGCAGGCAGGTGGGACCAATGTAGCTGGGACATATTTGCCGGTGTTGGCAAGTTGGGCTGAAGGGCCTGTTTCCACACTGTATCACTCTATGACTCTATGACCCTAGAGGGGACTAACATAAGTTGTTACTACCTTCTGTATTAATATTCCTTTTTTTCCCCAGATGTACAACAAGGTGACACCTGGTGAGAAATTGTCAATCGAGCATATCATTAGTACTTTGGAAAAGGACTTTTCCAACATAGAAGTGACCAGTATCTTGGGATCAGATTCAGCATACGACCGAAACAGAAAGGTATTCCTGCTAATCCTTGAAGATAAGTTTGGTTTTTAAGGGGTGATTGGTAAGAACCTAAAGAGGTGAGCTTAAAGAATAAAAGCATTGATTTAACTGTGCATATAAATCAAAGCTGTCTACTGCTTGAATTTATTTCCGATGTTGCACTTCTAATCTTTTAGCAGGGAATGTTGATTTACAGCAGTGAAATTTTGTGCAATTCATGTCCAATTTTACAACCACAGTACGAAGATACCAATCACAAGATTTTTTTGTGGCCTTTTTCAAATCTTAATAATTATATAATCATCTTTTATTTTGATAAAATATAATGAACAAATATCATAATCTCAGGAGTTTGTATGTTCAACAGAATTTATTCTAAGTGTATGGCTCAGAACAAATTACAATTATTATCCACATCTTTATAAATTTTCATGTCAAAATGCATTGCTAATGGATAAATTATTTAACAGTTCACTAATCAAAGCATTTTTAAAAATAAAGAAATGCACTTTCAAGAAGTTGAATAAAAGTTGAATGTAGCTAAAAGCTTGTAATGCATCTATGCCGTGTCATATTAGCTGAATGATTTACTACTTCATATTAATATTCCTGTTTCATATTCTGTTCTGTATAAGGTACAGCTTAACTTTTCTTAACATGTGGTCTTCATGGCTTATTATTTCAGCCTTAAAAAAAGTTTGGTGTTTTATGACAAAAATTAAAATTGAACATGCATTTTTCTAAAAATGCAAATTAAGAAACAATATTTTTAAGATAAATGTTTACTAAAGCTTGCCACAATTTCTTTCCATGTTTATCAAATCAATCTGATGGGGTTTTTTAAACTCAAGCTTGAAATTACAATTGTGCTAGAATAATCAATGGTTAATAGTTTAATGTGCGCCATTGTTCTGGCAAGATTTATTTTCTGTAGTACACTGATACCATTTTTCTTCATTAGGAAGGTAAAGATTACTATAAACAAACCGGCCTCGGCCCTCTGCCCATTGGACTCTACAATGGAATGCCTTTCCCGAGGGATCAACTGGATCCTGATGAACTAGAAACAGTGATGATGCACAAAATCTTGGATAACACGGCCTACTTCCAGAAAGTTGTTTACTTGGTAAGTATAGTTAATTTGTTGTCTGTCTTTAATTAGACATAAATAGCAAACAGGCAGAACTCTGGTTTAAATTACAATGGTGTAGACCAAGTGTATCCTAGGACATTGTGCGGGAGTTAGGGAAGAAATTGTTGGGGCCTGGCCGAGATATTTGCACTCATTGGTGAGGTACCATAAAACTGGAGGGTGGCTCATGTTGTGCTTGTATCTAAGAATGGGTGATAGGACAAACCAGAGAGCTACAAGCGGGTGAGCCTAGCATCAGTGCTGTGAAAATTGCAGTGCATGAGAGGAATAGATTGGGTAGATGCACAGAGTCTATTGTCCAGAGAAGGTGAATTGAGGACCAGAGAGCATAGATTTAAGGTGAAGTGGAAAAGATTTAATAGGAATCTGAGGGGTGACTTTTTCCACACAAACGGTGGTGGGTGTATGGAACAAGCTGCCAGAGGAGGTAGTTGAGGCTGGGACTATCCCTATGTTTAAGAAGCAGCTAGACAGGTATATGGATAGGATAGGTTTGGAGGGATATGGACCAAACACAGACAGGTGGGACTAGTGAAGCTGGGACATGTTTGTCAGTGTGAGCAAGTTGGGCCGAAGGGCCTGTTTCCACACTGTATCACTCGATGACTCTAATTACGGGAGGGAATTCTGAGACAGTATCTACCTGCATTTGAAAAGGCAAGGACTGATTTGGGATACTCCACATGGCTTTGTGCATGAGGCATTATGTCTCGTGAATCTGAATTAGCTTTTTGAAGAGGATATAGAAAGGATTGAAGAGGAGAGGGGAGGGCAGTAGACATTGTCTGCATGGATTATAGCAAGGTGCTGTATGGTAGGCTCATCCTGAAGGTTAGATCACATGGGATCCAGTGTGAGCTTGCCAATTGGGTACAAAATTGTCTTGATAGAATAAGGGGTAAGCCATTTAGAACAGAGATGAGGAAACACTTCTTCACACAGAGAGTTGTGAGTCTGTGGAATTCTCTGCCTCAGATGGCGGTGGAGGCCGGTTCTCTGGATACTTTCAAGAGAGAGCTAGATAGGGCTCTTAAAGATAGAGGAGTCAGGGGATATGGGGAGAAGGCAGGAACGGTGTACTGATTAGGGATGATCAGCCATGATCATAGTGAATGGCGGTGTTGGCTCGAAGGGCCTGCACCTACTCCTGCACCTATTGTCTTTTGTCTATTGATAGAAGGAATCAGAAAATGGGTGTGGAGGGTTATTTTGAAGATTGGAGGCCTGTGACCATCGGTGTGCTGCAGAGATTGGTGCTGGGTCCACTACTGTTTCTCATGCGCTTTAACTATTTGGATGAGAACACGGTTCGCAGGGTGAATACGTTTGGAAATAACACACAAAATTGTGGTTTTAGTGGACAGTGAACAGGTTTGTCAGGTTTACGGACACCGAAAGAACTGCAGCTGCTGGTTTACAAAATAAACACAGTGCTGGAATCTCTGGAGAACATGGATAATGGACATTTCGGGTCGGGACCCTTCTTCTGAACATGTATTCCAGCATTTTGTTTTTCTCCTTCCGAAGCAGGGTCTTGACCCGAAACATCGCCTATCCATGCCCTCAAGAGACCTGCTAAGTTACTCCAGCATTTTGTGTTTAAAAAAAATCTAAGGTTACAACAGGATCCAGATCTACTGGGAAATTGGAACAAGGATTGGCAAATTGAATTTAACTCAGGCAAGCGTGATGTATTGCATTTTGAGGAGTTAAACCAGAGCAACTTGCACAGTTAATGTCAGGGCCCTAGTGTGTGTTGTAGAACATGGAGACCTGGGGATACAAGGTGACAATTTCCTAAATTTGGCAACACAAATATCGGTGAAGAAGGTGTTTGGCATGCATCCCTTCACCATGCAAGGCATTGAGTACAAGAGTTGGAACATCATATTACAAAAGTACAAGATGTTGGTGAGACAAGCTTGGGAGTGTTGTGTGCAGTTCTGGTCATCCAGCTATAGGAAGGTTATCATTAAACTGGAAAGAACATAGAACAGTACAGCATATGAATAGGTTATTGAGTCCCTGATGTCTGTGCTGAGCATGCTGCCAAATTAAAATTAATTTCTGCCTACACATGATCAATATACCTCCATTCTCTGTTTATACATGTAACTATCTTAAAGCCTCGTAAATGCCTCTCTCATATCTGCTTCCACCACCAACCTGGCAGTGCATTTCAACCTTCTACCGCTCTATTTAAAAATAAATTGCCCTGCACATCTACTTCATATTTTCCTCCTTTGACCTTAAAGCTACGCCCTCTAGTATTTGACGTTTAAAGCTACGCCCTATCGTATTTGACACTTACAGGTATGAGTACTGTATACAGACCTGTTATGCTGTTACAAATAAGAATGTAATTGTTCTATTTTTGGGACATATGACAATTAAACACTCTTGACATTTCCATCCTGGGAAAAGGGTTCTGACTGTCTTTCCTATCTATGCCTCATAATTTTATGAACTTCTGTCAGGTCTCCCCCCCCCCCCCCCCAACCTCTGCTGCTTCAGAGAAAATAATCCAAGTTTGTCCAACCATTCCTTATTGCTAATACTCTAATCAAATAACAATAATTAAAAATAACATTAAGAAAAAATCATTTGAAAGACATTTAGACAGGTACATGGATAGGAAAGGGTTATAGGGATTTGGGCCAGGTGCAGGCAACTGGTACTAGGTCGGATGGTGTATTTTGGTCGGCATGAACAAGTTGGGCCGAAGGGCCTGTTTCTGTGCTGAATTACTCTGAGTCTAATCCAGACAGCATCCTGGTAAACCACGTCTGCACCTTCTCCAAAGCCTCCATATCCTTCCTGTAATGGGATGACAAGAACTTCATGCAATGCTGCTAATGCGACCTAACTAAACCTTTATAAAGCTGTAACATGACTTCCTGACTCGTACAGTTAATTCCATGACCAATGAAGGCAAGCATACCATATGCCTACTGTACCACTCTGTCTACTTGTGTTGCTACTTCCAAAAATCTATGGATCTGGACAAACATAACTTGTTTAGAAAAAAAATCCATATTGATTGAGGGAAAGGGGTGAAATAGGAGGGGATGAGTGGAGAGCATTACAGTAAAGAAACGGTGGCCTTTATCTATGCTATTTATTTAATATAAAGGTTTTTTTTCTCCTTCCGATAACCTAAGATTATCTTGTCATTTTCAGGGTGAACTGAACAATGACCAAGATGTTATTGATTTCATAATGAATCAGCCGACCATTGTTCCAAGGATCAATCCCAGGATTCTCAGCTCTGAGAGACAGTACTTGTCTCTTTCTGCCAATGGTGAGAGTCAACAGTGTCTCAGACAAAAAATGTTTTAAAAAACTGCCGGATTTTGCTACGGAGAGTTACAGCCATACCTCACAAAAACAAGACCTTCAGCCTAACTTGTACATGCTGATCAAGATGGCTCACACAGGCTAGTCAATGTGTGCCCATGCCTGGTCCATGTCCCTCAAAACCTTCCCTATTTATGTACCTGTCCAAATGTCCTTTAAATGTTGTTATTGTACCTGTCTTAGCCATTTCATCTGGCAGCTCATTCCATATACCCACCACTCTGTGTGAAAATATAACTCCTCGGGTTCCTATTAAACCTTGTCCTTCCTCCTTAAACCTATGTTCTAGATTAATTTTAATTATTTTTTAATTATTTTGGATTATTTTTAATTTTAATTTGATGAACATGTCCATTTAAGAAGTTTATTAGTTAACATGTTTCTCCTCAAATAGCTTAATTTATTTCCACCACTGAAGGTAAATATTCACTGGTGGTGTGCAGCAGTACTCTTGTGAGCAGTTTACTCTGCTGAGGTGCTTTGCTAGGCACTGAATTGTGATGGGAAGAAGACAATCTTATTTTTTTTCCTTTGCGGAATAAAAATGATACACTAAAGCTTTTTACTTCCGTTTATCTGTGTGAAGTTTGCATGTCCTCCCTGTGGATGTATTGGTTTGTGTGCAATACGATAGGTTACTGCAGACAGTCAGGACTGTACCCTCGCTTATGGAAGGATGGTTCCTGAGTCTGACGGTGCACACTTTCAAGCTTCTGCATCTTCTGCCTGACAGGAGTGGGAAAAAGATAGAATGACTGGGTGGGAAAGGTCTTTGATTATGTTGGCTGCTTTCATGAGGCAGCTAGAAGTGTAGATGGAGTCAGTATTGGGGAGTTTGGTCTGGTCTAGGGCAGAGCTGGTCCCAAACCAATCTGTTATGCAACCCAACCATATGCTTTATGTGATGCATCTACAACAGCTGCTAGAGCTGCTGCCTCAACTGTTACAGTTGGAGCTGTTGCCCACGGACCTGGGTTCAATCCTTTCCTTGGGTGCTATTTGTGTAAAGTTTGCTCGTTCTCCCTGTGACCGTGTGAGTTTCTTCCGGGTGCTCTGGCTTTCTCCCACATCCTCAAAACGTGTGGATGTTAAATGGCCTCTGTAAAGTGTTCCCAATGTGTAGGGAGTGGATGCAAAAGTGGGATAACATAGAATTAGTGTGAATGGGTGATCATTGGACTCTAGTCTGAAGGTCCTATTTCAATGTTGTATCTATCATTTCAATACCTTTTACTTATTTTGCTGTCCACAAAGTTCATCAGTCAAATACATTTCTAGTAATATTTTAGGCTTTTTGTTCTTAGTTTAGAGATACAGTGAGGAAACGAGCCCTTTGGCCCACCTCGTCTATACCGACCATCGATCACCCGTTCCATATTATCCCACTATCGTATCCCACACTCTAGAGGCAATTTACAGAAGCCAATTAACCTACAAATCTGCATGTATTTTATCGGACCACCCAGAGAATACCCACAAGGTTACAGGAAGAACGTACAAACTCCACACGGATGTCACCCATAGTCAGTATTGATCCCGGGTCTCTGGCACTGTGAGGCAGCAGCACTACCACTGGGCCACTGTGCCATCCCATAGGTTGACAGCTCTGCACTGATATCATTTAGCATTCTGCAGAATAGAATTTACAGCAGTTAGCTAACTCCTTGAATTTCAGTTGAATTTACCAATAGTGCCTTCGAATGTTTAATGATCTCTCATTTTTTTACAGCTAATGATGCTGTGGATGACTATTCCCGTTTTGCGCTGTTGAAATCTGAGGAAAAGTCTGCAGCCGTGGCCAACAGTATATCCTACTTATCTAAAAGAGGTATAGTCATTACTTTGTGGTGATTATTGTTTGTATGATGTGAAATTAATTTAGCAATAATACATAATCTGAATGAATGAATGAATACTTTATTGTCATTATAACATGTAAACATGTACAACGAAATTAGAAATGCCAACCAGTCAGTGCACCATTCACACCAACTGTGTGCGCCACATTTTCTAAGAGCAAAAGTCTAAGATAAACAACTAAAATAAATAACATGAAAAAAAACACATTCTTCTGTCTATTTCACAGTCCCTTTGGTGTGTAGCACACCTGCACTCATTTGGTGGCTACATTAAGTGTAGTTATTGCTGTGGGATAAAAACTGTTTTTGAGTCTGTTTGTCCTTGTCCTCATTGATCTGTACCGTCTGCCTGACGGCAGCAGTTCAAACAGGGAGTGACCGGGGTGGAAAATGTCCTTTATGGTCTTCTGGGATTTTTTGAGACAGTGGGAACTGTGTAGGTCCTCCAAGGTGAGGAGAGGGCAGCCGATAATCTTCTGGGTGTTGTCAATAGCCCTCTGGAGCGCTTTCCTCTTAGCCGCTGTGCAGCTGGTGTACCACACGCATACACAGTATGTTAAGATGCTCTCTATTGAGCACTGATAAAAGGATAGCAGCAGTCTCTGGGTGATGTTGTTCTTCCTGAGCACCCTCAGGAAGTACAGTCTCTGCTGGACCTTTTTCAGCAGCGCAGAGGTGTTCACGCTCCAAGTCAGGTCCTCCTCAATGTGGATTCCCAGGAAGCGGAAATCCGCCACCCTCTCCACACAGTCCCCATCGATGATTAGTGGTGTAATGTCCGTTTTCTTCTTTCTGTAGTCTATTATGAGCTCCTTGATCTTTGAGGTGTTGAGGAGCAGGTTATTTTCTCCACACCACCCTGTCAGCTGCTCCACCTCATCCCTGTAGGCGTACTCATCCCCCCAGAGATGAGCCCCACCACCGTGGTGTCATCCACGAATTTGACAATGGTGTTACTGTAGTGGACGGGGGTGCAGTCATATGTGTAGATGGTGTAAAGCAGGGGGCTCAGCACGCAGCTCTGTGGAGAGCCGGTACTGAGGCTGAGGGCCGTAGATGTGTGATGGCCCACTCTGACTGCGACCCGACAGGAAGCTCTTTATCCACATGCAGGTGGAGTGTGGAAGTCCCAGGTCCCCCAGTTTGTCCACCAATTTGTGGGGAAGGATGGTGTTAAAAGCAGAGCTGTAGTCCACAAAGAGCATCCGCACGTAGCTCCCCCGCTGCTCCAGATGTGACAGTGCAGCATGGAGGGCTGTGGCTACAGCATCCTCTGTGGATCTATTCGCTCTATACGCAAACTGGTGGGGGTCAAAGCTTCGGGGCAGGAGTGATGTGATGTGACCCCGGACCAGTTTTTCAAAGCACTTCATCACCACTGGTGTGAGTGCGACTGGCCGGTAGTTGTTGAGACTGGAAATGTGGTTTTTTTTGGGGCAAGGGGACTATGGTGGAGGACTTCAGGCAGGATGGGACAGTGGACTGGGCCAGAGACTGGTTGAAAATCCTCGTAAAGACTCCAGCCAGCTGGTCTGCGCAGTCCTTCAGCACGCGTCCAGAAACGCCGTCGGGTCCAGCAGCCTTCCTCGGATTGATGGCCCGCATATCATCCAATATGTGGCTCAGGTTTACTATGCAGATATGCTGTCTTTAATGAAAGAAAAAAGGTGTAAACTGCAGCATTTTCTGCTGCAAAACTTTTCCTTTAAGATGGTAGACTACATCCTATTAAATAAACACTGACCTCATACAAACATCAATTTACGAAACAGTCCCAGACAACCGAGCTTTTTGGAGGGATCCTTGGTTAGTTAGTCACACTTTGTTGAATAACATCTAAACTATAAAAACTTAATCATAATAGACACTCCAATCAATAACCTTTCTAAACATCAAAACACATAAAAGATCAAAAACAAGATGAACTGCGGCCTGACAATTTCACATTTGCCAAGTTCTTTGATCAAATAACAATTAAAATTATTTGCGTGAGGCTATTTTCTTTCTGTAATTGACCTTTACAGCTGAAAAGGTTACAGCTCCATTTTATCCAGATGAATCATACGTTGCAAATTCCATTGTTTAACACTTCTACATTTTCAAAAGTGTCCCATTGAAATTTGCAGGTAAAATGTGGGCAATACTGTACTTGGACAACATGTCAAGTTAGCATTAGAAAAAATAATATTTAAAATTAATGCCCTTCCATCAGAAGCTGACAGTGTGAGCTAATCAGCTACCACTTGATAAATATGTATCAATTACACCAATGTGCACTTGACATTTGTAAATTTCCAGTGTTTTGGATCTGAAACCATTTCAAATTCTCCATGTGCAGCAGTCAATGATGCAAAATGGCACATTTTCCGTTTTTTTTTTAATCATGCGGATGTTTAAAACGTACTTAGAGTGATTAATCCTTCACTATCACCAAGAAAGAAGCAGTTGTGCTCATTTAGTGATAGTGGTTACAAGTGAAAGCATCTGCAACAATTATCTTTCTTAACAGCCTGTTCCTGTAATGAATAAAATCAAAACAGGTTCCTTTCAAAATTTCACACTATGTGCTCCTCATTAATAATGAGTATTCCACTTTATCCAGCAAGCCAATAAATGTGGCTCAAGAAAGAGAGAAGGTAAAGATTACCCCCATTTTTTTATCAGACTCTTTGTATGTTAAATTATAATCTGACCCATTTGAAATGGCACTCAAAGGTCATTACTGCTGATTATGTTAATCAATTCCAGTTGAATAGAATCAGCACTAAAGATGCTTTCATGAATATTACCATTTTCCTGTTTGCTAACGGGAAGGAGAACTAATCAACTTCTAAAGTTAAATCATTGAATAGATTCCTCGTACGGGTGACCCCTATAGTTGGTGGGGTTGGAGGGGTGTTGCATTTTGACTAAGTAACACATATTGAGATATTCCATGTTGCTCACTCACGTCATCTGCATGTATGGCAAGAATGTGAGTTGAATTTAAAAAAAAAAATTAATTACCTCATACATTTCATGAGAGCAAATGTTATTCTACATCTCAAATTTTTGGGTAGCAATTTCAGAATTCTTTGAGGGGTGAATTTCCCTTCCCCAAACAGATATGATGTACAGGTTACCTCCATTAAGCAACCAAACATCAAACTACTTTGAACTGGCACTGAATTTATTACTTTAGTTTCGAGATACAGCGCAGAAACAGGCCCTTCAGCTCACCGAGTCCACATTGACCAGCGACAGCACCCATACTAACACTTTCCTATGCACTAGGGACAATTTAATTTACAGAAGCCAATTAACTTACAAACCTGTACTTCTTTGGAGTGTGGGAAGAAACCGAAGCACCCAATGACCACCACGCGGTCACAGGGAGAACATACAAAATCCGTACAGACGGCACCCATAGTCAAAATAGAACCCGGGTCCCTGGCGCTGAGAGGCAGCAACTCAATTCTATTCAATTATTTAACTTTACAAGTTTTTAAGAAAGAACTGCAGATGCTGGAAAAATCGAAGGTGGACAAAAATTCTGGAGAAGAAGGGAGTCTGAAGAAGGATCTCGACCCGAAATGTCACCTATTCCTTCGCTCCATAGATGCTGCCTCACCTGCTGAGTTTCTCCAGCATTTTTGTCTTCTTTAACTTTACAAGTTGATTAGTTCTCTTTCTTGTGAGCAAACAGGAAAATGGTAATATTCATGAATGCATCTTTAGTACTGATTCTTTTCAAATGGCTTTAGCAACTCTTGAAATGGATGTCTCAGTGGTGGTATCGCTGGTATCACTCCATTACTGGAAGTTGCTGGATGGGTTGTTGAAATACCGATCTGTGAAGTTCCTCTGTCGATGGTCTTCAGAATCACCACATCCTGCATGGATATGTCTGAAAAATGATGCATTCATGGCCTCAGATTTTCTAAAACATTGGGCACAGAGATGGCATATTGCAGGGTGCTCTTCACTTCCATGCTTGCACCGTTCCTTCCAAAGAAGTAAAGGTGGCATTGATGCTCATCGTCATGGCCTTCAGATCATACCAAGCAACAGCAATAATTTGACTTATATGTAAGAAGGAACTGCAGATCTGGTTTATACCGAAGATAGACACAAAAAGCTGGAGTAACTCAGTGTGACAGGCAGCATCTCTGGAGAGAAGGAATGGGTGACGTTTCGGGTCGAGACCCTTCTTCCTTATTTGCCTTAGTTCACCAGTTCATGCTCACCGCAGCATCAGATTGGTCATCAAAGCTCTCCACATGCAAAGAAGGATTTCATCTTTTTTAACAGAGGAGAAAATTGCATCTTAGTGTTTGTTTTACATGAGTAATGCTGGCTTCCCTTGAATCCGGATCTCCCTAATGTGGCCCGTTAATAACCTGGTTCTTCTTATCTATATAGTGCCCTCCATAATGTTTGGGACAAAGACCCATCATTTATTTATTTGCCTCTGTACTCCACGATTTGAGATTTGTAATAGATACAAATCACACGCGGTTAAAGTGCACATTGTCAGATTTTATTAAAGGGTATTTTTATACATTTTGATTTCACAATGTAGAAATCACAGCTGTGTTTATATTGTGCAGGACAATGGCTGCTTTCCAACTTTCCAGGCTACTCTCACAAGCCTAAACTGGAACCTCAAGAGCTGAGCAATTCCATAGTATTAGAATTGTAATGGAAAGTACTATTGGACTTCCAAAGATGAGGCTTTGTTGTTGTTTCAGTCCTGGAGCAACTTACCAGCCTGGTATGGAAATTTAACGGTGTTGCAGATGCTGAATAATCTAGTTAAGTACAGACAACTACTGGTGCTGTAGAAAGTCCAATGTCGTATGCACAGCCTGATGGAGATGAGCGTAGACTGAAGCAAAAGAAGCAAGAAGATGAGGAAGACTTTGAGGGTTATGTTCCAGCTAAATATTAACCACTGCGTAGTGAAGGAAGGCAATATTTGCACAGATTGTGATGGACTTGCTTTTTTAAGGATCTGTTAAGCCATGGTCCCCAATGCAATCAATGACTCTCTTATTCCGATCATCAGCACCAAGATAGTACACCGATTTTTAGCCAGAAGAGTCTAGATGACACACAGTGGGTAATGGATAAGTGAGAATGGGCACCCGCACCCTGGTGAGTGAATGGAAAGAATGGGTACCCAAGCCCCGTGACTACACGGGAGAATGAATACCTGGATCCTGGTGAGTGAATAGGTTGTTAGGTACCAGGGCCAAGTGAGGGGATGGAGAGCATGGGTACCTAAGCCCCGGTGAGTGGACAAGGAGAATGGGAACCCAGGCCCTGGAGAATGGACAGGGAGAATGGCTACCCAGGCCCCAGTGCTTTGAGAGGCTGTTTATGGAATGCATTAAATCCAGTCTACCAAGCAACTTTGACGCACTGCAGTTCACCTGTGGCCACAACAGGTCCAAGACTGATGCCATCTTCCTGGCCCTGCACTCATCCCTGGAACACCTGGATAAGAGAGACACTTACATCAAACTTCTATTCATCGGAAATAGCTCTGCTTTCAATACCAGTATTTCATCCAAACTCATCTCCAAACTCGTGGAACTTGGAGACAGCACTCACCTCTGTATTGTCCTGAATCGTCTGTTCTGACACACAGTCTTACAGTCAGTCTATCATTGAAAATAGTGTTTTTTTCTTGATCTTAAGCTGTTCTGCTTATAGAAACATAGAAAATAGGTGCTGGAGTTGGCCATTCAGCCCTTCGAGCCAGCACCACCATTCAATATGATCATGGCTGATCATCCAAAATCAGTACCCTGTTCCGGCTTTTTACCCATATCCGTTGATTCCCTTAGCCCTAAGAGCCAAATCTAACTCTCTCTTGAAAATAACCAGTGAATTGGCCTCCACTGTGTTCTGTGGCAGAGAATTCCACAGATTCACAACTCTGGGTGAAAGTTTTTCCTCATCTCAGTCCAAAATGGCCTACCCCTTATGCTTAAACTGTGACCCCTGATTCTGGACTCCCCCAACATCGGGAACATTTTTCCAGCATCTACCCTGTCCAATCCACTAAGAATTGTCAAGTTCACATTTATTGTCACATGCACCAATGTGACAATAAATGTCACATAAATGTACAGTGTTTGAGTTACCATGCAGCCATACAATTAAAAGAACACAATACACGATAGAACTTAACACAAACATCCACCACACTGATCACTGTGATGGAAGGCAATAAAGTTCAGTGAGTCTTCCTTTTTGTTCACCCGTGTTATATGTTTATATGTTTCTATAAGATCCCCTCTCATCCTTCTAAATTCCAGCGAATACCAGCCCAGCCAACCCATTCTTTCATCATATGTCAGTCCCGCCATCCCAGGAATTAACCTGGTGAACTTACGCTGCACTCCCTCAATAACAATAATATCCTTCCTCAATTTAGGAGACCAAAATTGCACACAATACTCCAGATGCGGTCTCAATACTCCAGATGCGGGCCCTGTACAACTGCAGTAGGACCTCCTTGCTCCTAAACTCAAATCCTTCCGCAATGAAGGCCAACGTAGCTATCTTCACTGTCTGCTGTACCTGCATACTTACTTTCAGTAACTGATGTACAAGCACACCCAGATCTCGTTGCACCTCCTCTTCTCCTAATCTAACACCATTCAGATAATAATTTGCCTTCCTGTTCTTGCCACCAAAGTGGATAACCTCACATTTATCCACATTATACTGCAACTGCCATGCTTCTGCCCACTCACCCAACCTATCCAAGCCACCCTGCAGCCTCATAGCATCCTCCTCGCAGCTCACACTGTCACCCAGCTTTGTGTCATCCGCAAACTTAGAGATGTTACATTTAATTCCTTTGTCTATATCGTTAATATATTGTAAACAACTGGGGTTCCAGCACCGAGCCTTGCGGCACCCCACTAGTCACAGCCTGCCAATCTGAAAAGGACCCATTAATTCCTACTCTTTACTTCCTGTCTGCCAACCAGTTCCCAATCCATGTCAATACCATACCCCCAATACCATGTGCTCCAATTTTGCACACTAATCTCTCGTGTGGGACCTTCTCAAAGGCTTTTTGAAAGTCCAGATACACCACATCCACTGACTCTCCCTTATCCATTCTACTTGTTATATCCTCAAAAATTCCAAAAGATTAGTCAAGCATGATTTCCCTTCATAAATCCATGCTGACTTTGACTGATCCCATTACTGCCTTCCAAATGCGCTGCTATAACATCTTTAATAATTAACTCCACCATCTTCCCCACTACCAATGTAAGGCTAACTGGTCTATAATTCTCCGTTTTCTCTCTCCCATCTTTCTTAAAAAGTGGAGTTACATTGGCTACCCTCCAGTCCACAGGAACTGATCCAGAGTGGAGAGAACATTGGAAAATGATCACCTATGCAATCCATGGCTGAATTAATAATATCTAAGACATGGCCATTAGTTGCTTTGAGAAGTGATGAAAGAATCGTTACAGGTGCATTGAGATGGGGTGATATTTCTTTATTACTTCCTTATAAGATTGCTTTCTCAGCAACTTTACATTCTAAGAACAATGCAGTTTGTGACAAATATCTTTTCAAATCCAGCTACTTTCTATTGTTATTGAATGGGTCAAATGTAAGCCTCCAGTTTCCCAGCTTTAGTTCACCATTTGGTGTATAGAGCAGCTATGAAACGATTATTGTTTCAAGGTTGGATATGATTTATTTTATGTTACTGATTATCCCATCAGTTTATGTTTGTAATTGTTTGGTTCATTACCATCTGTTTCTTGGTATAATTTAGCAGCTGTGTGTAGTATTGCCTCTCTAATTATTTTAGTGAGTTATGTGGGGCATATAGAGGTCTAACCTCTCATATTAGATCTGGTGCAACAATGTGGTGAAATGACCAAGTTTATTTATATAAATTCCCTTCCCGCACAAACCCATATGGATTACAATATCTTTAAGAAGGAACTACAGATGCTGGGAAATCGGAGGTAGACAAAAGTGCTGGAGAAACTCAGCGGGTGAGGCAGCATCTATGGAGCGAAGGAAATAGGCAACGTTTCGGGTCGAGACCCTTCTTCAGATTACAATATCAATCTGATCTGTGCTCCAGTTTGTAGCCATATAAATATGTTGGAGAATGACTAACTTGCATTTTTTTCCCTCTGCAAATGACTTACAATTCCTCTTAACATATGAATAGCTTTTTACATTGTTTACTTGATGTGGAAACCCAGATTGGTTGTCTTACGTGGTTAATTTGGATTTGTAGGCCTGTGAATGTTCATTTGTTGAGCAAGACTAGAAGCTGTGGAAATCGGGCCGTTAGTGGTTGAGGTAGAGGTTCGACTATGATAGAATTATTGAATGATAGAACTAGCTCAATAGCCTGTATGTCTGACTGCTTCTACATCCGTTTAAAAAAATATCAATCTGACTTTTAGTGCTTCACTGAATTAAATGGAATGAGGAAGATTTAGGAGGTGAGTTATGAGTTAAGTATGTAAAAACAACTTGAAACAGGATACATGCTTCAACATACTGAATAAATGGTGAAGACCCACAATTGCCATGACAGTTTACTTTCAGGCCATGAATCTTAGTGGGCGAACAAAGAGGTGAATTTGCTACTGAACAAGAGAACGATAAATTGCTGCCTGTTCAAGTCATCAGTCTATGTTGTGGTTAACCATTCCTGTCTAAAAGATGTGAAACAAATTAAGTTTGAAAGTGGAATTGTGTAAATCAGCAAACAAATCGACTTTAAAAAAAATAATGCACTTTCACGTCAATTAGGAATTATGCCTAGTTTATACTACAAATTTCTGAAAGACATCTCAAAGTTGCTAACTTTATTTGACCTGAATGTTTAATACTTTTTTTTAAATTGCAGCTGACACATTTGATTTATACTGTGTTTCTCTATATTAAAATTTCTGTTCTGAAACATTTCTCCTTCAGGTGATGTGGTGTACAATGGCCACGGGCTTTAATGTTATAGGAAAAAGTGTCATGTACACTATGAAGTTATATAGCTGCAAATTTGCTACAAAATTTGACTTTACTCATGTTTGTTTTACATGTTTATTTTTCCTTTATGCTTTTTCTGTGGAGGGATTTCTTCACGAGAGATTTATGGTAACTATTTGTTCGTCTGATTCCAATATCTACATTGGTGCAATGCATTTTTCATATTTTCCACTCAATTGCTTTATTATTGGATTTTAATGCAACTAAATTCCACATGCAATCGGGGCTCATGTTGGACCACATTGAACTTTTAAGCATCAAAGCCACGGCTCAGTTGTTTCAATTAATTGAATTATTGTTGTGAAAATTTAAATATAAATTGGGAAAGAGATAACCAAAGTACATTTGGTCTCTCGGGCTCATTTTTCTCCATTTTGGATTTGATCACATAAAATCAAAGTCAATTTATTGATGCATTAATTTAATATTAAACTTTAATATTACATATAATGTTGCTGACTAGGATTTGTCCCTTTGAATCCATTTACTGAAATTAAGTTTGTCTATTTCCTAGTGGGAATGGATCAATTGATGATAATGCTCCATGTTGCTCTAAATTCTACCGGGTTTGTTTTTTTGTTTGTGTGTGAAGTTTAGTTAATAACTGTTGGGTGTAAACATCCTTGTTCCTCTGAGATAGTGAAGAGGAAGCAACTAAGCAGAAATGTTTCAAGTCAAACACTGTTCATGAGTACTTTTAAAAACTGTTCATGTTTTTGAATTGAATAGTAATTCCCCTAGGGGTCAGCTATAATGTATGTCATCCAAACTGCATGTTGGTTGTAGTTTGTGCAGGAAAGAACTGCAGATGCTGGTTTAAATCGAAGGTAGACACAAAATGCTGGAGTAACTCGGCGGGGCAGGCAGCATCTCTGGAGAGAAGGAATGGATGACTTTTCGGGTTGAGATCCTTCTTCAGAAGGGTCTCGACCCGAAACGTCTCCCATTCCTTCTCTCCCATTGATTATAGTTGGGTTAAATGAAAAATATTAATTTTAGTGATGACCATCGTCATACCAGAAATAGAGGAACAAGATGACAGTGTCACAGAAAAATTATTTCATACAATTGTATGTTGAAGATTTTCAACCACTTAACATAAAGGTCATTCTGAGCTGGATTCTTTGGTACGCAATTGAGTGGAAAAGTAATTCACTGTGAGCTAATTGTTTTTTGCGCCATACTAACATGATGGATTATTTTCATACTGATCTGCTTGTTTTGCTTTAATTAAATAATTGTTTTGAAATTGTTGGAAGAAAAAGGGAACTGGAAACAATAACATTAGAGTTTGCCTTTTACTCATGTGTTGCATTATTAAACTTTCAAAATGCAATACATTATAGAAGTACATTGTTACAAAAGTATTAGTCTCTTTCTACATGCTCATCCTACTCCTTTGCATCAATATACATACCTGCATGATCACATGGAGAGGAAAACAACTTTTTTGTTCAAAGACCCTTTGCCAGAACTGGGGAAGTGCTAATAAAGCATCTTTGACCCAAAATGTTGACCCTGTTTTACTTTCCATGGGTACTACCTCACTGGCTGTTTCCAGCATTTTTCTGCTTTTGTTTTTTTTTCATTGCTGCATGATCATTGATATTCATTACTAAACTTTAAATAATTGTTATCCTGTTACTTCACATTTTATCTCTGCTGAAATGTAATACCCTCGGCTGTCACTGTAGTGAATATAGACAGTATGGATCCTGCTGCTAGTGATAAATGAACACAAATGACGGGCTAGCACCTTTGCAGATAGAACAGATGCCAAACCTTTATTGCCAATATTTGTGTTAACAAGTGCAAGTGTAATCTCTTTTGAACCTCAGTAAACCTATTTTGAATTGTTCCTTGTTGTACTTAGATACATGGACAATAGGTGCAGGAGTAGGCCATTTGGCCCTTCGTGTCAGCACCGCCATTCAATGTGATCGTGGCTGATCATCCCCAATCAGTACCCTGTTCCTGCCTTCTCCCCATATCCCTTGATTCCGCTTGCCCTAAGAGCTCTATCTAGCTATTTTTAATGCATCCAGTGAATCGGACTCCACTGTCTTCTGAGGCAGAGAATTCCACAAATTCACAACTTTCTGTGTGAAAAAGTTTTTCCTCATCTCAGTTCTAAATGGCCTACCCCTTGAGCTTTTTGATTTTCTTTTGCCTTAAATTTCTATGAGGCAATGCCTTGCTCCCACTCCGAACCTCTGAACAAGATAAAGGCAACTTCTTGAAAAAGACGATAGGTCCATCCTACTAGGATGGTAGAATGGTCCAGTGCACCACACATCTGTTCTTTCACTGGATGGTATTGTCTTGTATTCACTTATACATCATGCTTTAAGCCTTTGTGTCCCAGTGTTAATCATTCCCATTCTACTACATTGTTTTGTGTAGTAGACAAGTGGAATAAAACAAATTATGAGAAGATTATTTGAACGTTTCAAAGATATTCCATTAACCATCAGAGTGGAAACTGAGCATTGTGATTTAAACAGTCGTTGCATAAAATTGATTATTTAACTGAATATTTCTGATTTACCTTTGATCCATCAGTGGAATTAGGAATTTGCGGTTTGAGGGAAAAATAGAAAATGGGGGGCTCATAGAATATCACTTTCAAAGAGGCTGCACATTCATGATGGACAATAACATCATTCAGTGCTACGAGTTTCTGCGACACAGAGTGTATTAATTTGGACTTTATTCTTTGAGGATTTGGTCGACTTTATTTGGTCACTTATTAATTGGGAATAAATAACATTCCCACTTGGGGAATCACAGGTTATTTACATTTTATTTACCCTTAATTTACATTTTATTTACCCCAGCACATTTTAGTTACCCCCAATCAGAAATATTGTAGCTGCAGTTGTTAATTGCCTATTAAGGGGATTTTTTAAAAGTTTGAAATCTGGCTGTTCTCCAGTTTTCCTTTGGTAAACAGTGCCACTCTCCTGCACTTCTTCAAACATTATAAACATGATGAGGTTGAAGAACAAATATTACATCTGTATACGTCAATAGAAAGCAGGACGTTAGGAGCAAGAGAGGCATAACTTTGTCACCTGACCTGAAGCAATACATTGGTGTTTAAAACATAGCTAAGGATACATTTGTATTATGCATCTGTATGGAAGACTTCCTAAGGTATTAAACCGTTAAAAGCTTATATGTAAGTACTCACTAAGACAAATGTAATTTGTAATTAAGAAAGGGACTCTTTTTATTCCACATTAACTCCTAAGTGCTTCTACCAATAAAACACAGTCTGTGAAACATTAGTCAAGTCAATGAATGGTATGTTAGAAACATAAGTTCCTGATTTTAAATGCTCCAACAGGCACACTGCTATTGATCATTGCTATGTAATTTGAACTTGGCATTATTCTGAATTCCATTAACCTCTGGTAGTAAATAAATGTAATATTTTTAAAAAACGACATCTGTGATATTACTTAGAGGAAGTAAGCCCCCTTACAATGGTTAAATGCATGTAATAATGAATGCTACAAAATTGTGCTTCCACCCACTGTAGTGTCATGATCTTGTGTTGTACTGATCAGGTTAAATTTGACATCCTGATCACCAGTTTCACTGATTTTATTTTCAACTATACATCATCTCTTGTCTTCAACATGACAACTAACAAGAACAGCATAACATGCTCTTTAGGGATGCAGATATTTTCTGTTCAATCACAAGGGAAATGACCACACAATTTCTGTGTGGCCTTTGTAATAGGAAAACTACATCATTGATACCTGCATTCACATGAAGAGTATTTGTTAATTGTGGCAAGCCTAAATGTAAGTGAGATAAATACATATTTTTAAATTGTTAATATACATTTTATTCACTTTTGTTTTCTCTTTCATTTTATAGATGATAAGTACATTCGTCCACTTACATTTTGGGTCATTGGAGACTTTGATGACTCATCAGGGCGGCAGTTACTGTATGAATCCCTTAAGCATCTGGTAAGATTTCATAACAAAAGCCATTAACATACCTTTCTGTCCCCTCAACTATCGATATCTGTAAGCAATTGAGCCACACAAACCAAGGATGTTTGATATTCAATCTCCAGTTATTATGCAAAGAATTGGCTCTAATGCTGTTGTGTTCTGAAGGCATGACTGATTAATTCGAACAGCACTATTAGAAGTGAATGCCAGTAATAGTCTGGTGGGAGCACAATCCACTTTAGCTGAAATGCTTCTTCATGACAAATAATCTTAAGAAGTTCACCAGTAACTAACTAACATCATTAATGATTTTTCCTAATTAATGCATTATGAGTGGAAAAGAGAAAATGCACAATAATTGATTACCAAGAAGATTGGGTATCATCTATTTTTGCTGTGCAAAAACGTTATTGTAATTGCTATTGTGGGAACTCGAAAAGCATCACAACATTAATTTAAAAGATTTTCGGTAGGGTTCCAAAAACAGAAAGAAACACCAAAGCATGTCTTGAGTGGTTCCCACAAGGAATAGGTTTATTTGAAGGTGAAAAAAAGACCCAAAGTGCTGGAGTAACTCAGTGGGTCAGGCAACATCTCTGGAGAACATGAATAGATGACGTTTCGGTTCCAGACTGAAGAAAGGTCCCAACCTGAAACGTCACTCATTCATTTTTTCCAGAGATGCTGCCTGACCTGTTGAGTAACTCCAACACTTTGTTTTTTTGTTGTAAACTAGCATCTGCAGTTCCTTGTGTCTTCATCTGAAGGATGTTCTCCCCACTTTATTGCACAGTGATCATTGGAGGCCTTCGGTCATTAGAGGCATTTGGCCACTGGCAGGCAGATACCAATAATACACAACTATGGCTAACATTGAGGAGAAAGAGGATATTTTCAGAAAACGGACAGGGAAGTTCTGGATGATGGAATACGTGCCACAAGGGAGGCCTATCTGTATGGTCTGAAGAAGAGTCTCAAACCGTAACGTCACCCATTTCTTCTCTGCTGTCTATCCCGCTGAGTGGTAATGAGTTGTGTTTGTGTAGGGCTTGTATTTAGAAACATGTTGTGGATAGCATCAGGACGACCTGGCAGAAGGTGGGTTGAGTTGTCTCCTTCCAAAATGAGAATCCCTGGGAGATGCCTCCACCAATCCCTCCAGATTCCAACCATTGGGCGAAAGAATACTTCCTCAGACGCTCTCTAAACATCTTACCCCTTACAATAAACCTATGCACTGTAATTTTCTAAATCTCTTCTTCCTGGAAACTAGTCCCATCATCTTCCCTCTGTCCCACATAATTTAGTATGCCTTCATTAGGCCCCCCATCATCTTCCCCATGTCAAGAGAAACGAAGCCAAGCTATGTCAGTTTTCCTCTATTACTGAATTGCTCCATCCCAGGTGACATCTTCGTGAATCTCCTCTGCACCCTCTCCAGTACAATCATATCCCTCTTATAGTGTGACAATTTAAACTGCACACGGTATTCCATCTGCGGCCTTACCAACAATTGTAGTCATATCATGACCTCCCTACTTTTTATATTCTATGCTCTGGCTAAAGTAGACAAGCAGCCCAAATGCCTCCTTTGCCACTTTAATTTAGCTGTGTAGCCACCCTCTGGGATGCTTGGACTCATGCAATAAGGTTCCTCTGTTTCTCAACATTCCCAGGAACCCTACCACTGTGTGTGCTGTCCCTTACATTTATTCGGATGCTCTGCCAATCTTACAACAAATCAATGTTAACCTGTACTCTAAGGTAATCCATCACACTGTCAACAATAGCATCAATTTTTGCGTAAACTATGAACTTACTAGTCACATCGACTGCATTCACTTCCACATTATCAGAGCATCAAAATAAACTAAAGTTCCCAATGGTACACACCACTGGTCACAACCTTTCAAATACAAAGTCAATCTTCCACATCATCCTCGGCCTCATATTACCAATCCAATGTGCCATGTTGCCTTAAATCCCATGGGGGTCTTATCATTTAGAACTGTTTCCCATGTGGGACTTTGTCAAAGGCCTTGTTGTAGTCCCTATATACCTCATCAACTACCGTGTTCTCATCAATATGTTTTGTTATCTCTTCAAATAATGTAATAAAATTGGTCAGATTCTATCTTCTCCCAATGAAGCTATTACCAACTATCTTTTCTGAGTGTAGCGAGTTCATTGATAGAACTGTCCTTGCCTGTTGTCCCAAGGTCCCTGACCTACTTTAAGTGACCATTTATTCTTATAACAGTATATCCAGTAGTGGAGAGAAGGCAAAATATTTTGATCTGTCCTTTTCACACCTTACGTTCTCTTTGTACCCCTGCTTATCTCTAGTTTTCCTTTCCCCTGACTCTCAGTCTGAAGAAGGGTCTCGACCTGAAAAATGTCATCCATTCCTTCTCTCCAGAGATGCTGGATCCAGAGAGCAGCAAGTTTGGCTGCTGATTTTTTCCAGTATTTTGTGTCCATCTTCAGTGGAGATAAGGCACTCAGTGAATGAGTATCTGAGCTGCTGAAGGTTGGAGGAAATACCACCTTAAAATTGCATGTTGTTTGGAAGTCCTGTATCCGTTCTGAAGCTGTTCAGTCAGGTCTTAATGTTAACCATGTGAACCTCTGGCTGCTTGATGTGATTCTGGTTCAAGGGAGAATGTTCTGTGACAGTTGGATTGGGTAGTTTTGGGTAGTTTTGGATTGGGTAGTTTTGACCCATAATTTTTGTCAGTATGGGAAGAAAGTCAAACAAAAGTTATCATTGGATGTATGCCTAACATTGCAACTGGAAGTGCGTAGGTTAGTTCAATTTTGAGACTGGTGCAATTTCACCTAGTAATGATTGCAGGTACGATTTACCCTATATAAATCAATTTTAAAATGCAAAGTGCTTTTTCGACAGAGAAAAATAAAAGCCTTAGGCATCCCAATTGATATGGTGATGGCTAAGCAACATATCCTGTCAATGTTATGCGTGTAGTCAGGACATCTGTACATTTAAACTGCAGACATATTATTGCATGTTTAAGAAGGAACTGCAGATGCTGGAAAATCGAAGGTAGACAAAAATGCTGGAGAAACTCAGCTGGTGAGGCAACATCTATTGAGCGAAGGAAATAGGCAACGTTTCGGCACGAAATGTTGCCTATTTCCTTCGCTCCATAGATGCTGCCTCACCCGCTGAGTTTCTCCAGCATTTTTGTCTACATTAAATATTGCATGCTTATTTTCTGCGCCTGTTGAATTATGCGCACGTTATTCCTTTTTCATAACCTTAGCTGTCTGCTGACAATGTCTGTTGCAATGATTAGTATTTTCCCTCTGAAGAAAGGAGTAGTAGCTAGAAACCGAATATGCAGGATTTGAAAAAAATAGTCAAGGAATATATACTGTGCTTTGCGGGCCATTTTTCCATTGTAATCCAAGATTATGTGCACATGTATAAATTGATGTGTTTGATTCCTGAGTGTCTCCTGTTCTTTATGTAATGAAAGCTCTGTACAGATGGTGTTTGCTCTCTAATTTCCCCAGTGACTGGGAAATGCACAATCTTGGCTGTGCTTCTCTCCAGCACACAGCTGATTTTGAGAACTCAATTGAGTGGGCATTTGTGCTAATTACCAAGTTCCTTTTGGCTTGCTTTTGCCGTTGTTAACATTTGTTTGACAGTAATTTGATCACTGGGCAGAACATAGCGAAAATGGAGTAAAATTCTACACTCATGATGAATAGAAAGCTTAGATGGTCAACTTTTGTTATATTCTTTCTCTGTGTTAGCAACAAAAATGCATTAATTGAGCTGGGAATTGAGATTTTTACATTTGCTAGCTGAAGGAAGTTGTTCCGCTACTGAAATAGTTTCACCTCACTGGCCTCGCTATTTCAGATAGAGCTGCATCCCAAATTTCAGTTGTGTCCAGATTTTGAAATATAAATGAATGGGCATTGAATTTTAATACAAATATGTAGCCCAGAAGTCAGCCCACGCAGTGTTTAAGGGTTTGAGATGGAAAATAGCAAGACATTTGGTTAAAATCTTTGCTGTGACTTATTTCACATTTTTTCTAAATTATACTTTTTCCATTGCAAACTCAGGCAACATCTGTGGAGGCAAAGGAATTGTTGATGTTTTGGGTCGAAAGGACTGAGAGTGTACAGGGGGGTAGCTTGTACAAAGATATGAAGGTGAGGCTGGAGCTGGCAAGCAATAGGTGATTCCAGGTTTGGAGGGGTTGATGGCAGATGGAGCCATAGAGGGGAGCTTAAGAAACTGAGTACTTGGGGTTGGTAAGAAGAGTGTATGTGAGAGGAACCCAGTGAGTAAGTGGGAGAGAGAAAGGCACAGTGGAGGAATGGTTAACCTGAAATTGGAGAATTCTATAGAAGACAGACACAAAAAGCTGGAGTAACTCAGCGGGTCAGGCAGCATCTCTGGAGAAAAAGAATAGTGACGTTTGTGTCAAGACCTTTCTTCCGAAGAAGGGTCTCAACCCAAAATGTCACCTATTCCATTTAATAGGTGACATTTCGGGTTGAAACCCTTCTTCAGAATAAAGAAGGGTCTCGACCCAAAACGTCACCTATTCTTTTTCTCCAGAGAAGTTGCCTAACCCGCTGAGTTACTCCAGGTTTTTGCGTCTACCTTCGATTTAAACCGGTATCTGCAGTTCCTTCCTACATATTGGAAAATTGAATGTTCATACCATGGGACGTTGACTATCCAGAAGGATTATGAGGTGCTGTTCCTCCAGCTTGCATTTGGCTATGACTCGCAACCCAGATCTCAAGATGGCCATGGTGTACAGAGTGCAGGTGATCGCAGAGCATTCGCCGACTCTGCACTTGGTTTCACTGCTGTAGAGGTGGCCACACATCGAGAGCATGGAACTCAGTGGACAAGGTTGGAGGAAGTACATGTGAATGTATTCAAGAGAGAATTAGACTAAGCTCTTAGGGTTAACGGAATCAAGGGATACGGGGAGAAAGCAGGAACGGGGTACTGATATTGGATGATCAGCCATGATCATATTGAATGGCTCGAAGGGCTGAATGGCCTACTCCTGCACCTATTTTCTTTGTTTCTAATCTCTGCCTCACCAGGGAGGGCTGATTAAGTTCCTGGATGGTAACAAGAATATGTGTTGTACCTTGTACGGGTTGCATCAGGAAAAGCCGGGGGAGCGAGAAGGATGAACAAACCAGGTAGTCACGAAGGGAGTGATCCCCGCAGAAAGGGATGGGAGGGAAAGACATGACTTCTGAGGGATCATGTTGTACCTGGTGAAAATGACAAAACATTATGTATTAGATGGTGGATATTTTTCTACCTTTTGATCTATTTATTTGTTGCTTTTCAGAAATCCAGCAATAACCTGAGAATTGGTTTGATAAATAATCCAAGCAGTGAACCCACCAAAGAGAACACTGTCATTACCAGAGCCATCTGGACTTCACTTAACACACAAAACGTGAACAATGCGAAGAACTTTATCACTAAACTAACAAAAGAAGAGACGGCGAAAGCATTGGCAGAGGGGGCAGACATCATGGAATTTTCTGTAGGAGTAAGTATTTTTTTTCCCTCCAGTAATGTGAACCAGGTCAGCGTGTCCATGCATTTTGTCTGACTGGTCCCTTGATTTTCCCTGACAACCTGTTGTGTGGTTTAAAAATGGGGACATTCCCTGTGGTCCATTTGGGTTGTGAGATGAGTGCATCTAATTACTCCTTATACTGCCCACTTGCCAGCAATGACACACAGGTGCAGCTCTCAATTAAAAGGAGCAGTTTGTTACAGAGTGTCCTCAGTAACAATTAGTATGGGAGCACCCCAAGGCTGCGTGCTCAGCCCCCTGTTTTACTCACTCTATACCCATGACTGCGTAGCCGGACATAGTGCAAACTCCATCATCAAGTTCGCCGACGACACCACTGGACAAATCACAGATGGGGATGAGTCAGAGTATCGAAGTGAGATCGACCGACTGACCAAATTGTGTCAGCACAACAACCTCAACAATCTCAACATCAGTAAGAGCAAGGAACTGATTGTGGACTTTGATAGGGGAAGGATGAGGACCCACAATCCTGTTCACATCAATGGGACGATGGTGGAGAGGGTCAAAAACTTTAAATTCCTGGACTTGCATATTTCCAAAGATATTTCCTGGACCCAGCACACCGATGCAATTATAAAGAAGGCACATCAGCGACTCTACTTCCTGAGAAGATTGGCAGATTCGAGATTCGGCATGTCGAAGATGATTCTCCTAAACTTCTACAGATGCTTCTTCTAGAGAGCATTCTGACTGGTTGCATCGTGGCCTGGTTCCGCAACTTGAACGTCCAGGAGCGGAAAAGACTATAAAAAGTTGTGACCATTGCCCAGTCCATCACCGGCTTTGACCTCCCCACCGTCGAAGGGATCTATCGTAGTCGCTGCCTCAAAAAGGCAGCCAACATCATCAAAGACCCATACCATCCTGGCCGCACACTCATTTCACCGTTGCCATCAGGAAGAAGGTACAGGGGCCTGAAAACTGTAACGTCCAGGTTCAGGAACAGCTTCTTCCCTACAGCCATCAGGCTATTAAACACAACAACATATAAGCTCTGAGCTCTGGACTGCAAAAGACTATATTATTATTGCACTATATTTGTTGTTTATTGAATTTCTTTTCCTCTTCCCCCATTATGTACTATGTTTACATATTCACATATTGTGTTGTGCTGCAGCTAGTAAGAATTTATTTGTCCCATCCGGGACATATGACAATAAAACACTCTTAGGGCTAAGGGCATCAAGGGATATGGGGAAAAAGCCAGAACGGGGTACTGATTTTGGATGATCAGCCATGATTATATTGAAGGGCCGAATGGCCTACTCCCACCCTATGTTCTATGTTTCTATGTCTAAAAACAAAGAATTTCATTGTACCTAGGCACATGTGACAATTAAGTATGATTGAATTGAATCAATAGAACAGTGATGAAATATTAAAGAAAACATAGCATCTGTTGATGAGATTTGGACAAATACTAAAAGATCATTCACTGTCATTGTGAATATATTACAGGAAAAGAGAAAATGCAACTGCTGCATAAGTAAGGTGACTAATATTGGTCAAACAAACCTAAACCTTCATAGTTTAAATTTTTTAAATTCTAATCTTGCAGGCAGGTTATCAAGAAACCAGTACAAAAAAGTAAAAAATATGGTTTAGTTATGTATAGGCAGCGTATATGGAGAATGCGAGCAGTATCAAATACTGCATTGGTATTTTTGTTTGCAGTAATGCTTAGCTAATGTTATGTATTTAACAGAACATGTACATTCTACAACTTAGCAAGTGATGTTTATTTTTTCTATTAATTTGCCTCAGACTGATGCCTGACATTTTTTCATTTATCTTCCATAGGGCATGGACAATGCAGTTTTCCAAACGATGTTTGAGAGTCTCAGTCTGGATTTCATTTTGTCACATAGTTCTTTTTGCAAGGATGTATTGAAGATGAACAGAGGGCAGAGGGCCATCATCAGTAATGGACGAGTAAGTATTCACTATTCACTTTCTGACACATTTTAAAAAACTTCTGCCTTTTCTTCTCAGCTCGAAGTTTCAATTGAATCCTCTTAGTTGGCATTTAGGGCATAGTGATTATGTGTGATAATGCATAGTCAGTGGGAACTTGTATTTCAAAATTGTCAGTGGTCATATTTCAATGAGTATCCAAAAACAGAACATAATTATGACTTTTGACAGATTGTTGGTCCACTGGAAGAAAGTGAAATCTTTAATCAGAATGACTTCCACCTTCTGGAGAGTATTGCTTTTGAGGCTGCTGAGAAGATCAAAACAAAGGTCCATATGCTATCCATTGAGGAAGATTCGTGAGTGATTTTAATTATTTATATTTTATAATAATTTTAGACAAGATATTTTTAAGGGATGATAAAAAATAAAATCTTTTAACGTGAAAATTTGTTTTGAAATATTAATATCCATCCTTAAATTTTTATTTACTGTGAGGGATTATTGTGATACACCATTGAATTGTGCCTTTTATAGAATTCCACACAACTAGTTTCAAATTATTTACTTTGTTTATTATAAAGCCTGATCAAAATCAATCCATCAAAGCAGAGTAAATGCAGGATCATAGTTAAATTAGTTTAAGTCTGTTGTGATGGAGCACTGTTGACAACAGATAAATCTAAATGGGCTGAGATTGGCAAATTATTATAATTTGTTTTATTGTACCCAGTCTGTTTTAATCATTGCAATCCCCTACCACTGCACTATGGTGCCAATCATCTTCATTATTAAAGTTCTGACCTCCCAGCATCTTCAGTATCCTAGCTCTAACTACTCCTTGTCTGTTTGCAGTCATCAGCAATCTCAACAGCATAGACCTCCCTCAGGTTGCAGTTGTAGTTAGGAACAAAAATAGTGGAAATATAAATACCAGTTAATGCAGAAATCTGAACTGAAGGAGGACTTTGAGACCTTGGATAGGAAAGTGTTGTGACTAAAAGCCTTGGCAAATTTGCTCAGGTGTCAGTGAAGGAGTGCCTGTCTGCTGACTGATCTGCTCCAGAGTGTTTTCGAGGAGGGTTAAAGCAAAATGAAGTGACTAATCCAGGAGGTGGGGGGAAAAAGCACAGGAAGTGTGCAATGAATGATTAGACATCGGGGAAGGACGTGAATGTGCAGTAAATTTGAAGAGAAAAACAAACAGAGCGGAGGGGAGACTGACATTTTACAGATTTATTACTAGCATTTTTGAATAAAGGTATATGAAAGGCTTTTGATTTGTTAGATTGAACCTAAAAAGTCTTCACAAGGGTCAATTTTGTGATAGTCTGATGGAGCACATGACTTCAGTTGTGGGTGAAGGAGAATTAAAAAATTAAACTCAATTATTTTATTTCAGCATTTCAAGGGAGTGGACAATGTGGAGCTCTGTGGAGATATGGTGTCCACATTAGAATTTGAACTGTGTGACAATCCATCTTGCAAATGTGGTCCATTCTCCATCTGATATCATCCCTACAGTGAAGAGTAGTACAAGCATCTAAATGTATTGAATGTATGCTTGGTACAATTGGATGCACAAACTACTCTTCACTGTGGCTAACTGTTCCCATAGAGTCTGTTGCGTTATTTTCCTAAATGGCAATAGTGCTCAGTTCTGTGAGCACTCTTCGACTTGACTCCTTGAATTGGATTTAATTTGATTATTATCTAAATCCAATTCCATATTCTCAGTGGTCCCATTCGCATCCATTTCCTTCAGAAGTGTAATTTGCATAAGCCTACTCCACTTTCCAATATTGCTAGACTGTTTACTGTTGCAAGCCTCGACTGTGCCTCAGTTTTCCCACAGAATATATTAATTCAATAGTCAAAGAGCTGTACAACAAGGAAACAAGCTCTTCAGCCCACCTTGTCCATGCTGACCAAGTTGGCAGACTGGACTAGTCTCATTTGCCTGCATTTGGCCTGTAGCCCTCAAAATATTTCCCTCTAAAATGTATTACCTCATATTTCTTGGTACTAAATATAATCTGCAAAGCATGTCCATTCAGACATTTTATCCTTGTATTATTGCTCACCTTACTCGTGAGTAAACTTCTAGGCTTTACACTTTTTGCAAATTAGTAAATTTTATCTTTAATATATACGAAAAAGTGGGCCAGCACCGACCCCGTCAATCAGAATTTACCTATTGTTTTCTCTCTTTAAGCCAGTTTCCTTATCTATGCACCTCATGTTGCTGTCATTCCGTGTGCTTCTACTTACCAGATTACATCCATTCCATTGCCTTCGTCATCATGATTCACATGCGCTCTTATCATGGTTAAATCAATGTTACTTCTCCTCAGGCCCCTCACTGGGGTGGGAGATTGCAACCTTCACCTGGTCCACCCTGTTGCGATGAATGCAATCAACCTGGTGTGCACAATCAAATAAGATCAAATAGAACAATTTGTCCTACAACTTTAGGCTGTGCACACCATACGCAAGGCCCCTCACTCCTAAACTAGCCAGTACTTCCTCTATCTGTATCTTTTTTTCATCATGATTTTCAGAGATGGCTACAGACTATTGAAATGCTTTGCCTACTTAAAAGCCCTTGCCATTTTATTATTATCTTTGCGCCAACATTATGAACTGTCACAATTGCATATTTAGAATATGAATTAAATTATCTTGAAGTTCAGATGATGAAAGGTTCTGGGCATAATTTCCACTTTCCTAAACATGGCTGTGTGTGTGTGCACCAATAAAATTATACATGGCACAATTCTCTTGCAAGCTACTATTAAGATAAGATATATTACCTATGTTAAAATATTCAAACAGAAAAGGAAAAAAAAGCAGCAATCTGAACTAAGGTGCCTATTATTGGGGAGGCGGGGAAGGCAAGATAATTTTTTTGATGTCAAAGATCACTGAATTGAAATATCAATTAACAACTGCAGGAGGAAGGTCAAGGTCAAGGTATTTTGATACCCAGGTGTAGTGAAGTGAAATGTTTTTGCCATTATGCAGCACACAAAAAAGAGAATACAGACACAACACCAAGATAGTCTTAACACTGAACATCCCCCCACAATGGCTCCCACCATGAGGGAAGGCACAAAGTCCAGTCCCCAACCCCAGTTCACCCATAGTCGGGCCCATTGAGGCCTCCACAGTTGCCTCTACGGAGGCCCGATGTTCCAGGCCGTTCTCGCCGGGTGATGTTGCTCCAGCGTCGGGAGAGTCCTCCCAGCGGCCTGGGAACCCTGGAACGGCCGCTTCCGCACTGGGGGCCGCGGCTTCCGAAGCCAACAAGGCCGCGCCGGTTTAGCTCCACAACTGGCGATCTCATCTAGAGATCCCAGGCTCCCGGTGTAAAGTTCAGCGCCGCCGCCCGCAGCTGGTCGCTCCACAGTCCCGCAGCTTTACGATGTTTTCCCCAGCGATCCTCAGCTCACCGGAGCTCCAGCGCGGCGACCCGGGCAAGGCATCGCCCGCTCCGCGATAGCGCTCCAGCGCTGTGCTGCCGCCGAAGCCGAGGTTCTGGGCGGTCCCCGACAGGAAACGCTCCAGGCCCGCTGGTAGGCCGCGAGGACGGGTCGAAGCTGCAGCCCGGAGAAAAGCTGCCTCTCCGGTCAGGTAGGGACCCTGAAAGGTAGTTTCCCCCTTTCCCCCCCCCCACCCACCCCCCACACAAAAAAGTCTAGACCTCCAAAACAAAACACTTTACTAACTAAAATAAAAAATAAAGATGAAAGGACAGACAGCTGCTGGCTGGACAGCCGCACACAGGACAGCGCCCCCTATCAAGAGTGCTTAATTGTCATATGTACCGGCAACGGAGCAATGACATTCTTACTCGTGAATTCTTACTTAGTGAGTTGGTTGATAATAGGCAGCACTATCAGGTGTAATTATTTTCATTTGCTGAAATTGGAGCACATAATGTGAAATGAAGCAAATGTACATAGATAATGTATATCCCATGGTGAATCAAAATCAGGTTGAGGATGTGCACAGGTTCTGGAAGTTATATTCCACAAAATGCAAGCATGACATTTTACCATTGCAGACTGGAGTCCTTACAAGAAAATGCGATTTTATTTCAAGTAGATAAGTAAGTAATCTCTTTATTGTCATTGCACTATGATACAACGAAATTTAAAAGTCAATCCCACGGTGCGATTCACAAGAGCAATTTTAAATATATAAGAAAAGGTAAAAAATATATACATTAAAAAAAATTACAGATAAATAACGATAACAGCTGAGGTAGAACCATTCAGTTGAATGTGAGTGTTATTTCTTATTTTGCATTGTTAAGTTCACGTATGGCTAAGGGGTAGAAGCTGTCTCTGAGTCTGTTTGTGCGAGTTTTGAAAGACCTGTACCGTCTGCCAGAGGGCAGCAGGTGGAACAGGTTGTGTCCAGGGTGGGAAGGGTCCTTCAGGATGTTGGCTGCCCTGCCAAGGCAGCGAGAGCTGAAGATGTCCTTCAGGGAGGGCAATGGGCAGCCAGTGATTTTTTGTGCGGTGTTGATGACCCTTTGAAGGGCTCTCCTGTCCGCTGCAGAGCAGCTGGCATACCATGTGGTTATACAGTACGCCAGCACACTCTCGATGGAGCAGCGGTAGAAGGACACCAGCAGCTTCTCCTCCGGGTTGTTTTTCCTGAGGATCCTCAGAAAGTAGAGTCGCTGCTGGGCCTTCTTGACTGCTGTGGTGGTGTTTGTAGTCCAGGAGAGATCCTCCGTAATTTGTGTGCCCAGGAATCTGAAGTCTGAGACCCTTTCCACACAGTCCCCATTGATGAATAGGGGTTTGGGGGCTGCACTGTTCTTACGGAAGTCTATGATAATTTCCTTTGTTTTTGTGGTGTTTAGGATGAGGTTGTTGTCTGAACACCACGCTGCCAGTCTTTGGACTTCCTCCCTGTAGGCTGTCTCATCTCCTGAGATACGTCCAACCACAGTCGTGTCGTCCGCAAACTTGACGATGGTGTTAGTGGAGTGGGCGGGGGCACAATCGTGGGTGTAGAGGGTGTAGAGGAGGGGGCTCAACACACAGCCCTGTGGGGAGCCGGTGCTGAGTGTGATGGGGGTGGAGAGGTGATGGCCCAGTCTGATGGTCTGGGGGCGGTTAGACAGAAAGTCCTTGATCCAGAGGCAGATGGGTTGGGAGAGTCCTAAAGCCATGAGTTTGGTGACCAGTCTGCTTGGGATGATCGTATTGAAGGCGGAGCTAAAGTCCATGAAAAGCATCCTCACATAGCTCCCCTGGTGTTCGAGGTGGGTCAGTGCAGTGTGAAGAGCAGTGGCGATGGCATCCTCAGTGGACCTATTTGCTCTGTAGGCAAACTGGTGTGGATCGAAGGTGGGCGCGAGGCTGGCTTTGATGTGCTGCTGGACCAGCCTCTCGAAACACTTCATGATGACTGGTGTGAGAGTGACCGGTCAGTAGTCGTTAAGGCCGCTGATAACAGGCTTTTTTGGTAGTGGGATGATTGTGGCAGACTTCAGGCACGGTGGGATGATGGATTTGGACAGGGATAGGTTGAAGATTTTCGTGAAGACCTCGGAGAGCTGGTCTGCACATTCCTTCAGAACCCTTCCTGTCACGCCATCCGGGCCGGCAGCCTTCCTCAGGTTCACCGCCCTGAGCACCCGCCTCACTTCATGCTCCTGCACAGTGAGGGTGTAGTTGTTGTTGTTAGGTGCTGGTGGGAGAATGGTGACGAGCTCTTCTGGTTCTGCCTCGAAGCAAGCAAAGAAGCAGTTCAGCTCCTCTGCCAGTGAGGCGTCGCCGTCGGCCGTCGTGCTGTTGCTGGGCTTGTAGTTGGTGATGCGCTGGATGCCCTGCCACACCCGCCGTGGATCGTTGTTGTTAAAGTGGTCCTCTATCTTCCTCTTGTGGGGCGCTTTGGCATCCCTGATGCCTTTCTTCAGGTTGGCTCTAGCAGCGCTGTACAGGGCTCTGTCGCCAGACCTGAAGGCGGTGTTGCGGTCCTTGAGGTCCTCTTTTGTCATCCACGGCTTCTGGTTGGGGCACACCCGGATGAGTTTGTCGACGGTGACGTTGTCAACACAGTTCTGGATGTAAAAGAGTACCGTGGATGCGTACTCGTCCAAGTCCTGATTTCCAAAAATGTCCCAGTTTGTCCTTTCAAAGCAGTCCTGTAGCTGTGAGGAAGCTCCTTCAGGCCAAGTTTTAACAGTCCTGGTGGTGGGTTGAGCTTTTCTCCTGAGAGGGGTGTATGCTGGTGCTAAGTGAATGGATAGGTGATCCGACTGGCCTAAGTGTGGTAGTGGTGTGGCTCTAAACCCCTTCTTGATGTTTGAGTAGGCCTTGTCTAATGTATTTTCTCCCCTGGTTGCACATTTGATGTGTTGTTCAAACTTGGGGAGAACTGATTTTAAGTCTGCGTGATTGAAATCACCAGCTATGATATGGGCTGCTTTGGGGTAGGTGTTCTTTTGTTTGCTGATAGCGCTATGGAGGTAGCCTAGGGCTATGCTAGCATTAGCATCCGGTGGGATATACACAGCCGTAACTATGACCACGGTAAACTCACGTGGAAGGTAGAAAGGCCTGCATCTAACTATCAGGTACTCCAAATCAGCAGAACAGTGTCTGTCTATGATTGTGGTATTTGTGCACCAGTTGTTGTGAACGTAGATGCATAACCCCCCTCCTTTGCTCTTACCGGAGTCTTTGTTTCTATCCCAGCGAAATGCTGTGCGGCCTGCTAGCTCAATGGCTCCGTCCGGTACAAGTGCGTGTAGCCACGTCTTTGTTATTAGCAGAATGCAACTGTCCGCGATGAATTTGTTTGCGGCGACCTGTAGTCTTAGTTCGTCCATTTTGTTGGTGATAGATCTGGCGTTGGTGAGAATGATGCTGGGTAGCGGTAGTTTATGTGGTTGTTGCCTTAGCCTAGCGAGTAGTCCGGACCGGCGACCACGCTTTTGCTTCCTTTGCCTCCTCCGTCTCTGGCGTTTGCTGGGGCCGACAACAATCCACGGAGAGCCCGGTGTCCTGGCTATCTCCTCCGGTATGTTGCGTGAATGCAGAAAAACACACTTAACTGCCTGTTTACACTGTAATCTGATAATCAGAATATCCTGTCGGCTGAAGGTGAGATTCGCACGACAAAACGTGACATTGTCAAACAGACATACAAACAAAAACACACAAAAAAAGCACCGAAAGGGAGAGCTTCGAGCCGCTGCGATTGTGCGCGCCGCCATCTTGGATCTTTTGGTTGTGGCTGCTCTTGTGATTTTTGAAGCCAAGGCGTGTGGCATATTTTTGAATTTAGTCATACAATCTAACCACGATTTGGATAATTATTTGAGCTTCTACTATTGCTTTGGCTTCACCAGAATTTGTCTTTCTTTGTATTTTTTTGGTCCTTTGAATAAAGTCAGCCTCTGCCCAATATAGTATAGCTGTGTTTTGTATCTCATAAAAATTGCTTTATACCCACATTTTATTCACAGCTTTTACACTGGCTTTAATAAATGTTTGTGTTTTGATGCTGGATAGCAAGGCTGTTAGGATCAGGGAACCCTGGTTGACAAAGGTTATTGAGGATCTGATCAGGATTAAGAGGGAGGCATATTTCAGATATATACATCTGGGATCAAGTGGATCCTTTGAGGAGTACAAGGGATGGGGAAGTACACCTAAGAAGAAAATAAGGAGGGCAAAAAAAGGGGCACGAGGTATCCTCGACAGATAAGATTTCTATAAATGAATATAAATTCTCTATATATTAAAGGGAAAAGTGCAATGAGGAAGGTCCCTTTAAGGATCAGTGTGATCTTTGTGTGGAGTCACAAAGGATGGTCAAGATCTTAAATGAAGACTCTAAGGAACTCAAGGAAGAGAACATCAATGTCCTGGAAGGCATCAACATTACAAAAGAGGAAGTGTTAGCGATCTTGACCAAATGTGTCCTACGACATTAGAAATCAAAGTAAAAGATTGTTAGGGTCCTGATGGAGTTTTTTTTTAAATCTTCCTTAGCTGAGGTAACCATCCAATATTAGGAGGACTACTGTTGAGTCTTTATTTAAGAAGGCCTGCAAGGTCGCTAAGTCTCGTATCAATGATGGAAAAGTTATTGGAGGGAATTCTGAGAGACAAATCTATCTGCATTTGACCAGGCAAGCACTTATTAGGGATAGTTGGCCAGGCCATGTGTGAGAGGTCATGTCTCATGAATTTAAAAGGTGAACAAGACGATTGACATGAGTAAGATGATAAACATTAACTACATGAACTTTAAGCAAGGCTTTTCACAGTGAAAAACATAGAAAAATAGGTGCAGGAGTAGGCCATTCGGCACCGAGCCAGCACCACCATTCAATATGATCGTGGCTGATCAACTAAAATCATAACCCGTTCCTGCTTTTTCCCCATATCCCTTGATTCCTTTAGCCCTAAGAGCTAAACCTAACTCTCTTGAAAACATCTAGTGAATTGGCCTCCACTGCCTTCTGTGGCAGAGAATTCCATAGATCCACAAAATCTCTGGGTGAAGAAATCTTTCCTCATCTCAGTCCCAAGTGGCCTACCCCTTATTCTTAAAAGGTAACCCTGGGTTCTTGATTCTCCCAACATCGGGAACATTTTTCCTGCATCTAGCTCGTCCAATCCTTTAAGAATGTTCTATGTTTCTATAAGATTCCCTCTCATCCCCTAAATTCCAGGGATACAAGCCTAGTCGACCCATTCTTTCTTCGTATGTCAGTCCCACCATCCAGGGAATTAACCTGGTGAACCTACGCTGTACTCCCTAAATAGCAATAATGTTCTTGCTCAAATTAGGAGACCAAAATTCCACACAGCCACGTAGTTGGCTGGTCCAGAAGGTTGCATCACATGGGATCCACTTGGGATAGCCAATTGGATACAAAATCGGAGGGTGGTATTTAAAGGTTGTTTTTCAGATTACAGGGCCATTACCATTGATTTAATTTTTTAAGGTACAGCATTGAACCCTGCCCTTCGGCTCACTGATTCCACGCTGACCATTGATCACTTATGCAGACTAGATTTCTGTTTTCGTACTTTCTCATCCACTCCTTCACATTAGAGGCAATTTACCGAGGCCCAATAACCTAGGAACCCGAACATCGTTGGGATTGGGAGGAAACTGGACCACACAGACAGCACTCAAAAGACAGGATCAACCCCAGGTTTCCAGCACAGTCATGAGTCATAGTGATCTTTGGTTGACATCAACAAGTAGGTCTAAAGGTAGTCACAAAATGCTGGAGTAACTCAGCGGACAGGCAGCATCTCCTGAGTTACTCCAGCATTTTGTGTCTACCTTCGATTTAAACCAGCATCTGCAGTTCTTTCCCGCACAGTAGATCTAAAGGGCCTGTTTTTGTACTATTTGCATCTATGCTCGGTATAAATTTTGTCTTAACTGCAGGATGTTTTTGTACAATTGTAATTGCCCATTTTAAGACAAGTTGAACATTTTATGGATAGCATTTAGGAGACTTGTGCGAAACCCATTCATTGTTTATCTAGATGGCGTCTTCCAAATGATTAATTGCAAGTGTTTATCTTCAATTACAGAGTGCCTTTCATTTTTTTTAATTGAGATAATTATTCTTAATCATTTGCTTGCAGTGTTTAAAATGCTTGTGAATTGGGAAATTAAAATAATATTATATTAATAAGGAATCTCGACAAATGGATCAAATATCAATGATGGGGTTACCAATAGCTTTCAGACTTAATTTGACAATTACATTAATTAATCACATTTCTCCCCCAGTGCTACTGATCTAATAATGAAAGTGGACTCGCTATTGTCATCGAAGTCCAAAGGAGAAGCACGAGTTGACCTCCAGTTCTTTGAGGAACGACTCAGGTGAGCAGCAAGTGGACAGTTATGAATTGATATTCTGTACCTCGTATTTTGCTCAGCTCAATGTCAGTGGTTATTTTATTTTTATAAAATTATTTCCGATGAATGAATGAATTTTTTGACCTTATCTCTGTTTACTAGTGCTGTTAAATTACGACCAAAAGAAGATCAGGTCTACTTTGAAGTGACGGCTATAACTGACCCTGTAACTAGAGATGCTCAGCGGCTTTCCCCGTTCCTGCTGGTGAGTCATATTGGTTATGTCACATTGAAGATTTCCCTATCTGTTCTGCTGTGTCCTTCTGTATTCATCACCTTGTCTTTTCCATCCATTACAGAAACTATTATCATTAGGAATTTCTGCATCATGTGTAGGTTAATGCTTAATTTAAAAGAAAAGTCATTTGAGAATACCCAGCCCAGCAGTACACTGGCTTTAACAGTATCTATTAAACTAGGTTGGAGTTGGCTATTTTGCAACAGCAGTCAAGGAGAGTATGGCTCTGGGCAAGGAATAGGAAAAATGAGCATATGCTTTAATGTCAAATCATTTTGTGTCTGTCAGCAAAGTCAATGGTTTCAACTTTAGCAAATCACCTCTTGTTTAGAAGCTAATGTGCTGAAGAAAGCATTAATTCAGGACTGATGCAGTCATTGTAGGCTGCAATTATTAAATTGAACTTTATCGGTCGCATGCTTTAGTATTATACTGAGACTAATGTGCTTAATCTGTAGCCTACTCTGGTCATTATTTACTTTGTGTCCCATATTTGTTTCTACCAATTGAGACACAGAAAACAGCTTTTTGTAGTGATATTTACAGATTTGTAAATTATTTGAAGGTTGAAAAAAAAACAGCGCTTGTAAATTGAACAACAACTCATAACAAGAAAGCTTGGATTTATCATGCTTGTGGGAGACCAGGTATGAAAAACAGATGATAAGAAACATGATGAAACACTGTCTGATAGCAGCTGGTAGATCTGCCCCACAGAGCCAGAGATCCGTGTTAGATCCTGACCTCAGGAGTTTTCTGTGTGGAGTTGTACGTACTGCCTGTAATCGCATGGGTTTCCTCCCACATCCCAAAGACGTGTGAGTTTGTAGGTTTATTGGCCTCTGCAAATTGTCCCTAGTATGTAGGGAATGGATGAGAGTGGGATAACAGAGCTAGTGTGAACGGATGATCAACAAGGACTCGGTGGGCCGAAGGGTCTATTTCCATGCCGTATCTTTCAATCAACTAAAGATCTCTCCAAAATAATGAATAAGACTGAATACATAAAATTTTACATTTGTCCTTTTGAATGCAAAATCTTTATTGGGCAAATAATATTACTGTCCAAAAATGGTTATCTTGTTCAGAATAGGAATTTAATTTTCTAGTCTACTTCAAAGGTGGATCCTATTAACCTAACTGGTTATGCTATGGAGAAATAAATGTCTGCAGTAGTTTAGTTTAGAGATACAGTGTGGAAACAGGCCCTTCCGCCCACCGAGTCTGTACCGACCAGCAATCCCTGCACATTAACACTATCCTACACACACTAGGGACAATTTACACATACACCAAGCCATTTAACCTGTACGTCTTTGGAGTGTGGGAGGAAACCGAAAATCTCGGAGAAAACCCACACGGTCACTGGGAGAACGTACAAACTCGAGTCTCTGGCACTGCAGGCGCTGTGCCTCCGTGCCGCCCTATAGAAGTATAGAAGATGCCATAAAGCGCACTGCTACTGTTATTTCAAAGATAGTTGCATTGTTCAATATGGGCCATAGCTCTGTCTCTTCCTCTATTTCAGACGTTGGTCTCACAAAATGTATTTTTTAATTTTCATAGGTTTTAAATCAATTGATCAACATGAATCTTCGAATATTTATGAACTGTCAAGCAAAGCTTTCGGAAATGCCTCTGAAAAGGTAAACAATTTACCTGTGTCAGGTAAAACAGCTACTACTGGCTAAGGTTTACACTAATAACAGCATGCCAACTAAGTACAAACTTTCAGTATATTTGCATCTTTCTAAAGGGAAGAATTAATATGTGAGGAGATTTCCTCTGGTCATATATGGAGAGCTTAACAAAGAACAAAGGTACACAGCATCATTTCAAATGAATGCTGTACACAATGGAATAGAAAAATACTGTGTTGGTATTCTGATGGAACAATGGTCTTTGAAGAACAAGGTGATTGATCTGAGAAGATTATCTAGCAGAACTGTTGTGGGGTTTTTTCCTGAGTTATGATGAGCAGTCTGTATGATGCACTAAGCCATTTTCTTTTGCATCAGTTATGATTGAAGTGTGGAGATTTTTACTTTGATTTCATTGAAAGATTTGTGACTGCCTTGTGCTGCTGTAACATAGAGCCAGTTACTCTTGCTCTCCTCTGGTATTCAGCTCTGGATTAATGCTGATTTTGAGTTTCTAAGTAAGCAATTATGTAAAATTTGTGTTAAAAATATAGTATGAAATATCACGGACATAATGTGCTGAAAGGGCACAGCCTTGATTTCTAATTCAGTCGGAAACCTTAATTAGATGACTAAACTGCCTACCGACATTGGATTTCCTCCATCTGTTGTCAGACAGCTTTTGGGGACAAAAAAATATTATTGCACTTCAGCAGGCGCCTTCATCAGTCATACGAATATACCTGTGAACATATGAATTAGGAGCCAGAGGTGTCCATTCGGTCCCTCAAGCGTGTTCTCAAATTTAATAAGATCATTGGTGATCTGTTATTAAGATGAATCAAAATTGCACTTTGTACTGTTAAAGGAGGCTTAGCTAATAATTGCAATTATCCATTGTAAACAAAATTAAACATCAGTGCATTAACTGACATAGAGATTACTACAATATACAACATTCACAAATGAGTGATTTATGGAAATATGAAATATAATTAGAATGTTTTATCAAATGAATCTTTCAATAAATGTGATTTAGTATTTACTTCGAATAAACTAGTTCTTCCACGGACTTGACTGACGTCTATTACAGACCCACTGACCTACAACGATCTTGACTACACTTCTTCCCACCCTGCTTCCTGCAAAGATTCTATCCCCTACTTCCAATTCTTTCGTCTATGCCGCATCTGCGCCCAAGATGAGGTGTTCCATACTAGAACATCCGAGATGTCCTCATTCTTTAGGGTATGGGGGTTCTCCTCTCCCATCATAGATGAGGCCTTCACTCGTGTCTCCTCAGTACACCGCAGCTCTGCCCTTGTTCCCCCTCCCCCTAATCGTAACAGAGACAGAGTCCCGCTAGTCCTTATCTTCCACCTCACCAGCCGTCGCATACAACACAAAATACTCTGAAATTTCCGCCACCTCCAACGGGATCCCACCACTAACCACATTTTCCCATCTCCACCCCTTTCCGCCTTTCCGCCTTCCACAGAGACCGTTCCCTCCGCACCTCCCTGGTTAACTCATCCCTTCCCATCCAAACCACCCCCTCCCCAGGTACCTTCCCCTGCAATCGCAGAAGATGCAACACCTGTCGCGATACCTCCTCCCTCAACTCTGTCCAGGGACCCCGACAGTCCTTTCAGGTTAGGCAGAGGTTCACTTGCACCTCCTCCAACCTCATCTACTGTATCCGTTGTTCAAGATGTGGACTCTTATACATCGGCGAGACCAAACACAGACTGGCCGATTGTTTCGCGGAACACCTTCGCTCAGCCTGCCTGAACGAACCTGATTTCCTGGTTGCTGGACACTTTAATTCTCCTTCCCATTCCTACGCAGACCTTTCTGTCCTCGGCCTCCTCCATTGTCAGGGTGAGGCTAAACGCAAATTGGAGGAACAGCATCTCATATTTCGCTCGGGCAGCTTGCAGCCCAGTGGAATGAATATTGATTTCTCTCATTTCAGGTAGCCCCAGCGTTTCCTCTCCATCTATCCCTCCCCCACCCAAGTCGAACTAGCTTCTCATTTTCATCCCACAAGCAGCTTTCTTTTCCTTTCCTGGTTCCTTTATCAACATTACTTTTTTGCATATCTTTCATTCATTGTTCTTTATCTCTCCACATCATCGTCTATATCTCTTGTTTCCCTTATCCCTAACCAGTCTGAAGAAGGGTCTTGACCTGAAACGTCACCCATTGCTTCTCTCCAGAGATGCTGCCTGTCCTGCTGAGTTACTCCAGCTTTTTGTGTCCATCTTCCTCAAAAGACTTTTGCAAAACCATATAGCTTGGATAATTTCAGTTTTGGCAAGGAGTCAAAATTGTCTAATTAATAATAAGAAATTTCCTAAATACCATTTCCAAAAAAATTTAAACACTATTAGAATTGTATTTGATGATTTTATGAATAATTTGTTGGTCATAATTGGTTTATCAGATTAATGTTCAGGATAATTTCCCTCATTTGTGTGTAAATTGAATATCAAATTAAGGCATTTGGCAGAATATAATTTTGGGGCCCATTCTACATTTAAATAAGGGGCTTGATCTTGATTTAAGACTCCTTTTCCTAGATTGTATTGCACATGCTCTGCTCATGATCATGCAGCCACTTGGTATTTAACCTAGCAATACTAAAATGAGAGAAAAAAACCCCTAATGTTGTGGAGTAATTCAGAGAGCCAGGCAAATCTCTGGAGAACATGGATAGGTGATGTTTTGGGTCAGGACCCTTCTTCAGATTGATTGTAATAGGGAGGAGAAAGATGGACAAGGGGCGGTTGGGGACAACACCTGGCAAGTGATAGGTGGATATGTGTGAGGGGGGTTTAATTGGCAGATGGATGGACAAAGGCCAGAGATGCAAAGACAAAAAGTGTGAGAAGGATAGAAGAGGCATGAAATGTGACGCTAGAGGAAGGAATATAGGTAGAAGGGACATGCAAGGAGAAAGGGAGAGATGGCTGCACATCAGGTGGGGTGCAAGGGATGGGAAGGGGAGGGCAAGAGGGAGAAGTGTTTGTAGATTAGTTACCTAAAATTGGAGATTTCTGTGTTCATATAATTTGGTTGTAAGCTACTGAAGCTGTATGTGAGGTGCTTTTCCTTGAGGTCACAGAGTCATACAACGTGGAAGCAGGCCCTTTGGCCCAACTTGCCCACACCGACCAACATGTCCCATCTATACTAGTCCCACTTGCCTGCGTTTGGCCCATATCCCTCCAAACCTGTCCTATCCATGTACCTGTCTAATTGTTTCTTAAACATTGCAATAGTTCCTGCCTCAACTACCTCCTCTGGCAACTCATTCCATACACCCACTGCCCTTTGTGTGGAAAAAGTTACCCCTCAGATTCCTGTTAAATCTTTCCCCCTGCACCTTAAACCTATGTCTTCTAGTTCTCGATTCCCCTACTCTAAGTAAGAGAGTTTGTGCGTCTACCTGACCTGTTCCTCTCATGATTTTATACATAGGTCTGATAATCTGATTAATAGCTGGGGTAGTGTCTGGATTTAGAAGTTGGAGGGTTTCAGGCAAGGCTACAGAATGGTAGTGATGGGCATGGTAGGAAAGCTGGGTTAGCACCTTACTTAATCTGAGGTAGTTTCCCAACTACAGGCTCAGTCAAATCCTCTCTAAGTGACATTTAAGTCTCTGTCGCACTTACCTGTACTTGGCACGCTAATTACGCGACCTCGTGGTCGCGTTGAGGCGCGACTGTCCCGCAAAGGTTGCGCGCGACTTCTTACATCCGCACAGCCGTCTGCAGCGCATGACGTCATTTGAAGATGAACACAAAATGTAGGAGTAACTCAGTGGGACCGGCAGCATCTCTGGAAAGAAGCAATGGGTGATGTTTCGGGTCGAGACCCTTCTTCAGTCTGAAAGAAGGGTCTTGACCCGAAACGTCATCCATTCCTTCTCTCCAGAGATGCTGCCGGTCCCGCTGAGTTACTCCAGCATTTTATGTCTATCTTCAATTTTCTTGGCGTAGAAATGGGGGTAGATCCGGGAGTAGAAATGGGGGTGGATCCGGACCGCAACAACTGTGAGCCCCAGGCCGAGTTCGGTGATCGTTTGCCTGCTACTGCTGCTGTTGGAGGTGAGACGTTGTGTCGCCCCAGGGTCTTGGGCCTGTCCCACTTTGGCCATCATTTACGCGACAGGCCGGTGGTGCGCAAAGATTTTGTTTGCTACAAAATTTCGGCGCGCCGCGCGATACCGCGCACAACTCCATACCCCTCAGCGCTTCTCAGTGGGACCAGCCCCGCGCGGCCACATGATGCCCGTACGCCTCAACGAGATGACGAGGTTGCGTAATTTGCGTGCCAAGGACACGTAAGTGGGACAGGGCCTTAACGCATGCCTCACAAGTGCAGTTAAAGTCTGTTTCTGTACATTCGGTTGGTAGACACTGTCAGATGTACATATGTGGATGAAACTTTCAGAGTGGCTTCCAGTTATGCATTAACTGCAGTTGCTGGTGTTCAAGGTCCGGTGACAATGCATCTCCCAGTAATTTTCCTGTGAAATTTAATTTTTCATTGAGATTGAATCATGGAGCTCTCAAAAATGTGACATTATGCGATCTAGTTTATAAACACTGATATTTTGTCATTCACTATTGTATTCGATTTAATGGTACACATTACATGGTTGTAAACTGCAAATAAAATGTTTTGATTTTTAAGATCAATGTTAAGATCTTCCTGCCTGGAAATTCGTCCTGATATGCTGCATATACTCTGCCTCTGAAATTCACTTATTTTATAGTTAGTGGACCAGAGAATAATGTGCTGCGGCCACATACGATATGCTTAGAGCAAGGGAGTGAATTTCTTGGTATTCAGAGTTGACGTTTTGTAAGAACTATTTGTAAGATAGTATTCTATGAATTTTAATGCATGTCCCTCCTCCATCTTGCAGTATTTACCGGTACGTTTTGGAACCTGAGATCACATTCAAAGCAGATGGCAGCTTTGCACCTGGTCCAGTTGCCAAATTCTTGGACATGCCTCAATCTCCTCTCTTCACGCTTATTATCAACACCCCTGAAAGTTGGATGGTGGAATCTGTACACACTTCGTATGATCTCGACAATATTTATTTGGAAGAGGTGTGCCTATATAGTCTTTTTTTACGGATGTGAAAGTGAGAATTATGTGGATTTGGAATCATGCAAAGTGGATAAAGTCACATTGGTGCAAGAGTATTCTGAAAACAAGTTAGAGAGGTAGATAGTTGTATTTGTGTAGTTTAACAGTGAAATTCTTATTGCAGTGGAGTTATGCTGAACTGTTTAAAATTACTGATTGGCCTCAGCTGGAATTCTGACCAGTCTTAGCCGACTGGTCAGAATGTGCTTATTTTCTTGTGGAATAATCCATTATTCATAGTTGAATCGGCTTTTGCAGTAACCAGGAATGAAGACTTACTTGCACAGAAACTAATGGGGTTCATTAGAATGGTGCAGAGACAGAGGGGGGGGGGGTGTTTTGGTTGTTAGACAATCCCATCAAGCTTCAATTGTGACTGATGCCCATTTCAGACACATAATTGCACATTTCCACTGTTTTGCTTTATCCTTTACTCCTCAGATGGGTCAGGGTAGTCAGCTTGGAGGTGGGGTGGGAAGAGGAGGTGCTTGGAATTAAATTTGGTGGAGTTGGGGAGGGGTTGCAATAACCTATAGACATTAGTATGTGTGTGGGTCAGATATCATGAGAGACCACCAACATATTGTTCTTTCATCAGAGAGTTTGGATCAGCAGAGTTGAAGAGATAGCAGGCATCAGATTGGGCAAGGGAGTGGGAATTGGGCCCAGCAATAAAGGGAGGGGTACCTTGAGCCGGGAAGTCTACAGATTTGAATGGACGGTGTTTTGGGATGAGGGGCAGTTACATATCTTGTTTACTGGTTGTTTTACTGGGGAAGGGGGCAAGGATGTGGCTAAATATTTAACTTGCCGGTCTTCCAAGTCAGTGCTGTTTATATTGTTCTGGGATTGTCCAACAACTGTGCAGTGTGGTCCAAATTCCCTGGTAATGCTCCAAAAGGAGTACTGTATTAGGAATTACATCTTCCAATGTGTCCTTGATGTAATTGTGTCAGAGTTGTAGGGTTAATTTGTGTCAGAGCTGAATTTTACAAGTGATACAAGGACTTAGAAAAGGACATTATCATGTGTTACTTCAGAAATGAAACAATCTTTGAGTGCATAACACTGGGGGGAAAAGCACCATGAAATTGATTTTCCAAGCATATACGTTCTAGAATAAATATAAAAGCATATAAATCCCTCAGTTTGATTCTCCATTTTCAGATTGAAGGCGGAATAGCAGCAGAATATGAATTGGAATATCTTTTACTGGAAGGACATTGTTATGATGTTTCAACAGGCCAACCACCCAGAGGTCTCCAGTTCACTCTGGGTACAAGTGCAAACCCTGTTATCGTGGACACAATAGTAATGGCAAACTTGGTAGGTAGTCAAGGCTTTTTAAATACATTAATATAAATTCAAGTTTTCAATGAATTTAACCATGACAATTGTTTGCTGTGAATGCCCACTGTTTCTGTCATCTTGCATTAAATGTATTTTTTTTGCTTGAATTGGGTCTTTTTTCTCCTTCCCCATCTCTTCAGTTCATTATTCTCATTATACAAACCCCACACTCTCAAAAATCACAAATAGCAACTCTTATAAAATGATTTCTGTGGACCATAACGCTCAAATTAAGTAGGTAATTTGAGTGAGAAGCTGTTGATGCTATTGATTTAAATGGCAATGCTAAATCCAGTGGATTATCATTTGATCCTGTAACCATTACCACTGAATTTGCAATAAGGCTTTCAGGAAATAGATAATATATTTATAATCCAACGCTTCTGAACTTGAATGCTCTCCAGCTTTGCTTCTATATCCTCCCTGCAACTTTGACACTAACTAGTACTCTTTCAGCACATTTGACCACTGTGCACTTTTTAACCTGTACCTTTCAGCTAATCTAATCACTTCTGATTCCAGAACTATGAGATGCAGTTACCATAAAAACAAGTAACTTTCTCATGTGGACTCACTGTGCCATTCAAAAAATACTCTTTGGGTTTGCCTTTACTCAAAAATAAAAATGTTCCCAGCCATTTCCAGATTTATTTTTTGTTTTAATTTTCGGTCTCTTTGAACCTAATTTGTTTGCAATCAAACAGCACATCACAGTTTTAAAAGTGCAGTATTAATTCAAGGGAAATTATTTATTCGAAATTGAACTTGGTTTCTAATAGAACATTAAAAATTGAAATGTTTTAACCTGAATGTTATCTGGAATCTATCAGAAAAATCAAGGTAACTATGGTGAAACTGAATAACCATGTTGTTTGTCTATACAGGGCTATTTCCAATTAAAAGCCAACCCTGGTGCCTGGATGCTCAGACTAAGGAAGGGACGATCAGAAGATATTTATAAAATTTACAGGTATGGTACTCCTGGCTCCATGATCAAGCTTTGTATGGGATGAGATTCCGATAGGAGACCAATGTAGCATTAGAGTCATGGAGTCATTCAGCCTGGAAACGGGTCCTATGGCCCAACTTGCCCACGCTGACTAACATGCCCCATCCTCACTAGTCACACCTGCCTGCGTTTGGCCCATATCCCTCTAAATCTATCCATGTCCAAACATTTCTTAAAAGTTGTGATAATACCTGCCTCAAATACCTTCTCTGGCAACTCGTTCCATATACCTATCACCTTTTGTGTAAAAAAAAAAGTTGTCCTTCAGGTTCCTGTTAAATCTTTCCCCCCTCACCCTAAAACTATGTTCTCTGGTTCTTGATTCCCCAACTCTAGATACAAAAAATCCATGCATTTACCCTATATATTCCTCTCATGTTATTTTACACCTCTATAAGATCACCCTTGCTCTCAAAGGAATAAAATCCAAGCCTACTCAACCTCTCCCTATAGCTCAGGCCCTTGTGTACTGGCACCATCCTCGTAAATCTTTTCTGCACCTTTCCTGCTTAACAACATCTTTCCTATAGCAGGGTGACCAAAACTGAACACAATGCTCTAGATGTGGCCTCACCAATGTATTACAACTGTAATATGACCTCCCAACTTCTGTACTCAATACTCTAACTGATGAAGTCCAATGTGCTGATAGCCTTCTTGATTACTCTTATCTATTTATGATGCCACTTTCAAGGAACTATGCACATGTACTTCTGGATGCCTCTGCTAGAACACTCCCCAGAGCCCTGCCATTTATTGTGTTGGTCCTGCCCTGGTTTGCCTTCCCAAAATGCCTTACACTTCTCTGTGTTAAACTCCATGAACCTTTCACCAGCCCAAACGATCAAGATCCTGCTGCATTTTTTGACAACCATCTTCGCTATCTACAATACTACCCACTTTAGTGTCATCTGCAAACTTACTAATCATGACCTGCACGTTCTCATCCAAATCATTTATATAGCACCGTAGCAGCAAATCCTGAGGCACACCACTAGTTACAGGCCTCCAGTCCGAAAAGCAACACTTCCACCATCACCCTCTGCTTCCTTCCTTGAAGCCAATTTTCTATCCTTTCAGCTAACTCACCTTGGATCACATGCGATCTAACGTTCCAGCTAACTCACCTTGGATCACATGCGATCTAACCTTCCAGAGCAACAAACCATGCGGAACTTTGTCAGATGCCTTGCTGAAATCCATAAATACGTCTACAGCTCTGCCCTCATCAACCTTTTTGGTTACATCTTCAAAAAGCTCAATCAGATTCATGAGACACAACCTCCCATGTACCAAACAATGCTGACTATCCCTAATCACCCCTGTCCATCTAAATGGATGTATCCCTAATCTATAGGGATGGGCTATCCCTAATCTAAATGGATGTATATTTTATCCCTCAGAATATTCTCGGTAACTTTCCAACCACATACTCTAATAGTTAGACTCTATTACCCATAACTACTCTTAACTCTATTTTCCCCTTCTCTCTCTGTGGAGGGATATTTTTTTAAGTACTGCCGCACTTGTAGTAAGTCAATGTGAGACTACTGTGGCAGCATCTTAAAAATGAAACATTGTGTTTTAGTGTTCTTACAATAAAGCAAAACAATTATAATTTCTTAAAGCAAGAAATTCCTAATTTCAACATTTTGTTTTGGTGTGAATTCCAATTTTAATAGTCTGTCGATCTTTTTCTCCCCCTTAATTTTATATTTTTATCTCATGGTTCAGTCATGACGGAGCAGACTCTCCTCCTGGGATGGATGAAGTAACTGTTGTTCTTGACAGCTTCAAAAGCAGAATTATTAAAGTGAAGGTATGTCTATTGCAAGGACTTAAATATGGGTTAAAGGGCAGAAATGCTGGATCAATCAGGACTACCCACTGTGAAATTTGTTCATAAGGTGTTGACTTTTCGACGATACTCTGTTTTGAGGGTATTTTTACAAGTTTATGTCTTGAGGATTATGTAATTTGGAAGCAAAAATCCAAACTTGATCCAATTTGAACATCACAGCATGACTGTTTTGGTGTGTGTAAAGGACTAGTTAACATTCAGACAGAACTTTTGGTTCCAATGAAATTCATTGTGAGCCTTTTCACGGAATTGAATAAAAGGGAACTTTTAAAGGTCAATAAATCTGTTCAAGATTATGTTGATTGAGAAGCTTATGAATATGAAAATTAATTTCTTGTACGGGTTATGTATATAAATGTGCATTTGTTAAGACCACATAGCTACTAACAATGCAGAGAAAGAAAACATATAATTCTCTAAAGGTGGAAAAGAAATAGCATATTTAATGGAAATAATTAATTTCTGAATGAACAATTCCATTGATGGGCAGTGTGTTGATATGCCACCAGGGAGTCCCTGATCCCAGATTACATCCAGTGAAGTTAATGAGCACACTTTTTAATGGAAGCATCCTCTAGTAAGGATTACTTAACGATAATATTGATTTAGAAACAGGAGTTGTCATTTTTCAAAGACGAAGAGCTTACCAGGACCTGAATCTATAGTCACTGTATGAGATTTAACAGATCATTGTATGAGTAGAGATTAAACAGATCGTTGCACATTACTTGGCAAAACTCACTTACGGGAAGAAAATGAATATTTGGGTATAATTGATGAAGTGAGAACTATGTAAAGCTTACTGTATATGAATGCAAAATGTTTTCTTTTTCCCAGTTCCACTTTGTATTTGCATTTGGCTGATTAACAAAAGAATAACTTGAAAGCCACACTAAAGTGGAGTGTTTGGACAAGTCAACTGCTCTGCCAACTTTAGATCCACGTCAGGAGGTGCCTGATTAAAGGATTTATTCGCCAGCTTTTCTTCCCCTTTGTTACTTCTGGTTAGCTTGAGAATCTTTTCACAGTGCCAGATGGAAACGAGGATATAACCCAGACCTTGTTTGTGTGAGCAGCGAACTATCATCCAGAGCTGTGAAAGAGGTCCTGGACCCTATCCCCCATACGCAACACCGGCCAATTACCATAACCATCCGATCCGCTCTCCAAGCAACAACCGTCCCCTTCTGCAGAAGGTTCAATCTGCGGAAGGCCGACTGGCTGTCATTCCAACAGGAGATCGAAGACTCCATCCCCAGCATTCCATCACACCCCAACAACTATACCATGTTCATAGAACTGCTGAAAAGGTCAGCCAGGCAACATATACCAGGAGGATGCCAGACCGAGTACATCCCCGGGCTGTCGGAAACATCCAGCGATCTACTGAAAGCCTACCACAGGGTATACCACGAGGACCCTTTCTCCTCCACCACCATGGAACTCGGAGAGATCCTGTTGAACACAGTCGGGGAGGACCGAAGGCAAGTCTGGAAGGAGTTGATAGAAAACACCAACATGACCAATAACAGCAGGAAGGCATGGGCTACAATCCGCCGCCTCGGCGAAGACCATACCACACCGCCCACGCTCACAACAGTCACAGCAAACTAAGTTGCAGCACAGCTGGTGGCAAACGGTCGTAGCCAAAACTGGCGCAGACCCACAGGAGAATACCGCCGGACAGCAGTAACAGACCGCCTACAACCAGCCAGCGCTCTCACCAAGCCCTTCGACCTAGAAGAACTCGAAGCTGCAATGAGCATGCTGAAGCCTGGGAAAGCAGCAGGAATCGATGATGTACTGACGGAAATTATACAGCACCTTGGACCTAAAGCAAAGATCTGGCTCCTAGCAATGCTGAACTCATGCATGGCACAGAAAACAACCCCACCTGTATGGAGAAAGGCCAAGACTGTCGCAATTCCAAAACCTGGAAAGGACCCATCATCCCCAAATAGCTACAGACCCATTTCCCTCCTCTGCATCACCTACAAGCTCTACGAGAGGCTACTACTCCAACGCCTTATGCCACTTATAGACACCAAGCTTACTAAAGATCAAGCTGGTTTCCGCCCTGGCCGCTCCTGTGCCGGGCAGCTACTGAACCTCACCCAACACATTGAGGACGGTTTTGAGTGCAAACTCATCACCGGAGCAGCTTTCATAGACCTCACCGCTGCTTACGACACTGTCCAGCACTGCACCATGATCAGGAAATTTTTTGACATGACTGGTGACCTCGACCTGTGCCAAGTCATCAAAAGCCTTCTAAACAACAGGCGATTCTTCGTCCAACTAAACGACAAGAAGAGCAAATGGAAAGCCCAAAAGAAAGGCCTTCCATAAGGCAGCGTACTGGCCCCCCTCCTCTTCAACATCTACACCAATGACCAACCACTTCCCCCACAATGCCGCCGCTTCATCTATGCTGATGACCTCTGCATCACCACCCAACAGGAGAACTTCCAGAAGATTGAGCCTGTCCTGGAAAGCGCCCTCCAAGAGATGACAACCTACTACAATAACAACCACCTGAAACCCAACCCATCAAAAACCCAACTATGCAGCTTCCATCTTAAAAATCGAGATGCAGGAAAACAACTGAGCGTCTCATGGGATGGCCACAAACTCTCCAACCACTTCCACCCCGTGTACCTCGGAGTCACACTCGACAGGACACTCTCTTTCAAAACCCACCTTCAGAACACCAAAGCCAAGGTAAACACTCGCAACAACATCCTGCGCAAACTGGTAAACTCAAAGTGGGGCGCTGATCCACCAACCATCCGTGCAACTGCCCTAGCCCTGTGCTTCTCCACAGCTGAATACGCGTGCTCAAGCTGGAGCCGCTCCCACCACACCAAACTGGTTGACACAGCCCACAATGACACCTGCCGCATTATCACGGGATGCATATAGACAACGCCAGTCCCGTGCCTCTACGCCCTAGCTGGTATTGCCCCCCCCCCATATCAGACGATCCATCGTCGCCCAAGACGAGCAGAGAGCACAGGAGATCGATACCAGGCACCCCCTGCACGGACACACAGCACCTCCACCCCGACTGAAATCCAGAGCCAGTTTCTTGCAGACAGTCCCACCTCTCCAGACAACCAAAGAAACAGCAAGGACCAACATCTGGAAAGATGAATGGAACCAGCTCAACACACGAGCCCACGACTGGATGGAGAGAGGAATCACTCCGACTGAATGCCTCGCCAGCGGGCACGACCTCCCATGGCCAACCTGGAAGACCCTCAACAGATTACGAGTGGAGCAGGGGAGGTGTAAAGCACTTATGAAAGCATGGAACTACCAGGCAGAAGACACATGCAGCTATGGAGCAGTACAGACAATGTCCCACCTACTGGAGTGTGACGACGCCCCCCCAGTGCAGACCCCAGGACCTGGCTGAACCGACTCGACCAGCTGTGACCTGCGCCAGATACTGGCAGAACGACATCTGAGATTGCAACGGACTCGAAGAAGAAGAAGCTTGGGAAGATGATTTACAGGTGATGATATTGTAGCACCAAGTGTAACTGCGATGCACTTTCGTCTTAGATGATCTTTTCAGAAATGTTTTAATAATTTGAAAACTGAAAAGTTCAGAACTAAACCACAATAATCTGATTCAGAGCCCATGCTTATTTTGCATTTTTTGCAATATTAGGCCTACTGTTTCTCAGCATCAATTACTTTCTTTATTCTGTTCAGGTTTTTCATGCACGGAGACTGCATTTCTGCAAAATGAGTTAAAGTATGGACCATAGAATCAATTGTTTTATCACTGCTTCTGTAGGTACAAAAGAAACCTGAAAAAATGAGTGAAGAACTCCTCAGTGATGGCAACGCTGAAAATGAAGGCTTCTGGGAATCCATTAAAAGGCAGGAAAACGTTTGGATTTTATTGGAAATATCGGGTTTTATTATTATATTAATAATTTCAGAAACAACTTGTTTACTGGAAAAATCTCAATCGAAGAATGTTGTCAGCATTTGTCATCCTTTTTCCAACTCATTTACACATAAGCCATTTCCATTTATTTTTATCTGCCAAAGATACATATAGATAGAGCACAATAGAGAGCAAGAACAGAAAAATACCCATATATAAATACTTTGATAGTCCATGTAGCTGTTGACAAAATTGAAATTAATTTTTGACAATTTTGTAAATTTGTATTACCAGTGCACTATAAAGATGGTAATGTACAAGACTAGTCTTACCTTAAGTTAAGAGCATTTTACTGTTAAAACATAGTAGATAACATAATTAAATGGAATATATATGTCCTTTTGGGGTACTGAATGTGGATGATCAGCCATGATCACAGTGAATGGCGGTGCAGGCTCGAAGCACTCCTGCTCCTGCACCTATTGTCTATTGTCCTTTTAACCTGGTCCTGGTCTCAGGAACGTTATATTGTTTGTAATTGTGAATTTTATTTACATATCAGTCCCTCTGGCATCCTCCCACTTCACAACCAATATTGACGTTCAACATAGAATCAAAGTGCTGGAATAACTCAGCGGGTCAGGCAGCATCTGTGGAGAAAAAGGATAGTTGATGTTTTGGGTCGAGACCCTTTTTCGTCACCCATCCTTTTTCTCCACTGACGCTGCCTGTCCCGCAGCACGGAATTGTGTGAAATTAATTTCAGTGCCCGCTGAATTACTTCAGCACTTTGTGCCCATCTTTGGTATAAACCAGCATCTGCAGTTCTTTGTTTCTACATCTTGACTGGAAACATTCCAGGCGCAGAGTTGGATGCATTTAACTCAATATTTCAGAATATACCACAACTCTTGGAGTTCTCCCTACCATGAATGAATTATTTTCCCCATTTAATACACCACACATTCTGTTCCCCCTTGAGTGTAGAATTTAGGTTGGCAAGGTTACCACAGGTCCAAACATTTTTAATAAGACATTACGTAATTGCCATCTGAAGGAATTTCTATTCCATAGATACATAGATACATAGAAAATAGGTGCAGGAGTAGGCCATTCGGCCCTTCGAGCCTGCACCGCCATTCAATATGATCATGGCTGATCATCCAACTCAGTATCCCGTACCTGCCTTCTCTCCATACCCCCTGATCCCTTTAGCCACAAGGGCCACATCTAACTCCCTCTTAAATATAGCCAATGAACTGGCCTCAACTACCCTCTGTGGCAGAGAGTTCCAGAGATTCACCACTCTCTGTGTGAAAAAGTTTTTCCTTATCTCGGTCAAAGGATTTCCCCCTTATCCTTAAGCTGTGACCCCTTGTCCTGGACTTCCCCAACATCGGGAACAATATTCCTGCATCTAGCCTGTCCAACCCCATAAGAATTTTGTACGTTTCTATAAGATCCCTTCTCAACCTCCTAAATTCTAGCGAGTATAAGCTAAGTCTATCCAGTCTTTCTTCATATGAAAGTCCTGACATCCCAGGAATCAGTCTGGTGAACCTTCTCTGCACTCCCTCTATGGCTATAATGTCCTTCCTCAGATTTGGAGACCAAAACTGTACGCAATACTCCAGGTGTGGTCTCACCAAGACCCTGTACAACTGCAGTAGAACCTCCCTGCTCCTATACTCAAATCCTTTTGCTATGAAAGCTAACATACCATTCGCTTTCTTCACTGCCTGCTGCACCTGCATGCCTACTTTCAATGACTGGTGTACCATGACACGCAGGTCTCGCTGCATCTCCCCATTTCCTAATCGGCCACCATTTAGATAATAGTCTGCTTTCCTGTTTTTGCCACCAAAGTGGATAACCTCACATTTATCCACATTATACTGCATCTGCCAAACATTTGCCCACTCACCCAGCCTATCCAAGTCACCTTGCAGTCCTAGCATCCTCCTCACAGCTAACACTGCCCCCCAGCTTAGTGTCATCTGCAAACTTGGAGATGTTGCCTTCAATTCCCTCATCCAGATCATTAATATAAATTGTAAATAGCTGGGGTCCCAACACTGAGCCTTGCGGTACCCCACTAGTCACTGCCTGCCATTGTGAAAAGGACCCGTTTACTCCTACTCTTTGCTTCCTGTTTGCCAGCCAGTTCTCTATCCACATCAATACTGAACCCACAATACCGTGTGCTTTAAGTTTGTATTCTAATCTCTTATGTGGTACCTTGTCGAAAGCCTTCTGAAAGTCCAGATACAACACATCCACTGGTTCTCCCCTATCCACTCTACTAGTTACATCCTCGAAAAATTCTATAAGATTCGTCAGACATGATTTACCTTTCGTAAATCCATGCTGACTTTGTCCAATGATTTCACCACTTTCCAAATGTGCTGCTATCCCATCTTTAATAAGTGACTCTAGCAGTTTCCCCACTACCGATGTTAGACTAACTGGTCTGTAATTCCCCGTTTTCTCTCTCCCTCCCTTCTTAAAAAGTCGGGTTACGTTTGCTACCCTCCAATCCTCAGGAACTACTCCAGAATCTAAAGAGTTTTGAAAAATTATCACTAATGCATCCACTATTTCTGGAGCTACTTCCTTAAGTACTCTGGGATGCAGCCTATCTGGCCCTGGTGATTTATCGGCCTTTAATCCATTCAATTTACCCAACACCACTTCCCGACTAACCTGGATTTCACTCAGTTCCTCCATCTCCTTTGACCCGCGGTCCCCTGCTATTTCTGGCAGATTATTTATGTCTTCCTTAGTGAAGACGGAACCGAAGTAGTTATTCAATTGGTCCGCCATATCCTTGTTCCCCATGATCAATTCACCTGTTTCTGACTGCAAGGGACCTACATTTGTTTTAACTAATCTCTTTCTCTTCACATATCTATAAAAACTTTTGCAGTCAGATTTTATGTTCCCTGCCAGTTTCCTTTCATAATCTATTTTCCCTTTCCTAATTAAGCCCTTTGTCCTCCTCTGCTGGTCTCTGAATTTCTCCCAGTCCTCTGGTATGCTGCTTTTTCTGGCTAATTTGTACGCATCATCTTTTGCTTTGATACTATCCCTGATTTCCCTTGTTATCCACGAATGCACTACCTTCCCTGATTTATTCTTTTGCCAACCCAGTCTCCAGGAAGATGAAGAGCCAGTTTCTCTAATCTACTTTGTCATATCATAGCCTAAACCCAACCTTAACATTTCAGTTAAATATTAATCAGAATCTACCTTGTGCCTTCACAGAGGATTCACAGGAGGACCAAAATCTGAAGAATTAAAATTGGACAAGGAAGATGTCATTAATATCTTTTCAGTTGCATCCGGTCATCTATACGAGAGGTTTCTAAGGTCAGATTCAAATATTTCATTTTTAAGTTCCTAATAATTCTACCTGTTCTCTAATTTTGAAGTCTATTTAGAATATGTGGCTGGGATAATTTTCATGCAAGTCTAGATATATTCTTTAGATTTTTAATTTTGTGCAAACAGTCTAGAGGAAGATGATATGCCTAGATCTCTAAAAGACAGCCGTGAAAATTCAGATGACTAAGGCGCCATAAATTAGATTTCATAGTTTGACTCGTGCTGCATTGGATGTCTCAGTTTACTCAGGAACCAGTAGAATACATTCCAAGCACTAAGCTGGCTTGATGTTTGGTGGCTAATTCCTGTGCGTGATACTAACCCTTAGGACCAAAAACGTTTCATGTGTGAGCCCTGGTACTCATGGAACCAGATCAGAATGTTTTCTGCCATCAGGGTAGCACCGTGGCACACAGTGCGAATTGCTGCCTCACAGTGCCAGAGACCCAGGTTCGATTCTGACCTCGGGTGCTGTCACTGTGGACTTTGCGCGTTTTCGCTGTGACTGTGTGGGTTTCCTCTGGGTGCTCAGGTTGTCCCCCACACCCCAAAGGCATGTGGATTTGTAGATTAATTGGCCTCTATAAATTGGCCCCAGTGTGTAAGTAGTAGATGAAAAAATAGGATTACATAGAACTAGTTTAAACGTGATCAGTAATTAGTGTGGACTCGGTGGGGCCAAAGTGCTTGTTTCCATGTTTCTTTCTAAAGTAAACTAATCTGTAGGGAAAAGACAGTAAAGTTTATACAAATAAGGCCCATCCATTCTATGGACAAGTACATCAAATCTTGCATTAAAAAAAGATGACAGTGAAGTCACCTTTTCTCCCTGTTAGAATAATGAATTAATTGTTTGCAAATGATAAAATAACATTATTTTCCCTGTCGATTTACTGTGTGTTCCGAGTACACCTCTTTGCTTAGAATTTTCCTTTTTTGAATTCCAACTAAAAAACCCACCTTGAGGTTGAAATATGTTTGAAGCTTCATTATCAGCTTTTTAGATAAGAGATGGGATTTATACTGATAATTCACAAATCATGATCTCTCTCTCATGATGGGTGGCCACAAACACATTTCAGTTCATCATTAATAATTTATACTAATGGAGAAGTATATTTTAGAATTTGGTCACAATTGCTGCAATATTGCGATTAAAGATTCTGTGAGAGTGGTTACATAATTTGTCAAAATATTTCTTCAAGACTTACAAGATGTCTCAGCATAAAGAGATTTTGAATGACACAAGAGTAAATATGTTAAACTATCAGAAAAATGCAGGGGAAGAATATTTGTAAATGTATCAGAATTTTTTTCCAGTTTCGCATTTGAGTAGTTAAGTTTACACATATTTCATGTTCTTTACATTTCCACATTAATAGTCTTAATTTGTAATTTGTCCAATTTTGAACCATTAGGTTGGAATTAGTTGTTCAAAAAGCGCCTGCATTTTTGTTTTAGGAACCATGATTTCTAAGATATGTATAATTAGCTCTTTGTTTTCTGTTACCCTACAGAATAATGATGCTGTCTGTCCTGAAACACACTGAAACACCAGTGAAGTTCTGGTTTCTTAAGAATTACCTCTCTCCCACATTCAAGGTTTGTTGAAAGAATGAATTAAAATCTACTGTGGTAAACTACTATAGCTCATTTCAGTACATGTGTAGGAATTGCAATGTTTAGATGCCTTTTTAAACCTTTCTTGAAATAATATAAGCCATTTATGATAATTATATGTTCTAAATTTAGCAAGCCTACTTAACAAGTGAAAGGTCCTGCCCTTGACATTAAGACACCATTTGATCAAATGTGGCATCAAGGAGTCCAACTAAACTGGAGTCAATGGGAATTGGTGGAGGAAAAACCTCAGCTAGTTGGAAGTAATACCGAGCAGAAAGGAAGATGGCTGTGCCGGTTGTAGGTCAATCATCTCAGCCACAGGACATCTCTGCAGGTGTTCCTCAAGGATCACATGGGTTGGGCGCTGCCAGAAACCCCACAGAGGCCGTGTATGGGGATCGGACGTGGCCTGCAGCCGTACGGGGCGGCAGAGCAACTGTGCATCTACAGCATCGCCAGGCCAGGCCGACACCTGCAAAACCGTTCCGCATGGACAATGGGCCTATAAAGCCAAGATAAGACTCTATGCTTTTCAGAACATGAAACGTGAAGAACAAGATGGTGTTGGAAACATGGCGACTCTTTGTGTACTGTCTCAGTAAAATCTTGCACTATAATCGTTGCATTTTTGTACATATTCATGATTGTGCTTATGTGTAATATGATTTTACTGTATTGTATGCATAACAAATAATTTCACAATCTAGGTGCATGTAGCAATAAAGTACCATTGAACAACAAGAAATATACCATAAATTATCAATGTTTTTAAGTAAACTAGACCGATAGTGCAAAAATCAAATTACTTAGAGCAACTATAGTTGTGCAAAATCCATAGTTTTTGAGTTAGGGTTGTGTTGAGAATAGTGCATGGTAGTTCAAGAACTTGATGGTTGATTGGGAGAAGCCGTTCTTGAATCTGGAAGTAACAGTTCTCGGGCTGCTGTACTTTCTTCCTGATGGTGGAAGCAAGAGGAGTGTGATAGCAGGGTGGTGTTGGATCTGTGATGATATTTTAGCTGCCTTTTGGAGCCAGGGCTTCTGATAGATCTTTCGATGGTGGACAATTCAATATGCCGCTACGTGGATGATTAATGAGGAGGAGGTGTTGCCAAATCTGTACTAATTGAGATCTGCTGATGAGGAAGTTGAGGATCCAGCTGCATAGAGAGGAGACCCATTTGACTGAGTTTTTCAAAGCGTTTGGAAACAATGGTGGCGTAGAAAGAACAAATTATCTGAAGGTGGAAAAAAAAGTTGAATCTTGCAGGGTGCAACGTACCGAGATGCACTTTTTATGGAGTTAAACAAATTATTTCACATAAACGAATTATGTTAATTAATATCTTGTGTGATTACTAATGTGTTTGTGGCAAATTTGTGACTTGCTAAATTGGATCTGTTGCATTTTCCGTGTTCAGCTCAGCATCACAGTGTACTTGTTCTGTTTTGGTAGGAATTTATTCCACACATGGCAAAGAAGTATGGTTTCCAATATGAACTGGTACAGTACAAGTGGCCCAGGTGGCTTCACCAACAGACGGAAAAACAACGAATCATCTGGGGTTACAAGATCCTCTTTCTGGACGTGCTTTTCCCATTGGCTGTTGACAAGATCTTATTCGTGGATGCTGATCAAGTAATTTTTTAAAGAAATTTTTATTTTTGATTACGTTCAATTACTAATCATTCTTAAGACCCTCTGAAGTGATTTAAGTTTATACTAGCCTGATAGTAAATCTATTAGCATGCACCTATGGGAAGTAGAAATATCAGTGTTTAAGTCCAGGAATCATATGCCAATCTGTTTTTGGTTGTTCCAACAATGGCAGTGTGTCTTAATATAGAACTACTAGACTAAGTGGGACCCATTGGGTCCCTGTCACACGGGGGACCTGGTCCCCCAACGCAACCCGTTCCCCAATGCAATATTGCACCACTCACCCGTTTCCCCCAATGCAACCCGTTCCCCCCAACGCAATATTGCACCACTCATGCATAGCCCCCAACTGCGCAGGCACGGCTCATTTCCCCTCATCCCCCAGCACTCCCTCCCCCTCCTCTTCACCCTCTCTCTTCTTTCCCCTCTCCCCCTCCCCAATCCCTCCCTCACCCCTCCCTCCCTCTCCTTTCCTTTCCCCTACCCTCATTCGCTCCATCCATAGAAAGCAGCATCTGCAGTTCCTTCCTCCATGGGTCATTCATTGTTAGCTGTGGTTTAGATCCCGTTGACTTGACGATTGGACCAGTTTGCAGTTTGCAGTGTGTGTGTGGAAGGGGCCTCGCCATCCCGGTCGTGGCATTGACTGACAGGAGAATAGATCAATATGCGTGGCGCTGACGGATGGAATCTGCGCACATGCGTTTTTAAAGATTTTTAATCCTCGATAACTTTTACAATATACCACCAATCAGAACGAAACTTGTTGCACCCGCAGCACAGGAGAACGGTGAGTAACCTGGCGAAAAATCGTAGTACTGTCGCGTAACGTTTTTGCGCAAATAGAAACACCCCGCAAACTGAAAGAGCACAAGATCAGAGTTTTTGTTATGTATAGATAGAGAGATTGCCTTCAAACCCAAATTGCTGTGGAATCACCATGAAGCCAGCTTGTAAATGCCATCAGATTCTCTGCCATCAGATTATATGTTGTGTTTTGCAAGATAGAAAGTCAAAGTGATGATAAGGATAAGGTATACTAAATATAGCTTTCTTAAAATTGATTGTCAAGATACAGAAATATTCAATATAATTCTACAATTTTAGCAGGACTCCTAACATTCTAGATTTTCAAGGGAGCTTAGTGCAAGACTGAATACTCATTGTAAAATATGTACTTTTCTCTAATACGCTTCATACTCGTATGAAGTTTCGTGGAGTTTGAAATAGCAACAGTGTTAAGTACTTTATCAAACTTGTCATAGTCCTAAATCCTCAGATAGTATTGCATTTCTGTTATTATCATCAAGTTATCTTTCTTCATTTGTAAGTCCAGATAATGAATGCTAGATGGCTGTTTCCCCTTGGAGGGTATTGTAGGCAAGCCTAATGATCTACTCAGCAGGTCCCCAGAGTTGAGAGCCTGAATTAATAAACCCTGCATTTACCTGGAGGTATGGAAGTTAGTTGGTCTCCCTTATGCTGCCCCGTCTGACATTGATTAACTTTCCATGTACTGGGTACTAAATTGCTTGTCTTTGTAGTCTGCAAGCTGAGTTGTTCAATGTATTATTTGATATTAACCAACAGAGTTATCAGACATCTGTTACTGTCTGACAAAATAGATCAATTCTGTAGACAAGGCATGTTGCCAAACAGATTTCCGCCCCTTTGTGTCCAGTTCTTGGAAACGTGGGAGAGAAAGGCTCAATTAAAGAGCTAACTAACAGGATTATTTTAATAATTCAAATAAATTGCTTTCCATTTGAATCCATTCCAATATAATTCCTGAACTGAGCTCCACACTAAAGCCCCATTAAGAGTGTTTGCAGTTTGCTTTCAGGTAATGAGAATTTGCAGTGACCTTTTAATTTAGATGTAGATGGATCCATAATACAGTGTCTGAGACATTGACGCAATGTATTTGCCTACAAAGAGGCTTCAAGGTAAAGTGATTCTCAATCATATTCATAACGATGGAAGTTGAAATAGTACTGATAAGATTCACTTAAATTCTTGCAATATCTTTGTTACTTTCAACAGCATTATTAACATTATAAAAGGGTCATGGAATGGTTGAACCCAGTTATTTTCTGTTTAATGCACATTGAATCTCAAGGCTCTTTGCTGATTAATTTGCTATTTTCTCACAGATAGTTCGTGCTGATTTAAAGGAGTTGCGTGATTTGGACCTTGAAGGAGCTCCCTATGGGTATACTCCTTTCTGTGAGAGTCGTAAGGAAATGGATGGATATCGGTTCTGGAGATCAGGTTATTGGGCTAATCATCTGCAGGGAAGAAAGTACCACATAAGGTGTGACATTGGCATCGTATTACAATTGTTTTTTTATTCGAGGAGAAAATTGTTGCTGATATTTACACCTCGGAACTTGAAGCTCTCAACCTTCTCCCCTTCAGCTTTCATAGGTCTTGTTTGGTAGAGTAGTCCTGAGCTTCATACATGTGTCATCTGGTTGATCAACCATGGTCAACCATGAGCAACACATGGTTGTGTCTGGATACAACCAAAGCCATATACTTGCGAGACATCAGTCTGAAGAAGGGTCTCGACCCGAAACGTCGCCCATTCCTTCCCTCCAGAGATGCTGCCTCACCCGCTGAGTTACTCCAGCATTTTGTGTCTACATGCGAGACAGTCCGAGAGTAAGCAGGTATCAATAATGTTGTGCAGTCTCCATACCATTGTAGAACCTATTGGGATGTATCAATGGAGTTCCTTTTATAAATCAAAGTAGCTTATCAGTGCTCTTATTGAAAGCATGATCATGACTTCAATCTGTTTTCAGGCTTCTAGATGTCTAGAATCTTTCAAAATGTGCACTGAGCTGTTAAATCCATTTAATCCAACATATTTCTTATCAATTGTTTCTGTTAACTGCAGCTAAGACAAATATATTTAATTTATACACCATTCTTGTCAAAACAGCTCCCAAGTCCTCACTAAATACATTACTTTGATGAGGTGAGAATGTTGTTATACAGTGCCCTCCATAATGTTTGGGACAAAGACCCATCATTTATTTATTTGCCTCTGTACTCCACAATTTGAGATTTGCAATAGAAGAAATCACATGTGGTTAAAGTGCACATTGTCAGATTTTAATAAAGGCCATTTTTATACATTTTGGTTTCACCATGTAGAAATTACAGCAGTGTTTATACATAGTTCCCCCCATTTCAAGGCACCATAATGTTTGGGACACAGCAATGTCATGTAAATGAAGGTAGTCATGTTTAGGATTTTGTTGCATATCCTTTGCATGCAATGACTGCTTGAAGTCAGCGATTCATGGACATCACCAGTTGCTGGGTGTCTTCTCTGGTGATGCTCTGCCAGGCCTGTATTGCAGCCATCTTTAGCTTAAGCTTGTTTTGGGGGCTAGCCCCCTTTAGTTTTCTCTTCAGCATATAAAAGGCATGCTCAATTTTAGTTCAGATCGGGTGATTGACTTGGCCACTCAAGAATTTACCATTTTTTTAGCTTTGAAAAATTCCTTTGTTGCTTTAGCAGTATGTTTGGGATCATTGTCTTGCTGTAGAATGAACCGCCGGCCAATGCGTTTTGAGGCATTTGTTTGAACTTGAGCAGATAGGATGTGTCTAAACACTTCAGATTTCATTATGCTACTTGAGCAGCAGTTGTATCATCAATGAAGATAAGTGAGCCAGTACCTTCAGCACACATACATGCCCAAGCCATAACACCCCCACCACTGTGTTTCACAGATGAGGTGGTATGCTTTGGATCTTGGGCAGTTTCTTCTCTCCTCCATACTTTGCTCTTGCCATCACTCTGATATAAGTTAATCTTCGTCTCATCTGTCCACAAGACCTTTTTCCAGAACTGTGATTGCTCTTTTATGTACTTCTCAGCAAAGTGTAACGTGGCCATCCTATTTTTGCAGCTAACCAGTGGTTTGCATCTTGCAGTGTAGCCTCAGTATTTCTGATCATGAAGTCTTCTGCAGACAGTGGTCATTGAACATGTTCCAAACAGTTGATTTTGGTAAGCCTAAGGTTTGGCTGATGTCTCTAACTGTTTTATTCTTGTTTCTCAGTCTCATAATGGTTTCTTTGACTTTCATTGGCTTTCATTGGCACAACTTTGGTCCTCGATGAAAAACAGCAATAAAAGTTTCCAAAGGTGATGGAAAGACTGGAAAGACTAGGTGTTGAGAGCTCTCTTATACTTGCATTAAGGAGACAATTAAACACACCTGAGCAATTATGAACACTTGTGAAGCCATGTGTCCCAAACATTATGGTGCCCTGAAATAGGGGAACTATGTATAAACACAGCTGTAATTTCTACATCGTGACACCAAAATGTATAAAAATGGCCTTTATTAAAATCTGACAATGTGCACTTTAACCACATGTGATTTTTTTCCATTACAAATCTCAAATTATGTACAGAGGCAAATAAATAAATACTATCTATAAAATACTAATAAAATCTATCCCCTACTCCCAATTCCTCAATCTACGCCGCATCTGCACCCAGGATGAGGTGTTCTAAACCAGGCATCGGAGATGTCCTCATTATTTAGGGAACGGGGGTTCCCCTATTGGACTATAGATGAGGCTCTCACCAGGGTCTCCTCTATATCCCGTAGCTCCGCTCTCACTCCCCGTCCCCCCTCTCGTAACAAGGACAGAGTCCCCCTTGACCTCACCTTCCACCCTACTAGCCGTCACATACAACAGATAATCCTCCGACATTTTAGCCACCTCCAACGGGATCCCACCACTGGCCACATCTTCCCATCTCCCCTTTCGGCTTTCTGCAGAGATCGCTCCCTCCGTAACTCCCTGATGAATTTGTCCCTTCCCACACAAACCACCCTCTCCCCTGGTACTTTCCCTTGCAACCGCAGGAAATGCCACACTTGTTGCTTTACCTCTCCCCTCGACTCCATCCAAGGACCCAAACAGTCTTTCCAGGTGCAGCAGAGGTTCACCTGCACCTCCTCCAACCTCATCTATTGCATCCGCTGCTCTAGGTGTCAGCTGCTCTACATCGGTGAGACCAAACGCAGGCTTGGAGATGGCTTCGCCCAACACCTCCGCTCAGTTCACATTAACCAACCTGATCTCCCGGTGGCTCAGCACTTCAACTTCCCCTCCCATTCCGAATCCTACCTTTCTGTCCTGGGCCTCCTCCATGACCAGAGTGCGTCAATGCCTACTATGTTCTGTTGTGCTGAAGCAAAGCAAGAATTTCATTGTCCTATCAGGGACACATGACAATAAACTCTCTTGAATCTTGTGTCCCACTGCAAATTGGTGGAGCAGCACCTCATATTTCGCTTGGGTAGTTTACACCCCAGCGGTATGAACATTGACTTCTCCAATTTCAGGTAGTCCTTGCTTTCTCCTTCTTTCCCCTCCCCTTCCCAGCTCTCCGACAACCCAGTGCCTCCGCCTCTTCCTTTCTTCTTCCCGCCCCGCCCCCCCCACCCCCACATCAGTCTGAAGCAGGGTCTCGACCTGAAACGTCACCTATTCCTTCGCTCCATAGATGCTGCTTCACCCGCTGAGTTTCTCTAGCATTTTTGTCTACCTTCGATTTTGTTCAGCATCTGCAGTTCCTTCTTAAACAAATAAATAAATGATGGGTCTTTGTCCCAAACATTATGGAGGGCACTGTATGTGTAAACATCAAGTAACTCCTATTCTGTCTGTTACATTGGACATTTTCTTGAGTTCACTCATCCCTCTGACTAGAAACTAGAACCAAATAAACGTTGAAACTTTTCAGAACACTCTTATGATCGACTAATACACATGGAAAGGAAGTATGCTTGAAGTAAGCTGCTTCAATATATATTTGCTAGTTAGTCTGGCCTTTACACCTATGAATCTCTGTTGTAATCTATCATGTATTGTAAATATAAAAATTATTTACAAGTAATTCTATTTGACCCTTTGTTATATGTGAAACATGATCATGGATTAACATTTTTGAGTGGTTATTACAATTTATTTCTTTAGAAGGCTTGCTTCAGATTTTCAGACTTCAAAACGAATGTTATTTAAGAGCAAATGTCAGGACAGCTTTCGAGATTGTTCAAAAATTCATAGGTTGCTGCTTGAGTTGTGTTGCTGACAATCTCGCTGAAATGCTTTAAGCAACATGAGGCTGCTGTATTTATAAATAAGGTGTAACTGGACGCAGTGGAAAGTTAAGAAGTGTTCACTATTGTTCAGGTTCTCTTTTAATCATGTAGCGAGTATTAATCACTAGCAAGAAATCATTTCAAAATCCTTCAGTCTAATTGGTTTTAGATACACAGTTGTTTGCCTCATCCACTGTGACCCAAATGTCCAGTTTCCCTCCATGAACTCTCAGCAGTTTGCAGGACAGAAACATCTGTAGACTTGCAAGGGCAAATCTATGTCGTAGTTGGTCCCATTAAATGTGCTACCTTAACAAAATTATGGTACTATGCATTCATTATATGGTTATGTTTAATGTAAACATTTCACCCATCGTCTTCAGTACAATGTGCACAGCTATCTAACATGATTTTGAAATCATGACATTGCTCAATGGGAAATAAGATCTTCTCAACTTTTATGGGGAAAGCACTGCTTTCTTGGACTGGAGTTGGCAACAGCGATAATATCATTTGATTTTATTTGGTTTCCTTTTTTACAGATTAAATTTACCTTAAGTTTTTATTGCTCTTTGTGGAAATTCTTCTGCTTCTTGGCTGAATACAAAATAGGGTTGATATGGATGTATATCCTGGGTAATGGAGGGAAAGCACTCCATAGGTTAAAGCAAGAAGATGGAAAGTGTAAAAGAGCATAAAGCAACAGCTTGTCCATGGCGACTATGTCTAGCACTATGTTCACCTGCATCAAATGTATCAAGCAAGTTTTTAGAAGCCTGGTGATACCAAAGGATCACCGGAAAACGACATGCCTGGACAGCCACTGGTTGTGGAGCATGGATGCAGGCCCTTTGGCCCAACTGGTCCATGCCAACTAAGATGCACTTTTATGCCAGTCCCATTTGCCCACCTTTTACCCATATCCTTCTAAATCTTTCCTATCCATGTTCTTCCACTTCTTCCGTGAGACCCTGCCCTTTCACTAAATTCTCAGTTTGTACATGCACCAGGTCAAGGAGCATGAGCAGCCTGTGGTGACTAGTATCCCGAGGTACTTTATTGATGGGAACCTTCGAAGTTCCCAGCAATCTATACAGCCTTCAGGGAAACATATGGCAACGCCCCAGTTTCAGCGGTGGGTTCCAAAGCCCATCGTACCTTATGCCACACTACCCATTTAACTGGGTGGATCCTGAGGAGGTTCATGCACCCAGTGCAAAATACGTTTTCATCCCACGTGAAATCTGAGGCCAAGAGTGACTAATGGCCACTTGTAAAGCCTCTGTCAACTAGCCACAACTAAAGGAGGCAATTAGCAAATTTCAGGCATTCATGCCAGCAGCAGGCCACACCAAACTTGGTAGGATTAAAGATAGGATGGTGAGTGTTTGCCCTGTCACAGTTAACCACAAACCAGTATATCAGCCATTGGATCATCTGAATTTGAGTATAGTTATATATGGGGGCAGTGTCTACTCCAATTTTTATGTTATTGCTAGTTACAAGCTGCTGATTATTTTCTGAGGACATACCGAAGTATTTCATAGATAATAAATCGCCTTTGAAATGTGGTCAGTTTTATTTTGCATCTGAATATCATTGATCTTATACACCAAATTGGATAAATGTGTTTCTAAATCTTAACTGTTTAGGTAATCCTGAGCAGATTAGATCTTGATTTAGTGAATTATTTGAAAGGCAGTACCTCCGTAACATACCACTTCCTCATCACTTCACTGATATGTTGGCTTTATTACCTGCTAAATCTTGGTTTAGGTTTGCATCGCGTTAAATGCAACATCTTTTCCAAGGAGTTGTAGTGCCACCATGTGGTAAAGTGCGGCACTGCTTAAACTTTGTAAATCATGAGTCAAGCATGTTTAATAGCCATCTGTACCCAAATGGGACAATGAAATTCTTACTGGCAGCAGCATAACGTCTGTAAACACAATATTCAGTAGATAATATAATAAAACAAACAACAAACAGTAAATAAATAAAACCCAAATATTAGGGCAAATATTAGCAAAACAAGATCCCTAGTGTGACTAAGACTGTTTGTAGTGTTCAATAGTCTGATGGTTGTTGGGAAGAAGCAGTTCCTGAACTTGGAAGTCACATGTTTTCAGACTCCCATATCTTCTTCCGGATGGCAAATGAGAGTATGGCAGGGTGGTGTGGATCCCTGATGATGATGGCACACAGGTTTTCAGGAACCCTCAGTTGCATTTCCCCTTCTTGTCATGGTCAACGTCCCAGTGTGCAGTCAATTCCTAATGGTGTTTTTTGTGGGATAGTTTTCAAGGAAGGAAAAACATCCAACGGTTTTTAAAGAATGAAGCTAAAATGACTTGTATTTCAAGATGTTCCAACTCATTTTGCTTAAATAAAGTGGACCTCCTGCTCTACTGTAGGAAATACAGTAGCCAATTTATACACAACAGGCTCCCATAAGCACCATTGTAGTGATGCCCAGTTAATTTGTTCCTACAATATTGATGGAGGGATAAATATTGGCTAGGATACCAGGAATAGCTCCCTTGCTCTTCTTCAAAATGGTGGTCGTTTCATCTTTTATGTTCACTTGAAGTACACTGATGGTTTAATGTCCTATTTAAAAAAAACTGCAGTCCCTCATTTGCGCGATTCAAATGTGATTTTTGTGCTCAATCTCAGACAATTGAGTTATCCAGCAGTATTTGCCAAATAGAAATAAAATAAAACGAAATGTTAGCAAATGTGAATAAGTAATGAACAAACAATAAAATAGGCATTTGCATCAGTTACAAGCACCACAAATAAATCACACCCTAAACTACACAGCTTTCAAAAATAATTTAGTTCTTTTTGAGAAGGTCAACAAACATCACCACATGTTTTCAAACAATAAAGACTGGCTTTGAAACAATGATTTTTAAAAATAATTTGCTGTCAAAGTAAATGGTGTTCACTGTTATTGATCTGCCAATATTGAAGCAATGCAAAGCAAGAGTAAATGTAAGGTTAAATGCAGCAATCCATGTTACTGCCAGATACTGATAGTTTCAGTATCTGCCTCATCGCTGAAATTTATTAAAGATCTGAGCTTTCTGCATTTGTGCAATAGATAACCCAACTGTGTGAAATCTTGTCCATCTATTAGTGACGTGCAAATTATCTGGGGGTCACGATTTAGCTTCTACACATGGACTTTCAATACCACATTTTGAGATGTTAAAATTGTTATTTTGTTGCTCTTTTTCATTTCCTTTTCTCTTTTTCATTTCCTTTCCCTTTCTTTTCCCCTATCTGTACTTCTGCACTAAATTCTACAGTTCCTTCTCCATCTGTGCACTGTTAGTTTCATAGTCCTTTGGATTGTCTGGTTAAAGAGACACCTTGTTTCTTCCTCTTGTTTCTGCTGGTCCCAGATGTAGTTTATTTTGCTATTGTGTTATCAGTGTACCCCTTTCAGCACAATTGATCACATAAAAAGATTGAAAATCTAAATGTGCAAGGAAAGTGTTGTTAATAGAAGTCTCTGACCCACAATAAAATATGGGCCACTAAATCTTACTTCAGCTAATCTGACCAATAATTTTAAATATGTATTATGTTGCAGTAAAATGATTTGCGCTGTCATCAAGATAACAGTGCTATTACTTTAATATTGAAACCACTTTTATTGTCTTCTCTGTTTAGTGCCTTGTACGTAGTGGACTTAAAGAAATTCAGAAAGATTGCTGCTGGTGATCGACTTAGAGGACAATATCAGGGTCTCAGTCAGGACCCCAACAGCTTGTCTAATCTTGACCAGGTTTGTATGCATGCTTTTATTGGTGTATTATTGGAGGCAACTTTCAGCTCAGTTGTGGTGTACTCCAATGTTAATCCACTTAGTCATACACCAAAGAAGGGCAGCATGGTGACTCAAAGGTAGAGTTGCTGCCTTACATCGCCAGAGACCTGGGTTCGATCCTGACTGTGGGTCTTGCTTGTATGGAGTTTATCCGTTCTACCTGTGCCCACTTGGGTTTTTTCTGGATACTCCGGTTTCCTCCTACACTCCAAAGACGTACAGGTTTGTAGGTTAATTGGCTTCGCTAAAGATTGTAAATTGCCCAGGTGTGTAGGATATGGTCCCAAGGGGAATATTTGCTTTTGTTTTTGAAGCTAACTACTTAGAATTTTGAGAAATACATTATTGTTTGTGGACATGAAGGGAGGGCATGATTTTTGGTATAATTGTCCCATCAGCAAAATCTGAAAGTGCCACATTGGATAACTGCAGGATTTGGTATTCAATTACAGAATGATCACACTAGAATAGGAAAGAAAGAGGACTTGGACTCTAGCTCTTGCTACAATATGGTTTTATTCCCATGTGTGATTTAGTATTTCGGCCAAACACGTTTCTTCTTATTTAACCTCAGTTGCTTCTCTACAGGCTCGCCTGTTCCAGTTCTTACTCAATGCCCCCCACATGAATCTCCACTTGGGAATGGCAATTAGTTTAAGGAGCAAAGTCTGAATTTTGTTTCTTCCCCCGACATAATGAGACAATTGTTTAAAAAAAAATGCCCCTGCCAAGGCAATCAATCTCAGCAGAGACGAGGAAAAATAATTCTATTTTTAATTAAATGTCTTGAGAAATGGATTTTTCTCCTAAATGTATCAAATTGTACAATTTTTAATTATAAACTAACAATGAGTAATGCCAGTTCACACACTGTAACACTTTGATGTAATACAACCTTTAATGCGATAGGCATTGTTTAATGTTTTTATATTAACCCACAAGTGTGTGCATAAAAAAGGTGGCCAAATCATTTTTTTTTCTGGCTTATTGATATAACTTCAGCATGTTAGTTTCACAGCAATTTGTTTTTAATTTTTTTTTAAATATATAGTAAAATCTTACCTCACATTTCTCTTGAGGAAATTAATGTTGAAAATGCATGCTTCACTGGGCTTTTTAATGGAAGAGCACACCACTTGAAAGGTATTATTTGGTAGTTCATTTTCATAAATCATAATGAGATTTGTGCTGCTTCTAATTTTGAAGTCTGAACTGTTTCTCTAACTCTCCTGCCCAAAATTTTGCTCCATGTACAGAATCACATCTGTGACATGAAACTTGTATTTCTATCTGTGACAGAAAATAGACGCACACCAGACCTTAATATCACACACCATTTTTTATTTTATTACTTCCGGCTCTCTGCCCACTAAAGCAGGGGTCGGCAACTGTAATGAGTCGTACGCACGGCAAGATATAACACATGTTTAGTAAAATCCACTTACAGCATTGGTCTGCAGGACATTACAGTAACGAGCAACTACTCGGACTGAATTACGTAGGGAAGCTCTTGGTAATATAAATCGCATATTATTTGACATACATTCACAAGTGTTCGATTAACGCAAGACATAATCTAATCCAATTTAAAATTTTACATAGATTATATTACTCAAAAACAAGATTAAATACATTTTATCCAAATATATCGCCCATATGCGATAAATGTTTAACCCAAGACGCAACTATAACACACTCTTTTGTTTCTTGTATAAAACTTCATGGATTTTGGAGTGATATTTTCGAAATATTTACAAAACTATTTAAGACAAAAATGGAACCCAATAATGAATTGATTATATTTGGGGTAATGGAAGACGGGAACAAATTGAGCTCATCTCAAAAGTCAATTTTAAATTATGGTTTAATAATAGCAAAAAAATTAATATTGAAATTTTGGAAAAATACACCAATACCAACGCTCAAAATGTGGATTGCAAGTATGTTGGATAACGCACATCTTGAGGAAATGCGATTCCTCCTAATAGATAAATTTGACCAATTCATAACGAGTTGGTCTCCATTTGTCGTCTTTTTGGAAACATATGGTGCAAAACAGGTGTAAAAGCTAATCCGTGACTGCGGATGGTCAAGATTATAAATGATCTTCTATTTTCTTTTCTTCTCTTCTCTTCTCTTTTATTCTCTTTCTTCTATTTTCTATGTCTCAACTTTCCTTTTTCATTCTTTATTTTTCTTTTTCACACACTATATATCTCACATTTTTCTATTTTTCATTATCTAATTTTTTTCTTTTTCTTCTTTATTACAATTTTTTTTTTAAATAAGAAGCTGTACATAAAAGGTATTATGAAAATATGATTGTATACAATTGTACTTCTAATAAAATAAAAATATTAAAAAAAAAAAAAATCGCATATTAGGCGGAGCAACTACTAACAAGCACTACAATTTGTTAGTAGGAAATAGCCAATCTACATCTTTCCTTGTAGAAACAAAATGAAGCATAGATATGTGGAAACATGGTGGCGAAACAATATAGTAGCCGGAACTTTAATAACGCATATGGGGAAGTATAGATAGTTGCACAAAATCACCGTATCTAATGGGTGGCCTGCTGACCCGTCCGGCACATGTGCGGTACCAATCAGCATCTCCTCCTTTCACCGGTGAAGTGACTGGGGAGGGAACCGGGGATGTGATGGGGACCCACCGGGTGGAGGTGGTGAAATAGGCGAGCTAGACGCTGAACGCCGTCGGGAGGCCGCGGGGGGCACAGTCTCTGATAGTGGAGCAGCCGGCCCGGTAGTGGGAGGGTATACAAAACGCAAAACCTCTGGATGCGGAGTCGCACGATGCGGCTCCTTCACTGGAAGGAGATGTTGACGGTTGCGTCTGTAAATGGCCCCGTCCACGCTAACCAGGTAGGATGGAGAGAGAGAGAGAGAGAGAGAGAGACCGAGACGGGAGCAGCCAGCCTTCCACCCAATAGCTACCCACCAACCACCACCTCCACCGGTTGCGCCTGTGCCGAAGGACACCGTGGCTGGCTGGTGGGCGGGCCGGCAGGAGGCGCTGAGGTGGCGGCCTGTTCCGCTGCCGCCCGAGCAACAGAGTGAGTGAATGAGTTGCTGGCATGATCCTCGACCCCTTCTTTCTCAACGCTCCTGCCCTCCCCGCAACTTTACCCGTGGCCAGCCAGCCAAGTTTGCTACTTTGTGCAGCCCAGGCCATGCTGACCCGGGCCAGACTCCCCACACGCTGTGGAAAGGAACTCTTCTCTCCCCCACAAGCGGCCCTGTCCTTTTACAGCCGCTTCCCACTTTACACAGTTCCAGGGTCGAAGTGGTGGCAGGTACCGCGGAGCAGTCGCTACGAGAGTGGCATAGCTCGGTCTACTCCACTCCACTTAAATTGTGTTAATCTTAAACACAATTTTAGATTAACATGCGCTTGGCGGCTCCGCCATTGCGGCCGCCAGCGCAGGCCTCCTTGCGTCCTTGCGTCACCGGGAGGTGCTGGAGATGATGGAAGTCTGTGGGCCGGATGATTACAGAAAAAAAATACGCCTGCGAGCCGGATGTTTTCGGGTTACGGGCTGCATTCGGCCTGGGGGTGTCGTTCCTCAGCCCCACGTGGCCCGATTTTATCTTCTCCCCAAAATCCACAAACAGAACTGTCCTGGCAGACCCATTGTTTCTCCTTGGTTATGTATCACCGAATTAATTTCCACATACCTCGACTCCATCCTACCCCCCCCCCACCCCCGGTCCAATCCCTCCCTACCTAAGTCTAAGACACCTCACACGCTCTTCGTTTCTTCAACGACTTCCATTTTCCAAGCCCCCACTCCCTCATCTTTACCATGGATGTCCAGTCACTCTACACCTCCATCCCCCACAGTAAGGTCTTAAAGCCCTCCGTTTGTTCCTCAACCGCAGAACCAGCCAATTTCCATCTACCAATACTCTCCTCCACCTAGCAGAGCTGGTCCTTACCCTCCACAACTTCTCCTTCGTCTCCTCCCACTTCCTCCAAATCCAAGGCGTAGCTGTGGACACTCGCTTGAACCCCAGCTATGCCTGCCCCTTTGTAGGGTACCTCAATAAAATTCCTGGAATAAATAAGATGTCATCGCCTTGGGCAACCTGTTGAACAATTGACGAATTTATTGATTGAGCCTGCAGGTGCCATTTAGTTCAGGCAATGCTGATTATATTGAGGTTAATATGACAATTCAATCTTTCCATTATTGCAATGGGTTTGGAGGATATGTGGATTAATGATAAATAATTGTTCATCTCTTTTAAGTGAGGGAGTTAGTTCAATGCTAGAGTCCCAACATAAGCCAGTTGAAAACTGATGCCCTAATACTTCAACACTATAATGATGGCAGCATGCCACAGATATGTCTTCAATGCAGATTTCCATGGGCCCAGAATTTCCAGTCAATTAAATTTGTCACATGCCTCCAAGAAACCTGCTCGGGAAGAATCAGCGGGCCTTGTTACATGAATCTCCCACGTTCCCTGCATGATTTGCAATCAGGTGCCTTCTGTAGGGGATCCAGCGGCAGCAATAGCAAGTTAGCTGACCAGCAAGGCAGATTGTGAAAATGTTGACTGTACAAACAAGAATTAAAATAATTTCATGTGTGTGATATTTAAACTTTTTTTCGATGAAGATCACAATTAATGCTAAAGGTGGATGATTATAAAATGTAAAATGTACATCAAAAATGTATTTTTCATATTTCATGGAATTTTGTTGACATGTTATCACTAAAGTCTAAAGTAAAAGTTGGTGATGATGGCATATGGCATACTGTCTTCATAGGTTGGAGCATAGAATATCTAAGTTGTGATGTTATGTTGAAACTTTACCAAAACACTCATTGTGCCACACTTAAAGCATTGTTCTGATCACCACACTATAGAAAGAATGTAATTGTGTTGGAAAGAGTGCAGAGAAGTTTGAGCAGTATGTTGCATGGATTGGAGGTCTTCAGATATGCGGAGGTGAGATATAACAGCTCGTTTTCCCTGGATTGAAAGAGGCTGAAGGATGATCTGATTGCACTATAAAAGATTATGAAGGCACATTGATAGGCTAGATACTCAAAACTATTTTCCCATGGTAAGGATATCAGAAAAACAAGAATACAGAGATTTAAGGTGAGAGGAAGGAGTGTTAAAGTGATTGACTTGTGAAATGTAGTGCTGGAGTAAGTGGATGAATTGTTTACAGTTACTACAGTTAAGAGCCAAATAGACAACTTAAATAGTCAAGGCTCAATGTGGCGAAAATGGGATGAACAAAATCACATGAATGTAATGGGCCATCGGGGCCGATTCTGGCTCTACAATTTTTGGAATTATTGTTATTGCAGGGGAATTAAGTTACACATCTATACATTATTAAAACTCTCTGCTTGTTTGTTTGTATGCGTGAGCATGCATGATGTTTCAAAACCCCGCCAAAACGGTACACGATAGCGCTACAATTTTTGGCCCACCAATTTTCATTTAAAAAAAACATCGCGATTTTCATTGTGGGCGGGGTTGGGATAGGGAGCAGGGGGATAAAGGGAGAGGAGGGGGGTAGGGAGGGGAAAGTGGGGGAGGTGAGGAGGGAGGGTGGGGGAGGAGGGGGGATAAAGGGAGGGGAGGGCAGTGGGGCAGGTGAGGGAGAGTGGGGGAGGAGGGGGATAGAGGGAGAGGAGGGGGGAGTGGGGGAGGTAGGGAGTGGGGGGTAGAGGGAGAGGAGGGCAGTGGGGGAGACAACACTTTGGATTGGGCTCTTCAGACTAATTGTAGAAGGGGGTGAAAGCTGGAAAAGAGAGGTGTGGGTGAGACAAAGCCGGACAAGGGTCCCGACCCATAAACATCGCCTATCCATGTTCTCCAGAGATGCTGTCTGACCCGCTGAGTTACTCAATCACTTTCTGGCTTTCCTGGCAAATAAAACGATGACACGGCTGAGGAGGGGTTTGCTTGGCAGATGGGTGGAGTAGGTGACAAAAGTTAGAGAAGGAGACAAAACGGTGTCAGCTAAGGAGTGAAGTGGAGCGATGTGGATGGAAGGGGAAAGTGGGAGGGGGGGGGTTATAAAAGGGAAACGGGGGACCCTGGAATGGGATAGGTGTTTATTTAGGAGGGGAAATAAGCAGGGTGACAGGGGGTAGGGTGGGGATGCGTGAGAGGTGATAGGAGAAATGTATGCACACCAGGGTGATTGGTGACCACGGGAAAGAGAGGAGGATTGAAGGCCTGCAGCAACGGGAGTGACTGAGGGCCAGAATGTACTGGCACATAGCAGAGAGTGCATGGAGCGAGAACTGATGAGAGTACCAGGGGTGGGTGGATACCACCCTTCCACCTATAACCCTCCCTCTGACTTTACATTTCACGCCTCTTCTTCTCTCCTGACATCCTTTAGTCTCCTTTTCAATCTAGCCTTTGTCAATCTGCCAAACAACCCACCCCTCACCCCTCACATACCTACTTATCACCAGGCTTTGTCCTGTCCCCTGGGAGGAACAAAGGATTGTTTGTTGGTTAGCTACCAAAATTGGAAAATTCAAGTTCATACCATTAGGTTGTAGGCTACCCAAACAGAATATGGGGTGCTGTTCCTCCAGTTTCTGGTGTGGCCATTCTCTGGTAATGGAGAATGCCCAAGACGAAAAGGTCAGTATGGAATGGGAAGGCAAGTTTAAAATAGTTAGCAACCAGGAGATCCTGCAGGTCTTGACATCAGAAACATTGGCTAATAAAATCAAATCCAGTTGTTTTAAAGTAGATGAAAAGGATAACTAAGAAAAGAGGGGTGTCTATTTGGGACCAAAAAGATGATGTGTTGAGGAAGGGGACGTGGATGAGTTATTGGATGAATACCTTGTGACTGTCAGCACAGAATAGGCGAACAATGTTTGTGTTCTCAAATTGCCTTTTGTAATATTGTTAAATTTCAAAATCGCAATGGTTAACTGAAGAATGCACGGTTTGGAATGATGACTGGTATGCTTATAGTCACGCTGTCCAACTTTTCCGTGGGCAACAGCAGATTTTCTTTATAGTGTAAACAAAGTTAAATCAAAGTATTCTTAATTAATGGGGCTTATTAATTTAAAGATGTGGAAATCCATAATAATCAACAACTGCTTACAATTATTTACTTTGTTTTTTCTGTTAAATGTGTTTTGCAGGATCTGCCCAACAACATGATCCATCAAGTGCCTATTAAGTCCCTTCCACAATACTGGCTGTGGTGTGAGACATGGTGTGATGAAGCATCCAAGAAGAAAGCTAAAACTATTGATTTGGTAGGTGCACGAGAGAATATCTGCTGCTCACTGAAACACCAGAATGAATCCTTTCATAACAGATCCAGATTTAATCGAAAATGGGTTCATTTCTGCCAAGATCTTTTTATAAAGATCAGTGTACCATGATGCGCCATGTATGAATGTGTATGCTGTCAATACTTCAAACAAAGAATTTGTAGAGAACGATTCCTCAAAAGCTCACAAGGTTGTTGTGGAGGTAAATAGGGTTTTGGGTACATTGCCTGAGAAACTAAATCTAAAACAAACATTTCAGTTCTCTTTCCCTTGATTATGTCACACCTTGAAGACTGAATATAGTATTCCACTATAGTCCCATCAAATATTAGGGGAAATGGGGAGAGGGTTAATAGACTGATGGCACTTTAAGAACTCCGTTACCAGAAAAGACGAAAAGAATTAAAACATTTTTTAAATATTCTCAACATTAGGTAGATGTAACTGAAGTTTTTAAATGATGGAAGAATTTGAAAGTGGCATGATTGGATTGGAGACTAAGCTATTTGAGTTAATTATTAACGTAAAACGTATGTTTTGTGGGGTTTTTTTTGGCATTTCCAGTTGCACAAGGTATAGCACCTGATTCATTGAGTTTTTCACATAGTGGAGCATCATACTGAAAGGGCGGGCTTACAGCCTGATACAGATGCATATTATGTCTATTAAGAGTAGGGCAGTATACAATATAAATGTTTGCATTGATGTGTCAGTAGATAAACCCATTTGAGACTGTTCCCATACTGCCAAACCAGTGCAACAAGTTGAAGGCACACAGGGGTAGAACTGCTGCCTCATAGTTCCAGTGACCTGAGTTCAATCCTGGCCTTGGGTAACTGTCTGCGTGGAGTTTGCACGTTTTCCCTGTGACTGTGGATTTCCCTTGGGTGCTCCGGTTTCCTTCCACACGCTAAAAACTTGCAGGTTGGTACATTCATTGGACCATTGGCCCCAGTGTGCAGCTGAGTAGTAGAATCTGGGGAGGAGCTGATGGGAATGTGAGGAGGATAAAATAGGTACGGGTAGGATTTGTGTAAAATTGGGTTTTTGATGGTCAGTAAAGCCAGTTTTGCCAAAGTGCTCGTTATCATCCTATATTTCTATGTGAGCGAATTTAATTAATTTAATTTAATTCCTTATTGTATTTTTGGTTCTCTATCATTACGTTAAATTCTTATGACCAACATTTATTATGACTTTTCAGTGCAATAACCCAATGACTAAAGAGCCCAAACTGGATGCAGCTATGAGAATTGTTCCTGAATGGCAGGAGTATGATCAAGAGCTTAAACAGTTCCAGAAGTTGTTTCAAGAGGAAAAATCTAATGGACTGACTCATACCAGAACAGAAGGTGAGGCTGGTATGCACTTTAGCATATAAAAAATCTTTTCAAAATTAATGAATCACAATTTAGAGTCAGTACGTACATTCTAGAAAGAACATTGAAATAATAACTGTTAATAATTTGTGAAGGAAGGAACTACAGATGCTGGTTTATACCAAAGATAACTCAGTGGGTCAGGCAGCATCAAACTGCATCAAACAGCATAAAAACAATCCTTCCTCTCTACCATCTGGGAACCAAAAGAGCTCTTCCAGGACAGACAAAAATTCTCATGCATCTCCTCCAACCTCATCTAAAGCATTTGGTGCTCCTGATGTGACTTCCACTGCATTGGCGAGATGAGCGTAGACTGGGCGACCATTCAGGGGAACACCGGTGCTCTGTCTGCAAGAACCATCAAGACCATACGTTTCAGCTCCCTTGCCATTCCCACATTGACCTGCCAGTCTTCAGCCTTCTCCACTGCCAGGAAGAAGCCAAACACAATATATTATTCCACCTGGGTAGTCTACAATGCAGAGTATAGACATTGACTTTTCCAATTTCAGGTATTCGCATTGGTTTATTGTTGTGACTTGTATCGAGATACAGTGAAAAACTATTTGTTTGATTGCTATTCAGTCAAATTATACTATGCTTGAGTACAATGAAGCCATACAAGTACAACTGGTAGTACAAAGAGAAAAATTCCAGGGGGTACAATGTTGGAGCATTACAATTACAGAGAAAGTGCAGATTTTTTTTAAGTGCATGCGCTGCAATGAGGTAGGTTGGAAGATCGAGTCTATACCCTTAGCTTATGAAATAACCGTTCGGTAGTTTGATAACAGTGGGAAAGAAGCTGTTCCTGAATTGAGACACAATGCTGTCTTAACTCAGCAAGGTCAGGCAGCATCTTTGGAGGACATGGATAGGTGATATTTTGGGTCGGGATCCTTTTCCTGACTGAGTCTTCCAATTTGTGTCTTTTTTTGTAAACAAGCATCTACAGTTCCTTGTGCCTACTGTTTCTGAATCTGGCGGCACATGGTTTCAAGCTTTTCTGTCTTTTTCCCGATGGGAGAGGGGAGGTGCAAATGACCATGGTGAAAATGGTCCTTGATTATGTTGGCTGCTTTCCCAAGGCAGCATGAACATAGAACATAGAAAAATACAGCATAGAAATAGGCCCTTCAGTCCACAATGTCTGTGCAGAACATGATGCCAAGACCAATCTTATCTGTCTGCATATAATCCGTATAATCCCATTCCCTTCACATCCATGTGCCAATTCAAAAGTCTCTTAAATGCCACTATCTTATCTCCACCACCACCCCTGGCAGAGTGTTCCAGGCACTCGCCACATATATAAACAATTTGCCCCACACATCTCCATTTACCTTTGCCCTTCTCACCTTGCAGCTATCCCCTCTAGTATTTGATAATTCCGTCCTGCGGAAAAAGTTCTGACTGTCTACCTTTTTTAAAATGCCTCTCATAATTTTATATACGTCTATCAGGTTTCCCATCAACCTCAGTCCCAATGCAGAATTACAACCCAAATGTCTACAATATTTTACCAGCTCTTTGTTTTTTGCTCCAAATTCCAGCATCTGCTGGGTCTCTTGTCTCTGCACAAAAATATGTTCCAGACTCATCACAGGGAATTATAGCACTTGGTTAGATTCACTGACAGTTGGTTAACTACATATTAGTCTACTCTTCCAGATCTTGACATGTTTGATTCAGAAAGCAGACAAAAGCAGTGTGAATGTTTACAGCAGGGGATGCACATGCTTTGATGAAAATTGTACTCTGTGTAACTTGCAAGGCATTCAGAAAAACTGATGATAAAAAATACTAAGCCATAAGGTTATAAGGAATTAAAATCAACATGTGCATGTTCCATACCAAAGGTTTAATATCACGATTGTTTTTTCACATTAGTAAACAATGACAGTTTTTTTCTAAATGTTAGATTTCTTGTCTGAACATTTGTAACCCATCCAAAAGTGTAATACATTTACTGGTGGTTGCCTGCAGCAAAATAACAAATTACCTGTCCTGTTATATATAAAACTTTGAAAGTATGTAAAAATCAAGGAAATTCAGTGTGGCAAGGAGAGTTCATGGGAAGGCATTCTAGATATGAATCTCAATTGAGATTTACACAAAATGCTGGAGTAACTCAGTGGGATAAGCAACATCTCTGGAGAGAAGGAATGGTCTGCAGTTCCTTCCTACACATGGATTGAGATTTAACTGCGCAAAGCGAGAATCATTGTGGAAACAGGCAGTGTGATGATATTCTGTTGGATTCATTTTCATCACCGATATAAGCATTTTAGTCTCGTGTGTTGCTGAGAGCTAACCTTTGGCTTCTCTTTCATTTTGCAGGTCATGACCCACATACTGAGCTTTAAGCTGTGAACGTGAGACCAGTTTAACTCTGTTCAAGGAGTTGTTCTTTTTTTCTTCCTGAATGAAATATTCAAGTACGGCAACGATCCAAGACTGGAATGAGAATGTACTGTTGGTGTTGGTTTAAAAAAAAGTATAAATGGGGTTCAGTTCTGTAGACAGGTAAAACAATGGGAATGCAAGCATCATTGGAAAATGTATAGGTATTCACCTCAGGGACAAAGAAAATCATGCAAAATTTGACTGTTTCCACATGTTTGTCGAAAGGGGGTATAGGACAGAAAGGAATCACAAGGGTGATCTAAATCCCCAATAATAAAATCACACAATCATTCAGTTTGTTGATTTTCATATTCCTGTACTCAAATTATCTTGGTTAGTCAGTGCTATGTTGATGCGGTTTATAATTCATTTACCCTCCCTTCCCCCAACCCATACAAACACGTGCAATGGGATGTTAAATTGAGGTATAGGTTGATTACTTTGTTAGTTTTTTTTACTATTGAAAACAGTTCTGCTCTCGAAGGTGTGAAATGCAGCTCAAACGGTGTTTAATGTATACATTTTAGAATGTGGAGCTTATTGTTAATGTAGTATTTGTTGCTTTCTGTCTTACAATCGAGAATATTTTCCAGACCCAAAAGGCATACAATGGAAGGCTTCAGTTTGTTTAATTCCAGTCTAATTTTCACAGTGCAAGCACTCAATACGTGCAAATTTGCTCTTGTATTTTTCCAGCATAATCAGCAGTCAAATTATTGTCTCCATAAATGGCTTAAAGTGCCCTTCATTGCACAAATCACTGCTCCTATGATGCATACGCGTTTGCATTTAGTGCTCTCTGGATTTTTTGTTTGTTAACCCCACTTCATGGCAGCGTAACTGGAGGAGAGAATTCTTTATTTATGCTTGAAGAGAATTACATGGAAGCAGCTGTTTATATCATCACTGTAATAGACTGATAAGTCCAAGGGTAGAATATTGCTGTGTCGGCAATACACTTTATGGAAGGAATTTCTTATGTTTCACTGTAGAGAATATCACCTGAAGCTAGTGGACAAACCTGAACTGGTTTACTTTAAAAAAAATTAAAAAAAAAAAAAATTTGGCCTAAGTCTGAAATTTGCTGTAATTGAATACCATTTCAATAATAGAACATGAACTATTCACCATGGCCTTGAGGTTTGACATTGTTTCAAATGCATTTCCATAATTATGTGCTTCAGTGAAGCATGGATATTTCTGATGCAAAAGTGTACAGAAGCTGAACTGTACACTTTCAATACCCTCCCTGATGTAAAACATTAACTGAAGCATTCCTTAATTACATAATGTGGTGTTGACTGCCACTTTTATATTAATCATTCTTTTCGTTTTGATAATTTTTGCACTCTGCGTTGTGTGTTGGGATTGTTTTCCTATACTGTAAAGGGAAGAGACTCTGCATGTTGGAGGTTGAATCCAAGAGCCTGAAACTTTGAGAAGATAGCATATTAATGGACAAGTGTTTCAAAAATTAGTCTACATTAGCTTCTGAATGATGTGCTGACTGGGTCTAAACTATATGGATAATGTAAAAACCTGGGGGTAGACTGGTATCACCAGCAGTAGCATACATTTTTTTTACTGCTGGGAGAAAATTGTGGTTCTTGTTCAAAGCTGTATTTTTATGTTGCTCAAAGGAGATGACTGAGAAATCTTAATAGGGGCGAGTCAGAATATATAACTAGCCTTTGTACTGAAGGAAGCTAGTATGGGAAGTAGTAATGTTACACATTTCTGCAGTAACTATGTGTCCACAGGGAAAGTTACTAAGCTCATTAAAAATTGAGATACTTCAAATCATATTCAATAAGAAGTGTGTAACATCCAGGTGATTGAAAAGCTTATGGGTGGACTAAGTAGACTGGATATGAAACATACCAAAAATTGACCTGCCTCTAATGTTTTTTGGTCTCGCGCACATATTATAGCAGTAGGATCTGTCCAGTCTATGCCAGTGTTATCGCATAGACATTTCTCAAGGTTGAGATGTTCCATTCATGAATAAATAGCAACGTTTAAATGCTGCAATTTTTTGGGGCTGTTGTCCTTTCAGGATTCTACAGCTGAAATGTGAACTTTGGTATATTTATGATTCTGAATTTTGGTTTTGGAAAAGCTTTTTCAATGTTTTGTATGATTGCAAGACTGTTAATTGTAACGTGTAAAATACAAATCAAACTCTTTCTCTTCTACAGCAACATACATGTTAGATTTTATTCTTTAACTTTGAGCAGTGTGAGATGGAGACATGTAAACTCTCAATAGCCTACAAAATCCCACCCTTACTCTGAAATTTCTGAAACACTTCCTGTCTAAATACATGGAAGGTTTCACCATATGTCCTTTTCACTCTGCTGACCAACTGGTGACTTGTAAATATATTTTCCTAAATTTTCTACCATCAACGAGATGTTTGCTTAAATCCAAAGCAGATTAATATAATCTTTAGTAGATTTGCAGTGACCCACACTGAATATTTCTTTTGACAGCTTGTGATATGTTTCACTTACCTTGCACCTACAATAGCCCATCGCTTTTGTCTTGCTTTTAAAAACAAGAAAAGATTTAGGATCTCCAGTCATGTTGAAAACAGACAATTTAATTCAGTTATTTGGTGGTATTTTAGAACCATGTTTTTTTTAGTTATTAGCTGAGAGTCCCTTGAGCTTTTCTCTTGAGTTGTGATTAGCAACACTGATGCAGAATTTAGAAAGCAATTGAAATGATGACCCAAAACACTGATATCAACATTTGTTTTAAACCGTAAACTCAATTGGTTAATTTGGGGTTGTAGAGTAAAAAAAAGATTGGGATTTTTAAAATGACCAGTGAAATGAAATATTGTTAATTTTTTATCACCATGCATTTTATTGATGTATATTGGGAAGAAATTAAAGAGCATCATATACTGATATGGGGGAACAAATATATTTTAATTCCGCAATCTAGAAACAACATGGGTAAGGAAATTGTTCAATGTGTAATACAGCATGTTTTATTTGAGATGTACCTAAATTATAATTCTGTTATCATGGGCAGCAGAACAAGAGGGCAGAAGTTTAATTTAGTGAAAAAGAAATTAACGTAATCTGCTTGGTGATTACCAAAAGTTTTGAGGAGATCAATATCTGTTTCAACCTGAGGCTGAGTGTGTGAACTATCCAAATTGCACCGTACTTGAAATATTACCTGTCAACGAGTTTTCAATAAGAATTTGAAGTGGAATGAGTAACAAAATCAGTGCTAGACGAGAATATGTGTCAAATGTTGGAGCATCCTCTTGGGCATTCATAGCATTAATTGATTCATTGGGATCTATTGTAACTCTGTAACTTTTTTCTGTTGTGTCTGCTATAAAGGGATTTTCTTATTTTTTCCATTTGTTTTTCCTTGTGCTTCATTTGTTTCCATCTCTCACATGCTGACCTACACCTCACAAAATAAAGACTGAAAAGGAGTCTTGACCAGAAACATCACCGATTCATTTTCTCAGGTGCTGCCTGACCCGCTGAGTTACTCCAGCTTTTTGTATCTACCTTCGGTTAAAACCAGCATCTGCAGTTCCTTCCTACATATTTTGTCTGCTCCATTGCGAAATTTCCTCAAGGTATGCCTACTTTGACGAAGTTCTCCTGGAATCTGAAGTAGGGTCTCGACCTAAAATATCACCTATTCCTTTTCTCCAGAGATGCTGTTTGACTTGCTGTTACTTCCGCTTTTTGTGCCTATCTTCTGACAAGAAAAATAAATCAGATTTCAGTGATGCACATTGTATATGTGCACAGTTTGCCCATATTTCAATTGATCCCCTAAGTGTAGTAAAAATATATCAGCAAATATAAAACAAACTGATGGAGGAACTTGGTGTTTCCGTAGTGAGATGTGTGTACAACCTGGAATTTCAAATGCCATCCAATGGTTTGATGAATTTTCCGCTGTCTTTTGTAACATCCATAATCACAGATTCTGAAAGTGAAATGTTTCTCAAAGGTGCAGAAGATCGTGCTTCCCACTCAAAGGTATTACTGTTAGATTTACTATGTTTTCTCTGGCTTGCCATGAAAGAAAGGGGAGAAAAATGGGTTTCATCTGTATAACCAATGCAGCTCCAGAGTGTCACAAATGGCTTTACTGACAGTTTACTCACCACGGCAATATAAGCAACCAATTTGCTCTCACTAAGGCCTCACAGTTCATTTGATAATGATGAGGTAAAATATTTCAATCCTATTGAGGAATTGGTCAACATATTGGAGCTAATTTAAAATAACACCAGGAATCTTCAATGTCCACCTGAGATGTTGTCCATTTGACCATTCGACTTTGTGAAAACTTTTATTTCTTTAGTGTTTTCATTACCTTTACAACTGGTTACTTCACCAAAGGTTGCCACCTCATACATTTTAAATACGATGCATAGCGCCATAGTTGCTGCCTTACAACACCAGAGACCCGGGTTTGATCCTGACTAAGAGTGCTGTCTGTACGGCGTTTGTACGTTCTCTGTGATCTGCGTGGGTCTCCGGGTGCTCCGGTTTCCTCCCACACTCCAAAGACGTACAGGTTTGCAGGCTAATTGGTTTGGTAAACTTGTAAATTGTCCCTAGTGTGTGTAGGATAGTGGTGGACTAGGTGGGCCGAAGGGCCTGTTTCCACGCTGTATGTCTAAAAAAATTTAAACTACAGTGTGTTGGTGGCAGATGTATTTAGGATTAATAGATGGTGTTTTAATGCTCACATCTGCAACAGATGGTCGCAGTCGGAACCTCCAAGCCAGAGATGGGAGCAGACACATTGCAGTATTGAAAAGTGCCGAGATTTTAAGCTAAATCCCATTTCCTGAATAGGGCCTCGAAAGTGTCCATTGGTACCCTGACCATTAAATACTCCCTGGTCACCTAAACCAATATTACTTTGCAAGCAAATGTAAAATTTATTTCAATGTTGAACATTGCAAAGTATCTTGAGAATTTTGACTCTAAACTATTTTCTGTTAAATGAAACCTCTACGTCAATTGAATAAAGCTGAGTTGTCTTATCAAAAGGAAATATGTAGATGCATATTCTTTTTATGTTGCTTTACATTTTCATTGTGGATTAATCTGAATTTTATACATGATGTTTGGTTGCTTGTTACAATATTTTGTGATGGAGGAGGCTTCATGAATTATTTGCTTGACCTGGAATAAAAATCTAAAGACTTGTTTTTATGTCCATTGTTGGGTATTTAAAATAGTTCACATTTTCTGGGCTGCCGAAAACAAAAAATAATTGCAATCCCCATTATTATTGTTGGCAAGCATATTTATTCCTCCATCAAACATTTGAACTTACTAAAAAAAAAAATTGTAGTTTCTGACTAGAGGGTGTGAGCTATAGGGAGATCTTGAGTAGGCTTGGACTTTATTCCCTGGAGCGCAGGAGGATGAGGGGTGATCTTATAGAGGTATAAAATCATGAGAGGAATAGATCGGGTAGATGCATAGAGTCTCTTTCTCAGAGCAGGGGAATTGAGGACCAGAGGACATAGGTTTAAGATGAAGGGGAAAAGATTTAATAGGAATCTGAGAGGTAACTTTTTCACACAAAAGGTGGTGGGTGTATGGAATAAGCTGCCAGAGGTAGTTGAGGCTGGGACTATCCCTACGTTTAAGAAACAGTTAGACAGGTACATGGATGACACAGATGTGGAGGGATATGGACCAAACGCAGGCAGGTGGAGCTACTGTAGCTGGGACATGTTGGCCAGTGTGGGCAAGTTGGGCCGAAGGGCCTGTTTCCACACTGTATGACTATGTAAAACTTGTGGATTATTGGGATTCCATAAACATGGAGATACAGCACAGAAAACAGACCCTTTGATTCACTGTCCTTGCCTCCCATTAACCACCTATTAATTCCCTTATTCTCATCGTCCTCCCGCTCTCTAATTGCCTACCCATTTTCCACCACCACCTAAACATCGAAGGCAATTTACAGTGGTTAGTTAACCTCCCAATCCACACATTTTTGGTCTCGAATCGTGGCGATCTCAGGCTTCTTTGCCTCGACAGGAGACACTGGCAGTCTCAGGCTTATCCTTGTGCTCAGTCTTTGCCTCTGTGTGTGGGCATGATCCCTCATTCATGGGCAGGAAGAGGCACTGGCATCTCAGGCTTGCCCCGGCCACTCAGTCTTAGCCTCGGTAGAGGCATTGGTTGTCTGGGGTTTCTTCCCGGCAGCTCACTCTTGACCACCCAGTGGCCCTGGTGGTCTCGGGTGTGTCCCAGTGGCTCAATCTTTCTCAAACCTGTGACAAGAACACAACTAACATGAATGAACACCACTTACTCTCTCTTCTGCTTCTATCACATTTTCTCTTCTGCCTAGAGATGCCTGGGTTTTATAGGGAGTAGGCTGACAAAGTTCAGGTGGCCAAGCCAATATCAGCTAATTGGACCCAGCTATTACCAATGATGCTGGGGATTGGCCTGTCAGCCAGTGATGGGGGTCAGAGTGGCATCCAAGGGGAGGAGCATCGTCGCAGTATCCTCCATAACTGTGACTAAAATAATCTTTAACTCCTTGACCTCATTCCGTTTTCCGCAGCTTTTGTTATGATTAACCATGTTTTTCTCCTCCACCTCCATCCACCTAGATAGAGCAACACTGGCCTGCTTCTATTCTGAGCTAACCTGCTGCAGCCAGAAAGTCAATTACAGTGGTCTCCCTTCTGGCTAACTCACGGTTAGTATTGGTGTCCTGCTATGATCTTTCTTTGTCCATAACTATGCCTCTTCGTACGCCATCCAAACAAATGATGGGATAGATTACGCTGAGCCCAGCATCTGGAACTCATATTCACTTGGGCCTTATGCGGAGAACTTCCTAACAAGGTTGTTAAAACATTAAATGAGGCCCTTGGCAGCCAAACCTGATTTTTGTTTTATCAATAGTAGATTGCATGGTGGAATGTGGGATGAACAAATAAATTCACTTAGGCTCTGAAGTACAACCTATAGATGGCGCAGCAGTAGAGTTGCTGCCTCACAGCACCAGAGTCCCACTTTTGTGGGGGGTTTCCGGGATCTCCAGTTTCCTCCCACACTCCAAAGATGTACTGGTTTGTAGTTTAATTGGCTTGGTATAATTGTAAATTGTCCTTAGTGTATGTAGGATAGTGTTAATGTGCAGGGATTGCTGGTCGGTGCGGACTCGGTAGGCCAATGGGCCAGTTTCCGCACTGTATCTCTAAACTAAACAACTTATTTTCGTGTCCATTTTGTTACAAATGTTGTCCTCGCTGTCATCGTTCGCCCTGAAAAGGATGCAAGCATCCGATGACAATCAGTGTGAGCCATCACTTGTCGCAATAGATGATGGTGGTAAACAACTAAACTTCTGAGAATGATCCTGAATTTATTCATAAATGATCTCCACCTTATGGGTAAATCAATGATTGCTGTTTAAAAATCACAAAGCAACAAGTTTTTTCTTTGCTAACTGATTAAGTTAATTCACTAAACGTTTAGATTCATTCAGTGGGGTGTGGTGGAGCATCAGTCCCACAGCTCCAGTAATGCAGGATCAGTCCTGATCTCCGATGCTGTCTGCGTGGAACTTGCATGTTCTCGTTGTGACCATGTTGGGTTTCCCCTGTGTGTTCTGGTTTCCATTCATGTCTCAAAGAAGCACAGACAGATTAACCGGTGCTGTAGATTGCCCTTGGTGAATGGTGAATGGTCGGAGATTTGGGGACGATTAGGCACATAAGAGAGAATAGGTTGTTGGGAAATGAGTGGGGGAGATGGATAAGACTGCTCCAAGAGCCAGGACAGATTCAGTGGGCCTGATCTGGAAAAAAATAGTATCTTTATTTGATTCCATGGTGATTTATCTGTTTCCATCGATTTATCGATTCTACAATCCAAATGTCTGACTAGATATTTAATCATTTGGTTGTGAGTGAGACATATCAATCTTCACATTGATAAGGAAGAAACCAAAACCATTCTACTCACCCTCCAAATAAATTCCAGTCCCTGTCCCTACGTTGAGCCAGTGCACAGCCTTCAATTCCACTCCCATTTGCCACATAACCCACCAATGCAGCAGTGCTGGCTTCCACCTTGGATCTCTAAACACCATGGGAAACCTGACCTGCACTTCTGTTATCCTGAGTAGCAGCCACTAACTAATACAGGCGGCATGGTAGCGTGGCAGTAGAGTTGCTGTCTTGCAACGCCAGAGACCCAGGTTCAATCTTGACTATGTGTGCTGTCTGTATGGAGTTTGTACACTCTCCCCGTGACCTGCGTTGGTTTTCCCCGAGTGCTCCGGTTTTCTCCCACATCCCAAATACATACAGGTTTCTAGGTTTTTGATGTTGGTAACATTGTAAATTGTCGCTAGTGTGTGAAAGATAGTGTTAATGTGCGGGGATCGCTGGTCGGCGCAGACTCAGTGGGCTGAAGGGTCTGTTTCCGCGCTGTATCTCTAAACTAAACCAAAGCTCCAATTTGTCTGAAATCTTGTGCTCGCGTATCCATTCTGCACACTGGCTTCCTGTTTTGCAGTGCAACAGGTTCAAAATCCTCAGGTTTCCTCAATGCCTTGGCCTGCTTTGCTTCTATGTGCTCTTGATGATATGGCCTGTAACCATTTCACTCTGATCTCCTCGTGTTCACCACCTTGTTCTGAATAGCACGATATAAATGGTTGTTTTATTGGCAGAGTTGTTTTCTTCAAGGGGATAAAGAACCGGAAAGGACTTAGCATCCTAGTTCAAACTGCCACAGCCATTGATTTGTCTTTAATGAATTCGCTACCCATCACTTAAATGATGCTACCAGGAAAAAGATTTATTCTAAATTGAAAAGAAACCAATGTCTTCCCAGGTAACCATTCTACATTTGTTGGGGTACATTAGAATGATACCAATGACTCTTTTGAACATGTACCCAATCCATGGATAGACACAAAGAGCTGGAGTAACTCAGCAGGACAGGCAGCATCTCTGGAGAGAAGCAATGGGTGACGTTTTGGGTCGAGAGCCTTCTCCAGTCTGAAGAAGGGTCTAGACCCAAACCGTCACCCATTCCTTCTCTCCAGAGATGGCACTGCCTGTCCCACTGCGTTACTCCAGCTTTTTTGTGTCTATCTTCAGTTTAAACCAGCATCTGCAGTTCCTTCTTACGCACTCCATGGAACTTCAAATCAGGCTTTGTTATATACTAGCCCTCTTTTCCCAGGATTGGACATGTTATTTAGCCACAAGCCCAGTCAGAGTAGAAGTGGGTAATGGGAGAGGTGGAGTCGCGGACAGTGAAGAAGACTGTTCAGGTGTTCAGCCCAATAGAGATCAGTTACAGAAATGGACAGAGTAATGGCAGATGGAGCTTGATTTCAGCAAGAGTGAGGTGTTGCACTTTGGGAAGTTGAATGTAAATGGAAATTATACAATTAATGGCAAAACCCCCAACAACAATGATGAACAGAGGGATCTTGTATCTCCCTAACACAAAAGATAAGAATGGTAAAGATGACACATGGTATGATTGCCTTCATTGGTTGCAGCATTGAGTCAGGAAGTCATGTTGCAGCTTTATAGGGCTTTGGTTTGGCCGCATTTGGAGTACTGTGCGCAATTCTGATTGCCCCATTGCAGGAAGGATGTGGAGGCTTTGGAGAAGATGCAGATTTACCAGAATGCTGACTGGATTAGAGACTATTAGCTATATGGACAGGTTGGACGAACTTGGAAGAAAAAAGACAATATGCTCGAATAACTCAACATCTGTAGTAAGGCAGCATCTCTAGAGAACACGGATAGGTTGTGTATCGGGTCAGGACCCTTCTTCAGACTGATATGGTGGGGAATGAGGAAAGAAGGCTGGAGGAGAGGAGGGCAGGATAGAGTCTGGTAAGTAATAGGTGAATGCAGGTGAGGGGGGTGTTTGATAGGCAGATGGTTGGACAAAGGCCAGAGATGAAAAGAAAGGTGTGAGATAAAAGGATTGAAGAGTTGCGAATTGTGAAACAAGGGGAAGAAATGTGAGGGGGAGGGGAGAAATAGGTGCAAGCCCAGGTGCAGCATGGGAGAGAGGGAGGGAAAGACAGGGAGATGGTGTTTTGGTAGTTACCTAACATTGGAGAATTCAATGTTCACACCTTTGTACCCAAGCAGAACACTAGGAGCTATTCCTTCAGTTTACGTGTGGCCACACTCTGGCAATGGAGGTGGCCTAGGACAGAAAGGTCAGTGTGGGAATGGGAAAGAGGAGGTGAAATGGTGAGTGCAAGTGTTTGGAAAAATGGGCACCGAGTCTACGCTTGGTGTCGCCGATGTACAGGAAGCCACATTGGGAACAGCTGATGCAGTGAATGGGGCTAGAGGAGGTGGACGTGAACGATGTCTCACCTGGAAGGACTGCTGGGGTCCCTGGATGGAGGTGAGGGAGGAGGTATAGGGACAAGTGTTACATCTCCTGCGGTTGCAGGAGAACGTATCTGGGAAGGGGGTAGTTTGGGTGGAAATGGATGAGTGAACTAAGGATTTGCAGAGGGAGCAGTCACTGCGAAAGGCGGAAAGGGGTGGGGATGAAAAAATGTGACTGGTGGTGGGATCACGTTGAATGTGACTGTTATGGGGGATGGTGGGGTGAAAGGTGAGGACCAGGGGACAAACGGATTGTTTTCTCTGGAGCTTCAAAGGCTAAGTGGAGATCTGATAGAAACATATAAAATTATGAAAGGCAAAGATAGGATAGATGCTCAAATTTTTTCACAGGCAGGAAATGTCAGAGGAGAGGGCATACATTTAAGGTGAGACACGCAAGGTTTAAAAGAGATGTGTGGATCGCTCTGCAGGAGTGGTGGTGGAGACAGATACGATTTAGAAACTTTTAGATATACAAGTGGATTGGAGGGATATGGATCACAAGCAGGCAAAAGGAGATTAGTTTGACGGCATCATGTTCAGCAGAGACATTGTAGGCTGAAGAGCCTATTCCTGTGCTGCACTCACTTCGGTAACTCCGACCATACCGGGGTGGGGGGGGGGGGGGGGGCAGAGGAACAACTCCAGGACTGTTTGGAGTCTGTAGACTGGGCAATGTTCAAGGACTCGGCAACGGACCTGAACGAATACGCCACAGTCGTTACAGACTTCATTAAGAAGTGTGTGGAGGACTGCATCCCCACCAAAACCTTCCGAGCGTTTCCCAATCAGAAACCTTAGATGAACTTTGAGATCCGCACTCTTCTGAAGTCCAGACACCGGGCATTCATGTCTGATGATACAGTGGCCTACAAGAAGTCCAGATACGACCTTGGTAAGGCCATCAAAAAGGCCAAAAGGGACTTCTGCTCCAAACTGGAGGAAGAGACAGATGTTCGGCGGCTGTGGCAGGGCCTGAATGCAATCACCTCTTACAAGTCGAAATCAGGAGGCAGCTCGAATGTTGGCGAAACATCACTCCTTGATGAGCTCAATGCGTTTTACGCACGCTTTGAATGTGCCTTCCCGAGCCTCCATTCGCTGTGATGGTATTTCAGTCTCAGTCACAGAGGCCGACGTGAGGAAATCCTTCAGAGGGGTGAACCCTCGAAAAGCACCTGGACCTGATGGTATACCTGGTCGTGTTCTAAAAACCTGTGCGGACCAACTGGCCGGAGTTTTTACGGACATTTTCAACCTCTCACTTCTGAGGTCTGAGGTTCCCACCTGCTTCAAAAGGGCATCAATTATACCAGTGCCCAAGAAGAGTAAGGTGACCTGCCACAACGACTATCGACCTGTGGCACTAACCCCTGTGGTGATGAAGTGCTTTGAGAGGTTGATCATGGCGCAGATCAACTCCTACCTCAACAAAAACCTGGGCCCACTGCAGTTCGCTTACCGCCACAACAGATCAATGGTGGATGCGATCTCGCTGGCCCTTCACTCCGCTCTGGACCACTTGGACAACAAAAAATCATATGTCAGGCTGTTATTTATCGATTACAGCTCGGCATTTAATACAATCATCCCCTCCAAGCTGGTTACCAAACTCGCAGAACTGGGTCTCTGCGCATCCCTCTGCAATTGGATCCTCGACTTCCTCACTCTCAGACCACAGTCTGTTTGTATTGGTGGAAATGTGTCAGACTCGATAACAATCAGTACGGGAGCACCTCAAGGCTGCGTGCTCAGCCCCCTGCTGTACTCACTCTATACTCATGACCGCGTAGCTGGACATAGTGCGAACTCCATCATCAAGTTCGCTGACGACACCACTGTTGTGGGACGTATCACTGATGGGGATGAGTCAGAGTATAGAAGAGAGATCGAGCAACTGTCCATGTGATGCCAGCACAATAACCTGGCCCTCAACACCAGCAAAACCAAGGAACTGATTGTGGACTTTGGAAGGAGTAGGATGGGGACCCACAGTCCCATTTATATCAACGGGTCGATGGTTGAAAGGGTCAAGAGCTTCAAATTCCTGGGCGTGCACATCTCTAAAGATCTTTCCTGGTCCGAGAACACTGATGCCATTATTAAGAAAGCACATCAGTTGGTATATCCCATTTGCGTGATGCTTATAACAAAGTATTTGTTTTTCTCTTTTTTCCTCTTTCTCTTTTTTTTCTTCTTTAGGGTCTATCTCTTAATCCTTTCTTTTTAATTTCTTTTCTACAGGGTCTCTGTTCTTTCTTGTTGTCACGTTTTTACACCTTCACTATTTTCCTTCACTTTCTCTTTTTTCTTAATCTCAACCTTTCCTTTTTATCAGTGTAAAAAATGACGGAGTACATTAATTGTAATAAGATATACGTGATGAGTACTAATGTAATTGGTTGTAATGTAATGTACTTCTAATAAATATTTTTTTTTTAAAAAGACAAAAAAAGAAAGCACATCAGCGCCTCTACTTCCTGAGAAGATTACGGAGAGTCGGTTTGTCAAGGAGGACTCTCTCTAACTTCTACAGGTGCACAGTAGAGAGCATGCTGACCGGTTGCATCGTGGCTTGGTTCGGCAACTTGAGTGCCCTGGAGAGGAAAAGACTATACAAACTGAGAGTAAACACTGCCCAGTCCATCATCGGCGCTGACCTCCCTTCCATCGAGGGGATCTATCACAGTCGCTGCCTCAAAAAGGCTGGCAGTATCATCAAGGACCCACACCATCCTGGCCACACACTCATCTCCCTGCTACCTTCAGGTAGAAGGTACAGGAGCCTGAAGACTGCAACGACCAGGTTCAGGAATAGCTACTTCCCCACAGCCACCTGGCTCGGACAAAACACTGAACTTTATTAGCCAATTAACTGTTATTTGCACTTTATCAGTATATTGATTCATGTGTGTATATATTTATAGAATGGTATATGGACACACTGATCTGTTTTGCAGTCAATGCCTACTATGTTCTGTTGTGCTGAAGCAAAGCAAGAATTTCATTGTCCTATCAGGAACACATGACAATAAACTCACTTGAACTTGAACTCTGTCATCCATTTGTGATAAATGTCAATCTCAAGAAGCTACTATAGCGCACTCATTTGTTTTCTGTACAAAAATTCAAAATTTTGGATTGAAATTTTTGAAATCTTTACAAAATTATTTAAAATAAAACTGATACCCAAAGCAGAATGGATTATCTTCGGAACAACGGAAGATGGTCCAGAACTAAATGTGTTCCAAAAGAAATTAATAGACTATGGGTTAATAACTGGAAAAAAGTTAATATTAAAATTCTGGAAAAACGCTCCAATACCAACTATAAACACGTGGATTTCAAATATGTTCGAAACATTACACCTAGAAGAGATAAGACTCCTCCTGGCAGGTAAACCAGATCACTTCCACCTGACGTGGTCTGCATTTATAGAATTATTACAAGTATAGGGTGCAAAAGTACTTAAAAAAAAACTGAGGTCAGGTAAGGGGGGATGAAAGCTGGAGAGTTGGTATGTCCCATTTGCGTGAGTATTTGTTTTTCTCTTTTCTCTCTTTCTCTTTTTTCTTCTTTTTTAGGGTCTATTTCTTAATTCTTTTTTTAAAAATTTCTTTCTTATAGGGTCTCTGTTCTTTTTTGTTGTCACGTTTTTTATACTTTCACTTTTTTCCTTCACTTTCTCCTTTCTCTCAATCTCATCCTTTCTCTTTATTAGTGTAAAAAATGACGGAGTACATTAATTGAAATAAGATATATGTGACGAGTACTAATGTAATTGGTTGTAATGTAATGTACTTCTAAGAAATAAAAATAAAAAATAAATTAAAAAAAAAGAACTTGAACTCTGTTCTAGAAACTGCATAATTCCAATCTTGTTTGATACACTTTCTAAAATAGTAACTTTTCAAACATGGAAAAATGTTTTGCCTGAAGCTTAATACCCAGAGAGGAAAATAAATAATTTTGGGATCCGTCACATCAATCAACTGATGTGGACTAGGCCCAATGTGAGATTTCTGACATTGACGCATTTGTAGTGACCATCGGTTCATCATAATATGCAGGTAAAAGATTTGTCATCTTTTGCAGAAACTCCTCAAGGGCATTTGATGCAGAGATAGTAATTCACTGCGGCGGTAGTGTAATAACCTGGCAATGTTTCAAAACTGCCACTGGGTGTCACCAATCGCTTGTTCTACATTCAGCCAAATAGAAAATTTTACATAAAGTGTCTTTTTCCCGCTGTGAGATGCCACAGGCAAACCATACCTGTAAATGTGACGATCTAAAAAAAAATCATGTTTTGAATAATGCTGGAGATACTGACTATTATGTATTTGAAATAGTCCATAACCAGTTATTGTTTTAAATATGGAGCTGAATAAATAGTTTAGTTTAGCGATACAACGTGGAAACAGGCCCTTTGGCCCACCAAGTCCACGTCGACCACTGATCACCCTTACCCTAGTTCTATCCTACACACACTAGAGACAATTTACAGAAGCCAATTAACCTACAAATCTGCATGTCTTTGAAATGTGGGAGTAAGCCGACAGCTACTCAATATGGTTGTGGGTCTCCTATGAAGAAACTGATTGTTAAATGATCTTGTTTGACACTGGTCCAGTGTTCCTTGCATTTCAGGAGCAATAGTCAAGTTCAAGTCGAGTCCAGTCGGGTTTATTGCCATATTGCCCAAGGACAGTGAGGTCACAAGACAGCGATGGAGGCTGTCATTGGGTAATTTGAAAGTGAAGATTAGTAGGTTCTCGATTAATAAGGGTGTCAAAGGTTACAGAGAGAAGGCAGGAGAACGAGGTTGAAAGGGAAAAGAGATCAGCCATGATCGAATACATAGCAGACTTGATGGGCCAAATGGCTTAATTCTGCTCCTATGTCTCATGGTCTAGGTCAAGTACAAGAAAATCTTGTCTGCAGCAGCATCACAGGCACACAGATTCAGACAAACACACTAAAATAAATTATACATAAATTACACGTAACATTTCAAAAAGACATTAGTGCAAAACACAATTAAGAATCAGATATCCATAGTGGTGCAAGTGGTGGTCTATAGAGTTCTTTTGCCAGGTAGGATCAGGTTGGTTCAATAACCTGATAGTTGTAGGAAAGCAGCTGTTTCTGAACCCGATGGTGTTGGACTACAGGCTTCTTTACACCTATCCGATGGGAGCAGTGAGAAGAGGGCTAAGCCCAGATAGTGGGATTCCTTGATCTCGTGCAGATACTTTCAATGGAAGGGTGGACTGTGCACATGATAAACAGGGCTCTCTGCAGCCGCTTGCATTTCTGTGCATTGAAACAGCCATCCCAGGCCATGATGCAATCAGTCAGGAGACTTTTTATAATAAATCTGTAGAGATGTATTTGAATATTCAGACACATGCCAAGACACATTAGCTGGCTATCTTCATGGTTATATCTATGTTCTGGGCCCAGACAGGTCATCTGAGATGTTAGTGCCTAGGAATTTGAAGCTGCTATTTCTCCCCACCACCGTCCCACTTATGAAGTTGGAGATATTGCTATTTGAAGGAAGATTACACTGCTTGGAATTATTCTAAGCTTAGCTTGCAAGGTTGACCTGTGGGAAGAAAGGAATAGCGGAGGGTTCTTTGACCCTTGCAGCTAATTTTCCTATTCGGCTAAACAATGGACAATCTACCCCAACTGCCTTTGCTCCACAACCCTAAGATTATGTTCCAGCTGACTGTATTAACAATTCTGAGACGAAGGCAGAGAGTGTAACCTGAAATGGAAAATGGACAGATTTGAGGACTCTTTTCAACCATGGCAGCAGAGAAATGAGGAAAAAGGAAGATATCAGCAATGGTGATGCTCTTTTTTTGCAAGATGATATAATCAGAGTAGATGCAACCAGGGCTATTGAGAGAGTGCAGCATAGGTTTACAAGGTTAATTCCCTGGATGGCAGGACTGTCATATGCTGTGAGAATGGAGCAGCTGGGCTTGTACACTCTGGAGTTTATAAGGATGAGAGGGCATCTCATTGAAACATATAAGATTGTTAAGGGTTTGGACACGCTAGAGGCAGGAAACTTGTTCCCGATGTTGGGGGAGTCCAGAACCAGGGGCCACAGTTTAAGAATAAGGAGTAAGCCATTTAGAACGGAGACGAGGAAACACTTTTTCTCATAGAGAGTGGTGAGTCTGTGGAATTCTCTGCCTCAGAGGGCGGTGGAGGCAGGTTCTCTGGATGCTTTCAAGAGAGAGCTAGATAGGGCTCTTAAAAATAGCAGAGTCTGGGAATATGGGGAGAAGGCAGGAACGGGGTACTGATTGGGGATGATCAGCCATGATCACATTGAATGGCGGTGCTGGCTCGAAGTGCCGAATGGCCTACTCCTGCACCTATTATCTATTGTCTGTTGCCTATTGGCTACAGCTCGGTGCTACTGACAAGAGTTTGCCCGGAGAGTATCTGTAAATATATGAGCATTCTAGATTAATTCCAGCTCGAGGGGAACGCCCGTAATGCAGGATAAGCTCTGTTGCGATCTTCCTTTTGCTGTTGGTTGAAGGAAATGCAGATGACATTTCTTCTGCTTCATTATGGATCTTGGCAATGGTGAGCAACAAATGGCGAGTGTGTGGATATCTGCGACAGCAGCCTACAATGATCCTGTGGCTTGAAAGCTGACAGTGACTGTGACCCTGACTTGCATGGACAAGGCTATCCCACACATGTATGAACTACTTGAGATTCACAGGTCACCGATGTGGGCAAGAACAGAAAAGACACATCATGAGTCCAAATTTATTTTTCCCTCAACAGAAAAAAAAAATTAAAAAATAGAAGGCCGCGTAGTGGCACAGCTTTGTGGTAGAAGGAACTGCAGATGCTGGCTTTAGGGCCTCACCCCAAAACGTCACCCTTCTCCCCAGAGATGCTGCCAGTCCCGCTGAGTTACTCCAGCTTTTTATGTCAACCTTCAGCTTTGTGGTAGAGTTGCTGCCTTACAGCACCAGAGACCCGGTTTCGAGCCTGACTACAGGTGCTGCCTGTATGGAGCTTGAACGTTCTCCCAGTGACTGCATGGGTTTTCTCCGGGTGTTCCAGTTTCCGTGCAGGTTTGTAGGATAATTGGCTTCATTTAAAAAAAAAGTAAGTTGTCCCTAGTATGTAGGATAGTACTAATGTACTGGCTGGCTGGTCGGCCCGGACTCGGTGGCCCAAAGGGCTGTTTCCACGCTGTATTTCTAAAGTCCAAAGTCTAAAGAGTGTTATCTTTAAATAGCACATTTCAGAGGCAGCAGGGTTAGTAAAATATGTTTTTGAGTAAATTACATTTTTCAGACCATGAAATTACTAATTTCACTTTAGATGCATTGTGTATTGGCTTACTGTTAACATTGTTTGGGAAGAGAGCTAAAATCACACGCAAAATCAGTCTGAAGAAGGGTCTCGACCCGAAACGCCACCTTTCCATTTTCTCCAGAGATGCTGCCTGGCCCGCTGAGTTATTCCAGCATTTTGTATCTATCTTTCTCAAAATCACTTGACTCTGGATTAAGTTTATTTCGTACAGTCCGTATCATTTTGGAGATGTGTGAATGAATTTCTATTCCAATGTACACTGAAGGGCAGGCTGTATGCAGCTTCAATTAGGATACCTACAGATTTATGTTCAAATAAGCCAGTAAGATAATTAAGCATTCACTCTGCTCTATTTGTTACTGCTGCCAAGTGTTGAATTTACTATCATTCTTGGATCCCTTGCCTCGTAACAGCAATTTTGCAGCCCCGTGCAAACAGCCTTAATCTGCATTCTGATTTTCCCACTGTGTTGCCCATTTACAACTTCAAATCAATCATTATTGTGTGTGTGGTTGGCTGCTCTGCCAACTGTTACCCTACCCACATTTTTCTGGGATTAACCACGTTTGATCTAAGCTTTGCTATAGGCTGTTTTTTTTATTCATTAAAAAGAAATCACCATCACCAGCAAGGATGCAGCATTTATTGCCTTTCCTGGTAATGTAAATGAATAGTTCTGTGGGCCATTTCGGAGGGCAAATAAGAACCAACAACATTGCCAAAGGTTTGGAACCACAAAGGCCAAACCAGGCCTGCTGGATATTAATGAATCGGCTTTATGGCAAACCAGCAGTTTCCTGGTCAGCATTACTAATACTAGTTCCTAGAAGTCGCACTAAAAAAATGTGTTTGCGCTTGATCGTGGCGCAAAATAATCGCAAAGAAGTGCACACAACAGCGTTAGCGTGGTTTTTCCCCCCAAAATACCTGTTAAACCATGAAGTTGGCCTGGATAGAGTGGATGTGGAGAGGATGTTTCCACAAGTGGGAGAGTCCACAGCCAGAGGCCAATGCCTCAGAATAAAAGGACGTACCTTTAGAAAGGAGATGAGGGGGAATTTTTTTTTTAGTCAGAGGGTGGTTAATTTGTGGAATTGATTGCCACAGAGGCTGTGGAGGCCGTCAATGGATACTTTTAGGGCGGAGATAGATAGATTCTTCATTAGTACTAGTGTCAATGGTCTGCAATCCTTCGTCAGAACTCAGACGCTGCCTGATGATTTTTTTCCAGCATCTTTTGCCTTAATAATCCGCATTAAAATGTTTTTTTAAATCACTGTTGAACTGTCAGCTCCCTGATGGGACCCTCCCCTCACCAACCTACCCCTCCCCTCGACCACCCCTTCTCCCCCCCCCTCCATCCCCTCCCCCACTCACTCACAGTTATCACCAGTTTGTTGGACAGAAAGCAAAACAAGGAGTAACAACCCTCAAAGGTACACTCCATGCCAAAGCCTTATAATTACCATGGAGGAGAGAGAGGTAGGAGAGCAATTGTAGAGAACACTAAAGTTCTCTAATAAATATAAAAAGTCCCAGTAAATCAGATACATGGTAGAAAGAAGAAAACTGCACATACTACAATAACGCTAGTTCAAAAAGCCATGACAACTTTCGATACCTCAAGGTGACATCCACAGGTCCAGTAATGTTGTCACTTGCACATATCAAAAGCCACACACCATACAGTTCCCATTCACTGTGGCACAGTGGCACAGCGGTAGAGTTGCTGCCTTACAGAGCCAGAGTCCCGGGTTTGATCCTGACCGCGGGTGCTGTCTCTGCGGAGGTTGTACGTTCTTCCTGTGACCGCGTGAGTTTTCTCCGGTTTATAGGTTAATTGGCTTCCTTAAATAAAATTGTCCATAGTGTGTAGGATAGAACTAGTGTATGGGTGGTTGCTGGTTGGCGCAGACTCGGTGGGCCGATGGGCCTGTTTCCACGCTGTATCTTTAAACTAAACTAAATTCAGGCAAAGCACACAATCAGACTGATTGTCCTCATTATCCTGGGCAGCGGGATTATAAGGTGCCCACTAAATGTGTTCCCCAGTAGGAATGTGACCATTCTCCTAAAAAATACCCTTTGCTCCTTCAAGTACAGTCTGGAGTTGTGCTGTTCCATTGTGAAATGAGTCACAATGGTATCTAAATGCTGAACTTGTCCATGTTATGTTCTTTGTCCTTTGGTGGCAGCCAAATAATGGATGTTTTCAGCACCCGGCCCTCTAATTCTGTAGTGATGGCCTCACGTATGGAAGGCAATGATATTAATTGATTTTCGACTAACGGAGAAATGTTGAGTGAGCTAAATGTCAGGATTGGCACAACTTCACCCAGAAAATCTTGCAGACATGCATTGTGGATCCTATAACTATGGGAAAGAACAATGATATGGGACTGAAGATAGACACAACGTGCTGGAATAACACAGCGGGTCAGGCAGCATCTCTGGAGAAAAGGAATAGGTGATGTTTTGGACCAAGATCCTTCTTCTGTCTGACCCTCTGAGTTACTCCAGCATTTTGTGTCTGTCTTCAGTGTAAACCAACATCTGCAATTCCTTCCTACACAATGATATTGGGCTCTTGGACTATCTTACCGGACTTTATCTTGCGCTAAACATTATTCCCTTATCATGTATCTGTACACTGCGGACGGCTCGATTGTAATCATGCATTTCTTTCCACTGACACGCAACAAAAGCTTTTCACTGTGTCTCGGTACACGTGCCAATAAACTAAACTAAACTAAACATGATATGCATTATCCAGGCAATACATTACAGTTCCAGATTGATTAATCAACATAATTTAAATTTGCAACTGCAATATATTCAGATCTTGGTTTGGTCCCAGTTATGACTAGTCTAGCAACAGAACTGCGTTGCTTGCCGTGTAAGATTGAGAGTCAATCTCTATGATCTTCTCTCTGTGCTCCTCCAATGTGCGTTTCCTGACCTTCCTGGTGCTTTTTGTGCTTCAGACAATTCTTTCCCCAAGTGCGGGCTGTGTTTGAATTCTTCCCTCTTTTATTTCCGCAGCAGCTTTCAGTAAAAGCTTTTCAAAATGAATACACCCATTCATTTTTCATGTTGAAGTTTGATTCTTTAAATTTAAAATATCTATACACCAAGACCTTTCTTTTCTAAGGCCACACCTGCTGCTTTTTCCCCCATGTTCAGACCACATGCTTTTTTAAATACTGATAATTGATTCCTTCTATTGCCCTGTACATGCACACATGAGTATGTAAGAGAATTTTACAGGTGCTCAGATCTTTTTGCAGCTTTTGAAACGTGGTGACTCTTTGTGTACTGCCTATGTGAGGTCTGCTGCATGATTTTACCAAATTGTTTGCACAAACAAACAGTTTGACTGCACCTATAGACAATAGACAGTAGGTGCAGGAGTAGGCCATTCGGCCCTTCGAACCAGCACTGCCATTTACTGTGATCATGGCTGATCATCCACTATCAGTACCACGTTTCTGCCTTCTCCCCATATCCCTTGACTCCGCTATCTGTAAGAGCTCTACCTAACTCTCTCTTGAAAGCATCCAGAGAATTAGCCTCCACTGCCTTCTAAGGCAGAGAATTCCACAGATTCACAACTCTCTGGGTGAAAAGGTTTTTCCTCATCTCCGTTCTAAATGGCTTACCCCATACTCTTAAACTGTGGCCCCTGGTTCTGGACTCCCCCAACATCGGGAACATGTTTCCTGCCTCCAGCATGTCCAATCCTTTAATAATCTTATATGTGTCAATAAGATATCCTCTCATCCTTCTAAATTCCCATGTATACACGCCCAGTCGCTCCATTCTTTCAACATATGTCAGTCCCGCCATCCCTGGAATTAACCTCGTGAACCTACGCTGCACTCCCTACAGTACACCTACAGTAGGTACATGAGACAATCAAGTATCATTGAATTCATTGATTCATTTTCCTGTAGATTGTTTCCTCCTGATTGCACACCTATGCAGGGTCTTAACGATACTTCCTCCTCCCACCCTCATTTGTCTCAAGACACTGTCTCATGATATTTAATACATTTTGTCTTAGTCACACTCAATTCTGGAATCAATGATATCAGTCCGCAGATGTTATTTGCTTCAGCTTAAGTAATCCTCTCGTATCTCCACTTCATCCTTTGAAGATTTCCACTCCACACAGCTATTTCGTTTAACACCTCACCAATCTTCTTCAAGGAAATGATTACTCCGAATGTTAATACTCTACGCATCCTGGGTCACTCCTCCTTGACACCATTTAAAGTTTTCATTGTACTTATGATTCCTCTTTCTGTTAGATATTATAACAATTTTTCTACAGTTGAATTTGGATCACTTCTGGTCAACTATTGGCACATGTTGATTTACTTATGATATTTTCATCCAAAGGGACCTTTCTCCACATTCTCTCAGATTCTTGGGAGATCTTTTTCTTCCTTTAATCATACATAAATTTATGGCTGACCCATTACTGGCCTTGGCTTTCTAATGTTTCTACCTTCATCTTGGCTGCCCTCCGTATACCTTTGAAGATAGTCTATTCAAACCCCACTGAACTGTGCTTAAGAAATGTGCTTTAACATAATAAAGTAACAGAAGAGTTTAAGAAACAGAGATAGGAGTATTCGGTAGCTTGTGCCTCCCTTACCGTTCAGTAAGTTCATAATTGATCGTTTTGCTCTGTGGCACTTCCCTGCCCTAACCCAGTCACCCTCAATTCCCTTAATATCTACCAATCTATTGATCACCATTTTGAATTTAGTCAGCAACTGAACTTCCACAGCCTTCTTGGGTAGTGAATCCAAAAGATTCTCTGTTTAGTTTAGTTTAGTTTAGAGATGCAGCATGGAAACAGCCCCCTCGGCCCATCAACTTTACGTCAACCAAGAACTCCTGCTCACACTGGTTTTAAGTTTATCCCGGCTTCCTTATCCACTCTCTACATACTGGGGACAATTTACCTACAAACCTGCATGGATTTTGGATGTGGGAGGAAATCAGAGCACCCGGAAAAACCCCGATGCAGAACGTTCAAATTCCACCCACGCAGCACCTGAGGTCATGATCAATCCTGGGTCTCCGGCCCTGTGCCAACCTTCTCAATGTGAAGATGTCTCTGTCCTTACTTGGAGTCTAATACCCCTGGTTCTAGGCACTCCAGGCAATGGAGAAACTAACTCCATGTCCAACTTGTTTAAGAAGGAACTGCAGATGCTGGAAAATTGAAGGTAGACAAAAATGCTGGAGAAACTTGGCGAGGCAGCATCTATGTAGTCTGAAGGAGGCTTTTGGCCGGAAACGTTGCCTATTTCCTTCGCTCCATAGATGCTGCCTCACCCGCTGAGTTTCTCCAGCATTTTTGTCTACCTTCCATGTCCAACTTGTCATGCCTCACTTGCCTCCTAACTTTGATGTTTTATTTTTAAATTAGTGCACCCTTATCCTCTGTAGGGTTGGATTCCATGTCAAGTTAAGAGGAATCAGTTTGTGCTTGTTATTAACCAGCCCAACAATAGCACCATCTCCATTTTCTCCACTTTGTCAGATTACTTATTAGTGAGTTGTGTAAGAAGCACCTCTTGTGATTTAGTTGAGTGGGGAAGAATTATGCATTCTTTTGTTAAATTCTGACTGCCACTCAGGCATTCTAAATTTATAATTGGGTTGCAATGTTATGTTAATATCTCTTTTCTATTCTTATTTTGATTCTTTTCTGTTTTCATTACATATTCTATGCTTCTCTTTCTGTATTGTGTACAATACATTCTTAGCATTACTTAAGATGGCATACAGGGATGTTGTTTTTAATCCACTAAGAGTCTTAGTTATACTTAATTGTTTCCCCCTTTAAGCCATGGACTTTCAACGTCCTCTTCATTGTGTCTTGTTTGTGGGAATAAATTTCTTAAAGTGGTACCGACCAATATTACATGTATCATATCCATGTTTGATTAATAAAAATTGGAGGGATGACATGATAAATAAATATCAAGTGTGTTCTTTACGTTAGCACAAAATCCTTCAGATTCTGGGATCAATAGACTGTCCTTTCAGCTGTGGTCCTATGCTTGAACCCTTAATCTGAGATGCAGTGCACTGTGATGTGTGTGGAGTTACTACCGCCTTTGCCTTGACTGGTATTGGCCTAAAGTGAGTTTCATCCTCACCGTGCCTCCAACCCTTAGGAGAGTCAGGTCTTTGGCATCTCTGATAGCACCATTCTTTTGGTCGCCATGGTTGCCCCCATACTACAGTGGCTTGCAAAAGTATTCATACCCCTTGAACTTTTCCACATTTTGTCACGTTACAACCACAAACGTAAATGTATTTTATTGGGATTTTATGTGATAGACCAACACAAAGTGGCGCATAATTATGAAGTGGAAGGAAAATGATACATGGTTTTCAAATTTTTTTACAAATAAAAAACTGAATAGTGTGGCGTGCAAAAGTATTCAGCCCCCTTTACTCTGATACCCCTAAATAAAATCCAGTGCAACCAATTGCCTTCAGAAGTCACCTAATTAGTAAATAGAGTCCACTTGTGTGTAATCTAATCTCAGTATAAATACAGCCGTTCTGTGAAGGCCTCAGAGGTTTGTTAGAGAACATTAGTGAACAAACAGCATCATGAAGCCCAAGGAACACACCAGACAGGTCAGGGATAAAGTTGTGGAGAAGTTTAAAGCAGGGTTAGGTTATAAACAAATATCCCAAGCTTTGAACATCTCACGGAGCACTGTTCAATCCATCATCCGAAAATGGAAAGAGTATGGCACAACTGCAAACCTACCAAGACATGACCGTCCACCTAAACTGACAGGCCGGGCAAGGAGAGCATTGATCAGAGAAGCAGCCAAGAGGCCCATGGTAACTCTGGAGGAGCTGCAGAGATCCACAGCTCAGGTGGGAGAATCTGTCCACAGGACAACTATTAGTCGTGCACTCCACAAATCGGGCCTTTATGGAAGAGTGGCAAGAAGAAAGCCATTGTTGAAAAAAAGCCATAAGAAGTCCCGTTTGCCACAAGCCATGTGGGGGACACAGCAAACATGTGGAGGAAGGTGCTCTGGTCAGATGAGACCAAAATTGAAGTTTTTGGCCTAAATGCAAAACGCTATGTGTGGCGGAAACCTAACACTGCACATCACCCTGAACACACCATCCCCACTGTGAAACATGGTGGTGGCAGCATCATGCTGTGGGGATGCTTTTCTTCAGCAGGGACAGGGAAGCTGGTCAGAGTTGATGGGAAGATGGATGGAGCCAAATACAGGGCAATCTTGGAAGAAAACCTGTTAGAGTCTGCAAAAAGACTTGAGACTGGGGCGGAGGTTCACCTTCCAGCAGGACAACGACCCTAAACATACAGCCAGAGCTACAATGGAATGGTTTAGATCAAAGCATATTCATGTGTTAGAATGGCCCAGTCAAAGTCCAGACCTAAATCCAATTGAGAATCTCTGGCAAGACTTGAAAATTGCTGTTCACAGATGCTCTCCATCCAATCTGACTGAGCTTGAGCTATTTTGCAAAGAAGACTGGGCAAACATTTCAGTCTCTAGATGTGCAAAGCTGGTAGAGACATACCCCAAAAGACTTGCAGCTGTAATTGCAGCGAAAAGGTGGTTCTACAAAGTATTGACTCAGGGGGGGCTGAATACTTTTGCACGCCACACTTTTCAGTTTTTTATTTGTAAAAAAATTTGAAAACCATGTATCAATTTCCTTCCACTTCACAATTATGCACCACTTTGTGTTGGTCTATCACATAAAATCCCAATAAAATACATTTACGTTTGTGGTTGTAACGTGACAAAATGTGGAAAAGTTCAAGGGGTATGAAAACCTTTGCAAGCCACTGTATATCTGGCTTCACTTTCATGAACAACACCTGCATATTTATTTGTGATTAATACAGCTGAAATTGCAGTAAATTCCAGCTGCATAAGTTTTCAGAGCGACTTAGTGGCACAGCAGTAAATTTGCTGCCTTACAGTGCCAGATTCCCGGGTTCGATCCTGACTGTGGGTGCTGTCTGTATGGAGTTTTTACATTCTCCATGTGACTGTATGGGTTTACTCCGGGTGTTCCGGCTTCCTCCCACACTACAAAGACACGCAGGTTTGTTGGTTAATTGGCGTTGGTATAACAAAATTAAAATTGTCCCTAGTGTGTAGGATAGTATTAGTGTATGGGGTGATCGTTGGTCAGCACAGACTTGGTCGGCCAAAGGGCTTGTTTCCGTGCTGTAACTCTCAAGTCTAAAGTAACGTTTAAAAGCTGAAGTGCTTGCTTGTGTTGACATGGCATTGATCTGTCATTTGCATGTGTTGAAATGATACTGTCCTGTCATTTCTCACACGCATTACATTTTTCTGACCATTCACTTAACCGAGCACAGTACGTCCAACCAGTCCCATCAGCTGAACTGTACTTCTTTCAGTTATGGTGAGATCTTTCTGACCAATTAAATCCATACCATAGATCTCTTATTCAAGTCAAAAGTGTTTTATTGTCATGTATCCCAGATAGAACAATGAAATTCTTATTTGCTGCAGCACAACAGTATATGTAAGCATAGTACACTGTAAACAATATGATAAACGCGAGAGAGGAAAAAAAAGTTCAGTGTGTGTATATATACACACATACCCACAAGTACACACATAGATATACAAAAACAAACAATAGTAGTGTGATAATTTATTAATAATAATAATAATAATAATAATAATAGTCCATTGAAGTTCAGAGCTTATTTGAGGTTGTAGTGTTTAATAGCCTGATGGCTGTAGGGAAGAAGCTGTTCCTGAACCTGGACGTTACAGTTTGCAGACTCCTGTACCTTCTTCCCGATGGCAGGGGTGAAATGAGTGTGTGGCCAGGATGGTGTGGGTCTCTGATGATGCTGGCTGCCTTTTTGAGGCAGCGACTCTGATAAATCCCTTCGATACTGGGGAGGTCGGAGCCGGTGATGGACTGGGCAGTGTTCACAACCTTGTGCAGTCTTTTCCGCTCCCGGGCATTCAAGTTGCCGAACCAGGCCGTGGTGCAACCAATCAATATGCTCTCTACTGTGCACCTGTAGAAGTTCAGGAGAATCCTCTTTGACATACCGAATCTCCGTAGTCTTCTCAGGAAGTAGAGGCGTTGATGTGCTTTATTTATAAGTGCATCAGTGTGCTGGGTCGAGGAAAGATCTTCGGAAATATGCACGCCCAGGAATTTGAAGTTTTTGACTCTCTCCACCAATGTCCCATTGATATAAACAGGATTGTGGGTCCTCATCTTTCCTCTTCCAAAAGTCCACATTTGTTCATTGGTTTTACTGATATTGCGAGCCAGGTTGTTGTGCTGGCACCATTTGGTCAATCGGTCGATCTCACTTCTATACTCTGACTCATCACCATCTGTAATTCGTCCAACAATGGTGATGTCGTCGGCGAACTTGAACATGGAGTTCGCACTGTGTCCGACTACACAGTCATGAGTATAGAGTGAGTAGAGCAGGGGGCTGAGCATGCAGCCTTGAGGTGCCCCCGTACTGAAGTATTTCTGCCAATTCGAACAGAATTGGATGAGGAAGTCGAGGATCCTATTGCAGAGGGATGCACAGTCCCAGTTCCGTGTGCTTGATAACCTGCTTTTTTTAAAAATCAAAAATATTTATTCAAACATTAAAATAGTATTTACAACACAATAAAACAAAACAGAACCCACCACCATAGTACACGACAAAACAATATACTACTAAACAACTATATTACAATCCTTGTCCAGGATACATTTACCCCCCTCTGTGCCCAACGGTCCCGGAATTATAACCTGCTTGGAGGGGATGATGGTATTGAACGCCGAGATGTAGTGTACAAACAACAGTCTGACGTAAGTGTTTTTATTAACTAAGTGGTCCAGTGCGGAGTGGAGAGCCAGTCAGATCGCATCCTCCGTTGACATGTTGTGACAGCAGGTGAACTGTAGTGGGTCGAGATTTTTGTTGAGGTAGGAGTTGATGTGCACCATAACCAACCTCTCAAAGCACTTCATCACCATGGACATTAGTGCCACTGGCCGATTATCATTGAGGCACATCCCCTTACTCTTCTTGGGGACCGGTATTATTGATGCCCTCTTAAAACAGGTGGGATCCTCAGACCTCAATAATGAGAGGTTGAAAATGTCCGCAAAAACTCCGGCCAGTTGTACTGCACAGGTTTTGAGAACTCGACCGGGTATGCCATTAGGTCCAGGCGCTTTCCGTGGGTTGAAGTTCATAAGGTACAGAGAACATCTCCCACAGTAGTTTGTCATCAAACAGCACACGTTTCTTTGATCTTAAAAGCGTTGCTTCAAGACTGATGTCTTGCTTCAGGAGGAAAATTATGTATTGCACCCAGGTCAAGTTGAAATGTCACCTGTTGCCCCTGCACCAACATGTTGGAATGGGTATGATTATCGGTGTTCCCTCCACACAATTAAGCTTATTTGGCACCAGGTACCTAGTGTTCAACTGATATTATAAATCTGACCCTGCATGGCTCACGTCGTTCGCTCCATGAACTTTCAGCATCCTCTTCATTGTGGACTTTCATTTCCACATCCTGTGCACTGTTTCCCACACAACATTTTGTTGTCATTCATGTATCCGCACACAATACTTACTCCCACTCACTCCGCAAAATCTCATTCACTTGTTGACTCTTTCTCTTGTCTCACATTTCACCGCGTGCACTTCCTGCCATTGCACTTTTTCCATCTTGGGTTATATTCTTCACCATCTTTTATGTGAGTCATAATGTTTACTTAGTTTAAATAATTCTGGGTTGTCATATGTTTTGTGTTTTGATTAGCTTTCCCAGAAAGAGATAAAAGGAACTGCAGATGTTGGTTTACACAAAAGGACACAAAGTGCTAGAGTAACTCAGCGGGTCAGGTAGCACCTCTAGAGAATATGGATAGGTGATGTTTCAGGTTTGAAGAAAGGTCCCGACCCTAAACAGCACCTATATATGTTCTCCAGAGATGCTGCCTGACCCACTGAGCTACTCCAGTATTTTGTCCCTTTTCCCCCAGACTGGTCTGGACTGAACTCTGAGAATAGATGTAAGTGACAGCTACCAATGTGCATCATAACTCCAAAGCCAGTCGTAGTCAATTCAAACTTCTTCAGTAATCCATTGTTGAAAACAATACAGACTGCATCATAGACACAAAAAGCTGGGTAAGTCAGCGGGACAGGCAGCATCTCTGGAGAGAAGGAATGGGTGACGTTTTGGGTCGAGACTTGGGGGACTGAAGAAGTGTCTCGATCTGAAATGTCACCCATTCCTTCTCTCCAGAGCTGCTGCCTGTCCCGCTGAGTTACCCCAGCTTTTTGTGTCTATCTTCAGTTTAAACCAGCATCTGCAGTTCCTTCCTACACACTGACTGCATCTTATTCTGTACCTCCTGTTCTTCCACCATTCCTCGTTCCAGCTTATTAATACTGCTGTTTATGCATTGCTTTTTACAATGTGTTGTAGGGAATTTTGAAAATTGTAAGGAAGATGAGAAGGTTATAGTTTGGTTAACCCTGGAGCTCACATACAGGGGAGCATTGATGGGGAAATGACCAAGAATGTAGTCAGAATAGCAAAGCTGAAACATTCTGCTAAAAAACAGGCTTCCTTATCAATGGGGGGAAGATAGTCCTTTGTAGTTCTGTCCAGGTTCTTATCTGTTGCAATCTTGCTTTACAGCTGCTCTTGGCCACTGTGTTTAGAAGATAAGTCTCCCAAACAGGGGCGGAAAACCCGGGGGGGGGGGGGGGGGGGGGGCTGAGGGGACACGTCCTCCCCATGTTTTGAGAGGTGGGGGACATCCCCCCCCAAAATTTTTGTGATACGTATTTTAAAATCTCTGCTTTCCGCGAGACAGTGGGGGTGGGACTGATGATCGAGGGCGCGATGATTGGAGGAGGGAGTAATGGGGGGGGTGGGACTGAGGGTAGAGCGCGGCGATTGGAGGAGGGAGACGTGGCACAGACCTGCGCCTCATCCGCAGGCAGGATCGATCCTGGCCGGCTCTCCGGCGCTGTCCCTTTTGCCCCCCCCCCATGGGTGGCCAGAGAGGTCGGGAGTCAGACGGGCGCGGTGCCCACAGCCACCGCAGAGAAACAGCGCTAAACCCAGCTCAACTCTGCCTGTCCCGCCAGGTTAACCTGCCTGGGCTTACGGGAAATATGGCCAGCGCGGAGAAGCAGCGCTGATATCCCGTCAGTCCAGGCAGAGCTGTATGTTAACCCGGTGAGACGGGCAGGGTTGAGCTGCATTAGCGCTGGATTGAGCCTCCGGAGCCTCGCGCGCGCGTGTGTGTGTGCGCATGCACGCGCGGCCGCCAAAAAATTGTGTCCCCCGTCCCCTCCATGTTTTGATAGCGAGTTCCGCTCTTGCTCCCAAAGCTTAACAAATTACCTCTTTTACATGGAGATTCCATTTGGGGAGGAGAATCGGGACATTTATGATATATACATGTTAGATATATGGGAGATATATGGGAGATATATGGGAGATATATGGGAGATATATGGGAGATATATGGGAGATATATGGGAGATATATGGGAGATATATGGGAGATATATGGGAGATATATGGGAGATATATGGGAGATATATGGGAGATATATGGGAGATATATGGGAGATATATGGGAGATATATGGGAGATATATGGGAGATATATGGGAGATATATGGGAGAAACGTTTCTAAACAACAAGAAACTCAAGATTAAAGTTAACGTTGGGGAAAGACAAAGATGAAACGTTGCAGAGGCAACGATTAATGATTGTTTACTTCACAAGTAACCATTGTGTCATGAGGGTATAACAATTCTACAGTTACTGTAGGACATTGAAGTAGTTTGATCTTGCTCACACTGCTTCGAGATGTACATCGCTCAGGCCTTTATTAAACTGACTTGTTCGATAGACTCACCGCTGATCCATGAATTGTCTTATTTTGTGTCTGTGCCTATCTGAGTAATGTCAGATATAGAGTACGGGTAAAGTACAGAATTCCCTCTAACACAATGCATGGAGTAAGAAATCCTATGGCATTAGTTTCTCACCAGAGGAGTAGATTTCCTATCTGCATGATATCCTAGAAGCTGTGTATAGTCCTTTGGAGTTATTTTTTTCCGTGGATTGTCACCTTGCCGTGGTGGAGAAGCTTGTGTGGTCCTGAGATCCTGAGAGCAATGCCGTCTGGAGCTATGCTCATGGTAGGGCCACCCATGGCGGGAAGGTCGAGGGGGAGGTCTCTGACAAAGAGAAATCCAACCAAGGCCTCAACGGTGGAACAGGCAGAGGATGATGGTTGACCTTAGTGGAGCGTCACAACGGCTGGGAAGGCGGATGACGGCTGCAGCAGAAAAGGGTCTCCGGTCATCTTGGACTCCGTGCCACTGGATCCTGACCCAGATCTGTCAAGGACTGTGTGGGGACTGTCTGTGCACCAGTCGCCCCACGTTAAACAAAGTCACTCACAGGCGTCCTCCAACCCTGGAGACGCCCATGGTCAGCCATGACCGAAGGGGGCCTAAGAATGTGCATCGTGTCATCCAATGCATGGAGACCAGAAATTCAAGTTTCTCTAACATGCTATGTAACTGTTGATAGCTCTTTATAAAATAAGTCAGTTATGTTTTGCAGGATAAAATCTTGAGCTATTCAGTTTGAATTTCTGGACCATTTCTTTCCCTCAGATACCTCCGGACCCTTTCACTCCCCAAGTTAATCTCTCACTTGCAGCTTTGGATCGTTGGAGCAGCTTCCTGAATGTGAAGATTTTGCTGCTTTTGTTACCTAAACTCACACTTCTGGCCCTCATCTTATTTCTTTATAGGTTAATTTACATGGTAAAGATCATCAATATAAATTCTTGTTGATTTCTTCATGTTGGAAATCAATATATTTATATCTGATGTGCCATTTTAAATGTTTGATCTGTTATGTGTCGGTTATTAAGTGGAATGAATGTTAAGTGTCAATTCCAATCTTATTTTCAAATATTGAAGATTTGTACTTCAGTATCATAACTGATTGTTAGTGCACAATCTTGGGTCTTACTTTAATCAGTCTTATCAAAATTATCCATTCACTCCCATATCATTCCTCTTATCCCAGAGAGGCAAATGCACCAGCTCATCTGTAAGCAAAGATCTCACTTCAATAAGCAAGGTGACTTGTCAAAGCAGACTATCTAGACAACCTAATTGTGTACCGAACCCAAATACCACCAACCCTGGTCGTGTGGCAAATAAAGATTCTATCTATCTATCTATCTACCTATCTAATTTATCTAATAAGACCATCTTAAAGGAAAGTTAGCATAAAGTAATCCCTCCTGGCACACTGAGATCTGTCATATGTGTATTTAGAAATCATTCCACAATATTTACAACCTCTCCTGTATATTAATTTTCTATCTAGTGAAAGAAAATCACTGATAACTTCCTGAAACTAGCAAACATGAACACAAATCATGCTTTTGTGGGATAGTGAACTAAATGAACAGAAGAAAGACTTGAATTAACATCTGATATTAGTTATGAAATGTGGAATGGGGTGAAGGGAAAGGTATTTGAATTGACAAATGGAATGGAAATATAGTTTTTGAATTGGGATTATTTTCCTCTTCCTGTTTTCTGTTTCTAAACAAATTTTCAATAATTCATTTCTTTTTTTGAACTAATTGTTGTTCTTTGACAATTCAAGTTTCAATTTCTTCTTTGTTCCTCAAACTTGCAGCACAATGGCTCAGTGGTGCTGCTGCCTCACAGCGCCAGAGACCCGGGTTCGATCCCAACTGCGGGTGCTGTGTGTGTGGATTTTGTACGTTTTCCCTGTGACCGCGTTGGTTTTCTCTGGGTGCTCCGGTTTCCCCCCACATTGCAAAAGACGGCAGGTTTGTAGGTTAATTGGCTTCTGTAAATTGTCCCCAGTACGTAGAACTGGAACTAGTGTACAGTTGATCGATGGCCGGCATGGACTCGATGGGATGAAGGGAGTGTTTCCACACTGTATCTCTAAACTAAAATAAAATAAACTAAGCTAATCTAAACAGTTTCCATGCTGTATCTCTAAACTAAATTAAACTAAACTAAACAAAACAAAACTATGCTCAGATGATGGATTAAAGGCTAAGCCACCTCCTCGCTGATACTGTCAATCTTTCTGAATAAATCAGACAGAAACAGCCCAGACAAATCCCATTGAAGAATAATGGCAATTCTGTAATGTCTACGTGGGTCAATATCTTATTAAAACCAAATTGATCTTGTTCTGAATACTATTATCTGAGGTCCTGTGATGGTTTTCTCTCTGACCTCCCAAGCATGCTTTATTGAAGCAAAGACGAGCCTTTAATGAATAAATTCAATACTCATTATCATTAAACCTAAATCCAATTGATTTTTTAGTCATGGGGTTGAGAGTCAGAAGAAGAATTCCAAAATGCAGTTAACCAATTTTGTATTCTCGTTCTGCAGAATCTGTTGGCTCATTACTCATGGTTACCATGTAGGGACTGTTTTATCATTGTATCCATGTGGTATGTCTTTGCACGTTGTAAATCTATTTAATACGAATCTTGGAGCAATGGAGACATTTTCCACTTTTTCTTTTCTGTGAAAACCATGCCATTTTCGTTTGATGAAAGCCCATTAATCTTAAATTAATCAGTCTTTTTTTTCCCGGATCAATCTCGGTTCCCATTGAATGTCTCTGTTCCAAATCTCACCAGCACTCTTTTACATTTATTTATCGGAGCGATTTTTTTTGGCCTTCCTTGCCAGCTATTATTGAATAATTACATTTCAGTTTGTGTGAAGAGGTCCCAACTGACTTCTCTTCAGATGAGTGGTTTTGGTTTGAATATGACCTAACTGATTAGAGTGACCCCATGATACAGAAAGGATTGAATATCACTTTCTACCAGGATTAATCTGTTTTCTTTTTTGGCAAGAAAAAAATGTTAAAATCTGTGTTTCACTCCTGTTGTAAAGTAATCATGTCTTGAATGTTTGCTCATTAATTTAAACTGATTTTAAATCATTCTCTGAAAGCCATGGGCACTTCTAGGGATGTAGCATTTAAACAGTGGAAATAACCAGTTAACCTACAGCTCACAAAGTTCCTCTAGGCCAGGTTACATTTTAGTTTTTAGTTTACACTACTGGCCCGATATAGGGTGAGAATGAGAGCAGGAATTTCCCGTCAGTACATAGTTTCTCCAATGGCAAGTTCTCTATGTTCATAAGTGATAGGAGCAGAATTAGGCCATTCGACGCATCAAGTCTACTCCGCCATTCAACCATGGCTGATCTATCTCTCCCTCCTAACCCCATTCTCCTGCCTTCTCCCCATAACCCCTGACACCCCTGTTGTGCCTTGGTGATACGCAGAAGTTGGGACCCTCGATGGTGGAGGTTCAACCCTCCTTCACGCAGTGTATGCTTCATTGATGCATGGGCACTCTACTACATTTGAGTCAAACCGCCAGTCATCGATAAATAGCTTCACCGACCAACGACACCAAAATTGATGAACTTGTGGGCAGTCTGGAAGGCTGTCAAAGAATACAGCGGGATTTTGATCAGTTACAGATATTTGCAGAGAAATGGATGGATTTTATCTGACCAACTGTGAGGTGTTGCACTTTGAGAAATTAAAATAAAAGGGAAAGAATATAGTTGATGGCAAGGCGCTTAACCACATTGATATACAGTAGGATTTTGCGGTGCAAGCCCATAGCTCCCCGAAAGCAGCAACAGAAGTCGATAACATGGTAAAGAAGGTGCAGGCTACCCTTGCCTTAATCATTCGTGACGTTGAGCATGGGAGTCAAGAAGTCAGGTTGTAGCTTTGAAAGCTTTGGTTTTGCTGCTTTTGGAGTATTGTGCACAGTTTTGGTCGCCTCGGAATGGATATGGAAGTTTTGGAGAAGATGCAGAAAAGGTTTACCAGAATGCTGCCTGGATTAGAGGGTATTAACTTTAAGGATAGCTAAACTTGGATTGCTTTCTCTGCAGTATTGAAGGTTAAGGGAGACCTGATGAAAGAATTTTAAATGATGAGAGGCAAGACAGGGTAGATAGTCAGAACCTTTTACCCAGTGTAGAAATGTCAAAGAACAGACAGAAGAGGTTTAAGGTGAGGGGGGCAAAGTTTAAAAAAAATGTTCTGGGCATGTCTTTACACAGAGAGCGGTGAGTTCTTATAACGCACTGCAAGTGGTGGTGGTGTACCCTGGATACAATATTGGCATTTAAAAGGCTTTTAGATGGTCACATGGAAATGCAGGAAATGGAATGATATGGATCATGTGCAGGCAGAGATTCACTTGGCACCATGTTTTATACAGACATTGTGGGCTGAAGGGCCAGCTCCTATACTGTATTAGTCTTACAGCAAATAATGTCCATGCTGAGCTTTTAAGGCCAAACACTTCCTGGCCTGAAATCTTCTTATTTATGATTTCTCTCTCAAAACCTCCAACAACTTTATTTTCTATTTGAAAATTAAAACTGCGTAATGTTGGAAATCTGAAATAAAAACGGAAAAACGGAAAATGTTGGATAAACAGAGCTAACATTTCATATCAATCCTTTTGTCAGATCTCATAAAATATATGGGCCCGAAACGTTGCATATTTCCTTCGCTCCATAGATGCTGCTGCACCCACTGAGTTTCTCCAGCATTTTTGTGTACCCTCATAAAATATATGCTCTGTTTCCCACAGAGGCAGCTGACCTGCTGATTTATTCCGCATTTTTTTTTAAAATATTCAATTTGCTACTTTCTATTCCACCACTCACTGTATGTAAACCTGAATAATACATTATTTAAAATGGCTTTTGGAGAAAGTTGGAAAGGGTGCAGAGAAGATTTACGAGGATGTTGCCAGGACTCGAGGGTCTGAGCTATAGGGGGAAGCTGAGCTGGCTGGAATTCTATTCCCTGGAGTGCATGAGCAAAATGGGTGATCTTATGGCGTGCAGGAGCAAAAGGGGTGATCTTATAGAGGTGTATAAAATCATGAGAGGAATAGATTGTGTGGACGCACAGAGTCTCTTGCCCAGAGTGGGGGAATCGAGAACCAGAGGGCATTTACGGTGAAGGGGGAAAGATTTTATAGGAATCTGAGGGATAACCTTTTCTCGCAACGGGTGAAGCGTGTATGGAATGAACTGCTGGAGGAGGTAGTTGAGGCAGGTACTGTCGCAATGTTTATGAAGCGAGTAAACAGGTACATGGATAGGACAGGTTTAGAGGGATATGGACTAAACGCAGGCAGGTGGGACTAGTGTAGATGGTACATGTTGGTTGGTGTGGGCAGCATTGGCCTGTTTCAAAGCTGTGACTCTATGACTCCAAAGCCCAATGAAAATTAATAGGTACCAACAGGTACCTATCACAAACTTCACATTCTTTGTACAGGTATATTCCATAGCGCTTCACAATCAATGTCAGTACCAATCCATTTGAGATCCCATAATCTATATTAATTGATATGTTCATTTATAAGATGCTGTCAGAAGGATGTGAGAATATTTCCTTCCAAGGTTTGTAAGCAGAGCTGTGAATTTATTTTGAAAAGAACAGGATATTTTTCGACCCCTCGTGGTATGTAATGGGTAACTTGCCTTCAGGCTCTTTCTGATACATGTTTTTTGAGTTTCAAAGTATCTTGGTTTTACACCTGAGTGGATGACCATAATAATATTGGTATGTTTTACCAAGGACCTTCCAGCCTTGTGTGTTGCATATCTGCAACAGGTGACATTTGTTCCCATTTTAAATAAGGGAAAAAGTGTTAAAAATTGAACAAATACCGTTTGTGCAACCTTTAAAGGAAACTAGGGAGGACATTTTTGCTGTAGCTATTAAATTAAATAATATAGGGCGACATGGTACCGTAGCGGTAGAGTTGCAGCCTTACAGCGCCAGAGACCTGGGTTCGATCTGGACTATGTCAATCCTGGCCAAAACAGAGCAGGAATAGCACCAACATTTTTGTAAAGGATTCATGCATTGCTAGGCCATTTTGGTCAAGTCTGTGTTTCTGCATATATAAGACAAGCTGTTGAATGGTGCCAGTAAGTCCAGGACCCAGATCAATATTGCAGATAAGAAATGTATGAGAATCTCTTCAATTGACAGAATGAATAAGATTTCTGCAGAGGACTTCCAAAGAAGTCTAAAATGCATGGTTGATTGGATTACTGCAACAGCATTATAAATATTGTAAATAATGTTGCTAGACAGTTACCCTGCTGTTTATTGATTGGCCAAAGTGTTAAGCCCTGGCAGGTTTGTTTGAATTCCAGGGTAAATGTTGCATTTATTCAAGTTAAGTTAGCTTCTTCCAGAAGCTTCTCCTTAAACAATGTATGGGAGACTCTGTTATTGGTTTGGGGGAATTGTCAATAATGTATTGCTGTAATTAATATGTTTGATTGGATTGTAAAGAGACCACCCCTATGTAGTTTGGCCCCTCAAGTTTCGTGGACCTATAAAAGGTGTCTCCATCTTAGACCTTTTGGAGTGTTTCTGCTTGCATGAGGCTGAAGGGCTTGGCCAGGCAGATACAAGGATCGAACCCGTGGTGGTTTAGCTATCGTATAGGGGAATTTGTTATGCAATCCAAAAATAAAGATGAGTTGTTCCAGTGCTTGACTCAGTGGTTTTTGACTGAACTAGACTGGGTGGTAAGCTTGAGAAGAGCGTATTTACAACTACGGGTGCTGTCTGAACAGAGTTTGTACCTTCTCCCCATGTCCTGCGTGGGTTTTCTCTGACATCATTGGTTCCCTCCCAGACTCCAAAGACGTACAGGTTTCTAGGTTAATTGGCTTGGTGTAAATGTAAAATTGTCCTTGGTGTGTGGAGGATAGTGTTGATGTGTGGGGATCGCTGGTCAGTGTGGACTCGGTGGGCCGAAGCGCCTGTTTCCGCCCTGTATCTCTAAACTGAACTAAACAAAACTAAACTAAACTAAACTGAACGAAACTAAAATTCAAGGCCAATAACGGAATTCTAAATTAGTGCCTTCACTTACTTTGAAAATGAAAGCGAAGGATAAATTGACTACAGGTGCAGGCAATGTAAATTGATCTGCAAACGAGTTGGCATTCTGCATGTTAATTCCATTTGCATCAGCATTTATAGTAGCTTGGGAGCCCAGCTCTACATGAAGCTAGTGATTGGTATTCTGTTTAATGGTATCACCAACGCATCCTTAATCTTGGATGATTGACAATCCTGACCTTGGAGGTCTTTGGACTAAAATAAGTAAGAAGAATTCTTCCACCGTTATCTCCCAGGTTCTGCAGTCTAAAGTAATTGGTATTGGTGTGGTTTATTGTTGTCACATGTGTCAGGATAACGTGAACGACTTTAGACTTCAGACTTTAGAGCGACAGCACGGAAACAGGTCCTTCGACCCACCGAGTCTGTGCCGACCAGCAATTACCCCGTACAGCAGCAATATCCTACACACTAGGGACAATTTACAATTTTACTGAAACCAATTAACCTACAAATCTGAAGGTAGTCAAAAATGCTGGAGGAACTCAGCGGGTGAGGCAGCATCTATGGAGAGAAGAAATAGGCGACATTTCGGGTCGAGACCCTTCTTCAGACTGATGTCGGGGGGGGGAGGGGGGATCCAATGGTATCCTACCACTGGCCACATCTTCCCATCTTCTCCCCTCTCTGCTTTCCGCTGAGACCATTCCCTCCATAACTCCCTGGTCAATTTGTCCCTTCCCACCCAAACCACCCCCTCCCCGGGTACTTTCCCTTACAACCGCAGGAAATGCTACACTTGTCGCTTTACCTCCCCCCTCGACTCCATCCGAGGACCCAAGCAGTCTTTCCAGGTGAGGCAGAGGTTCACCTGCACCTCCTCCAACCTCATCTACTGCATCTGCTGTTCCAGGTGTCAACTTCTCTACATTGGCGAGACCAAGCGCAGGCTCAGCGATCGCTTCGCCCAACACCTCCGCTCAGTTTGCACTAACCAACCTGATCTCCCGGTGGCCCAGCAGTTCAACTACTCCTCCCATTCCGAATCCGACCTTTCTGTCCTGGGCCTTCACCATTGCCAGAGTGAGGCTCAGAGTAAATTGGAGGAGCAGCACCTCATATTTCGCTTAGGTAGTTCACACCCCAGCGGTATGAACATTGACTTCTCTAATTTCAGATAGTCCCTGCTTTCTCCCTCTTTCCCCACCCCTTCCCAGCTCTCCCACAAGCCTACTGTCTCCGCCTCTTCCTTTCTTTTTCTCCACATCATCCGAAGAAAACTCATGCAAGCACAGGGAGAAGATACAAACTGTGTATAGACAGCACCCGTGGTCAGGATCGAACCTGGGTTGCTGGCGCTGTAAGGCAGTAACTACGACTGCGCCTCTGTGCCGCCCCACGAAAAAATATATATTTTGCATGCTCTCCAGTCAAATCACACCACACATGAATACAATCAAGTCATGCACAAGTATAATAGGTAGTGCAGGTAGAGAAGAGTGCAGGTAGAGTGCAGAATATAGTATTACTGCATTAGAGCATACCATTCACAGAGAAAAAGTCCAAGAGGTAGATGGGAAGATCGGGACCACACACTAGCTTATGGGAGGACTGTTCAGTAGACTGATAACAGTGGGGAAGGAGCTGGTTTTGAATGTGGCAGTGTGTGCTTTGAAACTTTTATGTTTTCTGCCTAACGGGAAAGGGGAGAAGGGGATTGTTGGTGGTACTCAAGTCTGAGAACTTGAAGCTCTCGACCATCCCTACCTCAGCACTGCTGATGCTTATTTCGGCATGTGGTCCTCCTCACTTACTGAAGTCGATAACTAGCTCCTATGTCTTGCTGACATTGAGGGCAAAGTTGTTGTCTTGACACCATGTTACTAAACACTTCATCTCCTTCCTGTACTCACATTGCAAACATTGTGTTGACTTTGCTGACAATGTGGGAAAGGAATGCAAACTCTGGACTACAATCTTCACATATGACCTTGCTTCTGGGTGGTCTATTATGTAACAAAGATGACTAATTGCTTAGTCACTGAAATAATTTTTTTTAAAGTCTCCTGAATATCAAGCAGATTGAACATCTTGCTGCATATGTTCATCACATTGTTAATAATTCAAACATGTTATCTACTGTATTTTTGAGAAGGGCAAACAAGTAAAGTATGTCATCTGGTCATCTGTTACTGGCCCTGATTTGTTCTGACCTTCACTCACCTTCAGTTTCCCCCCACATCTATTTTGCAATCTGTAGAAGGTTCTCGTGCCGAAACATCACCCATTCCTTTTCTCCAGAGATAGTCCTGTCCCGCTGAATTACTCTAGCATTTTGTGTCTATCTTTGGTATAAACCAGCAGCGGCAGTTCCTTCCTTCAAAGTAAAGCATGGAATTTCTTGCAATACTATACGGTTTTATTCGTCACATTGCACATAAAGTGCAAGTGAAATGAATTTGCCAGCAGCGGTACAATGATAAAGAACACACAATACACAGTAAAATTTTAACACAAACATCCACCACAGCATTCATCACTGTGGTGGAAGGCACACAATTTGGCCAGTCCTCCTCCATTTTCCCCCGTGGTCGGGACCTCAACCCTCCGCAGCCGTCGCTGCGGGCGTCCAGATGTGAAGACAGGTAAAAGCCCAGGTAAGTCCAGAGTCGGCTCTTCCCCACCGGAGACTTTAGGTTGGTGTAGGCCGCAGGCCGGCGGTCGAAGATTTAAGTGGTGGCTTCTTCTTCTCCCGGGTCCCCAACGAGGGATCCCAGGCTGTGGACGCCGCGCAAGCTGGAGCTCTGCAGACCGCGACTTCAGGCTGCCGGCTGCCGCGGGCCAGCGAAACGGAGCGCTCCCCTCCGGCGAGCCCCAGCGAGGGCTCGCCCGCTCCACGCCGAGAGTCCGCGCTGCGCCCGCCGCTGAAGCCCAGGCGCGTCTCCGGGAAAGGCCGCCCGATCCTCGATGTTAGGCCACGGGAGAGGCGACCTGGAAAAAGTTGCCTCTCCGTGGAGGAGGCGACCAAAGCGGTTTCCCCCTCACCCCCCCACACCACCCCTCACACAAAACACACAAAGAAACATTAAAAACATACTTTAAAACATACAAATTTTTTTTTTTTAAAGTAGAAAAAAACGGACACGCTGCTGACAGGGCGCCGGATTGCAGCGCCCCCACCGACCCAATAACAATGTATTAGTGCAAGATATTAAACCTACCTTCTTTCTCCTCCTCCATCATGCTCTTCCTTTTGGTGATACTTAACATCTTCGAATACTTGGCCAACTGATGATATATATTTATATTATGAGTACCATGTGTCAAAGAACAACCTTGAAATGTTGGAATTGGCATTGTAGAAAAATGGTTTGGCAAATGAATCCATTGATTCTCAAATAGCAGAATTTGTGATTTTATACATCACTTCACATGCATGTAATTGTGACGCAAAACTCTAATTTATTTATTGATCCATTGAGAAGATCCAAGGTCTTTCTCAACTATTTTTTCAATCATATCAATTTTTCACAGACATCTTGAACCTCTCACTACTCCATTCTAAGACCACTACCATCCCGGTGCCGAAGAACGGAAGTTAGTGTATGTTAATGACTACTGTCTAGTGGTTCTGACATCCACCATCATGAAGTGCTTCGAGAGGCTGGTGATGCTGCATATTATCTCCAGCCTCCCAGCCAGCCTTGTAGAAACAGGTTCACAGCACACACCATCTCCGTGGCCTTAAACTCATCTCCAGAATATCTAGACAACTACATTACTCCTATTTATCGATTATAGTTCTGCCTTCAACACCATAATCCCATCCAAACTCATCCCCAAACTCCAAGACCTCAAGCACAGTCTTTTACCCAGAATAGGGTAATCATGAACCAGAGGATGTAAGTTTAAGATGAGAGGGGAAAGATTTAATAGGAACCTGAGGCGCAAAGTTTCACACAGATGGTGGTAGATATATGGAACAAACTGCCAGAGAGGTAGTTGAGGTGGTGCTTTTACCACATTTAAAGGACATTTGCACAGGTACATGAATGGGAAAGGTTTAGAGGGAAATGGGCCAAATGCAGGCAGGTGGGACAAGAGTAGATGGGGCATTTTGGTCGGCATGGACAAGATGGGCCGAAGGGCCTGTTTCCATGCTGTTTGACTATGACTCTACCTCAATGTGTTCTTTACCAATGGTAATTTTACTGGCATATCCTTCAGAAATAAACTTATGATCTATCTATCTATACATAATTAAAACTCTGATCTTGTTATCTTCCAGTTTGGCGGTCATTCTATTTGCGCAAAAATGGTATGCGATTGCGCTACAATTTTTTGCCAGCTTACTCAACGTTCTCCTGTACAGTGCAACAAAATGTTGATAATAAATGGTTTTAGGACCTGGCGAGGGGTGAGTAAAGATAAGAAGTAGGTACATCCCTTTCATATTGTCCTATCTTATTTTCTTTTTTCTCTTTTTTTCTTTTCTTCTTTAACTACTTCTTGTGGTTTAGGTTCACATGTGTGTTCCTGGACCACTTTTTCATTCACTCACTGACTGTCTTTGCTAGCTCTTTCTATCCTTTTTTTCTATTAAAGTTGAAAAACAGAAGTGGTACAAGAACTGTATAAATTTACGTTATTGCAGAATACTGTAATGTAAAATACTTCTAATAAAAAAATTAAAATAAAAAAAACACGTTCTCCTGTACTGCGATTGCACCAAGTTTCATTCCGATCGGTGGAAGCTGTTAAGAGTTATCGAGGTTTATAAAGCGTTCGCAGATCAATTGCCTCTCCTGCCATTCAGCGCTGCGCAGATTGATCCCTTCTGCTGTCACTCTGCGGGACAGTCCACTCCTTCCTGCGTCATCACATCTTTACTGCAGCTGCGGGAGGCTCTGGATGGCCGGCGGAGGTCTCCAACTGGACACAATTTTCGGAGGGAGGGACCGAAAACGGCACAACCCGGCACGGAGACGGAGATGGCGCCGATGTCGCCAAACGGAAAGCGGAGACTCTGATCCCGGTGGAGGAGAGAGACCGGCGGCCAGCGCCCAGCGCCCGCTGTGAGTCCCCATCGCACCGCCAACCCCTTCCCCTCTGGTCCCCCTCGCTGGCTCCTGCCCCCCTCCCCCATGATACCGCACTCTCCCCCATGGCTCTTCCCCGTCTTTTCTCCGTGCTCCCTCCCCCCTGCCCCCAAACCTCTCCGCCCTGCCCCTCGCCCACACATCACTCCCCCCCACAATGCCCACCCCGCCCCACACACATCCCCCCATACCCCTCCCCCCACACCTCCCCCCACACCCCTCCCCCCACACATCTCCCCCCACATAAATCGCCCTTCCCACACACACCCCTCCCACACACTGCTCACAACCCTCCCCCTGCCCACACACACCACTCTCCCACACACCCCTCCCCCCCACAATCCCCCATGCCCACACACTCCCTCCCCCCCACAACCCCCCCCACCCACAACACACCCCCACAACGCCCCCCCACAATGCCACACCCCCCACTCACACACCCCTCCCCTCCACAACCCCCCTGCCCACACACCCCTCTCCCGCACAAACCCCCTCTCCCCACAACCACCCTTCCCCCACACATCCCTCCTCCGCAACACCCCCTGCCCACCCCCTTGCCCACAACACTCCCTGCCCACAACCCCCCGCTCCCCCATACTCCCCCCCACCCACACATACCCCCTGCCCACACACACACCCCTCCCCTCCACACCCCCACCCACACACACCCCTCTCCCAAACCACCCCCTCCTCCCACCTCCCACATCCTTCCTCCCCCCCACATCGACCCACAAACACCCCCTCCTCCCCCACCCCCCACACCCCTTCTCCACCCCCCCCCCTTCCAAACCCCTCCCGCCCACATATACACCTCCCCTCCCACCATACAACCCCGGTGGTGACTGGGACCCAACGGGTCCCACTTAGTCTAGTGCTTTATATAATCACCCGTGCTTTGGTCAGGATCAGTCAATCAAAAGTCAGATCCTACATCTTTTTTCCAGATATCAGAAATGGTTTGAAGGGATTCAGTGCTTCATTATTATATTTTTTGTCATATGTAAATTCTCATGGTAACAACAGCTACATAAGCAATTAATTTCATTTTGAATTAGCACTAGAAGCCTATAATTTTGAAAAAAAATGTTCATTGACCATTTGTAATGTTTAAGAAATAACAACAACTTGTGATAATGACTAAGCCAGTTTCAAAATGCTGATTGCAATGTTTTTATTAGGGAAAGTTCAGCATTTAGTGTAGACAGTAAAAATCTGTTGTTTGTAATCTTTATAGAATTTTTGTGCTGTTTCCCCTCTCCATATTTCCTCATACCCTTATACATTGAGTATTTTCAATATTCTCCTGCAATGAGAGTTTGGTGCTTGGCTTAATGCCTGTGGCCTTCGGAACAGCTTGGAGACGATAACTAACCAACCCCCTGACCTCCACGTTGCTGAGATGGTTCAGTTATAAATTTAAAGTGTCACACTGCACTTTCCTTTCACAACTTGCTGAATTGTCATGAATAATAGCAATGTCTTGGACATAATTCAGACTAACCTTTTTATAGTCTGGTGCTTTGTGATTTATCCTGAAGTGAAGCAGTTTAACCTGAACGTGAACATACAAGTTGAGGTCTGCATGAAACAAGCAGGTTATCTTGACACAAGTGTGGGCTTCCTGCAGTCACACATTTGGTTCCTAAAATACTGGGACAGTGGGGTAGTGATAGAGTTGCTGACTTACTGCGCCAGAGAGCCAGGTTCGATCCCGACTGCTGTCTGTACGGAGTTTGTACATTCTCCCTGTGACCACGTGGGTTTTCCCCGGATGCTCCAGTTTCCTCCCACACTCCAAAGATGTACAGGTTTGTAGATTACTTGGCTTCAGTAAAGATTGTAAATAGCCCCTGGTATGTGGGAAAGTACTAATATATGGGGATCGCTGGTCAGCGCGGACTCACTGGGACGAAGGGATTGTTTCCACGCTGTATCTCTGAACTAAACTTAACTAAACTAAATACCTGAATGATCATTCCAGGATGAAATAAGTTATTGATATTTTCAAAATATTCACAACAAATCTGAGCCGTCCATATCTGTTGTTTGAGTATGTAACAATGGAAATAAAACTTCGGCAAATTCACCCAGTAACATTGAATGATATGGGGGAAATTCATTTTGTGCAGAAAAGTAAAAAAAAGAGTCTTTACATAGCAATGACCTTTTTAGATAAACAATTCAAATAAATTCACTCTGATGGCACTCGTAATAGACTTGACTGTATTTTCTGTCCAAAGGTACTGACACCCAGCAGTGATGAATTTGATCATCGATGTTTACCTTTGCTGAAAGATCGCTCCCAAGATATGGAAAGTGTTCTGTGTTTTCTAGGATCATTCTGTGAATCTTTATTGTCAGATGGCAGTGTGGTGCTTCAGGGACAGGTTGGTAGAGAAACCTTACCCTGTACAGGTTGAATGTTGTATTGTAGGCTTCAGTGTAAACAAAATGATGGCTTGTTCCCCGGCCTGTGAGTTTGTGCAAGCGTGAGAATCATGTGTATATACAGGTTAAAAGTCACTCAAGATAATTGAAGATCCCTTCTCACTTGGCTTTGATAGTTTCACATTTAGGTTTTGTCTTATCGATAAGCAACCTTTGGCGATACAAGAAACTGCAGATGTTGAAATCTTGAGCAAAACACAAAGTGCTGGAGTAACCCAGGAGGTCAGGCCGTATCTGTGGAGTGAATGGACAGACATACCCTCCACAGATGCTGCTTGACCCACTGAGTTACTCCATCGCTTTGTGAAAAGCAACTTTTGTTGCCCTTTAGGCTACCTCCATTCAAATCTTACTCTCCTTGGGACACATTATTTCTACACAGTACCTTTACTCCTAATTATAAGATCTTGATTCATATTATGTTATGCTGTTAATATTTTCATGCCATGATTATTTCATTTTTGAGAACATGTATTTGATTCACAAGGTTATTTTTTGCTTTAATAAATGCTGCATTGTTCTTCATACAGAAGGAGTACATTAGATAAAAACTTCCATGATGCATTTTGTGAGCTGGTTTAATTTATGAAATTGAACTTTAGTCTTTTTAGTTTAGAGATGCAGCGTGGAAACAGGTGCTTTGGCTCACCAAGTCACGTTCACGTTATAGGAGTACGATTAGGCCATTCAGCACATCGAGTCTACTCCGCCATTCAATCGTGGTTGATCTCTACTTCCTAACCCCATTTTCCTGCCTTCCCCCCATAACCCTTGACACCCGTTCAAATCAAGAATTTGCCTTCTATGGCCATGAATTCTACAGATTAACTACCCTCTGACTAAAGAGGTTCCTCCTCAACTCCTTTCTAAAAGAGCGCCCTTTAATTCTGAGGCTATGACCTCTGGTCATAGACTCTCCCACCAGTGAAAACATCCATTCCACCACCACTCTATTTATGCCTTTCATTATTCTGTAAGTTTCAATGAGGTCCCCCCTCAACCTTCTAAACTCCAGCGAGTAGATGCCCAGTGCTGTCAAATGCTCATTATATGCTAACCCACTCATTCCTGGAATCAGTCTTGTAAACCTCTTCTGGACTCTCTCCAGAGCCAGCACATCCTTCCTCAGATATGGGGCCCAGATTTGCTCATGGTACTCCAAATGCAGCCTGACAAGCGCTTTATAGAGCCTCAGCACTGAGCAACGATCACCCATACACTAGTTCTGTCCTGCACACTACGGACCACTTACAGAAGCCAATTAACTTACCAACCTGCATATCTTTGGGATGTGAGAAAAAAACGGAGCACCCGGAGAAAACCCACGCTGTCACAGGGAGAACGTGCAAACTCCATACAAATAGCACCCTTACTCAGGATCAAACCCGGGTGTCTGGCGCTGTAAGGCAACAACTTTACCGATGCGCCACTGTGCCGCACAAGATATTTTCTAGGAACACAACCCTTTTGTAAATCAATAAATGACTATATTTCTAACCTCATATATAATATCTGACTAAATATTAATATGTTTTCCAAACAAGCCCTCAAACATAGATGGCTCATGTTCCCATTCTTCACATTCACTTTGGGGGAAAAAAATGAAATAAATAAGTTTGTTTCTTTTCCACATTTTATAATATGTAAAGATAATTAATGGCTTTATTCAGTTGAACTATATCTACAATAAGTTTTAGATTTTGCTTGATATTAAGGTAGCAACAATAATTTTTGCAAATCCATTGTGTTGCCATTTAATATCAGTGGTATTTATGTTGTTCAAAAACAAAAGCAGAAAATGCTGGAAATACTCAGCAGTGGGAAAATAAGCATTGTTAACGTTTCAGGTTGAAAATCCTTTTTAGGAGGCTGAAAATGAGATAAAAGAAGCTGGTTTAATCGGTAGGGGTGGGGGTCATCACCATCGGTGGTGCCTTGAAACGAGAATTACTGTCATCTCCTCTCCTCTCCGATTACTTGTGGGTCTGCAGAGGCCATTCTGTAGAGGCCATTCCGCGATCCACACATCTTGGTGCAACGTGGGCTGTGGAGACTGGCGGTGGTTGGTAGTCGTCGAGCCCCCTTCTCTCTCTCCTTATGGTGCTGTCGCTTTGTCTCTGCGACACGGCATAGTTCCATTTCGTGAAGTGCAGCTCCTTCCTGCACGGATTCCCTCCAGGAGCACCTGTCCAGTGCAATGTTCTCCCAGTTGCTCGATGTGATGTGGAATTTCTTCAGACTGTTCTTGATGTTGTCCTTGAAGCGTTTCGTTGGCCCACTGGGGGCTCGCCGACCTTCCTTCAATTGAGAGTACAGGATTTGTTAAGGGAGACTCGTGTTGGACATGCAGATGACATGGTCAGTCCATCGAAGTTGGTGCTGCATTATTGTGATGGTGATGCTGGTCATGTTGGCTTCCTCCAAAATGCTGATGTTGGGGCGTTTGTCCTCCCAGCTGATCCTCGGAATCTTTCGTAAGGATCTTTGATGGTATTGTTCCAGGGCTCTCAGGTGCCTGCTGTAGGTGGTCCATGACTCGGCTCCATACAACAGGGTGGGGAGGACAACGGCTCTGTAGACCAGCAGTTTTGTTTTGTTTGTGCTTTTAGGTATCTGTCTTCAAAGACTCTTTTCCTGTGTCTAGCGTAGGCTCCGCTGGCACAACTCAGGCGATGGTTGACCTCAGAGTCAATGTCAGCTTTTGTGGAAAGAATGCTGCCAAGGTATGGGAAGTGGTCAACGTTTTCAAGAGTGGTGTCGTCCACTTTTTCAGTGGGCTGGGTAGACGGCTGGTTGGGTGGAGGTTGATGAAGGACCTGGGTGATCTTGATATTTAAGGCTAGACCCATGGCTCTGTATGCCTTGGCAAAGGCATTCAGGATGCCCTGGTGGTCTTCTGCAGAGTGTGCTGCAATGGCGCAGTCATCCGCGTACTGAAGATCCACGATGGCGGTGTTGCTGACTTTGCTCATGGCTTTCAACCTATTAAGGTTGAAGAGCCCACCGTCAGTTCTGTAGAGGATTGGGATCCCCTGTGGCAGCTCTTCACCAATGAGGTGAAGTATGGCAGCAATGAAGACGACAAACAGGGTGGGTGCGATGATGCATCCCTGTTTGACCCCCGTTTCCACAGTGAAGGGCTCGGACTCAGAGCCGCAGTTGCTGAGCACTGTGACTAACATGCCATCATGTAGAAGCCTCAATATTCTGATGTACTTGTCATGACACCCGTACCTTGATAGTATGTTCCAAAGAGCCTGGCGGTCTACCGAGTCAAAAGCCTTTGTCAGGTCTGTGAAGGCCATGTACAAAGGCTTCCTTTGTTCATGGCAGTTTTCCTGGAGTTGGCATGCTATGAATATCTTGTCTGCTGTACCTCTGGATGAGCGGAATCCACTGTGATTCTGGGAGTACCTCCGCGGGCAGTGGTAGAAGTCGGATTGCGAGGACACGAGCTAGGACTTTGCGTATTGTTGACAGGAGCGAGATGCTCCTGTAGTTTCCACTTTTAGCATTGTCCCCCTTCTTAAAAATGGTCACTATTAGAGCATCCCTGAGTTCTGAGGGAAGTTCTTCTTTTTCCCAGACCTTGAGGAGTAGGGTGTGGATGTGGTACAGGAGCTCCTTACTTTAGGGGTGGGAGTGATGGGATAAAACCAGGTGAACATGAGGATGAGCTGTAAACAAGTTATCTGGTCAAAGAGTGATTAGGTTCAGTTAGCCAAAAGAAGATTTTTGTCTGCAAAAAAATAATGTAGCTCCATAGGACTTTGGTTGGGCCGTATTTGGAGTATTGGGTGCATTTCTGGCCACCCCTTTACAGGAAAGATGTGGAGGTTTTGGAAAGGGTTCAAATGATGCAGATCGAGAATGCTGGCTGGATGAGAGGCTTTCAGCTATAGGGCGAGGTTGGATAGACTTGGATTGTTTTCTCTGGAACGTCGGAGGTTGAGGGGAGACGATTGAAATATATAAAATGATGAGATGCATGGATAGGGTAGACAGTCAGAACTTTTTTACTAGGGTGGAAGTGTCCAACAGTAAAGGCCATAGCTAAAGGAGAGGAGTGAAAGTTTAATGGCGATGTACAGGAAGAGTTATTTACACAGTGGATGCCTGGAACGGATTACCAGGGGTGGTGGTGGAGGCAGATATAATAGTGGTGTATAAGAGGCATTTGAATAAGCACATGGAAGTGCAGGGAATAGAGAAATATAAATCATGTACAGGCAGATAGGATCTGTTCAACTTGGCATCATGTTCGGCATGAATTTTGTGAGCTGACGGGTCCGTTCCTGTGTTGCACTGTTCTATGTTCTACTGTGGGTGTTGCGAAATGTAGAGCAGGATGTCGTGGCCGGTAGGTCAGGCGAGGTGTGTCCTCCACCCCCCCGGAGAAAGATAATAGAGAAAAAAGGGGGAAAAAAAGCCGATCTAATATTATAGATGGATCATTGATACAGATCAAGAAATCAATTTAAATAAAGTTGTAGAATTCAATAGTGATTCCAGAAGGCTGCAAAGTGTCCTGACCGAGCTGAGGTGTTGTTCCTCAAGCTTGTGTTGTGCCTTACTAAAACAACACAGAAGGTCACAGACTGATAAATCAGAGTGGGAGTGCGATGGGGAATTTATGCTTTTCATTCTCATTTTGGCTGTTCTCTTACTTTCTCAGCTTTTAAGTGACATCTTACCTGACTTTTTGTATTCATTTCGTATTTACATTTTCTCCAGAATCGGGCTTTATGCTCTGCATTCCACTGGCTCCAAATTCCTAGCAGTTATACAAACACGCAGACACATAATGAAGATTCCCAAGCATATGGGCTACTAGTGATGCAAGTACATGTATATTACATTCATGCCCGGACAGAGCGAATTGGAGAGGATGTTGCCACGAGTGGGAGAGTCTTGGACCAGAGGCCATAGCGTCAGAATAAAAGGTTGTACATTCAGAAAGAGGATGAGAAGGAATTTCTTTGGTCGGAGTGTGGTGAATCTGTGGAATTCATTGCCACAGGTGGCTGTGGAGACCAAGTCAATGGTTATTTTAAAGGTGGAGATTGACAGATTCTTGATTAGTAAGGGTGTTAGGGGTTATGGGGTGAAGGCAGGAGAATGGGGTTGAGCGGGAAAGATAGATCAGCCATGATTGAAATGCGGTGTTGACTTGATGGGCTGAATGGCCTAATTCTGCTCCTAGAACTTAGGTATGTGTACCTGCCTGGCAACATGCGTATGCATGTGTATCTGTACATGTCATGTCTGTAGGTTTGCAATGTGTTTATTGCGGTCATTAGCTTTTGCTTAATCTTCAGAACATGACCCAAGAAAGTAATTGTATTTTCAAAAGGGCGGCATGGTGGCGCAGCAGTAGAGTTGCTGCTTTACAGAGAACAGACGGGTACAGAGTATGTACGTTATCCCCGTGACCAGCGTGGGTTTTCTCCAAGATCTTCGGTTTCCTCCCACACTCCAAAGACGTACAGGTTTGTATGTTAATTGGCTTGGTATAAAAATGTAAATTGTCCTTAGTGTGTGTGGCATAGTGATAGCATGCAGGGATTGCTGGTCGGCACGTACTCGGTGGGCCTAAGGGCCTGTTTCCGTGCTGTATCTCTAAAAACTAAACTAAAACGACTGGATGGAAGTTTGCCAAAGGCCACTTTGCCAGTTGTCAATACACGTTGAGCCTGGAATAATCTTGCTTTGATGAGTATGTGCAAAGTATTGCAGTTCAAAACTGAGTCAACACTGCCGCCTTGTGCAGTACTAAAAGAACACTGATGTTTAGTTGGGAAACTATAAGAGGTTGCACGTTAGGTTTATCGCACGTACGAGCAGTATTGATTTTATTTTATATGAGAAACAACTGTAGAAAATCTGATCAAATTGAAAACTGTAAATAATATTTTGAAATTCCAACATTGTACGGTGCCATAGTTTGTCGAAAATATAATTTACTGAAATGATTTGCAGAAGTAATTCATTAAGATCGTGAAATCTGTCTGTGATGATATTTGTGTCCATTCTCATGATCAGGAGGTGATGTGATGAACTGTGACAATTGGAACGAATGTCCCTGACTGTGACTAACGATAGATATACAGTATGTTGTAACCTGCCCATGCAGATCAGATTTGCAGACTTGTGAAACAGGAGCATTTTCACATCCCATAGATTTCCACCCCAACCCGAAACCCTATGTTTAATAAAAATCATTTGTTGCAATCATATTATTGTCACAACGTACTTTACGAATCATAACTTTTTATGTGTTGTTTCAGTTTAGTTTAGAGATACAGCGTGGAAACAGGCCCTTCGGCCCACCAAGTCCACACTGACCAGCGATCCCCGCACATTAACACTATCCTACACACTCGGGACAATTTGCACTTATACCAAGCCAATTTTGGAGAATGGGGTTGAGCGGGATAGATAGATCAGCCATGATTGTAATGCGGAGTTGACTTGATGGGCCGAATGGCCTAATTCTGCTCCTAGATCTTAGGTATGTGTATTGCCTGGCAATATGGATGAAATCTTTGGAGTGTGGAGGAAACCGAAGATCTCGGAGAAAACCCACGCGGTCGTGGGGAGAACGTACAAACTCCGTACAGACAGCACCCGTAATCGGGATCGAACCCAGGTCTCTGGCGCTGCAAGCGCTGTAAGGCAACAACTCTACAAGTATGCCATTGTACCACTAATACAGACGCAGACCCTTGTGTAAGTCAGATGAAACCACATGGGAACATCGCCGAGAACTGCTGACTGGTTTGCGGAAATGCTACGGCAGTAGCGCACTGCAACCAAGATGCGCAACTTGGAAACAAAGCTGTGGGCTTAAAGAATTGTTTACGTGAGTGTGAGTTTACATCACTCACCTGTGACGTAAGTCAGGGAGTGCTTGCACTTGGCTTTCATTCTCATAACTCCAACAATACATGGCTTTGAGACCAAGGGCCAGACCCATTGATGGGTTGTTATTGCCTCAACTTTAGTTTAGTTTATTGTCACATGTACTGAGGGACAGTGAAAAGTACTGTGACTGGGATTGGTTGTAGAGGATTCTTACCACATCTGTTAAAATGCAACTTGCCAAGATAATGTTTTCCTGCAATTGTTATTCCAAACACATGATAGCACAGTATATTTACATAATTATATTAATGAAGATTAAGTTGTTGATCCCCTATCAGGCAACTGAATCATCCTATCAATAATGAGAGAGGCCATTCGGCCCATCGAGTCTGCTCCGTCATTCATTCATGGCCGATCTATTTTTCCCTCTCAACCCAATTCTCCTGCCTTCTCCCCGTAACTTTTGGTGTGATTTTAATATTGGTAGGGCCGCAAAGTATGAATTTAATATCAAAGCAGCTGATATCCTTCACAATTAAAATCAGAATATTGTAGTGAAATTTTTATTCCAAGACATTTACCACTGCAAAATTGCGCTGAGGCATTTGCAATTTTCTGTGATCGAAGGACAGAAGCAGAACCACAGCCAGGATTTCTGCTTGAATTGTGTCTTTGCCGAGCCTCTGGGTCTAAATGTTGCCTATGCATTGGATTTAGGACTGAGCTCAACCATAAAGACATACTCAGCAAACCAGGCACCCTCTGTGGAGAATGGACAGAGTGCATCTTTAGCATGATAACCTTTCTTCATTTCATTCAGTTGTGCATTCAGTGGTGTACATTTTGTGCCGTCACCTCCTAAGTAACCCACCATCAGTCACACCTTCCCATCTCCAGCCCTTCCCGCCTTCTGCTGAGATCGCTCCTTCCGCAACTGTGGTGTGTTTGTGAACTACAACTTATTTTGTTTCTTAACTCTAATTTACTCAATTCAAACTCTGTTCAAGTTTTAGCTTAGAGATACAGCATGGAAATAAACCCTTCGGCCCACCAAGGGGTTTGTATTATACAAACATCTGACAGTACTTTTTTCCCAACTGTAATTTACCATTGTCCAGACAGGTTGGATAGATGCTTTGAGAGATTCATTCTTTCCTTAATTAAAAATATAACTTAAGTCTGTTTAGCCATCCACCGATGCTGCCTGACCTACTGATTATCCGCATTAAAAAATATTTCTTGCATTTAGTTATGATTTCCAGCATCAGTATTATTTTGCTTCTTGGTTCAGCTTGACATAAATCTCCTTCCTTGCTCATAAAGTTGTACATGCAGCTGAACCTTGCTGACTTACTGAAGGCAAACTGACTGCACTCTCAGAAACGAAATCACAAAAAAAAATAGCAGGGCAATCAGTGGGTTTAGATTCTTTGGCTTTAGATTCCAGGCCTCACCAACTCATAGCACAGATTCACTGTCAAGCCTTCACTTCATACAACTTACATTGCAGAGTAAAACTTGCTTGTTTAAAATGTCAGTGGCAGCAATAAAAACGATGGAGTGTTCAGCTTAATTATACTTTTAAATGTAGTGGAATTTATACATGTAGAATCTAGAGGGAGGCACAGTGGTAGAGTTGCTGCCTGACAGTGCCAGAGACTCGGGATCGATCCTGACTACAGGTGCTGTCTGTACGGAGTTTGTACGTTCTTCCTGCGACCGCATAGGCTTTCTACTGCTTCTCTGGTTTCCTCCCACATTCCAAAGATGTGCAGGTTTGTAGGTTTATTTGGCTGCTGTAAATTGCTCCTAGTGTGTAGGATGCCCCTCATGTGTGAGATAATATAGAACAAGTGTGAACGGGTGATTGACGACCGGCACGGACATGGTGGGCCGAAGGGCTTGCTTCAAGGTTTCAAGGTCAGTTTATTGTCACATGCACCAATTAAGGTACAGTGAAATTTGAATTACCATACAGCCATACTAAAAACAAAGCTACCAGACACACAACCACATAAAAGTTAACATAAACATCCACCACAGCGGATTCACCACATTCCTCACTGTGATGGAAGGCAATAAGTCCAATCTTCTTCCTTTTTATTTTCCTGCGGTCGGGGCAGTCGAACCATCTGTCGGGGCGATCGATGCTCCCACAGCTGGCAGTGGAAGCCCCCACGTCGGGGCAATCAAAGTTCCCGCGTCGGAGCGATCGAAGCTCCCGCAGCTTGGAGTTCCCCGTAGTCGGTCTCTAACCAGTGACTGCGGGCTCCGCGATGTTAAAGTCCCGCAGGCTCCCGCGATGGAGCTCCTGGTCCATCTTCAGCAAAGGCCGCCAAATCCTCGATCTTAGGCCGCAATGCGGACGGAGATACAATACGGATAAAAATCGCATCTCTGTCGAGGTAAGAGATTAGAAAAAGTTTCCCCCAACCCCCTCCCCCACCCCACACAAAACAAGCTAAAGAACACTAGAAAACTTACATTTAACATACAAAACAGACACAAAGAAGGAAAGGACAGCCAGACTGTTGGCAAGGCAGCTCTAAACTAATACTTGAGCGGAGTTTTCTTTTTTTAAATCATGTAAATGAGTTAAGAAACAAGATAAGTTGCCGGTCACAAATACACTAGACACTTGAAGAGAAACCATTTGAAAAACAGCTTCCACAAGATCAGTAGGCATTTTATATTTGTTGGTTTGGTTTACCAAATGTATTATGTACAAATTAAAATTGTGATGGAAGACTCGTAAGCAGTGATATGGTTCTAGGTTGAACACAAGGTGTTTGTGATGGCAAAGCAATGTTATCCCTAGATCTTTGCTAGAAAACTGATTGCTACAGGGGACTGTGTGTTCGCCTCTGAATAACTTTTAATGTGGCTGATATTAAATGGTCTGAAACTATTCAGCTCTGCTCTTGAGATGACAGTAGTGGAATAGGATGATCACAGATAGACTAATGAATTCATTATCTGGTGTGCCTGTATGAAATCAATCAGAACTGTTATCTCTCGTTGCATCGAGAGGCAGTATCATGAGGTGATGAATCAGAGGAGGTTTACTTTCATGATTCAGTGTTTCCTGAGTCCCAGGACATTTTTCATTTGACTTAATTTTGCATTTGCTTCTGTGCCACTGACAGAGATTGACAGGAACTGATACTTTTGTTTGAAGAGATATTTCATTCTTCCATATCACAGCTTATGCTCATTCTCTATGTCGCATTGACTGCTCAGTCATGCACAAATAGGCATGTCCAGGGAATGGTTTCCCTTTGTAAGAAATAACAGACTCCATCATCCAATCTTACCTCCTTCCCGTCTTCAGAGGATGGGAAAATAGAGTTCAACAGGTCCCCAACCTGATCATTAACCATTTCAAATATGCAAGCAGTGAAAACATAAATTAATATAAAAAGCATTTAACATTTTCCAGTAGTTGTTAGGATTTTTTTGTCCATATAATGGAAAACTATACAGGCAATGTTAATGAGCAGATTCCTTCTCTTTTTAGTCTTTAGACTTTATAGATACAGCGTGGGAAGACGCCCTTTGGCCCACCGAGTCTGTGCCGATCAGCGATCACCCTGTACACTCGCACTATCCTACAAACCAGGGACAATTTTACACTTTTTACCGAAGCCAATTAACCAACAAACCCACACGTCTTTGGAATGTGGGAGGAAACCAAAACACCTGGAGAAAACCCACACAGATCACAGGGAGAACATACAAACTCCATACAGACAGCACCCATAGCCGGGATCGAATCTCTGTCACTGCAAGGCAGCAACTTACTGCTGCACCACTGTGCCGCCCCAATATCTTCTATTGAAGATATTTTGATCTAAGAATGTCAAGGCAAGGCCACTGTTAAGGTGAATACCTCTGGCCTTGCCTTGACATTTTTGGTATAAAAATGCTTTGGAAACCTCAAAGATATGAAAGACATAATATAAATTCAAGAATCTGATCATTCTTGTGCACTGGTTTAAGTGCATATAATCACAGAATGGCAAGTCATTGGCTGGTTCAGCTATGGACCAACTTCTAGGATGCACGAGGCTGTGGGTACCACAAGGTGATGTTGACGGACAAAGTGCTGTTATAGGACTCAGAACCAGTGGTCAGAGATGGATTGAGAGTTAGGGTTGGGAACAGTAACTTCTATTGGAGTGTAGTCATAGAATTATGAAACCTTTAAGCATCAGAGGATTTGAGGTCAATGCTTAAATTAATCTGACAGGGGAGAGCTGATACGCCTAGCTATTTGGTACTGGTATATTATTGTCTTGTGTCCCGAAAAAGTGAAAAGTTTTTGTTTGTGTTCTATCCAGTCAAATCAAATCATGTTATACATGAGTACTATCAAATCATACACAATTGGACAATTGTTACGTATATCTACACCTTGGAACTTGAAGCTCTTGACCATTTCCACTTTGGCACCTTTGATGCGGATAGGGGCATGTACAGCAGCTCGCTTTCTGAAGTCATACTGGCTCCTTTGACTTGCTGATATTCAGGGGTTGGTTTTAATCTTAACCCCATGTTACTAGGCACCATATCTCCTTACTGTACTCCATCTTTCCAGTGTTTGGAGATGAACTTGTTTAAGATTATAGTGTTAAGGCAGAGCTCTTGACAATAAATAAGATAAGTAAAAACAAGAAACTGCAGATGCTGGTTTGCAAAATAAAGACAAAAACTGCTGGAGTAATTCAGCAGGTCAGGCAGCATCTGTGGAGTACATGGATAGGTGATGTTTCGTGTTGGGGCCCTTCTTTAGATTCAAGAGCTCCAATTTTACTTCAGTCTGAAGAAAGACTCTGACTGTAACCTCACCTACCATGTTCCCCAGAGATGTTGCCGGACCCGCTAAGATACTCCAACACCTTGTGCCTTTCTTTTTAATCAATAAATACGAGTCTGACATGGGTGTCTTTGTTCTACGGATGTTGACTATAGAGCTAGGGAGATGGCAACTGCTGTGGATCTGTGGCAACAGGAGCCAAACTGCAGTGGAGCAATGCTGTCTTGAAGACTGGAGTTAATGTGAGCTATGTTTTGCCTCTTGAAGCATTTCATGATGGTAGAAACTAAAGCCAGTGGATGGTAGTCATTAAGGCACACTACCTTGCTTTTAGAGCCAGAGAGTCATAGAAAGCATTTCACTGTGCCTTGGTATACGTGACAATAAACTAAACTAAACTGGTCAAAGAGCATGAAAACAGGCCCGTCGACCCAACTTGCCCATGAAAAAACAATTTGTCCCAGCTACACCAGTCCCACCTGCCTGCTTTCGGCCCATATCCCTCTAAACCTGTTTGTAGGTTAATTGGATTGGTAGAAATTTAAAATTGTCCCTAGTGTGTGTAGGATAGTGTTAATGTACGGGGATTACTGGATGGTGCAGACTCGATGGGCTGAAACGCCTGTTTCCGCGCTGTGTCTCCAAACTAAACTAAACTAAACTATCTATGTACTTGTCTCAATGTTTCTTTGGCAGTGGGATGATAGAAGTCTTCTTAAAGCAGGTGGGGACCTCATAATGAAGTAGGGATAGCAGGGCTGCCAACTCTCACGCATTGAGCGTGAGAATCACGCATTTCGACAAATTCTCACGCTCTCACGCGGATCACAAATTTCTCACCCTCTGTCGTGAGAAATTCTGTGATCAACGAAAAATTAAAAACGCATATCAACTGCATGGGCCGCGGGTGTTAGAGAGTCGGGGCTGAGGGAGGGATGGAAGCACAAACAGCAGCGGAGACAGATGCGGACGGGGAGCCGGGGCTGGCGAGTGTTTACCCGGGCTGGCGAGTGTTTGCCGGGGTTGGCGAGTGTTTGCCGGGGTTGGCGAGTGTTTGCCGGGCTGACGAGTGTTTGCCGGGCTGGCGAGTGTTGGCCGGGCTTGCGAGTGTTGGCCGGGCTGGCGAGTGTTTGTCGCTCGCTGCAGCTCCGGCCATGGAGCAGCCTTGGTGCAAGAGTCGTGGGCCGTCGGAGGCGTCGGAAGCGTTGCGCCGCTGCCGTGAGAGTTTCTGTGCCAAATTCGCCCAGGTGACCGGCATGGACCAGGCTGCGGCTCAGTGCAACCTGGAGGACAACCAGTGGCTGCTGGAAGTAAGTACCAAGCACTGGGTAGAAACGGTGGAAGATAGTGGCCTTCAAATGGGGGTGGTTGGAGAAAGCATCCTGCTTGCCTGCTAGATTTTCACTTACTGTAACTGCAGGAAAAATGTTCCCGATGTTGGGGGAGTTCAGAACCAGGGGATCACAGTTTAAGAGTAAAGGGTAGGCCATTTAGGACTGAGATGAGGACAAACTTTCTTCACGCAGAGAGTTGTGAATCTGTGGAATTCTCTGCCACAGAAGGCAGTGGAGGCCAATTCACTGGATGTTTTCAAGAGAGTTACATTTAGCTCTTGGGGCTAACGAAATCAAAGGATATGGGGGAAAAACAGGAAAGAGGTACTGATTTTAGATGAACAGCCATGATCATATTGAATGGCAGTGCTGGCTCTAAGGGCCGAATGGCCTATTCCTGCACCTATTTTCTATGTTTCTATGCTTGAGTATATCGCAATAAACTCAACCACTTGATTTTGAAGTATTCATGCATGTTGGAGGTATAATGTAGTCATAGAGTGATACAGTGTGAAAAAAGGCCCTTCGGCCCAACTTGCCCACACCCGCCAACATGTCCCAGCTACACTACCTGCTTTTGGTCCATATCTCTCCAAACCTGTCCTATCCATGTATCAGTCTAACTGTTTCTTAAATGTTGGGATAGTCTCTGCCTCAACTACCTCCTCTGGCAGCTTGTTCCATACACCCACCATCCTTTGTGTGGAAAAAGTTACCCCTTAAAAAGTTACTTCTTAAAAATACTTAAAACAAAAAACATTGAAATCATAATTCTACAATGCACTAAAACATGATTTTAATACATCAAATTTCAAAAAGTCCCTACCGTGGGAGGGGGGACCCCTCCTCCCACATCCTCTCCCCACTCGGTTGCTCCACTCCCTCACCGGGTATGCCCAAGGCCAGTGATCAGTGACGCTCAGCCCCCCCCCCCCCCCACTTTCAAAAATGCTCCGTGGCCTCTGGTTCAGACATAGAGCACTGCCAGATGTGAGCGGGGAACTGAGGCCAGTTGTCTGTGATGTCTGGATCCCAATGCTCAGCGCTTCGTGTTTCGGAGTTGACTAATGTTATTGATATGTAATTAGCCTGATTTGTAATTAGTTGACAAAACCTTAATTTAATTATCCGGAATATCCAGGGGGATGGGATAAGTGTAATATTAAAAATGACATGCAAGGTGTCAAGCTGTTTGTCATGACATACAGCCCCGATAACCCATTATTTCCTTCAGTTAAATATTGGGTAGGTAGCACTATTGTCATTTGGCACTCAACTATTATGTTTGTTTACCTCACTGACTATTTCGAAACCCCCCCTCAAATTCCTTTGACAGGTTGAATAGAAATGTCCTCAATCTCGTTGTTTTATTAATTGAACACTAGATGAACATCCTCAAGGAGTGTAATCAGATGGAAACGGATTCAGATGCAATGTTTACGCGCTTGTTCAAAGAAGGGGCATATTATAAAGGAGTGACAGAGATACTTGCTGGGGAATGTGTGAGGAGGTTATTATTTGTCTTTAGTTTTAGCTTGAACCAGGACATCTGAAGATTCAAAGTTTAATATAGTAATTGTGCTGATACTGACTCCAGCCAACCACGTAATGAATATCATCCATTCCGGAGGTTTTATTTTTCTGATGCCATTTAAACTTCACTTGGATTTCAATCACATCAATGTAAAAGTAATTGGGAATGGGGAACAATGGAACAAAAATTTGCCCTCGGTACATATTAACTGTAATATAATAATGTATGCATGTTGGTAGGTGCAATCAAAACAAATATATTTTTATCATTGTGTTATGAATACCACAGAAAATATTATGTACTCTCAAGATCACATTTAATAGAATAATATTGCTTAAATATATAGTTATTGGACTTTGCATTTCAGAAAAGTTCCAGCTGAGAGGAAGACAGCAAAATACTGAAAATATTGGGGGTGAAAATGACTTCAGGACAGTTTGTTAGGAAAATGAAGGAAATGGTAACAGAATACTTAAAGAACTGAGTGAGTATAATTTTATGGATGAGAAATTGTGTTCAACTAATTGTTGACTTCTTTGACAAAGTAACTAGCATGTTAGATAACAAGGAAGCCAATGGGTGTAGCAAATTTTGTTACTCTAAATTTGGTCTGTGAAGTGCCCCATAAAAGATTACCGCATTAGATAAGCACCTGTGGACTTGAACGTAATAGGTTAAGTCCAGAGGGTCAGATATGGGGCTTTATGTGTGGGCCAGATATATTGTCAGTGCAGAGGGGCTAGGAGCAAGGCCAAGTGTGCATCCAGAGTCAAGGTCTGGAATAGTACTAGGTGTGCAGTCAAAACTGGGACAATGGGAGTATTCAGCACTGGGAATCTAAGCAGGTAAGCAGCTATGATCAGGGTAGACTAGGGGGCCCGGTGTTAGGTTGGACTCAGGAATGAGAGAAGGTGTGCAACTGGAGTCAGGGTCAGGAGTAGTACCAGGTGTGCAGTGAGACCCAAGTTGGTCAACATGGGCCAAGTGTTTGATTATAATCTGATTTCCATACATGAATATACGTAGATCATTCATGTGCTGCACCTGTTGATCGGAGCCTGGTTCTACTGTGGAATGTAATTTAGCCTAACCTTATTCATAGCTAATCCAATTTAAAGCATAAATATTGCATTCAAGTGTAAGTTAAAAGACTCGCTACAGTACGCACCAGATTGCACAATTTCAAGCTGAAAAATGCAAAAGCTCTGTACCAATGGGAGGGGGGGACACACCCTCCAACACCCCCCCTCCAACACCCCCCCCACCCCCCCCCCCCGGGTCGCTACGCTCCCTCGGGCTTGGTCTCTCGCAATTTCTCACTCCCAACTCTCACCCAATATTGGCAGCACTGGGATAGGTTAAGGATGTCTGTGAATACTGCTGCCAGCTGGTCCACACAGGCTCTGAAGCCTCAGTCGAGGACACCATCTGGGCCATTTGCTTTCTGTGAGTTCACTATCAGGAAGACCAATCCGACATCTGTGACAATGACTTGGATACAGGTGGGCCCAAGGTTGTCAGGGCAGATAGTTTAATTTAGTTTAGAGATACAGCTTGGAGACAGGCCCTTCGGCCCACTGAGTCCATGCCGACCAGTGATCACCCCGTACAGTAGTTCTACGTTATTCCACTTTCGCATCCTACACACCAGGGGTAGTTTACAGAAGCCTGAAACCAACAAACCTGCATGTCTTAGGAATGTGGGAGGAAAGCGCAGTACCCAAAGAAAACACACACTGTCACAGGGAGAACATAGAAACTCCGCACTGACAGCACCCACAGTCAGGATTGAACTGGGATTCTGGCGCCACGAAGCAGCAGCTCTACCACTGTAGCATGCTGCCAAATGACATCATTGCACAGATCTTCTTTCTGTTCAAAGTGAGCGTAGAATTCATTAAGCTCATTGGAGAGTTATGTAATTTTGTTGGTGATACTGCCTGACATTGCTTCGTAGCCCATTATTACATGGAAGCCTTGCCACAATAAACAGCTGTCCACGTGGTTATGCCAGGGCTCTAGAGGAATTCCAGCATTCCCTTTTGGCATCCTTGATGGCTTTACAATGGTAGGAATAAGATTTCTTGTATCGCTCAGGATCATTTGACTTGAACACTGTAGACCTTGACTTCACCTGGGAATGGTTCTTGTAGTTCATCCATGTTTTGCAGTAAGACAATGCCCTTATGGTCTTCGATTGTAATTTTAAGGAGCAATTGCGGATGTAGATCTTGGAATCCTGGCACACCGGCTTGAATAATTGAAGTTATATTTGTAATTTACTTTATTGGGTTCCTTATTGATCCAACAAAAATGTGACTGTCAAACACCAATGTATTATTAAATAAAAAAACGAATGAAAAGTTTACCGGGGGGTTTTGTGTACTTTCTGTGCATTTTACAAGATATTGCTTGGGATGAAGGCCATCTTGATTTCCCCTCTGTGACGGGCTGTGCCAAAGATGGAAATTCTGTATCTTGAGTGACAACAGCTTCCACTAAGCCTGAAAAAGAATCCATTGCAAAATTCCAAAGTCTGCAGAATAACATATAAAAGCGAATTTACTGAGATATATCTACAAACAAATACTGGTTGCAATATGAGCTTTTGAATTTTATGTAGTACTAAACTAAGTGGGACCTGTTGGGTCCCATGTTCACACGGGAGGGCTGGTCCCCCGACGCAATATTCCACCTCTCCACCAATTCCAATATTGGTGGCCAGTGGGGGGGGGGGCTATCTGGAGCGCTAGTATCCGTGTTGTGGGCTGAAGGGACTGGTTTCCAGAGGGCTAGTATGGACATTGTGGGCCAAATGGATTATTGTGGAGGCAGCTCAGTCACTCAAGCCTGATGTGCTGGCATCTCACTCACGGCTGTTGGGCTGGCAGTTGACTCACGGCTATTCCTTGAAATTCCATTTCAAGCAGGGTGCAAGACCAACGAATTCAAGTGCAGTTTAATACCACTTCAAGCAGGGTGCAAGGCCACCAAATTCAAGTGCCGTTTCATACCACTTCAAGCAGGGTGCAAGTCCACCAAACTCAAGGCAGTTTCATACCACTTCAAGCAGGGTCAAAGTCCACCAAACTCAAGTGCAGTTTCATACCACTTCAAGTCAGGTGCAAGGCCACCAAATTCAAGTGCAGTTTCCTACCACTTCAAGTAGGGTGCAGGGCCACCAAACTCAAGTGCAGTTTCCTATCACTTCAAGCAGGGTGCAAGGCCACCAAACTCAAGTGCAGTTTCATGCCACTTCAAGGAGGGTGCAAGGCCACCAAATTCAAGTGCAGTTTCATGCCACTTCAAGCAAGGTGCAAGCCACCAAATTCAAGTGCAGTTTCATGCCATTTCAAGCAAGGTGCAAGGCCACCAAATTCAAGTGCAGTTTCATGCCATTTCAAGCAGGGTGCAAGGCCACCAAATTCTAGTGCAGTTTCATGCCACCAAGCAGGGTGTAAGGCCACCAAATTCAAGTGCAGTTTCATACCATTTCACGCAGGGTGCAAGGCCACCACATTCAAATGCAGTTTCATACCATTTCAAGCAGGGTGAAACCACCATAAAACCACACAAAACACCACATAAACACCACACTCACAGTTCAGTAGACATTCAGTGTGTTCAGTTGATTCACAGCTCAGACAGAGTCGTGACCTCTCCTTCCCCCATCTTGCAGCCACACCCACACTTCCGGGTTTTATAATCCCTCTCCCCTCCCATCAGAAGGGGCGTGGCCTTCATGGCGTGATTGACAGGAGATATTCACAACATTTTTTAAACACTAATAACACTTTTATTTTTCATTGATGGGAAGAATCCTCTGCACCTGATGAGCAGAGGAGGACTGAGTAAGATGGCCAAAAATGGCCATAAGTGGTAGCGTTTTATCTAAAATCAATTCACAGTGCAAACAGGAAGTTGTCAAGTTTAGACTTTTAATCATTGCTTTGGTTCAAACCAACCACCACCAACCATTTGCTGTGCTTTGGTTCAAACCAACCACCACCAACCATTTGCTGTGCTTTGGTTCAAACCAACCGCCACCAACCATTTGCTGTGCTTTGGTTCAAACCAACCACCACCAACCATTTGCTGTGCTTTGGTTCAAACCAACCACCACCAACTATTTGCTGTGCTTTAGTTCAAACCAACCACCACCAACCATTTGCTGTGCTTTTTTCAAACCAACCACATTTTCATTTTCAAACCACATTAAGGGCACTCAAGGTCAGTAAAACCACACTCACAGTTTAGTAGACATGTGTTCAGTGTTATTCACAGCTCAGACTGAGAGACATGACCCTCTCGCTTCCCCCATCTTGCAGTCTGACTGAGGCACTCAACACTTCCGGGTTTTATAGTCCTTCCGGAAGGGGCCTGGCCTTCAGGAGACAGAATCTCAACATTTTTTAAACACTAATAACTTTTATTTTTCATCGATGGGAAAAATCCTCTTGTCCTGCGCAGCGGAGGGGGATTCTGAGTAAGATGGCCAAAAATCACAGCCGTAAGTGACAGCATTTTTTCTAAAATCAATATAGAGAACAACAGGAAGTGGTCAAGATCAGACTTTTAGTAATATAGATAGCTGGAGAACGAAAGTGTTATCTTGCTGAATGAAATGTGGTACAATTATTTTCGTAGCCCAATTCTCCGTCCAGGAATCTCTTCTCCTAACTGAGAAGAGATTCCAAATTATCTTCTTTTAACAACTTAAATGATTCAAAGTCTATATTCTAAATAAACATTCTTGCATTATTTTAATTAGTGTAGTTCACGGTTTCAAGGTCAGTTTATTGTCACATGTACCAAATTAAGATACAGTGAAATTCGAATTACAGTGTGGAAACAGGCACTTCGGCCCTCCGACTTCACACTGACCAGCGATCCCCGCACACTAACAATATCCTACACACTCAAGGGACAATTTTGCATTTATACCAAGCCAATTAACGTACAAACCTGTATGTCTTTGGAGTGTGGGAGGAAACCGAAGATCTCGGAGAAAACCCATGCAGGTCACAGGTAAAACATACAAACTCCGTACAGACAAGCACACAAAGTCAGGAACAAACCTGGGTTCTCTGGTGCTGTCAGGCAACAAAAATAATGTTTTAACTCGCTGAAGTGGGGCAAGGGAATGGAATCTTGAAACTTAACCTGTGACTCAAATTCATGGAGCATTAAATGGCAGAAGAAAGGCACAAAAAGTTGGAGTAACTCAGCGGGATAGGCAGCATCTCTGGAGAGAAGTAATGGGTGACGTTTCGGGTCGAGACCCTTGTTCAGACATTATATGGCAGTTTTATATAACCTTTCACATAACATAAATTATCTTTGCGAGTTGTCTTTGGGAGTACAATAAAAAATGCCCAACAGTTACCTAGACTCCTGAACATATTTGTGTGTTTGAAATGAAAATAAATTTGGTGGCTTCTTATTCCTGGGTGCAAATTTCTTGTTCAATAATGAGTTCAGATGGTGGTGCAATTGCAGTGTCTGTCCCTAGGTGGCAGCCGTCTACAACTATTGATAATATGTGAGAACGGCCTATTCAATTCCTCGTTTGATTGTCATGCTTAAAATAATTTCTATGTTCGAAGGAAGATATGGTTTAAGTACTTAACACTGCAACTTCTTAAATAAACAATGTGGAGAGAAATATCAAGGAAAAAAAGACCTATAAATCTGCATTATTTGGTCCTTTGAATGTCTTTGCATGATATTACTATTTGATTTCCAGAGTGACTAATTGCCAAGCTAAAAAATGTGAAGAATTCAATTACCATACTCAAAAATTCCATTCTCAAAGATGTATGTAATTAATGAATAAAATTGACATATTTCTATTTAAATTTCACTGGTTTGAAAAATATGTTTGAGTTGATATTTGGTTCTTAATTATGTGATCCAATTATTTAAACCTTTGAGCATACTATTGAGAGTTTAATATCTTAAGTCTTCCAAACTCGAACAAAATGTTCAGCCCAGTCTGAATACATAAGACATTGGAGAAAAATATTTTAATCTTTTAGTGGTTGAAAATGTATCCAGTTATGATAATTCAAGCATGGTCCTTATAACTGATTGCTGGCAGACTTACCATCTCTATAAGGCATCACCAATTTTCATGTTACTCCAGGTCAATGTATACATTTTCAACAGGACTTGTTCAATTGCACCCAGAATTTTCTATTGTTCCATGTGATAGGGAAGGTGTGATGTTGAATGAATTGATATTGGTTCACAAGGCAATCCCATTCCCTCACTATTCTGAAGATAGACACAAAATGCTGGAGTAACTCAGCGGGACTGGCAACATCTCCGGAGAGAAGGAATGGGTGACGTTTCGGGTCAAGACCCTCCTTCAGACTGATGCCAGTAAAGTGGGAAGTACATAGATAAGGAAGTGTATAGATAAGGAAGTGTATAGATAAGGAAGTGTAAGGTGTGAAAGAATAAATGGAATGGAGATCAAGGAAAATGTAGAATAGATCCTGGTTAGTTGGGAGAAGGTAACATCAAAGCAAACTAAGATAAAATGTAGTCAGAGACTTTAAGACTGGTCAGATAACTGGGAAGGAGGAAGGGATGGAGAGACAGGGAAAGCAAGGATTACTTGAAGTTAGAGAAGTCAATGTTCATACCGCTGGGGCGTAAGCTGCCCAAGCGAAATATGAAGTGCTGTCCCTTCAATTTGAGCTGGGCCTCACTCTGACAATGGAGGAGGCCCAGGACAGGAAGGTTAGTGTGGGAATGGGAGAGGGAGTTAAAATGTTTAGCAACCGGGACATCAAGTAGGTTTAGGCGGACTGAGCGAAGGTGTTCAGCAAAACAGTCACAGAGCCTGAGCTCGGTCTCACCGATATACAGGGGTCCACACTTGGAACAGCGGATACAGTAGATGAGGTTGGATGAGGTGCAAGTGAACCTCTACCACCCAACTAACTATGATCGATTCTACATTTCCTTGATCTCCATTCCATTTATCCTGTTTTTACACCTTACACTTCCTTATCGATACACTTCCTTATCACTCCCCTGACATCAGTCTGAAGAAGGTCTCGACCCGAAACGTCACCCATTCCTTCTCTCCAGAGATGCTGCCTGTCTCGCTGAGTTACTCCAGCATTTTTTGTCTATTTTCGATTTAAACCAGCATCTGCAGTTCCTTCCTACACATATTGTCTTCTCCCTCACTCATTTTCCTTGTAATCTAGTTTCTCTACTTGCCCATCACCCATTCCACCACACACTGTGGCCAATTGACCTAACATCTCACACACCTTTGCCATATAGGAAGAAACCCATGGCCATCACAAGGAGAGTCTGCAAACTCCACACACACAGCATTGCAGGTCAGCACCGGGAAAATTGTGTTGTGAGTCGGCAGCTCTACTAGCTGTGACGCTGTGTGAATTTCATTCGGTTTTCACCTCCTCACTTGAGTGAAGTCTCTGCTGAAAGTAACAACTTTTTAACTATAGTTTCAAAAATAGAAATCCAAAACTTATCAGTCCTTCCTCAACAGTTCAGAATAAAGCCTGAAGAAGGGTTTCAGCGCGAAACGTTGCCTATTTCCTTCGCTCCATAGATGCTGCCTCACCCGCTGAGTTTCTCCAGCATTTTTGTCTACCTCAGAATAAACCAATTGGTTTTCCCTTCTTAAAACATTTAAATGCTGATATGCAATTCCATTCTGCAGAGTATGACATACTTTTTTGTATCATGGTGATGTGTTGATCACGTTAATGTTAGATGAAGAGGACTTCATTCAATTTGAATGTAGAATTCCTACCTTTCTCCCATTCTATTGCAACATCCAGTTAAAACTGGATTTTATCCAGTGTTCTTCTCCCAAATAACCTGTTTCTGGAGTAGCTCAAACTCCATACTCCTAAGCAGATTCCTCACAATAAGTGTGCTTTGTCCTGTTTTTTTTTTGTGCTGTTCCCCAGTGTTGATCCGAAGCACTGACCTTGCTTTACATAGTAACATATGATGAGTGTTTGACGGCACTGGACCTGTAGTCATGAGCTGAAAAAGAGTTTAGGGGACCTCATTGAAACTTACTGAATAGTGACAGGCCGGGATAGAGTGGATGTGGAGAGGATGTTTCCACTAGTGGGAGAGTGTAGGACCAGAAGGCATTATCTCAGAATATAAGGATGTACCTTTAGAACAGAGATGAGAAGAAATGTATTTAGTCGGAGGCTGGTGAATCTGTGGAATTTATTGCCACAGACGGCTGTGGAGGACAAGTCAATGAATATGTTTAAGGTGGAGATTGACAGATTCTTGATTAGTATGGGTGTCGGGGGTTATGGGGAGAAGGCAGGAGAATGGAGTTGAGAGGGAAAGATAGATCTGCCATGATTGAATGGCGGAGTAGACTTGATGGGCCGAATGGCCTAATTCTGCTCCTAAAACCTATGAACTTATAATGTGACTTCTTGATCTTCCAGTTTACAAAGCTAATGAACACCAGTTTATCAATTTACTCCCCCTGGCCATTTGCTCATTTCAAGGGTCTGCTTCCTTGCTGGCCCCGCACACTACTAGTCAGAGTGGGAGTTGGAGAAATCTGTACTGTTGCCTGTAGATCAGGATTTTTATAAAGGCAACTTTTTTTTTCACAAAGTGTCATACGAAGTTACTCTTGACGTTTGAAGAAACTGCAAATGCTGAGCTGGGCATGGAGTTTGCTTTAGATGAAAAATGATTGTCTGCTTGCTCTTACTTATATTAAAACATAAAATACTGCAAAAAGCCGGCACTCCAGGCAGCAGTTGTGAAAAAGAAAATAGAAGCAATGCTTTGGGCGCTGACCTTTCATTAGCAAAATGTCGTCTGACATGGTGAGTATTTCCAACGTTTTCTGTTCTAATTACCAATTTCAAGTATCTGCTGTATTCTGCTTTCGCAAAGAAATGTGTGACTTGAAGACAGAATTATGTGAAGACAGAATTGAAGACAGAATAGCAGTAGGCTTTGGAAGCTTCATTTACATGATCACTTTTAGCAAAGAGAGCTCAGGGACTTAATATAGTTTGGGTCCAGGCCTCGCAATTAAAAGGGCATGCACAATCTAAACCTGGGTCAGAAGGCTTGAATGACAGGGAGGGATAGGGTAGGCTGGGCCTGCTTTTCCTGGAGTGAAGGAGGCTAAGTGGTAATAACAGAGGTACTTGCAATTGTGAGAGGCATGGAGAGGGTGGAAGGTCAGTGTCTGCTTTCTGTGGATGGAGTGTCTAAAACTAGAGGGCATAGGTTTAAGGTGAGGAGGAAAAGGTCTACAGGGGTCCTTAGGGGTAGATTCTTCACACAATGGATGAAAACCCTATCTTTCAGTTTACCTGGGGTCATACAGCGTGGAAACGGACCCTTCGGCCCAACTTGCCCAAACCAATCAACATGCCCCATCTACACTAGTACCACCTACCTGCATCTGACCCATAATCCCTCAAACCTATCCTATTCATGTACCTGTCCAAATGTTCTTAAAACATGTTGATAGTACGTGCCTCCACTGGCATCTCGTTCCATATACTTACCGCACTTTGTGTGAAAAAAGTTGCCCCTCAGGATCCTATGAAATCTTCCCCACCCCCTCCTCCCCCCTCATTTTAAATAAACATCCTCTGGTTCTTGATTCCCCTACTATTATACATCTCTATAAGATAACCACTCATCCCACTGCACTCCAAGAAATAAAGTCCCAGCCTGCTCAACCTCTCCCTATAGCTCAGGCCCTCGGGTCCTGGCAACATCTTTGTAAATCTTCTCTGCACCCTTTCCAGTTTAACATCTTTCCTATAACGGGGTGACCGAAACTGAACACAATAAAAGTGTGGCCACTAATGCCTTACACAACTGATCTCCCAACTTCTGTACTCAATACTCTGACTAATGATGGCCAATGTGCCAAAAGCCTTCGTGACCATACTATCTACCTGTGACATGACTTTAGATGAATTACCTGTAACGCCATTGTCAAGGAACTACCTGTGACACCACTTTCAAAGAATTGGATCCGACCTGCAATGTTATTACCCATTAACTCAGCTTGTCTATATCCCCTTTAAGTGTATTTGCACTATCCTCACCACTACTCACATTCCCATTAGGAAGTGCCGATCATGATGCTTGCCCATTAACACACTTTAAGTTCTGGTAATTTCAGGAATCCTCTTCAATGGCAGAAATAAACCCGTGGTGATTAATAGCATGCATGCACCTCTTAAAGGGCAGGTGGACAATGAATACAACCTCTGCAATAGGTTGTGCTGAAATGGTCACAAACTCACATGACTCTATGGAAGAGTGGATAGCAAAGCATGCACATTGGAGTCCAAGAAACCAATGAAGTAGTAAGTGGCCAGAGAGGTAAATGTTTCTTAACTGAGATGTGTTGGAAGGAACTGCAGATGCTGGTTTAAGCTGAAGATGGACACAAAATGCTGGAGTAATGGGGGGCAGTTTAGGAGAGGAAAATAACATGCTGGAATTGCTTGTCACTGTATTAGATAATTCCCTCTGATGATCTTGGGAGCGCATCCTTGATTTTCCATGTTTGCTTTTGACGTAGAGGAGGCCATTTGGCCCATTGAATCTATGCTGGCCCACAGAGTGAAACCATTATTTTTATCCTGTTAAGGGCCTGTCCCACGGGCAGGCGATTCCATGCGGCAAGCGCGACCTAACAGGAAGCGGGGGCCGCGCGGGGCTGGTCCCACGTAGATCGCCGGAGCCATATGTAGTTGGTCCCGACACCACGCGGGGCTCCGAAAACCCGACACTGTTAAAAAATTCCGCGCGGCAACGGCCTGCCGCCCCGCTGCCGCATCGAGGCTGCGCGCACCGCCTCGACGCCGTGTGCACCGTCTCCGTCAACTCTGGAATTGTTGTGAAGGAAGGAACTGCAGATGCCCATTTACACCGAAGAAGTGAGAAGCAGATATATGTTATTGTGAAAACATCATCAAATATTCATGGTTAAAGATAAGTAGTTAATGTATTTAATTAAATATGTGCTTTAATTAAAATTCTGCTCGAATAATTCCTTGATACCTTTGGTAAACCATTTGCAGTTTAAAATACATCTTAATCACAAGAGTATATTTATTAGACAATATTTTAAATGTTGTCCCCTTATTTGGTCAAATGATGTTGGTGGTAAAGTGTGAATACCAAATCAATCCAAATTTTACAAATGATATTTGTTGTGTTGCTTGATCAGTAAGGTGCTTTGAATCTTCATTCATACTTATGAGTCACATAAGAATGAAGTGTGTAAAAACATTACTTTCAGTTTTTAAACAGCAAATAGGTTTCACTTGCTGAAATAAATTATATCATGAAGAAGGGAGAAGTAGAAAACAGAATTAAATGCCTCTTTTCATCTGTACGTACACAATAGCGTTGGCGAAATGTTTCAGTTTATAATTGTTCATTTCGGCTCCATATATAATTACCTACTGCACATTTAAACCTTCAAGCTTACTGGTCCAGATCGTTCTAATTTATAATGATAATGCATTCAGGACTCTCATGTTGTAAATTTCCCCAAAAGGAATATCATCGTTTCCTCCAGCTTACACAAATGTAATTTTATTTCCATGAGTTTCAGCTGATTTTATACACTATTTTCCCTTGGCTAAGATGACACATACTTGCTTTGGAAAGCACCCTGATAGGTCTCCAAACTCCTTAATTTGGGACATTGAATTTGTTAACTTCATTGATGTTGATGATGAAAGATAGTACCACTCTCTTGTATAAGTCCCAGCCTGCCCAGCCTCTTCCTCTTGCCTTGATAGTTGCTCAGCTATTTTGGAATTAATCTTAGATAGACACAAAAAGCTGTAGTAACTCAGCAGGTTAGACAGCATCTCTGGAGAAAAGGAATGGATGACATTTCGGGTCGAGACACCTTCTTCGGACTGAAGTCTTCTGCAGTCTTCTATGGTCTGAGGAAGGGTCTCGACCCAAAACATCACCTACCCGTGTACACCTACATAAAACCTGAAACATCACCTACCTGTGTTCACCTACATAAAAACCGCTCGAGCTTCCAACAGACTTTGCTCGAACTGGACCTCCGCTCACCCCCCGCTTCCGGTAAGGTCGCGCTCGCCGCATGGAAGCGCATGCCCGTGGGACAGGCCGTACGGTGATCACTCGGCCTCCGCGCGGCACCCGCTTCCGGTAAGGTCGCGCTCGCCGCATGGAAGCGCATGCCCGTGGGACAGGCCGTACGGTGATCACTCGGCCCCCGCGCGGCAACCGCGCGGCCATCGCGCGGCAGCCGCGCGGCCCCCGCTTCCGGGGAGGTCGCGCTTGCCGCATGGAATCGCCTGCCCGTGGGACAGGCCCTTTACTTGTTCACCCTATTTTTCCCATCATGTGCTCCCCAGTTTTAACCACTTACCTCCACGCCAGGAGCAAATTCGAGTGGCCAGTTGCACTTGCACATCTTTGTGATGTGGGAGCAGACCAGAACACCCTGGGGAAAACCCACATGTTCACGGAGAATGTGCAAACCATCACACAAGTAGCATTGGAGGTCAGGATTTAACGGGTCACTGAAGCAGCAGGAGTAGCAGCACTACCTGCTGCACCACCGTAGTGCCCTTTAGGTGACATTACTGGTGCTTTGAAAGAAAATGAATTCTTGGAAAAGACAATGATAGCTACCCCTTCGCACAGTCTGAAGGAGGGTCCCCATCTGAAACATCACCTATCCAAGTTCTTGAGGGATGCTGCTTGACCCGCTGAATTACTCCAGCGTTTTGTGTCTTTCTATTATACTCTTTTTAGTGCCTTTCCAAATACCTTTGTGACCACCAAATTGTGTGGATTATTTCTAGTCAATTTAATTTTATGTCCCCACTCTTCAATGAGCCAACAGTTTTATTTGCTGGTCTGTTTCTCTACTGGCTGGGATATATGCAGAGGGAAACAACCTTTAAAACCCTTTAAACAGTCGTGTGTCTAGCCGTTGACATTTCATTATACCAATGCTTATCAGGTGACTAGTGATTAATCATCTGGCAATTTATTTCTGTTGAATGAACCCAATATAAAGGGATCTGCATGTGAACTGCTTCCAGATTGATTTTAAGCCATGTCTGTTAGAAGCTGACTTAATCCTATTTCAGCTAAATTCTAAAAACTAAATGTTAATTACTTTAGAACAGGCAGCGGAATGAATACCAAAGCTCCTTAAAGCCAATGTTTCACATCTTAAATAACCTCAGGAATTTGATGCAGATTTTTTTCAAAAATACTTGGGAAATTAGTGATAGTGCAATGCAGGATAGCATCAATCATGTCCAATACCTTGATGTGGGATTGCTAACCTCATTTCCCCTCACTTCTCTGAAATGCATCACTACCGACACAAGTTGCTGACGTTCATGCAAACCATTAATTAGCAGACCTTGTTAAACAGTTGAATTGATATTGAGAAGGGTTGCAAGATGCACTGTCAGTTCAGACTACTGAACTGGAAAACGAGGCCACCATTTATTGAATTTACAACTGCCTGAGTGTTGTGACTTTTCTGCACATGTATCTTTATCACTGTGGTGGCTATCAGACATCCATTGAATTCACATCTCAGCAAGGTTATTGGAAAAGGTGACAGTGTTCTTGGCTTCAGTCATTTTATTCTTAAATTTCACTTGTAGATGGGGACATACCGTGTTGTATTATATTTCTTCCCGTAAGTGCACTTCTGAACATATTCATTTCAATCTGAAATAAGCTAATGACCAATCTACTCTTAGCAGCTATGAATGGAGTTGCTCGTAACATAAGCTGTGATAAGATGATGTCATGGAGAATAAACATTTCAAAAGAGGTAATTAATATACACTCAAAAATATATATTGTTAGAACATAGCAAGGGAAAGATTACTGAAGCTGAATTGTGAAGGTTCAACATTATCTTTATTTCAACACGCTTCGCAACTCATGGTTTTGTTGCTAACATTATATTCCAAGCTATCTTAAAAAAAAATATTTTTACACAGGTTTGTTTTTTGCATTGTTCATGTGCAAGAAAACACAGATGGCTAAGGCATAGGGTCGGCTGGTGCTCGTCAACAAATAGCTGGTGAATCGATCTAATGCTTGTGCTTCGTTCCCCACTGGGTTCTATCTTAGCACAGTCCCAATGCTTGCTCTACCTTAAACTTCAGCAACATCTTCCAGAAGAAGGCAATGAATAGCCTCCTGATCACGTGCCTTTAACAGCTTCTGCATTAGGCAAATAGTTAAAACATAATAATTCAACCAGCTGCAAAATATGCACTTCTTTGGATTGATTTTAGCCAATACGCACATTGTCAAAAGAACCAAGAAAAGAAAATGCCATTAGCTTCCTCTACACATGTTTCATAGCCAGCATGATCTCCTAAATCGTTGCATTTTATTTTTCAACTTGCACAACAACCCGTGTGATAAACCATAAACCTTTCCCATCAACAGCTGATTACCGTCAATCATTTCACTAAAGCTATAATTCCTATTGCAAGGAATGCCACAGTATTAGGTAAGTTCCAAGTCTTTGTGAGATTCACTGATAGTTTTCATCACAACATGTTCACAATGTATATCTTTGCTCTTCAGTGAAGTTCCTTAAGATGTTTTTCTTGGCTGAAGGTATTTTACGAAGGTCTTTGGGGCGGCACAGCGGCGCAATGTTAAAGTTGCTGCCTTACAGCGCCAGAGACCCAGGTTCGATTCTGACTACGGGTGCTTGTCTGTAGTCTCCCTGTGACCTGCATGGGTTTCTCCGGTGAGCTCTGATTTCCTCCCACACTCCAAAGACATACAGGTTTGAAGGCTAATTGGCTTGGTATAATTGTAAATTGTTCCTAGTGTGTGAAGGATAGTGTTGGGGTGCGGGGATCGCTGGTCGGTGTGGACTCGGTGGGCCAAAGGGCCTGTTTCCGTGCTATGTATCTAAACTAAAAACAAATGTTATGCACAATATTCTGTCTTTTTCTGTTCAGTTTTTATTGTGTGCTAAATGTAATCCTTTGGTCTTTTTGATCAACTAACAACACACATTTTATAATGGATAGGTACATGGATAAGAAAGGTTTAGAAGGATATAGGCGAAAGGTAGACAGATGGGGTATCTTGGTGAGCATGGGGAAGTTGGGCCGAAGGGTCTTTAAATGCTGTATGATTCTATGACTTCAAATCAATCTTCAGTGCAAACCATTGACTACAATATGTGACTTTAATGCATTTATATCATGTTTTGGAAAAATAAGAATGGACTGCAAAAATAATTTTCTATTGCATCTTTAGCTTTCATATGTACAGGAGATAGAAATAACAAAAATAATTCACTGGTCTGACAATTTAGCAGAGTATATTGTAGTGCTTATGTTACTGTACTCATAACTCTCAGGACAATAATTCAAAATGCACAATTAAATTTTTAGAACAAGAAAATATGGAAAAAAATCATATTATTATTAATGATCATGAGGTGTTGAATTGCTGTAAACACCCATAAGTATATATTTTATCATTATGTGCACTTGGCTATACCCAACTACTAGAAATGACCTCATTCTCAGATGGCTTGACATGTTGCACTCAGGAACATATTTCCAATAGAACAAATTCATGCCTATGTAAATAACATAACTGAAATAAGTTACCAAATTTGCTAATTGTTGGTTATCCTTCTCAATTTGTTCCTGTCATGATTATCTTTTATGGTACTTTGAAAATGAAACCAAATCATTTGTCAGAAAATGAACAATACTAAATCATAAAGGAAGAAGCGTCCCGACCCATTACGTCATCTATCCATTTTCTCCAAACATGCTGCCTGACCCGCAGAGCTACTCCAGCATTTTGTGTTTTTCTTTAATACTAAATCATGACTGTGATTGCAGCCTTTTATATTTGCAGCACAGTATATCAAAAACTCCCTGAATGCTGGAATGCTGGGGATGATCAGCCATGATCACATTGAATGGCGGTGCTGGCTCGAAGGGCCGAATGGCCTACTCCTGCACCTATTGTCTATTGTCTATTTCAAGGATCTGATGTGATTGCTAGTCTACCCTATTTATGTTGTTCCATTAGTTCCGTCTTTCAAAAGGTTAGAAACCAAACTGATACTAACAGGATCTATTAGTGAAAGCCTCTTTTTGTTTACATGTCTCCGAAGGTGGCAGTGTTACCTTATTTATTGCAACGTTCTTCTTAAATCCATGACGATTTGATGGGACTTGGAAGAACAAACAATGAGAGTTATACATTTTCCATTCTGAATGCACTCAGTGAAAATGTTCTGATCTGAATCAGAAAGCCACATGTCGAATCCACTATGGATACAAGCTATTTTTGTATAGCTGGTGCTTCATTTCAATACTAAGATTCAACACAAAGGCACGGCGGCGCAGTGCTAGAGTTGCTCCCTTGCTGCGCCTGAGACCCAGGTTCGATCCTGACTACGGGTGCTGTGGTTTCCTCCCACACTCCAAAGACGTACAGGTTTGTAGTAGGTTAATTAGCTTGGTATAATTGTAAATTGTCCCTGGTGTGTGTAGGATGGTGTTAGTGTGCAGGGATCACTGGTCGGAGTGCATTCAGTGGGCCAATGGGCCTGTTTCCTCGCTGTATCTCTAAACTAACTTAAACAAAACTAAACTAAACAAAGAATCAGCCTGAAGAAGGATCCTGATACAAACGTCGCCTATCCATTCCCTCCATGGATGCTGTCTGACCTACTGAGTTGCTCCAGAACTTTGTGTTTCATTAAGATGTCAAAGTTCAGATGAAAAAACAATGAGCAGACCTATTCTCTCTGAAATGTAAATACAAATTTTCTGTCTTTATTTTATAGGTGATCAAGGTTATTCTTGTCTTGCCTATTATTTGTTCTTTAGAAAACACAGCACGTTATCTGAACATTTATGTCATTAATGAGGGATCTTGCTGTGTGAAAACTAGCATGTATTCCCTAGATTAGAAAACAAAAATTAAAACACACCGATATTTGCTACCTATTTTGGGATAATTGAGATTGCAAAAGAGTGCTGCACGTAAGTGCTAGAACAATAAATAAATGCAAGGTAATTTTTTTGTGGGCTAACATTGGTGATAAACTGAAGAGCATGGTGACGCAGCGGTAGAGCTACTGCCTTGCAGCGCCAGAGACCCAGGTTCGATCCTGACTGTGGGTGCTTGTCTGTACGGAGTTTGTACGTTCTACCCGTGACCTGCGTGGGTTTTCTCAGAGATCTTTGGTTTCCTCCCACACTACAAAGACATACAGGTTTGTAGGTTAATTGGATTCATTTAAAATTGTCCTTAGTATGTGTAGGGTAGTGTTAATGTGCGGGGATCGCTGGTCTGCGCGGACTCGGTGAGCCGAAGGGCATGTTTCCGTGCTGTAACTAGACTAAAGCACATTAGTGATTTTTCTAATAAAGGTATATTTTTTCTGTAATTCATTGTTTTTGAATTGCAAAAGGGGATGAGGTTTATTAATCTGGGGATAAAGGATTTGAAGCGACAGTAGTGACCATTAAAATCAACTTTATTTCTAATTGAATCAACAATTACCGACAAACATTCAATCTACTGTATATAATTGTTCTGGAATGGTAAGTAATTTTCTGCTTATCATTCCTATCTTGCTTCACTGCCGTAAATGAAATTTCAATTTCACTTAGTTTGCAAGGTTGTGCACTGACGCACTGAATTTCATTATTGGGCAGCAATTTGAGTATCAGACCAAAATCTGCAGTCTAACTGTCTGCAGCCTGCCTGCTATTGATTGTAGATGCCATTGCTAATTATTTCCACGATATGGGAAGCTGATCATTGATAAATACATTTTGTCGAGCTGGCTTTGCTTCCTTTGACAGTTAATGCATTTTCTTTAACTTTGGAACATTATTTCAAACTCAAGTTGGGCATAAAGGGCGGCACAATGGCGCAGCGGTAGAGTTGCTGCCTTACGCTCCAGAGACCCGGACTCGATCCCGACTACAGGCGCTATCTGTACGGAGATTGTATGTTCACCCCGTGACCTGCATGGGTTTTTTCCTGAGATCTTCGGTTTCCTCCCACACTCCAAAGACGTACAGTTAATTGGCTTGGTATAAATGTAAATTGTCCCTGGTGTGTGTAGGATAGTGTTGGTGTATGGGGATCGCTGGTCGATGCAAACTCAGTGGGACAAAGGGCCTGCTCCCGTGCAGTTATCTCTAAACTAAACTAATATGGAATGGAAATATCAATTTCTACCCATAAGGTTCCTTTAGTAAATGTGTTTGTCCTTTCTCAACACTGCTATTCTTGGAACAGAGCTACAATTCGCTACAAGCTGGTGTAAAATGCAAAAGAAACTGTGCACAAAAGACTGAAACTTGGTGTCTGGGAAGAGCAAGTAAGGGGTATGTCTGAAGAAGGGTCTCATCCCGCAACATCACCTATCCATGTTCTTCAGAGATGCTGCCTGACCTGCTGAGTAACTCCAGCACTTTGTGTCCTTTTGTGAATTAACCAGCATTTGCAGTTCTTTGTCTCTGTATATCTTTAATTGCTTTGTCTGACCATGGCTGTTGGCAGTATGTGCTGATGGAAATTGTCATCAGCTACGTGACTGAGGCACAGTGCATTGAGCCGAGAGTTAAAGGGCTGTCTCACTGTGCGAGTTGACCCACGAGTGACCCCGAGTTTAAAACAAATTTAACTCGTGGTAATCACGTACAATTAACGTAGCGGGAACGTCGGAACTCGTGGACGCAACTTAGCAACTCTTGGTGTTAACGGGAGGTACACGTGAAACTTGTTAACTCTTGCAAAAGTTCAAACATGTTTGTACTTTTCCACGAGTAAAATGTACTCTTGTGGTTAAAATTTGAAACATTTTAAACTCGTTGTAAGAACGTAGTGGCCCGTGCGTTTAACTTTGTGACTCGTGATTCTACCATGGGAACTCTTTTTAGAAACAATAATCAGGGACAGAAATATCAGTTACTTAGACTTTTTAAAGACAAATTCTGCTTAACAAAGTTAAGCAAGTTATTGATAAGGTGACAGAGTGGGTTGAAAAGAAAAAATTGCTTGAAGTTTATATATAAATTTGTGTTGTGTTGTGTTGTGTTGAAAAGCTTTTTGCTGATCCGTTTGATTCTCACTGTTTGTTTACTTCATTGCACAATAAAAGAGTTATTTGCTATCAAGATCAAATTGATGTCTGGAAGTCTTCATTTTAATATCACTACAAAGTCTCATGACTTGAATGTAATATTCCTTTCATCATAAAACACAAAATAGAGGAAGGCAAAATATATTCACATCTTGATTCTCACAATCATTTGTGAGATTTAAGGACTCAACTGCCTCATATGCTGTGCTTTTTAAATGTTTAAAATTGTCACCTCTCAGTAGATCAGAAAATAAGACAAAGTCTTATGTGAAACAAATGTCTTGAATGTGAAACAAAGTCTTTATTCTTGTTCAATATAAAAAACGCGTTTTTGCGCATATTGAGAAACGTAGCACTACAGCAAACACCACTGTCTGAAAAGGGCTTCTCATAAATGAAAATCAACAAATGAAGCACAAATAAAAGTATTTCCACTATATACTAATTCAGCTGAGAAATGCACAAGTCTAAATTCAGGCAATAAAAGATACAATGCAATGCGCTAAATGACAAGTTTTGAGATCTACAATCAGATAAGCAGATGCATGATAACCACGTTTTAAAGGAAAGACAGATGCAATGAAATTACTTTTACACCACAATAAAAAATAAAATCCACACTTAAAGTTAAACAATGAAAAGTCAGCAGGATTTAAACTAAACATGAAATTAACTGGATTTTTCTGTATGTGGGCTCTCCTCATGCAGTGATGTACCTGTGGTCGGCAGCCGCTCAAAATAAGCTGTCCTGCCACGGCACACTGCCCAATTCTGAATTATAGTAGGAGCAGAGATGGTCTCTCTGCTCTTTTGCACTGTTGGTCCCCGTGTTACCTCGAAAACACTGCAGTGGCACCAAAGTCTCGTCATTTGTACCACTCCTCCACGCACCCAGTGTTATTCTCCCTGTTTGACTGTCCACTAAGTCACCGTCCTGCATGGCTGTTGCTGATCCTGAAGCTGCACCTCTGATACGGATCAGGTTGTGCAGAACACATGCAGCAAACACAATAGTCTCTACGTTCTTTTGCTGGCATGACATCATTTTTTTTAACATGTGATGATTTTTCAACAGTTCGATATACATTGTTGCCTCAAGATTAACGGGAGAGGAACTTGGTACACTCGGGAGACAAACTTGGAACATCGCAGAAATGAGAAGTAAACGGGAAACGTAGACATACCCGTGGGAACTCGGTTAAACTCTGGATCATAAACTTGTAGTCTCGTACGCAACCACGAGTCTTTCACTCGGGGTCACTCGTGGGTCAACTCGCACAGTGAGACAGACCTTTTAGGCTGGTGGTGTAGTAGGCAGGATATGGAACTTCCACAAGCTTTTACAAGACAACTTGCATGAGGTTATTGAACTTATTACAACATCTTGTCTGGCCATTCAGGTCATGAGGTCAACAGCATCCACAATGTGTGTCTAATGGTCCTTGAAAACAAGCCATCTTGTTTTCTCTCCATCCCCTGAGCTGAGTCCACCAGAAGCAGAGTCAAAAGCACTGGGAATTACTCTCCCCAATGTTGTTCCCTTTTTAAATGTCTCCCAGTTCAGAGATCTTGGCAGCACCTCCTCCAGCCGCACTGCTACTGCCCTTGAAGGGATGCAGGCTGTCTTTAAGCAGTGGTATGAAATTGGTCCAGTGGTCAAGGCAAGAGGTCCATTAACACCATGGTCAGTGCTGCATGTTTTTACTCAACATGAATGAAGTTATCAAACTTTTTTTAAACATACAACTGAGCAGGCAGTGTAAAGTTAACAGCAACATCAACAATAAGGATGGAAAATCTCTGTGCCTGTTCTTGGCTGTAAATTGCTTCTTTTTTTTAAATTCAAGCAGTCACATTAAACTTATATGGGTAGATTTTCTGCTTGAGATACAAATTGAATGGGATTTTGTTTCCAAATGTGTAATTATGGAAAACAAGAATATAAGTGAATTTTTGGCATAGCTTACCTGCATTTAAAAATTATTTGGATCTAACTTATTCTGACTGAATTGTATTGTTATAACAGGTAGAAATAAATGAAAACTTGATCGAGTTATTACTTCACCGAATCCTATTCCATATGCATATGCAAACACTGACAAGCATGGAAAAATAACAATAGTCGTGCTTCACTTTCTGTTTTGAATTCTAATTTGAAAGCAATTATTGTTTTTGAAATGATTTAATTATGTAGCTGTGCTAACTATATCCATACAATATTTTTAGCACCGCAACATTTATGAGCAACAATATACTGGAGCACTGGGGGAAAAAAAATAATTTGTCTGTATTTTCTCAATAAACTAAATGAAGATATAGTGCTTGGGATCAGCATTGGTTTCTGTGATTTTATTTTAACTGGGTTGTTTATTAATGAAACTTTTATGTTTAAATAAGAATCGCGACTAGTTTATTAATATTAGCGAGGGGGAGGGGGAGAGATACATGTTTTCATGTGCAAAGAAAAGGCATTCTTGGAAATAACAATACTGAGGTGTTTGGGGGGATTGGAAGTATTCTTGGGAATTGGATAAGATTTTGGGGTAGACAGCAGTCGGTTGGTGAAGGGTGGGGGGTGGTGTTGGTGACAGCTTATTAGGGCAATGGTGATAGCAATGCCAAGGGAGCTTCAGATAATGTGGTTGAGAAGAAATTGTTGAAGATCACGTGGTTGGTAGCTGTCTCGAGCACTTATTTTTGGAGTTTGGTTTTCACTATCAAGATGGGGTATAACTAGTCAAAGCCGCAATGTAATACAATCTAGAACTCCTTTATTAAATCTAATCAAACAGCATGGTCAATAGAAACAATATGACGCAGGATACCATATAAAATGACTGGTAATTATATAAATTACTACTAACTGTCATCCTCTAATATGACTATATTTAATGCCATGTGATTTATGCAGAAGGGTCTGACTTGAAACTTTGCCTGTGCATATTCCCCAGGGATGCTGCTTGACAGCTGAGTTACTCCAGCATTTGGTGTCTTTCTTTCCTGTATAGAATCATATAGCTTTAACTGTGAACTGTAACCTATGATATCTATTCATAATATTTAGGAAAGAACTGCAGATGATGTTTTACTCCGAAGATTGATACAAAATGCTGCATGGACTTAGACACAAAGTGCTGGAGCAACTCTGTGAACTCTGTGGATCTGGGGAAAAGGAATAGATGCATGTCCGCCTTGGCCTACGGCGATCTCCTGGTAGCCAAACATTTTAACTCCCCTTTCCATTCCCATAATCACCTTTATGCCCTGGGCCTCCTCTGCTGTCAAAGTGAGGCCACATGCAAATTAGAGGAACAACACCTCATATTTTGTTTGGGTAGCTTACCACCTAGCAGTATGTATTGATTTCTCAAATTTCAAGTAACCCTTGCATTCCCTCTCCATCCTCCCCCACCCTAGTCCTGCTAGTTTCACTGTTCGTATCACTTCGTTACCACCTCTTCCACAGCCAACAATGGACCATTGTGGGCTCCACCTTTCCTTGATCATCGGTGTCGACTCTGATTTATTCTATACCTTTTCACACCTCTAGTTTCCCTCTCCCCTGACTCTCACTCGAGGAAGGGTCACGACCCGAAATGTCACCTATTCCTTTCTCCGGAGATGCTGCCTGACCCGCTGAGTAACTCCAGCATTTTGCGTCTATCTTCGGTGTAAAGCAGCATCTGAAGTTTCTTCCTAGTATGAAAAATGGAAAACTAAGCATTTTTTAAAGAAAGGCTGTGACAAAAAAAGAATATCGCTGTAGTTTGTTTTTAAGATTAATTCACAAATTTCTAAATTCTCCTGGTGCATGGTTTTTATCTTTTTTTGCTCATCTGGGTCAGCTACAATCAAGTCAAGTCAACTTTATTTGTCACATACACATACAAGATGTGCAATGAAATGAAAGTGGCAATTGTTGTAACAGAAAATACACATCATGGAAGCTTTTAGAATTATGTTACAATGAATATCTGTGAGAAAAATAGAAAAGAGGTGTGAAATCTCTCTTGAATAATAATTTTCAATAACATAATCTAGAAAGTCAATTGTTTTTTTAATTGTTGTTTTATGCAATTGAAAAATCAGTTTTTTTCCCCACCAGAAACAAAGCACCAGTAAAAAACATTTTTGATGTTTTATGTTACTAAGACTACTTGTTCAAGCATTTCCTGTCATCAGTCACTTTGTGATCTCATCATGTTGAGAACAGAGAATGTTCTGCTCCAGTTGACCAAGCACACGGAAGGACTGGACTTTGGAAATGGAGCCAAACCATGGCGGTGCCCGGATGTGTAAATGTGCATAAATAATTTCACTCTGCAGTTGCATATGTGACGAATAAAGCACCATTGAACCTTTGAACAATTGTTGCAATTCCCCATAAAACGCCATAGTTCTACCCGAAAGATATACCCACAGGATATATAAAATACTCTTCTACTCCCTCATTATTGTGGACCTCCATATGTCGGATTTTGGTTACAGTGGACAAAGTCTGTTGTGACTGAGGACCCCATTCATATTGGCAACAAAAGGACCAAGTTTGTTGTTTTATGGAATGAAATGATGGTCATGAAATTACAGTAGGTCAACTTTTTATTTATTTATTTACAAAATGTGAATTATCATTAGCCAGTTGCTGAAATCTTTCACGAATGCTCCCTGACACCCTGTAAGGCAGCCAACAGTTAGCTGGTTTAATGCAGGGAGAAATGTGTAAAGATGCAGCTGTAATTACCCATCCTAGAACATAAAGGTTTGTTTTAACCATTTTGAAACTAGTTATATTAATTGTTAATTGCTGGAGCATAAAGGCCACTCGCCCTTGCCTGTACCATCTCTTTGTAAGAACTATCCAATTAGTACTGTCCTTTCCATTGAGCCCTAGAAATATACTGTCTTTGGGTTCAATATATAAAGCAAATTTAAGCTAAGTTACTATTAAATCTGCTTCCATCATCTTTTGAGGCAGTGTATTTCTGATATGATATGATATTTCTGATATGGCCGATTAAAAAACTTTCCTCTTTACATCTCAAGTTCTTTTGCCAGTTGTCTTACATTTGTTGCCGTTGGCTAGTGGCCGTCCGTCACCAGAACAGTTCCGTGTATTTACTATATGAAAACTCTTCATGTTTTCAAGGTTGTTAATGAAACTAGGATGTGAGGCTCAAAGACTGAGACAGCTGTGGTATCATCTTGTACCTTCCACACTGCCCAGACCATTAATGGGTTGCTGAAACCATCGGAATAGAATGTGATAGGTGTAAAGAAGTGTTATCGACACATCGTAACTTTACTTCATTTATTCATACTGCAGCATTACAGAAGGCACTGGCTGTACGTGGTCTATCACAGGAACTAGAGAGCGATATGTGGGTGGGGAGGTTGTAATTATACTTGTGATATCGGGAGTGGTTAGTAGTGATGAGGTAACTATATTAAAGGCACATGCATATCTCATCTACATCCTTCCCCTTGGAAACGAAAGGCAAACACAATAGTGACAGGGCGACCACGTCTCATGCACTAGAACAGTTAAGCAAAATCACCATATCGGACAGGCGCTTGACAACACGTCCCGACCGGATTCGCATCTCGCCATCCTCCCTTCCGGCAGGAAGAAGTGGCACAGGTGAGGACCGACGAACTGGAACGGGGGAACCGGGAGGGGACGGAGAAGACAAGGGCAGAAAGGCAGGAGGAGATGAGGGTTCAGCAGCGGGCAGTGCGCGGGTAGGCGAGTGAGGACTAGCCGGAGAAGGATGGGACGGAAGGAGAGGAGAGGGTAGAGATCGTGGCATGCGAGCGGGCAGAGCAACGCCCGGGTGCTGAAACTGCTGCGGGGGAACAAAAGGATCAGCGGGAGGCGGTCGCGGCTCATTGATGAGCCGCAGGTGTTGGCGGGACCGGCGGTAAATGGTTCCCGCATGGTCGACGAGATAGGACCTAGGCGACCCAGCAGAGCCGACGACAGTAGCGAGCTTGGAGTGACCGGAGGGGGTCTGCATGCGTACGATCTGTCCGGGGAAGAGGCGCGGCAGTGGGAGGCAGGACCTGTCATGGGAACGCTTCTGAACATCGTGCCTAAAGGCAATGCGTTCCTGAACAGCAGCAGGCTTGAGGACAGAGGGTATGAGGGAGCGCTGGGTCACCGGGATCGGGGGTCTGGTAGCGCGAGACATGAGCCGCTGAGCAGGGGAGCCCATGTTAGGGTCGCGGGAGATGTTGCGGAGGTTGAGGAGGGCCAGATAGAAGTCGGAATTGGACAAGCGACATTGTTCCAGCAAGTTCTTTGCACTGCGGACGGCGCGCTCAGCCAGACCGTTGCTTTGCGGGTACTCAGGGCTACTGGTGAAGTGGCGAAAGTTCCATCTGGATGCGAAAGCTTTAAACTCAGAGCTCATGAATTGGCTGCCATTGTCCGACTGCAGGCTGGCCGGGGTGCCAAAAGTGCAAAAATGATGGCCCAACTTGTCGACAACGGCCGCAGAGGTGAGGGAGTGCAGCTGGTCGACCTCGAACCAGCTGGAGTAGGAGTCGACGACGACCAGGAAGTGTTTGCCCCACCACTCGAAAATGTCAACGGCAACCGCCATCCAGGGCAGTTCGGGGGCAGGCTGCTGCAGGAGCGGCTGTCACTGCTGGTGGGGGGCGAGACTGTTGCAGGTGGAACATGAGGAGACCCTCTCCCGGATGTATTGGGCCATACCAGGCCAGTAGAACTGGCTCTGGGCCAGTAGAAGGTGGCTTCGGCCCCAGGATGACCGCGGCGAGCGACCTGAAAATAGTGGTCGTACAGCGCAGCAGGCACGACCACCTTGTGACCCTTCACCTCCACGCCGTCGTGTAGTACGAGCTCATCATGGACCAGGAAGTAGGGCACGGCACGAGCCGGCAAAGCGGAACGGCGGTCGGGCCAGCCCCGCTGGGTGATGGCAGAAAGCTGTTGCAGGGCAGGATCATTGGCAGTGTGTTCAACCAGGGATTTCATCTGCTGTGAAGGGACAATATTTACATGGAGCACCAACAGGTCAGACAATTCATAGGGGTGTCGATCGGTGGATGTTAGCGGGGCACGGGACAACGTGTCGGCCACGAACATGTCCTTGCCCTTACGATAAACCACGTCGAAAGTGAAGCGCTGGAGCTGCAGCATCATGCGCTGCAGGCGGGATGAGGCAACATGGATCGATTTATTGAGAATGGTGACAAGCGGCTGGTGATCAGTTTCAATGGTGAAAGTGTTGCCCAGGATGTAGTCCTTGAATTTGGAGCAGGCAAACACCACGGCCAGTAGCTCCTTCTCGATCTGCGCGTAGTGTTGTTCGGCAGCGGTCATGGTGCGGGACGCGAAGGAGACAGGCAGCTGCAGGCCGTCATGGAGCTGTAGGCAAGCGGCACCGAGCCCGAACCGAGAGGCGTCGCAGGTGAGGATAATGGGACGCTGCAGGTCAAAAAACGTGAGTGTGGGGGTACTGATTAGCTTGGATTTAAGGATGTCGAAGGCTTTCTGGTGTTGGGGGAACCAAGCCCAGGCCGTGTCCTTCTTTATCAACTCCCTCAGGGGTGCGCTGAGCTCGCTGAGGTCGGGGATGAACTTCCCCAGGTAGGTTACCATGCCTAGGAAGCGTTGCAGGCTGGGCACATCAGTTGGAGAAGACATCCCGGAGATGGCAGCCGTTTTCTGTGGGTCGGGTTTCAGCCCCGAGGCAGTGAATACATGCCCAACATATGTGACCTCCGGGATGCGGAATTGGCACTTCTTGGGGTTCAGTTTCAAGTTGATTTTCCGGGCCCGGTCTAGGACTTGGCGGAGGTGGAAGTCGTGTTCGGCGACATCCTTACCGTAGACCAGAATGTCGTCAATGATGATGGCGCACGGTAGACCAGTAAACAGCTGCTCCATTGTCCGTTGGAACACCTCGCTTGCAGAGTTGATTCCGAATGGCATTCGGAGGAACCGAAATCTGCCGAAGGGGGTGCTGAAAGTTGTCAAGATGGAGGACTGCTCATCAAATGGTATCTGCCAGAAGGAGCTCTTGGCATCGAGGACAGAAAAGATTGTGGCCGGACCAACCTGTGCAGCGACGTCCTCTACTGTTCTCATAGGGTAGTGCGGGCGTTTAATGGCCAGGTTGAGGTCTTTGGGGTTGATGCAAATGCGTATTTCGCTTTTGTCCTTTTTCGCGGCAACAACCATGGTGGAGACCCACCTGGTGGGATCACTGACCGCCTTTAGGATGTCCATTTTTACCATGCTGTGCAGCGTCGATTCTACTTTGTCCTTCATGGCGAAGGAGACACGGTGTGGCGCACGGACCACTGGCTCGACCTTGCGGTCGACTACAATCTTGTAGCTGCAGGGCAGCTTGCCCAGCTCGTCATCAAAGCGGTCAGGGTATTCAGTCAACGGGTCCATGAGGGCCTGCACCTGGTGGATGTCACGGTGGAAGGAGACCAGGCCCAAGTCCTGGCATGCTCGGATGCTCAACAGGGTAATGCATTTTCGATCGAGGAGATAGAAAGTGAGGGGCTGAGAGGTCTCCAGTATCTTGCAGCGCAGAGTTGCCTTTCCCACAGGAATAAGCACCCCTCCCCCATAAGCATGCAAAGTTGAGCAATCAGAAAAAACCTTCTCATTCGTCCTTATCTTTGCGAAGAGGCTTGTTGACATAACATTTGCAACAGCTCCGGTATCAATCTTAGCAGTGAAGGTCGAGTTGTTCACAGTTACTCGGGATCGGCATGCCACAGCAAAGTGGTTGAGTTTCTTGCAGTTGTTGCACGTTTTACCCAAAGCAGGGCATACATTGTATTGATGAGTGGCAAAGTTACAATTGGGACACCTTTGCCGGGCACGTCCCCGGGTGCAGTGCCGGACCCCGGGGCGCGTCCCCCTAGAGCAGTGCCGGAGCCCGGGGGCCGTGGTGTGATCGGGTTCAGCCGACGGCTGGTAGCGCTGGCAAAGTTAATGTCGTGATCAGCTGGTGACACCGCCGAGGTGACAGCTTCGGCTAAACGACAGGAGTGCATTGCCTCGTTAAAAGTCAGATCAGCCCAGCGCAAAAGTTCAGCCCTTAGCTTTTCGTCGCGGAGACCGTAAACCAGAAGGTCCCTGGTCAGCTCCTCGGGGGTCAGCGTGTCAAGGCGGCACCACCTGGCCAGGTGTCGCAGCGCAGTGACATAGTTCTCGGCGGATTCGCCGGGGTTCTGCCGCCGCCCGAACAGTTTAAAACGTTCTAAAATGCAGTTTGATGGAATGTCGCAAATCACGGTAAACTTAGCCAACAAACATACCGGGTCCCGAGGAGATTCACCCGCAGCGTAGACGAAGAAGTCTGACCGAGCCAGGGCATCTGGACCAGCCAAGTTGAGAAGCAGAGATGCTTTAAGCTCTGGGGTGGCGGCAGGATGAGCGATAGTGACATAGTGGTCAAAGTCACGTCTGAAAACATCCCACTTCTGACACCATGTAAAGAAGTGTTATCGACACATCGTAACTTTACTTCATTTATTCATATTGCAGCATTACAGAAGGCACTAGCTGTACGTGGTCTATCACAGGAACTAGAGAGCGATATGTGGGTGCGGAGGTTGTAATTACACTTGTGATATGGGGAGTGGTTAGTAGTGATGAGGTAACTATATTAAAGGCACATGCATATCTCATCTACAATAGGTTTGAACAGGGACTTATTTACGGTATTCGTCCTCTTTTCTCCTCTGACAGCACTGGTCTGATAAGGACAGGGGGGAGGTGGGAGCAGATGGCTGGTTTCTGGCTGTCTGTTTCTCTTCTACCTCATTTGGGCATTTTATTTCCAAAATGTTAATCCAGATAATGATTATAGTGTGCAGGAACGAACTGCAGATGCTAGTTTGTACCGAAGACCTGTACGACCTTGGAGTGTGGGAGGAAACCGGTGCACCCGGAGAAAAGCCACACGGTCACGAGGAGAACGTACAAAATTCGCAGAGACAGCTTCCGAAGTCAGGATCGAACATGGGTCTCTGGTGCTGTAAGGCAGCAACTCTACCAATGTGCCACAATGCCCCTCTCAGGCACTGACCTGAAACATTGTCCATCCATTTCCCGCCATATATGCTGCCTGACCCGTTGATTTCCTCTAGCACTTTTGTTTTTTGCTGAAGAATAAAAAGTAACCCTATTTAGATATTGCTGAACAATTTTGGAAAGAATGAATAATCCTCAAGGTAAGAAAAAAGATGAACCAGAGGGATTGAACAAGAGGGAATGCATATTGAACAAGAGGGAATGCATGCATAAAATCTTTCCCTTTGTGCAGATGTCTCTGTTAGATCAGCCTTATCAGTATGCTATTCATCAGAAAGCACTTCCCCAAATCTCTACAGTCCCTGTGGTTCAAAGTTAATTTGCTTCAGAAAGCATTCTGAATGGCATTGGCGATTAAAATGGCCAAGTTCACCATTCTGATCTGCTCTCCAGGGGAGGCTAGTGGGGTATAGACTTTGATGAGAAAGTAATCATTAATTCATTTTGAAATAATATTCATGCAAGCACTGTTGCATGCCTGCTCAGTTTGAAAGGGACAAAGAAATATTCAAAATTTGTGTGCTAATAAGATTGAGAAGCAGATGCATCTGTATCAAACCACTGAACTCCAGACAAGGAAGTCTTCATAGGCTATCCTTGTATTTCATTTGACCATTTAGTTGGTTACTTTGACCATTTGTTAATTTAAAGTGGCCGTTGGGGTTGGAGATGTTGTCAATTTGTTTCTGCTCCTGATATTAAATATATTCAGTCAAGGGAAACATTGAGAATATCTAATTCAGTATTCAGTAATTCAGTATCTTACTTCCTTTATCCCTCACTGTTTTTTCAACCCATTAGTCTTTAATCCTTCCACTTTCTTTCTGGTTTCTCCCTCCCACTTGCCCATCTGTCCAACTCTGCTGAAAGACTTGCATAACCTCAGGCCAATACAACTACCCCTAGTCTTCTTCACAGTCTTCTGAATGGGAGTTGCTGACAAATTGTAACCAATTCCACCTTGGGACTGTTGGTAAATTGGAATTTGGTACTGGCAACACTGACAAGAAAAACCCTTAATTTTACTTCGGAGTCACGTGAGTGACTACGTGAAGAGCCCGTCCAGCACGCATGCGCGACATTAGCGTTCACGCAGTGCAACAGCGACGACCGGGAGTACAGGCGCTCCCACTACAAGTCGGTGGGAGCCGCATGGGAAGGCTCATGGACCAAATGCTCCAGCGAGACTTGCTTCGGGAGCTGGAGCAGTCTCGCCAAGTGAACTCAGGCACTCCCACATCAGTGCTCTACAATGCACTGGCCATTGCTTTCCCCTCAGCCGAGGGCAGTGTTGGCGACCAGGGCTGGGCTGGTCAGGAACAGGGGTCATTGGCTGAAGATGTCGGGAGTACGCTTGGGGTACAGGATCAGGAAGAGCTGCTGGGTGTGGAGATTCGCTACGTGGTTACACCACGAGCAGGGCGGCCGTTCCAGCCAAAACTGGCGGCCAGCATTAGCCACCTGTCCCTCAAACCCCTACAAGACAGGTACTTAATGAGGCACTAGAGCAGGAAAACTGCAGTTCGCTCAATGTACCGGCTGTTAACAGCCAAATCTGGGGGAGGTATGTGGGACAGAGTATCCGGAACCAGGAGCTAAAATCCTCAAGCTCCTGACGACAGGGATAACAGCCTATGCTCGTTCCGTGGATGGGGTGGATATGACCACAAACCAGCAAGACACTCTGGCTCTGCTGTGCAACACCCAACATGAGATAAACAACCTCCGCAAGGAGAGAATAAGACCTGCCCTCAATCGCAGGTATGCAGGACTGTGTAAAACACTGGCCTCAGAGCCGCAGATCCTGTTATTTGGAAAGGCAAGTGAAAGACCTGGAGGAAGAGTCCAAAGCATTTGGCCTCATGAGGGCAGACCCCGGAACGAGCAGACCCACACTAAAAACCAGACAGCAGTACCCCACCGCGTCCACCAGTCGACGTCAAATTTATGGGACTGGTGAAAGCTCGGGGTCCGCATACTATCCCCGAAAGCCTTTTTAGGCCAGGGCCCAGAGCGGACCCCATGGAAAATGCGCCACCCCCAATCAGCAGTACATCCAGCAGTACAACGACGGATGAACAAACCGAAGAAAGCAACACTACCATAACTATGGAGGTAGGTGGGTCTGGTTCCTAACAGCATGTAAAAGTGGGGGAACTGTACTAACAGGGGGGAGATTACACCTGTTCATTGAAGCATGGAGGTCTATCACGAATGATAGTTATATACTTAACAGTATTCGTGGATACAAAATAGAGTTCATTCAAGAAAACATGCCACCAGTTCAGCACGTACCACAAAGGGTCTTTACCCTCTCAGTCAAAGAAACTAGAGGGATAAGCAGAACTGGTGAGGTTACTTACAAAGGGTATCATTGAGAAATCCAAACATGAACCTTTGGAATTTGTCTCAACTATATTTACGAGACACAAAAAATATGGTGGATGTGAAATTCATCATTGACTTAAAGGCCTGTCTCACGAGTCTGCGGTCATTGGCGGCGAAACGGGAAGAATCTGCCACCATAGACCGCGCACTTGTGAGAACGTACAATTCCGGGGCCGTGCGGCGGTGTTCCCAACACCGCACGGTGCTAAAATAAAATCGACAATGTTGAAAACTATATACTCACCGCACAACCTCCACCCGCCGCCAGTGTGGCTCGAGCGCCGTGCGTCAAACCTCCACTGCCACAGCCTCCGCCAGTGAGGCACGTGTGCTGCACGGCCGCAGGCACAGCCACCGCTACAGCGCCGCGATCAGGATGGCCACCGCCACAGCCGCCGCTCGTGAGTCACGTGCGGCGGGCCGACGTCATCGCAGTCAGCCCGCCCTTTTTTTTACTTACCGCAAGCACGTGGGACCTGCCGTGTTTGAATTACTCGGACCCCGCGCAGCATCCGTGCGGCGCTCCGGTGAATAGGCTCGCCGCTCTCGCCATTGCCGCGCGGTCCCCGCTACCGGCGACGCCGCGCTTCACCGCCGATGACCGCAAACAGGTAAGACAGAGCCTTTAACCTCACTAAATACCTTTGTTAAGTATGTACATTTCAAAATGGAAACATTTGTAACTGCCAAACAACTGATTTCCAAAGGATACTTTATGGCAAGCATTGATTTAAAAGATGCCTACTATTCAGTACCCATTCATAAGGGTCATCGCAGATACCTGAAATTTACCTGGATGGGGCAACTATGGCAGTATAAAGCGTTGCCTAATGGGTTGACATCAGCCCTAGACTATTTACCAAGATATTAAAACCAGCCTTGGCAACATTAAGGAAACAAAGACATATTGTCATGGCATATCTTGATGATATCCTAATAGTAGGCAAAACCATGGAGTTGGCTAAATCAGCTGCATTAGCTACCAAACAATTGTTTGAAACCCTGGGATTTGTCATACATCCAGATAAATCTAAGTTAACGCCATCCACAACTATGGACTATCTGGGATTCACAATTAACTCAATCCACATGTCTGCAACAATTTAATGGTAAGCAATCGACCAACCATCCGACAAGGGGCAAGAGTAATTGGCAAAATGGTAGCAGCATTTCCAGCTACATAATTTGGACCCCTGCACTATCAGCACCTACAAAGGGCAAAAGTACAGGCGTTGAAACGACATGCAGGTCACTTTGACCGAACCATGAAACTACCCATTGAAGCAATATCAGAGTTACAATGGTGGATATAACACATTTGGCATAGTTCCAGCCCTATCATCATCAATAACCCAACATTAACTATACAAACAGATGCCAGTGCTCAAGGCTGGGGAGCAACTAATACCATATGCAGCACAGGTGGTAGATGGACTAACCTAGAATCATCTTTACTACAAACACTGGGCATAAATTATTTGGAAATGTTGGGTGCGTTTTATGGTTTTAAAGCATATTCTAGGAATATGCACCATTTGCATGTTCATTTACAAATTGATAATATCACGGTGGTGGCCTATATTAACCATATGGGCGGAATAAAATCGATATCATGTGACAATTTGGTCAACACAATCTGGTAATGGTGGGTCGATAGACATATTTGGCTATCAGCAACTTACCTACCAGGTAAGCTAAATACAGTGCCAGGTCACGCAAATTCAATGATAAACACCGAATGGATGTTAAATCCTAGAGCTTTTCCTAAAATTACAAACCAATATGGCACACCAGATATCGATCTCTTTGCATCCAGACTAAATCACCACGTACCAATGTATGTCCCTTGGGAACCACACCCTGAGGCAGCAGCGATAGATGCATTCGCGCTGAACTGGGGGACCTATTTCTTCTATGCCTTTCCCCCCTTCTGCCTTAATCTGTAGGGTACTACGCAAAATACAGATGGACTCTGCTTCAGGTATTTTGATAGTACCAACTGGCCTACACAGCCATGGTTCCCAGTGGTCCTCGACATGGTCATCGAAACTCCTATGACCTTTCCCAGTAGCCCAGACCTATTGACGCAACTTGTATCAGGCATAAGTCATCCATGCCATGACAAAATTAACCTACTGGGTTGCAGATTATCAAAAGACCACTGCTGGGACTGGGATTGTCTGACAGGACCATCAACATGATGACACCGTATGTCCACCAGGAAACAATACCTATCGAGCATCAGGAAGTGGGAAAGATACTGCTCGACTACTGGGACAACGTACTCATCTGCAACCATAACCAATGTACTGGAGTTCCTGGGGGGCCTTCACCATAATGAAGGATTGAGCTACAGCGCCATCAATACTGCCAGACGTGCGCTGTCAGCCTACTTAAAACAGGTGCCAGGACAACAGGCCATACGGTCTCACCCGCTGGTGATCAAACTCATGAGGAGTATCGTCAACTCCAACCCTCTTAGACCTAGGTATACCCAAATTTGGGATGTCAGTATGGTCCTGACATACCTAAGGGGATGGTCCCCAGCCAGGTCTCTCACCCTGGAAAAGCTAACCCTGAAAACGGTCATGCTGATGCCACTAGTCTCAGCACAAAGAGTCCAGTCCCTCCACTTACTGCAACTGGACAACATGGTTATAACACCAGACCGGGTCTCATTCACCATTCAGGAGCTGCTAAAGCAGAGCAGGCCAGGAACTTGAGTCCTAGTTATGGATTTCCGGGCATACCCACCTGACCTACGGTTGTGTGTCATGACTCACTTATTCACTTACATCAACACAACAAGAGATTCTTGAGGGAGAAAAAAGAAAAAGAAAAAAAAAAGCCTTATGGGTCAGCCACAAGAAACCTCATGGTTGGGTGTCGAGCCAAACCATCTCAAGATGGCTCAAGCAGGTACTGGGAGCTGCTGGAGTAGATACTGATGTATATACATCTCACTCCACCAGGGCAGCATCCACATCGGCGGCTAAAAGAATGAACATGGAGAAAACGTTCCAAACGTTCTACAACAAGCCGCCTGCAGAACCTGTGTTATTTGCAGAAAGAGTTTTAGAATCTGCAAAAATATATAATTTAAGCCCGGGGGAGCATTTTGTCTTTTGTTATTGTTTAATAGATACCATTATTGTTTACAAACAGATTATGGTTGATTACGATAACATACTTCCTCCCTTGAATGACTTCGGCAGCGAGTGAAGTATGAACTGTTACACGGTTTGAAATCACAGAGCTTTAAAATCTTCACGTAGTCACTCACGTGACTCCGAAGTAAAATAGTAAGATTAAACGAGAACTTACCAGTTTGAAGTTTGACCTGTATTTTATGAGGAGTTACGATGAGGGATTACGTGCCCTCCGCTCCCACCCTCAATTATAGATCAACTGGTATCTTAGTTCTCCTTTTCTTTACTATGTTTATTTCAATTATTGTGTTTCCTGTGATTCCACACCGCTGCTTTGAAGAATGTCGCGCATGCGTGCTGGACGGGCTCTTCACGTAATCCCTCATCGTAACTCCTCATAAAATACAGATCAAACTTCAAACTGGTAAGTTCTCGTTTAATCTTACTATTTCTGTAGGAAGGCTTCCATTTGCCAGTCAGGAATAGAAATTGATGCAGGAATAAACAATGGCCTGTAATAACAGCGGATAATGTGTTGACAATCCCCCCAAAAACTTGGTAAGCTGGATAACTAAAATAAAAACAGAAACTGATGGAAACTCTACAGAGGTCAGGCAGAATCCATGAAAGAAGTAAAGGGCCTGTCCCACTTGGACGACCTAATCTGCGAGTTTAGAAGAGTTTGCCCTTGACTCAAACTCGCAGCATGGTCGACACGAGGTCCTAGGAGATCGTATGAGGTCGCTGGAACTCTCCTTCATGCTCGAGGGATGTTCCCGAATACTCGTGGCCTCAGCTAGGTCGCGGATTTTCAGCATATTGAAACATTTTTACGAGTAAAATTTGGTCGGCATGGCTCTTTTGAACGTCATGCAGTGGAGTGGGGTCGCTATTTGGTTACAGGCAGTCGAGGGCAGCCGTAGGCAATCTCCTTTGCTGACTGGGCATTTTGATTGGCTCACTGGAGTTTTCAGGACCCAGGAAGACCTGCCGGTAGGTAAAGTGCCCGCTAAACTTTAATAAACTTCTTAAAAGTGTCTCCACTCCTTCTCCCCCCCCCCCTTCTCCCCCCTTCTCTCCCCTTCTCTCCCCTTCTCTCCCCTTCTGCCCCCCTTCTCTTCCCCTTCTCTCCCCCTTCTCTCCCCCTTCTCTCCCCTTCTCTCCCCTTCTCTCCCCTTCTCTCCCCTTCTCCCCCCTTCTCTCCCCTTCTCTCCCCTTCTCTCCCCTCTTCTGCCCCCCTTCTCTCCCCCTTCTCTCCCCCTTCTCTCCCCCTTCTCTCCCCTTCTCTCCCCCTTCTCTCCCCCTTCTCTCCCCCTTCTCTCCCCTTCTCTCCCCTTCTCTCCCCTTCTCTCCCCTTCTCCCCCCTTCTCTCCCCTTCTCTCCCCTTCTCTCCCCTCTTCTGCCCCCCTTCTCTCCCCCTTCTCTCCCCCTTCTCTCCCCCTTCTCTCCCCCTTCTCTCTCCTGCTCCCCCACCTCCGCACTCTCTAAAGGACTTACCTTACACTGTGCAGCCATTTTACCTTCTTCTTCATCGCACAGACAGCGCTCCTCCGCTTTCCCTGCCCCTGCCTTCGCGATGTGTTTGTGTGTGTGTGTGTGTGTGTGCGTGTGTGCGCGGTCGGTCGATCCAGCTCGCGGTTTCAAAGCGGACGGTTGATCCAGCTCGAGGCTTTCCAGGCGAGTGCCCTCGAGCTGGAAGGTCGAAGACACTCTTTTTAACTCGCCGATTAGGTCGCCCAAGTGGGACAGCCCCTTTAATAGTTCCATTTGAACTCCTTTCATCAGAACTGGAATATGTATGTGATTTATTTTGTTTCTATTCATTTTTTATCTTTCCCTTTCCCTTCTCCACAACCCCACCTCAAATAAGTTTAGCATTTGTCTTATTCTCATTAGCACATATGACTTTAGACTTTAAGACCTTAGAGATACAATGCGGAAACAGATTATTTGGTCCACCGAGCCCGTGCTGACCTGCGATCGCCCCGTACACTAACACTATCCTACACGCACTAGGGACAATTTACAATTTTACCCAAGCCAAGTAACCTACAAACCTGTACGTCTTTGGAGTGTGGGAGGAAACCGGAGCACCTGGAGAAAACCAACGTGGTCACAGGGAGAACGTACAAACTTTTACAAACGAGGAGCACATTGTTTACACAAAGGTTGCTGGGTATATGGAACGAGTTGCCGGAGGAGGTTGTAGAGGCAGGTACCATCACAGCATTTAAAAAAACATTTGGACGGGTACATGGATAGAATAGGTTTAGAGGGATATGGGCCAAACGCAGACAGGTGGGACTAGTATAGATGGGATACGTTGGGCGGCGTGGGCATGTTGGGCCGAAGAGCCTGTTTCCATACTGTATGAGGCATGTTACAAAATCTGCATCATAAGAAGACTTCTTAGTTCATTACTTTGAAACATTACCTCCTAAATCACAGATTACCTTGCTAGGGGGAAAAAACAAACATGTTTTACTTGCTCATAAAACAGTGTTTTATAGTGTACTAAAATTGGTTTTGTACAATCTACATGCAAGTTGGCAGTTCGCCTGAGTATGAGTAGTACCTCACTAGAGGAAAGGTAGTAATTAATATATGTTGTTCTGTGGAACGTGTGGGGACCAAATCCACACCAGCTTATTCAGTCAAATTCTCACCTGATGTGAAATTGTGAACCTAAAGCCGTGTTTTTTTTGTTGCATTTCCTCAAGATTAGAAAGTGACTGGAGGCAATATAAACATTTTTTACTTCATTTATATGCAATTGGTTTTTATGCAGATATTCATGTTGATGCAAATAAAGCAGCTGAGCAGACACACAATGACACGGCACTGGGAATTCAAAGAGAAACTCATTACTGTTTGCCCAGCTGTACCTGGGATGTTCTGCAAATCTCCATCTCTTTAAGGAACGCTGCCAGCCTTCTGGCAACACCATCCAGCTAGGATCAGATACAGAATTCTGCATCATCTGCTATTTAAAAAAAAATTGAAATGGAAAGAGGTGCATTGTGTTATAGGAACCCAAGTGCTTCAGTTTTAAGGAACACAGCACAGTAGCCTGGGGGAAATGCAAATAAACGTGGTGAATTTAAAATGCAGGAAGGATCTGCAGGTGCTGGTTTAAACCGGAGATAGATTAAAAATGCTGGAGTTACTCAGGCAGCATCTCTGGAGAGGAGGAATGGATCTCTGGAGAGGAGGAATGGGTGACATTTTGGGTCGAGACCCTTCTTCAGACTAGAGTCTGGGGAAAGGGAAATGAGAGATATAGATGGTGATGTACAGAGATATAGAACAAATGAATTAAAGATATGCTAAAAACTAATGACGTAAAAGGAAACAGGCCATCGTTAGCTGTTTGCTCGTTGAATTTTAATATGCCCTGCACTTTCCACAATGCAAGCCTGTAAACTTGACCCTGTCGATTTTACGGTGGTGGTCCCATCCCAATATCATTTCATATAAACTTGCAGCAAGCGCATAACAATTATGTGCAGGTTTCCCTCTCAAGAGAGGGCATCAGTCAGAATCTGCAGTGGTGGCTCAGAATCTTTCTGCCCGGGTAGAAATGTCAAATACTACAGGGCATAAGCTTCAAGGCTAGATGGGGGAAGTGTAAAGGAGATGTGTGGGGCAATTTTATTTTTGCTAAGTGAATGGTTGGTGCTTGTACATGTTGCTAAAGCTGATGGTGGAAGCATTTATGATAGTGGTGTTTAAGAGACATTTAGATAGGTGCATGAATATGCAGGGAATTGAGGGATATAGATTAGGTGAAGACAGAAGGGATTAATTGAATTTGGCATCATATTCAGCACTGACATTGAGGTGACATAGTGGCACAGCGGTAGAGTTGCTGCCTTACTGCGCTAGAGACCTGTGTTTGATCCTGACTACGGAGAATGGAGTTTGTACATTCTCTCCGTGAACACATGGGTTTTCTCTGAGTGCTCCGGTTTCCTCCCACCCTCCAAAGACATGCAGGTTTGAAGGTTGATTGGCTCCTGTTAATTGTAAAACTATCCCTAGTGTGTGTGTGTAGGATAGTGCTGGTGGTCGCTGGTCAACACGGACTCGGTGGCCTGAAGGGCTTGTTTCCACGCTGCACCTCAAGTCTAAAGACATTGTGGGCTGACATGCCTGTCCTTTGCTGTACTGTTCTATGTTCAATCTCTTTGCCTGCCTTTCTGTAGGCGTTGTATTGTTTTCTTGTGTTCTGTCATCCTGTCCAATCTGTTTCTGTTCATCTACTTTTGGCTTTACAAAGATTTCATCACTCCTCTGCTCAGCCCTCAGGACAAAACTGAGCACTGATCTTTGTTTTCTGCTGTCGAGCTACTAATCTCTGATCCTTGAACCTTGATGGAGATGATCAATACCTGGCACTTTGGTGCAGCGGGTATTTTTCTTTGAACCCCATGTGCTGTGGCAAAGATTACTTTTCTGCACAACAAAGGTTATTTTTCTCAAGAATTGAAATGTTTTGAGGAATTAAAAATGTCAAATTTTATTCTGTTTTCTTACTTTTTCCTGTTTCACTATTTTTTTGCCAGCTTTCAAGAGGGGCAAAGTTTAACGGAGAGGGTTAGAAGTTTCGTTACACAGATGGTGGTGAGCTCATAAGTTATCGGAGCAGAATTAAGGGTGGCACGGTGGCGCAGCAGTAGAGTTGCTGCCTTACAGCGCTTGCAGCACCGGAGACCCGGGTTCGATCCCGACTACAGGTACTGTCTGTACAGAGATTGTATGTTCTCCCCGTGACCTGCGAGGGTTTTCTCCGAGATCTTCGGTTTCCTCTCACACTCCAAAGATGTACAGGTATGTAGGTAAATTGGCTTGGTAAATGTAAAAATTGTCCCAAGTGTGTGTCGGAAAGTGTTAATATGTGGGGATCGCGGGTCGGCGTGGTAATGGTGGGCCAAAGGGCCTGTTTCCTCGCTGTATCTCTTAACTAAATTAAACTAAATTAGACCATTTGGCCCATCAAGTCTACTCCACCATTCAATCATCGTTGATCTATATTTCCCTTTCAACCACATTCTCCTGCCTTCTCCCTATAACCCCAGACACCCATACTAATCAAGAATCTGTCAATTTCTGCCTTAAAAATACCCAAATGACTGCCTGGATGAGTGCCTGGTTTGTGCTGCAGGGGTAGTGGTTGAAGCAGGTACAGTAGTGGCATTTAAAATACTTTTAGATAGGCATATGGATATGCAGGGAATGGAGGGATATGGATTATGTACAGGTAGGTAAGTGATGGTCTTGGCATCGTGCTCGTCACATTGTGGGCTGAAGGGCCTGTTTTAATGCTGCACTGTTTTACGTGCTATGTCTAGTTTAGTTTAGTTTAGTTTGAAGACACAGTGCGGAAACAGATCCTTCGGCCCACCGAGTCCGTGCCGACCAACCATCCCTGCACGCTAACACTATCCTACACACACTAGGGACAATTTAGAAGTTTACCAAGGCAATCAACCTGTGTCTGTACAAACCGGACCACCCAGAGAAAACTCACACAGGCCACAGGGAGAACATACAAACTTTGTACAGACAGCACCCGGAGTCCGCATCGAACCTGGGTCTCTGGCACTGTAAGGCAGCAACTCTACCGCTGCGCCACCGTGCTGCCCTGACTGTCTTCTCTCTCTTTGAAATTGACTTAACATTGTATTCATCAATTCACCGTCTTCCTCAGTTCTCCCCAATCATTAAGGAGCTGATCGCTTGTCCCATTATGAACCAATGCCTTGGTTGACCTGTTATGGGCCTGTCCCACTTAGGCGATTTCTCAGGCGACTGCTGGTGCCTGACAAGTTGCCGGCAGTCGCCTGAAAAACCGGAGCGGGGGACAGGGCAAGCAGGGGGAGCGGTGTCTGAGTGAAATTCACACGGTGCAAAGCCAATGTGATACAGACACACACCGCGATGAACAGGAAGGTTGGCGCTGTAATTAAGAAGCTAAAAAGCACTGTGTACGTCCTTTAAAAGAGGGGGGGGGAGAGGGGGAGAAGGGGGGGAGAAGGAGCGGAGACAACTTTTAAGAAGCCAGAGATACACGGCTGTGAAGCTCGGCGGACATTTAACATTACCGGTCGGTTATCCTTGCTTCTGAAAACTACTGCTTACGTTTTGTTTCCCAATGAGCCAATGAAATTCACTGGTCAGCACTGGCTACAACCTATGAGAACCTCCGAGAACCTCCTGGCAACCCACTAGGACCTCCTGGCGACCCACCTACGGTACGAGAATTCTCGCTACTCTCCATGGCGGCTTCATTCTAATCGGCGCTAATTTTTCAACATGTTGAAAAATTCACGGCGATCATAATGAGGCCGTGACTAGTTCCCAGAATGCGGGAACTCCTCACGACCATGAAGGCGACTCCCCGGCAACCACCCGCGAACATGTGGCAACCATGTGGAGACTGCATAGTCCCCTGCAGTCACCTAAAAAGTCGCCTAAGTGGGACAGGCCCATTACCTTTGCTGCTGCAATAACAACTTCTGTTACCAGCAAATGTGTGGGTATAACATTTTTGCGCTCACTGATACAGGAAAGTATTTACTGAGCCAGGGTTGCTGTGGGGCACTCTGCTCCTGCAAGTCACAGTTTAATGGATAACTTTGCAATGGAGTTATCGGGTGAGGTTGAGCAGGCTGGGACTTTCTTTCTTGCAGCGCAGGAGAATGAGAGGTGATCTTGTCGAGGTGTATAAGACCCTGAGAGGAATAGATGGGGTAAATGCACAGAGTCTTTTGCCAAGAATCGAGATCAAGAGGATATAGGTTTAAGGTGATGGGGGGGGGGGGGGGAGATTTCATAGGAACCTGAGGGGTGACTGTTTTACACAAAGGGTGGTGGGTGTATTGAACGAGCTGATGGAGGAGATAGTTGAGGCAGGTACTATCATAATGTTTAAGAAACATTTGGACAGGTACGTGGGCCAAGCGCAGGCGGGTGGGATTAGTGTAGATGGGCATGTAGTTCGGCGTGGGCAAGTTGGGCCGAAGGACCCGTTTCCACGCTGTATGACTCTATGAATCTAAAAAAACTGGCACAAGATGATTAACATTCTAGAATTGTTTATTATAGACAAGTTTGTGCATTTTTCAAACCGTAGTTTTAAATTATATTGTTTTGGCAGCATCTTTGGATGGTGTAGTAGAATTTGTAGTGTAATATTTACTCCATTTTGTTTCTCCTGCCACACTTGTGCAGGTAGAGCTGCTGCCTCACAGCGCTAGGGATCCGGGTTCGATCCTGACCAGCGTCTGTGTGGTGCTTGCACATTCGCCCTGTGACTGCCTAGGTTTCCTCTGGGTGCCCTAGTTCCCTCCAAGACCTGCAGGATTGTGGATTAATTGGCCTCTGTAAATTGCCACTAGATTGTAGAAAGTGGATGTGAAAGTGGATAATATAGAACTAATGTGAGCGGGTGATCGATGGTCAGCATGGACTCGATGGGCTGAAGGGCCTGCTTCCATTCTGTATCTCTAAACTAAACTAAACTAAACTTGGCATGATGATGTAATGAGGAGTGCTTCCAATATGTCTCCCTTTCCCCACAACACACAGGGTTCCCATTCATCGTGGGCTTCAGGGACTTTATCCAAATCTGTTCCATTTCTCTCAACACAGTTCCCATTGTTTTCTCTTTTGCAAGAACAATTATGAGGTTCTCCTCATGCTCACCATCCACCTGGCAAATCTTCATAGATGGACACAAAGTAACTCAGTGGGTCAGGCAGCATCTTTGGGAGAAAAATAAATGGGTGACGCTTTGAGTCGGGATCCCTCTTCAGACTGAATGTAAGGATGGGGGGGGGGGGGGGGTGGGGGGCAGTGGTGAAGAACTGAAGGCGGGAAAAGTCCAGGATCAATCAGGCCCGGCTACAAATGACCTCAGGCAGGACAGTACATGCTAGGTCCATTGTTGGCTAGGGAAGGTGTGATCTCAAGAGAAACACTTTGGAGGAGGGCCTGTATATATATCTCTAAAGTCTAAAGTCGCAAGTAAAGTATTTAATTTTATAAGACACCCTCAACTGCAGATTGTGTTTTTTTAAATGATGGCGTAGCAAATTCTTTCCATATACTTTTATTTTCTCCTTACTATGTAAGTCATTGGGGGCATATCCTCCCCAAGATTATGGAAGAACTCAGATAAGGACATGGACATTTTTAAACCAGGTTTGCTGGCTGCAACGGAAAAAACCCCAATCCACAAAGGAAGAACCAGTTTCGAACCTGTCTGTGGGCCTGGGCATTACACCACTATGCGAATGGTGTGAGCAGGAAAGGCTGAGACGGAGATAACGAGATTATCTTGGAAACACAAAGGAAGGTACCGAGCCTCAGCAGACGGTGGTAAACAGGCCAGCAGCAAAGACAATCACCATCGTGGATGACCCAACCATCGGGACAATGGGAGCCCATCTAGGCGATGGGATAACGATCAGGCTGAGGGATCATGACATCAGCAAACCCCTTATCATCGGAAGCCTATTGTTCATGCCAGATCGAAACTGGGAATCAACGAAAGACCCTTTTGTCCAGAGGACCACCTGGGGGGTTTCAAGGGAGAAACTCAGGGGTATAAAAAGCAAGAGTCAAGCCAGAACTCGCTCTCTTTTCTGCTCTGTTGGACGACTCCTGACCCTGCATCGATCTAGCTGTAAGTACCCCAGACGACCTGCTGAAGTTCCCGAAAATAGGATAGAGGTTGAGAGAAGAAGGGGAAAAGGGGGTGTATTTGTAAAATTGTGTAAAGTAAGTTTTACGACATGCCCGATAGTTTTCCTTCCATAGTCTTTGTTTAAAGCATAAGTTTAGCCACGTATTATGTTGTGTTGGTGAGATTCGATTTCTCATTGTTTAATAAAGCCTGTAAATTTTAGACTTGCTTTGAGTCCGTCTTGGTTTCTGTTTTCTCTTATCAGCACGCTCTGGTCAAGTCAACCTTTTATCATATCCCACCATAATTCCGAGGTCTAGAACCTAGGGGAACCCCTTTTTCGGGCAGTTGAGCCCGAAGTGGAGTAAAGGGAACCAAAACCCCTACAGAATGGCAACCGTGGCAGGACCTCGGTGGTTTGGGATATGTGATTTGCCAGAGGGGGTGAGAGAACGTAGCAAGATGGAGGAGAGAATCTCCTCTTATCTGTTTAAAAAGATCAATCTCACCAAACAATGGGTGGTAGCACTTTTGACAGCACAGCAGCCCGCAGCAGCTGCAGCAGATTGGATGGAAAGCAAAGGGTATAATAAAGGGCAGGAAAAGGCAGTTTGGCTAGCATGCCTATCACAGCAGGTAGCCAAAATGGAGAGACTGGTAGATAGTCTGGAAGAGCAACTGAGAAAAGCTAGGGCCAGCGCTGAGGAAAGCGCTAGAGATGGGGAAGGGCTAATAAGGAACTCAGTGAAGCCAGGCAGTGTATCTTGCAGGCTAGGGAGTCCCACAGAAATGCCCAGGAATTCCTCCAATGCCAGGCGGTAGAGGCAAAGGAGAGGGAACGGAACGCCCAGGAACTCCTGGCTCAGAGTACACAGAGGTACAGAGAGCTGGAGGGAAAGTTCCAAGATATCCAAGCAGCATACAGGGTGGCCCGTAGCGAGGTAGAGGATTGTGATCACGGGCCTTGCCAGGCAAGGATAGCGCAGCTGGAGGAGACCCAGTCCAAGACTAGGGGACGGGTTCACCTGGTAGGACTAGGGGGGTCCCCCAGGGACAGAGGGCTTCCCTCAGCAGATGATTTCCCAGGGGCAAAGGGGAATAGACCGCCTCCTGAGGTGGCAGGAATAGGTCCGGGTCGGCAGGTGGGGTTCAGGTTGTCCGGGGAGGGACAGGCCCAAGGAGGGGCAGGAGAGCACCCTCAGTTAGCGGCGTCTGCGCCATGTGTAGCACACCACAAGGTGGTGGGGTTACCGATCATGGTGGGAGAGCAGGGGGTAAAGGGGCAACAGCCCCGAGTAGGGCAGATGTGCCCGGTACGGCAAAGGAAATATGGTCCCCCGGTAGGGCAGGCAGATAGGGGGCCCCATAGAGAGTGATATCATCATTCCCCATGGGGCACACGTGCTGAGGGGGATGGTGGCTCACGTTCCCAGGTTAACCAGGGCGGGAGACCCGTCATTGCATTTTATTGAGGTGCAGCAGGCAGCCGACCTAACCGATTGCGATGAGGTAGAATGGGTAAAGCTACTACTGATGACCCTGGATTCCTACCTATGCAAGGCAGTGACCTCCAGGGAAGGGGGAAGCCCTGAAACATGGGTGACGGCACAGACGGCGGTTCTGGAGGCCATGGGGTTGAATCAGGGTAGTCCTTTCGCCAGGGTGGGGGAGACGAAGCAGCAGGCAGCTGAGTCCCCGGACATGTTCGCAGACAGACTGTGGGCAGTGTATGAGGGAGCGTGTGGGACGCCTTTAGATAGGCGGAATTTAGATGAGAGAACAGCCCACTGGCTGAAGACTCTGGTAGCGAATTGCCTCCCGCGAGTTAGGGCAAAGGCCGAGCACTGGTTCGACCCAGCGGCCCCAAACCTTAACGAGGCAGAGGTAATAAGGAAGCTCACCCTTGCGTATCGCAACGGGGAGAGAAGTGAGGAGAAGCCCTTTAAGGGCAAGGTGCACAATATAGCACCGGCACCCCCCAAAAGGAGGGAGTGGAAACAGGAAGGCAGCCGGACCTCTTCCGAGATGAGGCCGGTGTGCTACGGGTGTGGGAAGCCCGGGCAATACAAGAGGGAGTGCAGAAACCCAAGTAGAGCAGTGGAGGATAGGACCCCGGTAACAGCCGACCCAGCCCCGGAGGAGGGAGCGGCCGTGCCGGGAACAATAGATGTAAAAGATCTATTGGCCTATTTGCAGTCCAAGGCGGGAGGGTCCGGACAGGTAGCCATGGCAACAGGCAAGGGCGCGCCCGTATGCACACCCCCGGCACCTTTATGACTGCCCGCAAAACAGCCCACATTCCTATGCCCGTTAAAGTATGGCCCATGTGGGAGACCCTGGGTCAAGATGGAGGTCCAGGATGTGGTCTGGAGTTACCTGCTGGACACAGGTGCTTCCAGTACCATTGTCCACACAGACAATCCCCGTACATCCCCCCTATCTAGTGGGGCGCCCTATAGTCTTGTCGGTTTTACAGGAAACGAGAAGACATGGTTTTTCTCTGTTCCCTTGTCCATTCAATTAGGAGCACTCCAGGCGCAGTGGAAGTGCGTCCTGATGAGTTGGGAGCAGGAGGGAAAGGGGATACTAGGCGCCGACTTTATAGTGGCCCACCAGGTCCTGGTGGACCTGAGGAACCACTGTTTGTGGGGCATAGCAGGAGAAGGGGCTGAGAGAGAGAACGAGGTAATGGTCATCGAGGGGGCACCAGAGAGAGGGTCTCTGTGTGTCGTGAAGCCCAGAGAGGGGTACGATGTAGAGGCCCTAGTGAGGCAGACCCCGACAGAGTATCGAGGCCATGTTAAGCGAAATTTGGCCGCATTCGCTACTCACAAGCACGACTGTGGAAGGGTCACAGGAACAGAGGTCAGGAAAGACGGGGATCCCATGTCCCGACCGCAGAAACAGTATAGTTTTCCCCGAGAAGCGGAGGCCGACTTAGAAGTCGCCCTGAGTTCACTGGTTAAGCAAGGTGTTTTGAGGCCCATAGCCACCCACGTGAACTCACCGCTCTGGTCCGTACGGAAGCCAGACAATTCCTGGAGGGCCACGGTAGATTATAGGGTCCTGAATAAAAACATTCCGGCTTGCGCACCAACTGTGGCAGCCGTAGCAGACCTATTAGGGGAAATTCCGGCGTCTGCATCTGTATTTACGGTGCTAGACATCTCAAACGGTTTCTGGTCAATCCCGGTCAGGAAGGAAGACCAGTACAAATTTGCTTTCACATTCGAGGGGCAGCAGTACACGTGGAACTGTCTTCCCCAAGGGTTCCACAATAGCCCCAGCATTTTCCACCAATGTATGGCGGAATGTTTAAAGGAATTCAGTAAGCCCCACAAGATCGTCCAGTATGTGGATGATATTTTGCTATTCACGGACACCAGTGAGGAACATGGGCCCCTAGTAAACGAACTGCTGGAGCTGCTCTGTAAGAGCGGTTTAAAAGTAAATCCCAAGAAGGCACAGATAGGGTTACAAGAGGTAAAGTTCTTGGGACTGACCCTTAGGGCCAGAGAAAGGGGTATCGATACAGCAAGAAGGCAGGCAGTGCAGGAACTCCCAGTCCCAACGGATGTGGGGGGGTAAGGTTATTTCTGGGAGTCACGGGCTACTGCTGAGACTTTATAGAGGACTATGTCGCGAACGCAGCACCTCTGCTCCGGCTGCTACGCAAAGGGGTAGAGTGGGAGTGGGATGAGCAGTGCGAGTCGGCATTCGTCCATTTGAAGCGGGACCTGCAAAAGGCCCCAGCTCTGGGTGCCATCGACTACAAGGAGGAATTTTTCCTGGAGGTAGCCGCAGGCAGCGACGGCCCGGGCGCAGTGCTCCTCCAGGAATGGCATGGCAAGTTAAGGCCAGTGGTGTATTCCAAGGCACAGATATCCTGAAAGGGCAGGGAGAGGAGCCCGAGGTCGTGGTGCATATAGGTACCAATGACATAGGTAAAAAAAGAGAAGAGGTCCTGAAAGGAGAATTTAGGGAGTTAGGAGGGGAGTTAAAGAGAAGGACAGCAAAGGTAACAATCTCGGGATTACTGCCTGTGCCACGCGACAGTGAGAGTAGGAATGGAGCGAGGTGGAGGATAAATGCGTGGCTGAAGGACTGGTGCAGAAGGCAGGGATTCAAATTTCTGGATCATTGGGACCTCTTTTGTGGAAGGTTCGACCTGTACAAAAAGGATGGGTTGCACTTGAACCTGAGGGGGACCGATATCCTGGCGGGGAGATCTGCAAAGGCTACTGGGGAGACTTTAAACTAGAATGGTTGGGGGGAGGGACTCAAATAGAGAATGCTATTAGACAGTGTGTGAGGCAGGAGGCAGAGAAGGAAAGCACTCAGACCCAACATGTAGGGGGGAAAGAAGAAAACAATAATAAACAGAGAATAAGAGGTGGTGGGGTTCTTAAATGGGTGAGCAGAGAAACAGAGGGGTGTAAAATGCGGGCGGAAGCAATAGGTAGCAAGGTGAAAAGTAAAAGTGGCAGGCAGACAAATCCAGGGCAAAAATCAAAAAGGGCCACTTTTCAACATAATTGTATAAGGGGTAAGAGCGTTGTAAAAACAAGCCTGAAGGCTTTGTGTCTCAATGCAAGGAGCATTCGTAATAAGGTGGATGAGTTGAACGTGCAGATAGCAATTAATGATTATGATATAGTTGGGATCACGGAGACATGGCTCCAGGGTGACCAAGGTTGGGAGCTGAACATCCAGGGATATTCAATATTCAGGAGGGATAGAGAGAAAGGAAAAGGAGGTGGGGTAGCGTTGCTGGTTAGAGAGGAGATTAACGCAGTGGAAAGGAAGGACATTAGCTTGGAGGATGTGGAATCGGTATGGGTAGAGGTGCGAAACACTAAGGGGCAGAAAACGCTGGTGGGTGTTGTGTACAGGCCACCTAGCAGTAGTAGTGAAGTTGGGGATGGCATCAAACAGGAAATTAGAAATGCGTGCAACAAAGGCAAAACAGTTATAATGGGTGACTTCAATCTACATATAGATTGGGTGAATCAAATTGGCAGGGGTGCTGAGGAAGAGGATTTCTTGGAATGTATGCGGGATAGTTATCTAAACCAACATGTAGAGGACCAACGAGAGAGCAGGCTATTCTAGACTGGGTATTGAGTAATGAGGAAGGGTTAGTTAGCAGTCTTGTTGTGCGTGCCCCCTTGGGCAAGAGTGACCATAATATGGTTGAGTTCTTCATTAGGATGGAGAGTGACATTGTTAATTCAGAAACAACGGTTCTGAACTTAAAGAAAGGTAACTTTGAGGGTATGAGACGTGAATTGGCCAAGATTGACTGGCAATTGGTTCTAAAAGGTTTGACGGTGGATATGCAATTGAAGGCATTTAAAGACTGCATGGATGAACTACAAAAATTGTTCATCCCAGTTTGGCAAAAGAATAAATCAGGGAAGGTAGTGCATCCGTGGATAACAAGGGAAATCAGGGATAGTATCAAAGCAGAAGATGATGCGTACAAATTAGCCAGAAAAAGCAGCATACCAGAGGACTGGGAGAAATTCAGAGACCAGCAGAGGAGGACAAAGGGCTTAATAAGGAAAGGGAAAATAGATTATGAAAGGAAACTGGCAGGGAATATAAAAACTGACTGCAAAAGTTTTTATAGATATGTGAAGAGAAAGAGATTAGTAAAAACAAATGTAGGTCCCTTGCAGTCAGAAACAGGTGAATTGATCATGGGGAACAAGGATATGGTGGACCAATTGAATAACTACTTTGGTTCCGTCTTCACTAAGGAAGACATAAATAATCTGCCGGAAATAGCAGGGGGCCGCGGGTCAAAGGAGATGGAGGAACTGAGTGAATCCAGGTTAGTCGGGAAGTGGTGTTGGGTAAATTGAATGGATTAAAGGCCGATAAATCACCAGGGCCAGATAGGCTGCATCCCAGAGTACTTAAGGAAGTAGCTCCAGAAATAGTGGATGCATTAGTGATAATTTTTCAAAACTCTTTAGGTTCTGGAGTAGTTCCTGAGGATTGGAGGGTAGCAAACGTAACCCCACTTTTTAAGAAGGGAGGGAGAGAGAAAACGGGGAATTACAGACCAATTAGTCTAACATCGGTAGTGGGAAAACTGCTAGAGTCAGTTATTAAAGATGGGATAGCAGCACATTTGGAAAGTGGTGAAATCATTGGACAAAGTCAGCATGGATTTACGAAAGGTAAATCGTGTCTGACGAATCTTATAGAATTTTTCGAGGATGTAACTACTAGAGTGGATAGGGGAGAACCAGTGGATGTGTTGTATCTGGACTTTCAGAAGGCTTTCGACAAGGTACCACATAAGAAATTAGGTTACAAACTTAAATCACACGGTATTGGGGGTTCAGTATTGATGTGGATAGAGAACTGGCTGGCAAACAGGAAACAAAGAGTAGGAGTAAACGGGTCCTTTTCACAATGGCAGGCAGTGACTAGTAGGGTACCGCAAGGCTCAGTGCTGGGACCCCAGCTATTTACAATTTATATTAATGATCTGGACGAGGGAATTGAAAGCAACATCTCCAAGTTTGAGGATGACACTAAGCTGGGGGGCAGTGTTAGCTGTGAGGAGGATGCTAGGAGACTGCAAGGTGACTTGGATAGGCTGGGTGAGTGGGCAAATGTTTGGCAGATGCAGTATAATGTGGATAAATGTGAGGTTATCCACTTTGGTGGCAAAAACGGGAAGGCAGACTATTATCTAAATGGTGGCCGATTAGGAAATGGGGAGATGCAGCGAGACCTGGGTGTCATGGTACACCAGTCATTGAAAGTAGGCATGCAGGTGCAGCAGGCAGTGAAGAAAGCGAATGGTATGTTGGCCTTCATAGCAAGAGGATTTGAGTATAGGAGCAGCGAGGTTCTACTGCAGTTGTGCAGGGTCTTGGTGAGACCGCACCTGGAGTATTGCGTACAGTTTTGGTCTCCAAATCTGAGGAAGGACATTATAGCCATAGAGGGAGTGCAGAGAAGGTTCACCAGACTGATTCCTGGGATGTCAGGACTTTCATATGAAGAAAGACTGGATAGACTTGGCTTATACTCGCTAGAATTTAGGAGATTGAGAGGGGATCTTATAGAAACGTACAAAATTCTTATCGGGTTGGACAGGCTAGATGCAGGAAGATTGTTCCAGATGTTGGGGAAGTCCAGGACAAGGGGTCACAGCTTAAGGATAAGGGGGAAATCCTTTAAGACCGAGATGAGGAAAAACTTTTTCACACAGAGAGTGGTGAATCTCTGGAACTCTCTGCCACAGAGGGTAGTTGAGGCCAGTTCATTGGCTATATTTACGAGGGAGTTAGATGTGGCCCTTGTGGCTAAGGGGATCAGGGGGTATGGAGAGAAGGCAGGTACGGGATACTGAGTTGGATGATCAGCCATGATCATATTGAATGGCGGTGCAGGCTCGAAGGGCCGAATGGCCTACTCCTGCACCTATTTTCTATGTATCTATGTATTCCTCCAGAGTCCTCACAGAGGTAGAAAGGTCCTATTCAAACTGTGAGTGGCACCTGCTAGCCACATACTGGGCAGTGAGGAGGGTACAGGTCTTCATAAGAATGTCCCCCATCACCCTCCTGACCCACCATACCCCAACCCAGATGCTGCTGGACGGTCGGATTAAGAATGGGACCGTTAGAAGTGTGAGGATCACTCGCTGGACCCTTCTCCTTTCCAAAATGGCCTTACGAGTTGAGAGGCTAGGCGAGCCCAAGCTCGCAGCCAATTTGGTGTACCCAGGGGAGACACACCATTGCTCAGTGGAAGGGGTATGGGAGGTGGACTTTGGGCTTAGAGCAGGGTTACATCCCACGGGTAGGGAAATATACGTGGACGCGTCCAGTATCGTGTCCGAGGGCATAAGGCTCACGGGCTGTTGGATCTGGGACCCTGAGGCGGAGATAGCCCTAGCCCTTAAACTCACACATACGTTAAGCGCCCAGCAGGCCGAGCTGACGGCGGTAATGTACGTGGTCACCCATCCCGAGCGTTTCCCCCCTCCATACACCATTTGTTCGGACAGCATGTTCACATGCAATTCCTGCACGGAATATCTGGCCATCTGGTCCCGCCGAGGGTACACCTCATCGGACGGGAAGCCCCTCACCACTAAACCCCTATTAGAGAGGATTGTAGCAGCCGTAGGGAAGGGCGGGGATAGATATATCCATAAGGTGAAGGCCCATTCCAAAACGGAGCCACGAGGCGAGGGAAATCAGAGAGCGGATTGCTTGGCCAGGGAAGGAGCCAGGAGTGGGAAAGCATGGGACCCCTATGAGGAAGGACAGGTAGCTGCAGCCAGGGAGCAGCCTCGAGAAAAGGGGAGTGCGGGAGTGGTTTTGGCCCCGGACCTGACCACAGTCCAGGCCCAAGACCCCATTTTAAAGGATGCCTCAGCAGCCATTTGCAGGCAGGAGAAGATAGAGGGACCTTATGGGGGTAAAGACATGTCAGTAAAGGAAGGCATGTTATTCAAGGGAGATAAGTGGGTTGTGCCTTCCCTGTACAGAAGGGAATTTTTAAAACTAGCCCATGAGGGTCCAGGGGCAGGTCACCCTGGGCCAGAGACCACATGGCAGCGAGTAGAGATGGCGGGATGGTGGCCAGGGCTCAGGGGAGACGTTCGCGACTTTTGCGCAAGCTGTCTGGTTTGCGCAGCAAACAACCCAGACCCCCAGAAAAGGAAGGTTTCTATGGGACACATCAGGAGGGTGGAGGGGCCATGGAAGTCGATTCAAATCGACTACATCGGACCCCTTCCAACCACTCAAGGGGGTTACAAGTACTGCTTAGTCCTTGTGGATGTGTTCTCAAAATGGGTAGAGGCCTTCCCTTGCAGAGCAGCCACCGCTATGGGTACGGCAAAAATCCTGGTTAGGGAGGTGTTCACCAGGTGGGGACTCCCACAGTTCATGTAGTCAGATCAGGGGAGCCATTTCACGGGACAGGTAATGCAGTCCACCCTTAGAATACTGGGCATCAAGGCCAAGTGGCATGTGGCCTACCACCCCCAGTCCTCAGGTCTGGTAGAGCGGTTAAACCGGACAATAAAGGAAAGGATAAGGAAGGAAACAGGGGACTCACCCAACCGGTGGGTGGAGGTTTTACCCCTGGTCCTTATGGGGATTCGGGCCAGCCAGTCCAGGAGTACGGGGTACTCTCCCCATGAGCTTATGACGGGCCGGGTCATGAGAACGCCCATGCACGTTATGGTCCCAGCCTTAACAGAGGGATAGCTCAGGGAAGTGAACCGGGACAAGTTCGCCAAGAGGCTATTTGAACAACTTAGGCAGGTTCACTGGCAGGCAGCCAGAAACATGGGGGCCCAGCACCAAAGAAACAAGCTACTGCTGGAGCCTCGCAGGCATTGCGAGTGGGCAGTGGGGGACCAGGTAATGGTCAGGAGATATGCTAGGGTAGGGGTGTTCGAACCCTTGTATGCTGGCCCATACAACATAGTGGAGAAGGCCAGTCCCATGGTGTATGCCATTCAGCTTCCCCGTAGAGTCAAATGGTTCCACATCAACCAGTGTAAATTGTTCGACCCCACAAGGGCAGGGAAAAGTAAGAAAGGGGTACATGTCAGGGAACAGGATCAAGAACAGACCCGGGTTGATGTGGAAACCGTAGGGGAGCCAGGCGAGCCCACAGGTAGTCAGCCTGAAGTAGCCTGCTGTGTCCCAGGGCGAGGACTGGAAGCAGCAGGGAAGGATGCTGATTCCAGCCCTCCGCAGGTAGGTACCATAGACTGCCTAAGAGAGGCAGAACTAGCAAAAGCAGAGGAGATGGAGGTATCACCTCTGGTGTGGGAACCCCCGGTCAGACGTAGGAGTAACAGGGTCACTAAACCCCCAGTAAGGTGGTCCCCATCCCTAATTAAACCTAGGGCTAGGGCCGGCCACAGGAGGGCCGGGAGGGAGAGTGGCCGAAACAGGGCACTACGGAGTGCGGCTGGAGGGAGCCCAGTCTCCACAGGGAACGTAGGGGTATCTCGAAACCCTGTAGTGCAAAGGGAGGTGAGGGGCAGTCAGGCCCCTCGACAGGAGGAGTTCTGGCCTGCACGGGTGGGCCCACCAGAAGGGTGGCCCCAGCTTGACGGGGACCAGTTATGAGTTGGCCACCCGGAGACGGGTGGCGTTGTATATAGCATTGGTTTGTGTGTGAGTAGATGTAGTTAGCGTTTAGTAATAAGATATAGGGTTTTGTATAGATACAGGGGAGTACAGGGACGGACAGTACGGGAACGTTGGCTGCATCGAAGGGATGGGCTGTGGAAAAGTAGACCACAACAGACAAAGACAAAACCCCGAATGCCATTATTAGGACGGTAGCCGCTACCGTCGGCCGGATGGCCACTCTTCCATAGGTGTGATGGAGTGCGGGGAGGCGGATAGCGATGTGGAGGCAAGGAGGTGTTTTGCTTTGTTTTCCAGATGGGTAGCCCCGCCGTATGGATGATCGTTACGAAAGGTTCTGGGGGAGGAAAATGCGGTGGTAGGATCGCGGCGGCACGAAGAGGTGGCAATGACTCTACATCTAAAAGAAATCATAGCACAATTGGAGACACATGCAAAAACGATAAACGCTTTGATTAAAGAGGACCGAAATGCGTCCGATCAGGCTGCACAGAATGAGGTGTGTGGGCTGTATGGTGCGTGGTTGTTGGGGGAGGGGAGGAGCAACCTGGAAGACCTGAGGCAAGGTCGGGTCCCCTCCTGGATAAGCACCCAGCACCTAGCAGCGCTACACCCTTATAACAGCACTTTGAGTCCTTGTCAGCTTCGTGTGGCCTCCGAGGCCTACCCGGTACCAGTGGATTGCAGAAAGTCCAATCACACCATAATGGGAGTGATCGTAAGAATCCCAGTGATGGGAACCTCGGCACGACCAGCTCCTCTGTACCGAGTGGAGAACGTGGGAGTTGTTCGTGGGGGGGTGCATATTCGCTACGGGAAGGTCCCGCCTTATGTCATAGTGAGGGAGCAAGCTGTGACAGGCATTGACCTTTTGGGTGTTGGAGCCGGGGAGCACAGGTAATCCTGTGTCCCCAGCCAATGGGCGCCGAGGCTAGGCCTCAGTGTGGGTTCAGGACTGTTGGGGCACAGCCTATAAACTGTACCATGGAGGCGATGGCGGCAGACCATGTCCCTCCACAGGTGGCGTATATAGGCAGTGGGAAGTACTGAGTCACCCCTAGTGCCCAGCGGTATCAGCACGGATCACAGCTGTGGTGCCCGATACCACACAGCAGCTTCTGTTTTAAACCCAGGGCAGAAGTCCATGTGGCACAGCAGCGAATATTACCCATCCCGGAACCTTCTTCGGTTCACCTCTCGGTACGAGTAAATGTAACGGACTTATCTAACTATGTGGCCCATTTCGGGTATGATATTCACCCAGTGAAGGAAAAATTAAAAGAGTTGCTGGCGGCGGTCGAGTTGTCGCACAAACACTTCTTCTCCCTGGAACAAAAGACACTGGATATCGCCAGGGAGATCGAAGAGATCAAGTCACCAAGTTGGTGGGACCTGGAGTCCTGGATCATAGTTCCAGCATGGGTCCGCATCGTGTCCCATGTTCTGATCATCTGCCAGATGATAATTGTGGTGTATTTGCTATGCATTCATTGCAAATTTAAAAGGCGGAGAAGGATGGCCAAATTACAACAGCTGGTAAATCGAGCTGCCCGACGTCGCTGTAACGACACCTCGTCACTGTAAAATGTCTGTACTCTTGCAATGGTTTTCGTACATATGTTGTGTTCCCTGCATTTTCAGGGAATGGTCGTGATGGTACTGTATGGTTTGTGGGATTGATTTAAAGTAATAGGTGTATAGTGTAAGTTAATGTGCTTCGAGGGACTAGTTTAGCAATTAAGGGGTCTTTCGGGGTACATAATTTCACCATCTCGCCAGGAGTGTTTACAACTCTTGAGGCTGGAGGATTGCCCACTAACTTTGTCAATCGATACGGTCCATGCAAGCCTGGATGTATCGTAGGGGCATGTAAGTTATTGGGGGCAAATCCTCCCCAAGATTATGGGAGAACTCAGATAAGGACATGGACATTTTTAAACCAGGTTTGCTGGCTGCAACGGAAAAAAAAACAATCCACAAAGGAAGAACCAGTTTCGAACCTGTCTGTGGGCCTGGGCATTACACCACTATGCGAATGGTGTGAGCAGGAAAGGCTGAGACGGAGATAACGAGATTATCTTGGAAACACAAAGGAAGGTACCGAGCCTCAGCAGACGGTGGTAAACAGGCCAGCAGCAAGACAATCACCATCTTGGATGACACATCCATCGGGACAATGGGAGCCCATCTAGGCGATGGGATAACGATCAGGCTGAGGGATCATGACATCAGCAAACCCCTTATCATCGGAAGCCTATTGCTCATGCCAGATCGAAACTGGGAATCATCGAAAGACCCTTTTGTCCAGAGGACCACCGGGGGGGTTTCAAGGGAGAAACTCAGGTATAAAAAGCAGGAGTCAAGCTAGAACTCGCTCTCTTTTCTGCTCTGTTGGACGACTCCTGACCCTGCATCGATCTAGCTGTAAGTACCCCAGACGACCTGATGAAGTTCCCGAAAATAGAATAGATGTTGAGAGAAGAAGGGGGAAAGGGGTTGTATTTGTAAAATTGTGTAAGTTTTACGACGTGCCCGATAGTTTTCCTTCCATAGTCTTAGTTTAAAGCATAAGTTTAGCCACGTATTATGTAGTGTTGATGAGATTCGATTTCTCATTGTTTAATAAAGCCTGTAAATTTTAGACTTGCTTTGAGTCCGTCTTGGTTTCTGTTTTCTCTCATCAGCACGCTCTGGTCAAGTCAACCTTTTATCATATCCCACCATAATTCCGAGGTCTAGAACCTAGGGGAACCCCTTTTTCGGGCAGTTGGGCCTGAAGTGGAGTAAAGGGAACCAAAACCCCAACAACTATATCCATATGGCTCAATTTAAAGATTCCAAAATGTTCTTTTTGACATATTTAGCTTGTAGAATTGTTTTGTTCAACCTCTCTATTCAGCTTTTCTCATGCACCATTTCTCATTTATTCTTCTAAATGTATGCCACCTCACGTTAGTCACGTAAAACTGCGTCCAACATGTAGTCATGCTAAGTGGCCTTTTCTGCCCACCCATAGTCTTTCGACGGTGTTCCCCATTGTGCCCCGAACCGCTACGTATCAGTTTTCAAGATAATTTTCAATGTAAATCAGCTCTAGGTAATTGAATGAGAGCCCAGGACTATATCACTTTCAACCCTTTCTGCAGATCCATTTACTACAGCTCTGTATGCCACACAAGAGCATTTATGCCGTTGAGTTCCAATTCCACATGTATTAATGTCCCCGCATTTTTCATACAAGCCTTTTTGAAGAGAATAGTAAGATTAAACGAGAACTTACCAGTTTGAAGTTTGATCTTTATTTTATGAGGAGTTACGATGAGGGACTACGTGAAGAAACCGTCCAGCCGCACGTGCGTCAATCTTCAAAGCAGCGGTGTGAAATCACAGGTAATAGTGACTGAAGTATAATAGTAAGATAAAAGAAGACTAGAACTACCAGATGACACTTATGAAGGCTGGGAGCGGAGGGCACGTAGTCCCTCGTCGTAACTCCTCATAAAAAAAAGATCAAACTTCATACTGGTAAGCTCGTTTAATCTTACTATTTTACTTCGGAGTCACGTGAGTGACTACGTGAAGATTTCAAAGCTCTGTGCTCTCATGCCGCAGGATTAAATCCCAGCCTCTCACTGCATTGATTGACTCAACATAATTAAAATAATCTAATGCATCAATCATAACATTGCTTTAACGAATTTACGGTTTATTTACAAACAAAACAGTAGTAACCCCTCCATACCAGGGGAAACTATATAACTGAACTTAAAACAGAATCGGCAAAACCCCCCAGCCTTGTAATTGGCTTATGGTAAAACCGTTGGAACATAAGTTCACTGGACCATCCTGCCGCTGCGAGGATATGATCTATAGGAATGTCCATCGCTCTGGCCGCTGAAGTTGCTGCCGCCCTGGTGGAATGAGATTTAAAATTATCAGTGTCAATCCCAGCGCTTACCAGAACCTGCTTTAGCCACCTTGAGATAGTTTGCACCAACACCTTATTGTGTGTTTTTTTGTGACTAATGAACAATGCTGACTCTGTTCCCCTTAAAGTTCTGGTAACCTCAATGTAATGGGACAAACATGATACTACACACAGGCGGGAATCCTTCGGGTATGCCGAAAAAATAATCTTACATCCTGTCGCCCCTATTCTACCTGCTTGAGCAGATCATAAACAAAAACTGATGGCATCTTTTGATATCTCCATGCTGTCTAGACGCAGCATCTGTAATGTCTGCACACGTTGGGCTGATACCAACGCCATAAGCATGACCACCTTCATGGTGAGTTTGGCTAGAGATAGGACTGTGACAGGAGCCCACTGGCAAAGCAACATTAGAACTTCGCTCACATTCCAGATAACTGAATACCTGGGCTTAGGAGGATTGGTATTAAAAACTCCCTTCATGAATCTAGAGACTAACGGATGTGTCCCAACTGCATGTAATTCTGACACCATGGGTAAACATGAAGACAGAGCACTTCTGGCTGTGTTGATAGCACTATAGCTTAACTTTTGATCAAAATAGAGAGTTGACAAAAACTCTAGCACATCTGGGATGCATGCATTTTGATATGACATATTCTGCTGTAAACAGAACACCTCCCACTTTCTTATCGCAGAGATGTACTGCTTTTGGGTACTATCCCTCCAGGCCGCAGTGATAACATCCACGGTGCGCACGGATAGTCCTCTCCCCAGGTATGGTCTCCTTAGAATCTGCAAATGAACAGATCAATACGATCATGTAAAGGATGCTGATCTCCAGTTACAGGATTCACCAGTAGGTTTCTGTTTTTGGGAACAATCATGTGAGGCTCAGTAGCCATCTTCAAAACATGAGCATACCATGGCTGAGTTGGCCAGTCAGGTACCACCAATACTCCTGAAGCGGAGTCCTGCTTGATCTTTTGCAGGCATCGACGGACGAGACATAATGGAGGAAAAATATATAGAAACATTCCACCCCAGTGCAGCGAGAACGCATCAACCGCTGCTGCCCCAGGATCTGGTTCCCATGAAACATATTTAGGCAACTGATGGTTAAGCCTAGATGCAAACAAATTGATATCTGGTGTCCGAAAACGAGCAACAACATTTTCAAATATGTCATGATTCAACATCCATTCTATATTGTCATTGAATTGTCGTGACCTTGTGTCTGCGACTATGTTAAATCTACCAGGTAAATGGATTGCTGAAATCCCAATATTTCTGTCAATACACCAACCGATCTGATTAACCAACCTATCACAAGGTTTCGACGACTCCACCCATATGATTCAGATATGCTACTGCTGTAGTGTTATCAATTTGAACCTGCACATGCACTTGACTTTTGGTAAAACAATAAGCTTTAAGGCCATAAAATGTTCCCAGAAGCTCTAAATAATTGATCCCTCTTAATTGTAGAAGGGATGCCTCATCACAATTCCATCTGTCTCCACAGCTGGAAACCATATCAGTAGCACCCCAACCTAGGCCACTGACATCAGTCTGTAAAACTATAGAAGGTGGGTCAAACAAAACCTTCCTGGAGCTAGTTGCAACATTCATAATCCACCATTGTATCTCAGAAATAGCTTCTGTTGGCAACTTCATTGGCCTGTCAAAATGACCTGCATGTGCTCTCAATGCTTGTTCTTTTGCTCGTTGTAATTGTTGATAATGCAGAGGCCCAAACTGCACTGCTGGAAAAGCAGCCACCAGCTTGCCAATCAACTTTGCCACCCGTCTAGTTGAAGGTAATTGTTCTTCAACAAGCTTAACACATTCTTCAATTAACTGCTGCCTCTTATCACTCGGCAAAGTCACTAACATGTGATCTGAGTGAATAGTGAAGCCCAAGTAATCAATAACTTTAACTGGTGTTAATTTGGATTTATCTGGGTGGATAATAAACCCCAACCGCTCAAAAGTGAGTTTAACACTTGATACAGATAATTCAGCTGCCTCCCGAGAGTTCCCTACAATAAAAATATCATCCAAATAAGCCATTATCACATGACCCTGACCGGAGTAAGCCAAGAATTGGTTTCAACAATTTGGTAAACAATCTGGGAGATGAGGTTAACCCATTAGGCAGTGCTTTGAATTGCCACAATTGCCTCATCCAGCTAAATTCCAAATATCTCCTATCCTCACAGTGAACAGACACTGAATAATAAGCATCCTTGAGATCTATGCTTGCCATAAAACACCCTTTGGAAACCAACTGTTTAGCAATAAAAAAAAGTTTCCATCTTGAAATGTCTATACTGCACAAAAGGGTTCAGGCTCGTCAGGTCCAGAATGATTCTACATCCCCCATCCTTTTTAGACGTAGGAAAAATACTTGACACAAACTGATGGGATTGACGAAGAGACTTCTCAATAACCCCTTTTTTGCACAATATCTCAAGCTCTGCCTGTATCTGTAGATTCTCTTCTTGTGAAAACACAAGTTTCCGAGTTGGGACATGCTGAGTGGGCTGACACACAGTAGGGTAAAATTCAATTCGAAACCCCTCTATACTTCCCAAAACAAATGGATCTGGTGTTATCTCCTGCCATTCTTTAAGAAACAGGTGTAACCTGCCACCTATTTGAACATCTTTCCCACTTAATTTATTTCCTTCAGGAGCAAAATCTCTTACCTGCACATTTCTTGAATGAGCTTGTTGCCCCTGGCCCCTCGTAGGGAAATTCATCTTAGGCTTTGTGCCTGTGGTGGGATACCATGTTCTTGTGTTCGCAAATGAACGACTGGTCCCTTCACCAGTCCCTGTGACAGCACCCCGTCGATAAGGGAAAAACCTTTTGCCCATCCTGCCGGTTGTTGGCACTTTAATGAGGCCCACAGTTTTTGCCTCTTCATTCATTTCCTTAACTCGCTTTGCGAGGTCCTCCCCAAACAACAGATTTGGTAACTGCACATTATTTGGTTTGCAGAGTCCTGCAAATTTTGGGTGAATGGCGGGGCGTATGGCACTCTTTCTCAGGCTGTTCATTTCAAAATGTGCACTGCACAAAAGTCCCAGAGCGTTCTGATGAACCTCAGTCAATTGCCCCTCTTCCACTGTTCTGGCAAACGCTGTGATGCCTGTAGCCAGTAATTTAAGCACCCTCTGGAGCTTCAACTCTTGTGCTCTCACTGCAACCCCCATTTGGCCCCATATAACCTGATTGACCATTGGCACTTTCAACAAACCACAGTTAACTGTAGTTTCATATTTCTTGGCCGTATCGTCCATAATCAGCTCCTGGAGCTGATGGGAGAGCATATAATTAATTGTCATAGCCAATTCTTCCCACAATGGCTCCCCTGATTCTTTGGGGACTGCAAATTTAGCAGCCAAATTTGGTACAAAAACCTTTTGCCCTTCACCCATTGGGCTATGTTCAGCCATTTCCTCGGAATCAGTATAACTCTGACCCGGCACACCCTCTTCTTCCATGAAGGGGCGATTATGCAGTCCTATTTTTGGCACTGCTGGCACAGGCTCTCCAATAGCCTGGCGAGAACTCCACTCCTCCTCCCGGAGTGAGTCCTTCTGGAGCCACCTCTCCATTAGGTGCTCTAACTGTGAGAGCCGTGAGGAAACGGACTCTTCTTGAGGTAAAACCTCCTGGCCCGACTCTGGGTCTATAGGCCTAGCAGACTTACATGTGGCCTTATGCCCTACTGGCGCGGCAGCGCTGCTCCCGTGCAACAAGTCTGCATTAGCAAGCTCTGCTTGCGATAAAGTTGGTGAACTAGGCGGGCCCTCGGTAGCCGCACTCCCGCGGTCCTCTGCACTTTTCGACATAGCTCGCCTCGCCTTCACCTTGCTTGCTTTCTGCATAGTCGACAACAAACAACCCCGACTCAGAAAGCAACCTCATGACTAAGTTTTCACTTACCTCGAGGTGTTTTAAACTTACCCGCTGGAGGAGCTCTGCTGCTCCAACCGGCCGCCTGCACCAATGCGTCTGACGTAATGACGCACGTGCGGGCTGGATGGGTTCTTCACGTAGTCACTCACGTGACTCCGAAGTAAAATTCTCTTTTTATTGCTAATATGGTAAAATGGTATTCTGGTTTCAAAATACCATGAAGGTTGACAATGCTCTACATTGAAATAATGAGCAGGTTTTGAAAATATTTATCAACCCGTTGATCTCTGTTTCACTCATTGCGCTTTGTCAAAATGAAAAACCATTTTCATCGCTAATGGAAAACAGGAATGACTCCTATAGGAATCACATTTTCTTAAACCATTGCAAGAGTTTGCATTTGTTCATTGAGGCTTGGGATATAATTATAATCTTGCATTTGCATCAAAGTCCTCTTCTTTAACTGAAAACTGGGACTGTATTTTCTTCTCAGTTTAAAGAAGGGTTTTGACCCGAAACGTCACCTTGCTCCAGAGATGTTGCCTGGGCCGCTGAATTACTCCAGCTGTTTGTGTCTATCTTCGATTTAATCAAGGGTCTCGACCCGAAACGTCACCCATTCCTTCTCTCCAGAGGTGCTGCCTGTCCCGCTGAGTTACTCCAGCATTTTGTGTCTACTTTCCAACACTGAATTTTCTTTAGCTATGGAGAACTTACCACAAGTTATAATTATAACCAAGCTAACTTTTAGCATCATGAAATTGTGAGGAGATACAGCAAGGTAACAAACCCTGCAGCCAACAAAGTCCACACCAACCATCAAATACCCATTAATTACATTAATTAATCAAATCCTACATTAATGCAATTGTTTTCACTCTCTCCACACTCACCAACCTCCCCAGATTCTACCACCTGCCAAGGTGGCCAATTAACCTACCTGCCCACACTCTCTGGGATGTGGGAGGAGATCAGAGCGCCTGGAGGAAACCCATGTGTTCATAGGGAGAACATGTACACAGAGACCACACGGAGTCAGGATTGAACCTAGGTCTCTTGTGCCGTGAGACTGCGGCTTTTCTCTGCACCACTCAGCCTCAGCTACTAGAGTTGCTTATCTGTGACAGAACTTCATTGCATAGTGAACAAATTGGACATTTTGCTTCCATTCCTCTTTATCTACCTCGAGCACGATGATTTGCAACTAATTAAACAGTCACTGCCTCTCAGCCCGAGTCTGGGTAAGCTGATGTCTATGCTGTGTGAGTCTGTTACTACTTCCGCTGTTTGAATGAATACCACATACAATGCTTTTACTTGCTCGACTTTGATGAATCCCTCTTATTTGGGTGGCGAGACAAATGTATTGACTTTACATTGGAAATAACTTGAGGTACCTTGATGCCTGATAAACTATGATGGGAATTGCAGTAGTTTGAGTTTAAGTACATCCATCTACTGACTAAGCTATGTTTAGGTTTTTGTTTTGGATTATAAATAGTGCTGATTTGTTCATCTGCAAGTTGTTGTTATCAGCAAAATATTTAAATTCATAAGATAAACTGAATATTTTTCTTCTTTTGTTCATAATTGTTTTGTCATCTTTTAAAAAATACATAATTGATTGTTGCAAAATAAGCATTTGCATTCTTCCAAGAAAGAAATGTTCTAAGATTTTTTTTTTATCAGCATGCATCGCACCTGGAGACACAAGACCTCTGGTGCTGGTACCTTAAGCAAAGAACAAAGTGCGAGAGTACTTCAGCAGGCCAGGCAGCATCTGAGGAGGGAAATGGACAGACAGAATTTTAGATCAGGAACCTCCTTCAGACTGATGGAGTGGAGTTCATAACTTAATAAGTCATAGGAGCAGAATTAGGCCATTTGGCCCATCAAGTCTGCTCACCCCCGCTTTCTCTCCTCCCTCCCCTCCCTTTCTTTCCTCCCTCCCTCCTTTTCTCCACTTCCTTCCCCCTTCTTCCCTTCCTCCCCCCCTCTCCCTTCCCCCTCTCTCTCATCGCACCTCTCTCTCCTTCCCCCCTCTTTCCCATCCCACCTCTCTCTCCCTTCAGCCCCCCACTCCCTTCACCCCTCTCTCTACCTTCACCCCTCTCACTCTCTCTTCCCCCCATCTCCATTCCCTCCTCTCCCTTTACCCCCTCTCTCTCCCTTCCCCCTCTCTCCTTTCCCCCCTCTCTCTACCCTCCCTCTCTCCCTCTCCCTCTCTCCCCCCACTCCCTTTCTCCCCACCACCCCTCTCTCTCCTTTCGGCTTCCACCCCCCTCCCCTTTCCCACTTTTCTCCCCCCATCTCATTTCCTTGTTGTACATGTACAAAAATAAGTTTCTAAGAGAATGCAAATATCATGATGTGGTTCCCTTTTCACCTGGTTTAAACAAGTAATAAATGTAACAGGATGCAGGTTTTGAATTTATGCCACGGGGTAGAAAGAACAAGATGGTATTTAAAATGGAACTCTGAATGCCAAGCTATATCTTCTTAAAATCAATTTAAGTCAGGTTTTAAGGTCATTCTTTGTAATAGCTGCATGGTAAGGCTGCAGTCGCATTCCTGGAATAAGATATTGCGAATTCATAATTGAATTGAATTGAATACTTTATTGTCACATGTAACAAGTCACAGTGAAATTCTTTGCTTGCATACCCAAGGTAGGTATGTTACAAAACTTACCTTCAGTCGCGCTGTAATTCTGCCACTGGCCGTGTGCGCGATTTTGGCGCCTTTAAGGGGGGGGCGGGGTTAAAACGCGGTTTCTCCTCCCTTGTCCTGGAAATATTTCGTTGGAGTACAAAACTTCGCTGACAAAATCGTTCCTACCGCCGTTTTGTGAATTTTTAAAAAAAATTAAATCGTCAATGTCAGCGCTAGAGTAGTTTTAAAAGCAGCTCCTGAAGCGTCAACGCCAATAACGGGGATGGATTTCACACAATGGACAGGTAAACGAAAGTGCTTTCTTTAAATGTATAAAAGTGCTTCTTAAGAAGCCTTTAATTCACATTTTGTCATGCGACACGGTGATTTTATTCCCCGAATTAACGGCAGTATTTTTCATGCCAATACGGGGTTAAATTCACCGCAAATTAACGTTCCAAAAGATCGCGTTCCAGAAATTCTCACTCGCAAGATGAATTAAATCCCCATTAATTTACAGGTATTAAACATTCAATTTCTTCCATTTGGCCTGTAAATTCATGAAAATTAGATTTTAAAATTATGTTATATTGTGAATTATTGGGTGAATGTTATTTGGACACTTAGGCTATTTAAAAATGTTAATCTATTCTTAAGAAATTGATAGATGTTTAGATCTAGTAATTGAATTTTGTAATTAGCTACAATTAGGTAACTAACTAATTATATGCTTTACTTTCATGTGTTCGAAGTAAGATTGTTTCATATTTGTTTCAGAATGCTTCAATCTATAATACCTGGAAATTTCTTTCAGTTACCATAATTTTTAAGAAAGTTATGGGCTTTTAACTGTCCTCGATCACAGCTTTTGTGTTAAGTCAATGGAAAAGCAATAGGGAACTAGATGCTAATTTCTGAGTATGATAATGGCCATAACTTTTTTAATACTGAAGATATGAAAGTGAATTAAGTGTCAAATTAAACTTATTTTTATGCTTTATCTGATGGGATAAATTGCAGACTTTATTTTTTAAATCTCAAAATTTTGTAACATTGCTACCCAAGGTATGCAAATAGTCGCTACGTAAAGGGCACTGACAATGTTACAAAGTATCTCGCGCAAGGTCCTCCTTTGTTCTTCCCACCCCCCTCACAGTCCCACCCACGCCGGGTCCTCCATAAATATTCATGATGCAAACAGATGGGCTAATGTTATCCATAACATTCTCCAGTTTGTGCAAATGCAAGATGACTGCATGAATATGTGGGACAGGGACATTCTCAGGGGAAAGTCAACATCTCCGTTTATTTCAGAGGTAAATGGAGTGATCCATTAATCATAGAGTGATACAGTGTGGAAACAGGCCCTTCGGCCCAACTTGCCCACACCAGCCAACATGTCCTGGCTACACTAGTCCCACCTGCCTGCGCTTGGTCCATATCCCTCCAAACTTGTCCTATCCATGTATCCACTGTTTCTTAAATGTTGGGATAGTCCCAGCCTCACCTACCTCCTCTGGCAGCTTGTTCCATACAACCACCACCCTTTTTGTGAAAAAGTTGCTCCTCAGATTCCTATTAAATCTATTCCCCATCACCTTGAACCAATGTCCTCTGGTCCTCGATTCCCCTACTCTGGGCAAGAGATTCTGTGAATCTACCCGATCTATTCCTCTCATGATTTTATACACCTCTATAAGATCCTCATCCTCCTGCGCGCCAAGGAATAGAGACCCAGCCTACTCAACCACTCCCTGTAGCTCAGAACCTCTAGTCCTGCCAACATCCTCGTAAATCTTCTCTGAACCCTTTCAAGCTTGTCAACATCTTTCCTATAACATGGTGCCCAGAACTGAACACAATACTCTAAATGTCATCTCACCAACGTCTTATACAACAATTGCTATCCTTACTGACAATCTGCTCATCTGTGACCAGACTTTTTTTCCCCAAATTCTGCATTCCCTTCATTTAACAATAAATAAATTAACTTGCATGTAGAATTAACAACTGACCGAGTTGCTCATGTCCCATTTGTGGGAAAGAATTCAAAATGTCTCCCATCCTTTCAGTGTGACTTTCCTAACTTCTCTCTTGAGTGATTTGCTCTAATTATTAAATTATGCTACAATTATTAAACTATGCCCCCATTCTAATCTGCCCCAAGCAGAGGAAATACATTGTTATCCATCCACATTGATCACATCGCCTTGTCTGTAATCTACAGCATTGTATTCTCTAAAATCTCCTTCTAATTTGGCACTTGTAGATGAGATATTATGCTTTAGATTTTAGATGATACAGTGCGGAAACATGCCCTTCGGCTCACTGAGTCCGTGCCGACCAGCGATGACCCCATACACTAACACTATCCACACAAACTCTCTACAGATAGCATTGGAAGTCAGGATTGAACATAGCTCATTGGAGCAATCTGACACCTTGTGCCATGGTGCTGCTCACAGTTCTCCAGTTGAAGTCAGCTCAGGCTTTATCCAAATGTAGCGCAACCTCTGCCCAGTTTTACTCCTGTTCTCTCAATAAGCGGGGCACAGTGGTAGAGTTGCTGCTTTACCGCGACCGAGCACCGGGTTCGATCCTGACTACGGGGTGCTGTCTGTACGGAGTTTGTACGTTCTCTCTGTGATCAAGTGGTTTTCTCTGGGTGCTCCGGTTTCCTCTCACTCTCCAAAGATGTACAGGTTTGTAGGTCAATTGGCTTAGGTAAATTGTCGTTAGTGTGTGTAGGATAGTGTTAGTGTATTGGGTGATCGCTGGTCAGCTTGGAGTCGGTGGGCTGAAGGGTCTGTTCCCATGCTGTATCTTTAAAGTTGAAAGTCGAAAGAGAAGACAGTTGTCGAGATTTCTGTACCTGTCCATGACAGTTTAATGTTCTCTGTGCCAGAATATTCTTTTTTTCATTGTTTCTGGCTTCTCGTAAATTAGAAAATACTCTCTATTTTTGTCCAGTTTCAAAGTGAATGATGTCACATTTGCTACATTGAAATCTATTTATCAATTTCAGCCCTTTTGTTTAATCAATTGACATCTTTTCAGTTGTGCTTCCAGCTGTGCTGCCTATTATTGTGTCATCAGTAAACTTGGACGCACTGCTCATTACCTGAGTTGTTTATAAGCATGGTGAAAGTGGTGGTCTCAAAACCAATCTATACTGCACACATCATGTGCTGACAGATTGAATGTCTGCCTCGAATATTTACTCTCTGCCTCCTATTGCTTAGTTATGGAGTGGTCCATAACTTGCCTTTAATTCCACCAACTTCAATCTTGGCTCCCAATTACTTTTGAGGGATTGGGTCAAATACTTTCTGGAAATCCATATAAATAACGTTTATGGACATTTCCCCGCCACCATCTCGCCCTTTCTCTGACATAGATTGTTAGATAGTGTATTAGATATGACTTGCTCTTTATAAATCCGTAACTGATGTTAAAACAACTAATAATTTTCATTTGCATCACCCTTAATTATAGACTTTATCTCTTTTCATTCAGGGTATGCTGGGCCGCCCACTTCTGAAGGAAATATTAATGAAAATTAATCAATCAACATTTCCTTATTTTCATTCACAATATTATTGATATCTATTTTTAAGAAGCCCTCATTAATTATAAGCACCATTTCTAAATATAATTGTTCAAAATATATAATGTTTAATTTGATACGATTTGTGACTTTGTTTATCTTCTTCCTTTTTTAATGTTTAGTTTAGAGATACAGTGCGGAAACTGGCCCTTCGGCCCATCGACTCCGCGCTGACCAGCGATCCCTGTACACTAACAGTATCTTACACACTAGGGAGAATTTACAATCTTTACCGAAGCCAATTAATCTACAAAGACCTGTATGCCTTTGGAGTGTGGGAGGAACCTGCAGCATCTGGGGAAAACCCACACGGTCACAGGGAGAAAGTACAAACTCTGTCCAGGCAGCACCTGTAGTCAGGATCGAAACCGGGACTCTGGCGCTGTAAGGCAGCAACTCTACCACTGTGCCGCCAAAGATGTGGGTATTGGTGCCAAGACAGGCATTTATTATCCATCCATAAGGCAGCAACCCTACCGCTGTGTCACCGGGCAACACTATTTACTTTCAGGGTACTGGGCTGTACTCTTCTAATCTAAATATTAATTTCAAATAATCAATCAGCATTCCCTTATTTTCATTCACAATATCTATTTTTATGAAGCCCACATTAATTCGAAGCACACTTTCCAAATATAATTGTAAAAAAAATATAGATACTATTTAATTAGTTATAATTTGTGACTTTCTTTATGTATTTCCTTTTTTCAAACTCCAAACATTTGTTCTGTCCATTGCATCTCTCCCAACCACCAGGTTCAACAGCATTTTTGCCCCCTTTCCTGATCTTACTTTTATTTTGCAGTATCCCTTCTCCATTTTTCGATCCACATTTACTATTTTCTTTGTGAAGTAGAACTCTTTTACCTTGAGGCTGGTCGTGAATCACTCAAAATTCATTATTTTTGAACACCCCCATTGTTTCTGTTGCTTTAAGAATTGAGAGAATGATCCATTTTAGCATGTGGAATCTGATTCATTGCATGAATATCAGCCTTGGCCAATGAAGGAATCACACTCCTTGACTATCCTTGCTTGAACCTTGCTGGCTTTAGCTTGCACTAAACGTTATTCCCTTATCATGTACGTATCTATAAACTGTAAATTGATTGATTGTGATCATGTATTGTCTTTTCGCTGACTGGTTAGCACGCGACAAAAACTTTTCACTGTACCTTGGTACACGTGACAATAAACTAAACTGAAACTTTAGCCATTTTTCAGTTCTCTCTGTGTAGGAAGGCACTGCAGATGCTGGTTTAAATTGAAGATGGACACAAAATGTTGGAGTTACTCAATAGACAATAGACAATAGGTGCAGAAGTAGGCCATTCAGCCCTCTGCGCCAGCATCGCCATGCACTTTGATCATGGCTGATCATGGCTGATCATCCACAGAGCTCTATCGAACTCTCTCTTGAAAGCATCAAGAGAATTGGCCTCCACTGTCTTCTGAGGCAGAGAATTCCACAGATTCACAACTCTCAGGATGAAAAAGTGTTTCCTCATCTCCGTTCTAAATGGTCTACCCCTTATTCTTAAACTGTGGCCCTGGTTCTGGACTCCCCCAACATCGGGAACATGTTTCCTGCCTCTAGCGTGTTCAGTCCGTTAATAATCTTATATGTTTCAATAAGATCCCCTCTCATCCTTCTAAATTCCAGTGTATACAAGCCCAGCCGCACCATTCTATCAACATATGACAGTCCCGCCATCCCAGGAATTAACCTGTGAACCTACGCTGCACTCCCTCAATAGCAAGAATGTTCTTCCTCAAATTTGGAGACCAAAACTGCACACAATGCTCCAGGTGTGGTCTCACTAGGGCCTCGTACAACTGCAGAAGGACCTCTTTGATCCTATACTCAACTCCTCTTGTTATGAATGCCAACATGCCATTAGCTTTCTTCACTGCCTGCTGTACCTGCATGCTTACTTTCAGTGGACCCCCCAGATCTCATTGTACTTCCCCTTTTCCCGACACCATTCAGATAATAATCTGCCTTCCCGTTTTTGCTCACATTTATCCACATTAAAATGCATCTGCCATGTATCCGCCCACTCACCCAACCTGTCCAAGTCACCCTGCATCCTCATAGCATCCTCCTCACAGTTCACACTGCCACCTTGCAGTGTCGCCTGCAAATTTGCTAATGTTACTTTGAATCCCTTCATCTAAATCATTGATGTATATTGTAAATAGCTGCGGTCCCAGCACCGAGCCTTGCGGTACCCCACTAGTCACTGCCTGCCATTCTGAAAGGAACCCGTTAATCCCTACTCTTTGTTTCCTGTCTGCCAACTAATTTTCTATCCATGTCAGTACCTTCCCCCAATACTATGTGCTCTAAATTTTCCCACTAATCTCCTATGTGGGACCTTATCAAACTCAGCGGGTCAGACAGCATCTCTGGAGAAAAGGAATAGGTGATGATTCAGATTGAGACCCTTCTTCAGAAAAAGGGTCTTGCCCCGAAATGTTACCTATTCCTTTTCTCCAGAGATACTGCCTGACCCGCTGAGTTAATCCAACTTTTTGTGTCTATTTATAGTTCTCTTTCTTGAGCTAATTAAACCAAATCTTATGATCATTATTAGTTAAACTTTCATGTACTATTGGAATATGAACTAAATCCAGCTCAGTCAGTAAATGACATGCTAAGATTTTCTTTATGTTTTGCTTGTTGCTTATAGGGTATGTTTTACTTTCGTAGATCAGCTTAGTACAAGGGTTAACGTTAATGGACCCTTCACTTTAATCCGCTCATGCCGGGCGATAAACCAGCAATATAAGAGCTAGAACCTCTTAAATTTGACATGTCTCCTGCCTATGATTACTTGCCTCTGTAACAGGGAACAGAAAGGGATGTGCTCAATTTTAATAGCAAACCTCAGCAATTTTATCTGATTTATTGTGACACTGGAAAATATTGACTCTTCCATCAAATTCCGGACTTCCATTAGAGATGCCAGGAATTAATTACATAAATAAAAACTTTGTCAACATCTGTTCATTACAAACTATCACCTTGGTTGATATTTGTTGACTGTGGCAAGATGAGTATTGGAATAACTTGAGCAGTATATTAATAGCCCTGTCCCACAGTGCGAGTTCATTCCAAGAGCTCTCCCGAGTTTAAACAAAATCAAACTCGTGGTAAGCACGGAGAATGAACGCAGCGGGTACGTCGGAGCTCGGGGACGTCTCTTAGCGCTAACGGCAGGTACTCGGGTAGACTTGCTAACGGCAGGTAAGCACGGGAAGACTCGTGAAGATTTTTCAACATGATGGAAAATGTTCACGAGAGCCCCGAGTACCGACGAGTGGCCATTTCCGTAAATCTCCGAGTTTGAATCAGGGCAAACTCGGGAGAACTCGTGGAATGAACTCGTACCGTGGGACAGGGGTTTAAGTTTACCAAGGATAATCCAGAGTGCGTGTGGAGAAAGAAACTGTAGATGCTGGTTTATACGGAAGATAGACACAAAGTGCTGGAGTAATTCAGCGGGTCAGGCAGCATCTCTGGAGAAAAAGGATGGGTAACATTTCGGGACATTTTGAGGAAGAGTCTTGACCCGAAACGTCACCCATCCTTTTTCTCGAGAGATGCTGCCTGACTCGGTGAGCTACTCCAGCACTTTGTGTCTACAATCCATAATCCTCTGCATTCTGATAAGTTGTTAGACTGGACAGCTGATTATTCCACTGATCCTGACACCGTACCTTGGCTTGATCAAGGATCTCTTCCCGATCAGTTTTGCCATAGAATCATAGAAACACAGCACTGAAGAAGGCAATTCAACATGTCGAGTCTGTTGGTTATTTGAATCAAAGGCCATGCTTAATTCCACACCACTCTTTCTCCGTGAAATCATTTCATGTCCCTGATCAGATCAAAAATATAGTGTATGTTTAGGTTTATAATTGTCGAGTGTACTGAGCTCCAATGAAAAGCTATGTTTTGCATGCTATCCAAACAGATCAGATATAAACACAATCAAGTTAAAGACAATTACAATAGATAGAGCAGAGAGGAAGATACAGAGTGCAGAATATTCTCAGCATTATAGCCCACCAGTTCCATAGACTAAGTTCAATGTCCACAATAGGGTAGAGATGAATCGGACAGTACCCTAGCTTATGGAGGGACTGTCCAGAAACCTGATAACAGAGAGGAAGAAGCTGTTCCTAAGTTTGATTGTGTATGTTTCCAAGCTTCTGTATTTGCTGCCAGACAGGAGCAGGGAGAAGAAGGAATGACTGGGGTGGGACGTCTTTGATTATATTGGTTGCTTTTGGTCCATATTGGTCTACTCCGCCATTCAATCATGGCTGATCTCTGCCTCCTAATCCCATTTTCCTGCCTTCTCCTCATAACCCTTGACACCCATTCTAATCAAGAATGTGTCTATCTCTGCCTTAAATATATCCACTGACTTGGCCTTCACAGCCCTCTGTGGCAATGAGTTCCACAGATTAACTACCCTCTGACTGGAGAAATTCAGCGGTAGAGTTGCTGCCTTACAGCGCTTGCAGTGTCAGAGAACCAGGTTCGATCCTGACTACAGGTGCTGCCTGTACGGCGTTTGTACGTTCTCCCCGTGTCTTGCATGGGTTTGCTCCGAGATCTCCGGTTTCCTCCCACATTCCAAAGACATACAGGTTTGTAGGTTAATTGCCTTGGTGTAACTGCAAAATGTCACTAGTGTGTGTTAATATGTCGGGATCTTTGGCTAGTGCGGACTCGGTGGGCCAAAGGGCTTGTATCTCCCACGCTGCATCTCTAAAACTAAAAAACTAAAACTAAATCTCTCGTCCTGTTCGAGATATATACCAAATTCAATTAGCTTTATTCATCAGAAAGCTCTGTTGGTAATGTTTATGCCCAAAAGTTGCTTCCTTCAGAAAAATAGAAACATGTGAACTGAACCTAACCTGCAGGGGGGTGGAGGGAGTAGGTGACGGCAGCAGACACTGGACAAAGGGCCATTTTCAAGATGGCGGCAGACGGAGAAAATTGGTGCCGCCAGGACAACGGGCCTTTAAGGCCAAGATTAGACTGCACACTTAAGAACTTTGAAACTTTGTGGGCGCATGTAATGTGGCAACTCTTTGCGTACTGCCTTGGTGAATTTGACTATTACACTACAATTGTTGCACTTTTGTACTTATCTAGGGTTGTGCTTATCTATATTATGATTTGACTGGACTGTGTGCAAAACAAAGAATTTCACTGTACCTGGGTACATAGGTACATGTGACAGATCAATGGCTGTAAATATGGCAGCATTTAATATATAAACATTCAATTATTATACCATCCTACACACTTTCAGGTAATCCATGTTCATCCTCACGTTTACGACAGCCACCTTCAACATTGCCCAAGGTACCACACTATGTTGTGTCCTGCTGGAATCTCTATTGTGTTTTTAACTTTAATTTAAGATTTTGACAGTTTTAAACCACATTGTACATCAAAACGTACCATATACCCAGCTCGAGTCATAAGCAGGAAGCACCGTTACATTTCCTGATTACACTATCACTAAAATAAGTATCAGGCACGGTGAATGAACTCTTATGAAACTAGGACAGCCAGACCACTGGGAGCATCTGAGCAGACAAAAAATTAATTAGTGAGTGGTAGTCCAGTTCGGTTTTAAACCTTACCAATGCTAAATGTAGATTACACCTGCTTCTTTAATGTATGTGGTTGTATATAATTAAATGCAGAGAAAAATCAAAGAGATTACACAAAATAAATATTGCCACAGACAAAATGTATCTAAAAAAATACGATGGAATGAAACAGTTATGACATTTCAATGAATTCTTTTTTCATGGATGTTCTCTTTATTAGTGAAAAATGCTTAACATTAATCTTGGTTTTGATTTAACAGCAGTTTGTACCATCACAGAGTCGTACAACATGGACACAGGCCCTTTGGCCCAATTTGCACACGCTAACCAAAATGCCCTGTCTCCATTAGTCCCATCTACCTGCGTTTGTCTCATTTCCTTCTAAACCAGACAGCAGTTTGTCTTAAAAATGCTTGCTGTATAAGCAAGTCACAATGATTAAATGTTTTGGACAAATGCTCCTGCATATTTAACATCAGCATAGCTAATGTTTGTACTAATTCCCAGTGCTGTTAAAACAAAAATACTGGAGCAACATCTTATGGAGCTCTTGATTAAGATTGTTTTTGTGCAATCCCTTATGGATATCAAAAAAAGGACACCAGAAAGACATCAAAAAAGTGCTCGACTAACTCAATGGGTCAGGCAACATCCCTGTAAAATGCGGATGATTGCTGTTTCAGGTCGGGACCCTTCATCAGACTGATTGTGGGGGTGGGGGGGGGGGGTGGGAAGAAAGCTAGAACAGTGGAAGTGTAGGACAAAGCATAAGTTGTGAGTTGTGCAGCCAGAGGAAGAAATGTAGGGGGGAATGGGAGAGGAGAAATAGACGTGAGTCCTTTTGTGGACCAGCATCTGCAGTTCCTTATTTCTGCTTCTGCATATCACTTCTGTCCTGACAAAGTATAGCACGAAGCAGGGAAAAAAATCAGAATCGAAACAAGTTACAACAGGTACTAAAGGTGGGGAGAGGTGGGAGGATTGTACAAGTAGAGAGAAAAAACATGAGCAACGGACAAGAAGTGTCGTGAATTGATGCAAATACAAAGAGTTGAGGTGAAAGTTTACTGCCTGAATTCATTGATACTTTGTCAGTTAAAAATGTGTGGCCTTTCCATTGAAGAGCACCAATCCAACAAACTACTGGCTGGCAGTTCTGTTGGGAGTGAGGAAATAATTATTATGCCATTTCTATAGCCAGTATAAAGAAAAAAGGGGAAGGGATGAGACAGGAGTTAGTAGGTGATAGGTGAACCGAGAAGAGGGAAGGAATTTTGTGCAGATGGAGCCAGGTCGGAGTGAGATAGCTCATGGTTTGGTAGAGTTTCGCTTGGGATCAACCAGTTTTGTAATCCCGAATTCCAAATTATATGCTTGCATTAATCCAAAAATCGAGGACATTTGTGTGTTGATTTGATCTCACCGTTGAATTTGCATTGATAATGTAAGTGGACTATATCTCATATAGCCCTGGATTGGATTTCCATATTAGTCAAGATGGTGGAATAACTTATCCAAGGTTCCATGTTTCTATTGAAAAATATGGCAAACATCCTCTTTTTGTGTACCTGACCTGACTTTCCATTCTGTTGATCTCCTCAAATATGGAAGAACATTGTTTTTCCTTTTGGATTCTTTCACTTGGGTTACAATGCAATGGTATGAACAATGAGTTCTCCAATTTCAAGTAATAATCTCCTCTCTTTCCCGTGCCCCCCCCCCCCTTCCCCTCCCACCTAGGTGTGCATAGATTTCTCTCATCATCTCCCATTTCCCTTAGTCACACTACTCCTTCCCCCTCCTTTGTACATTAACTTCCATCCCCAAGTTCCCCATTTCCCCTCTATTCCAATCCCCTTCCTCTCCTACCCCCTTCCACCCATATCCCTCCCTCCAGCTTTACATTGCACTTTCTTCTCTCCTTAACTGACACCATTTTATCTCCTTTACATCTCTAGCCTTCATCACGAACTCCACCCATCTGCCTAACAAACCAGCCACCTCCATTATCTGTACCCACCTTTGACTTGCCAGGCTTTGTCCTGCCCCCACATCTCTTTCTCAGTTTTCTCCCCCGTACTCCAATCAGTCTGAAGAAAGGATCCGAACCAAAACGTCACCTGCCCATTTCCTCCACAGATGCTGCATGACCCACCAAATTCCTATAGCACTTTTGTGTTTCACTGAAGAATATTGTTCTGGTAGGTTCTGCTCAGTTAGATAAGTGGATATATATTTTAATGTACAATAAACACCACCAGATATTTTAACTTTATTAAACCAAGATTTCACAGCTATTGACCCCAAGCCAACTTTACTGCTCCTTTTCTCCCTCACAAACGAATGACATTATTTAGTGTGAAGAGAGTGGGGCATGTATCTGCCACGATGATTCATGTTGAGATTTTATGAAAAGATGTGACTGTCATACAAAGTAATAAATCCACTGACCCCCAGATCATCAAGATTTGTTGATGGAAATCTATTGTGAAGTTCTATTTTTTAAAGAAAATCACCCCTTTGCTTGCAGCATGGAAGCAAGTGAGGGTGTTGCCAATTGTAATGTTAATAAAGAGTGACAGTACATTAAAATGAATGTTGTCGGCTCTGGTGAAAGTCTGATCTTGTTCGTATGCAGGCTTATCAGCATGCATCTGGCGTCCTTCAGTGTGGGACTGGCACTGCCAACGTGGACTAATTTGGACTGAAAGATTAGTCCTATTCCTCATTTATGGAGTGATTTACTGCAATAATATTTCAGACTGCAGGACATAGATTTTCCTTAATGCAACCTGTGATGTGATGATTTAATCAGAGCTCCAACTAAGCAGAACCCAAGCTTCTGCTGAAATGGTTCAGCCTGAAGCCGTGATCTTATTTTAACCCTTTATCTACGGTAACATTTCCTTACACACGTAGAACCCATTTGCAGTGGCGGGATGGCCAGCATCTCTGGAGAGAAGAAGGGTCTCGCCCCGAAATGTCACCCATTCCTTCTCTCCTGAGATGCTGCCTGTCCCGCTGAGTTGCTCCCGCTGAGCATTTTGTGTCTATCTTCAGTGTAAACCAGCATCTGCAGTTCCTTCCTGCACATTTGCAGATGACGGTTTTCTGTCTTTGTAATTTTTCCCACATTCTATACTGTGGTTCAATACTGTAAATATCCAAAAGATTCTTTAAAAAAAAAAATTGTAAAATGCATTCAGTCTTTAAAATTAAAGGGCATTTTAATATCGTAATGATGCATCCATTGTTCTCAGCTGGAATTATTATAGAAAATTCACTAAAGCTAAAAATTAAAATTAAAATGTTGTAAACACGTGGCGGGTCAAGCGGCTTCATAATAAACAAATATTTCATTGGAAACTAACTTGTTTTCTGCTTTGAGTTCTGAACAATGATCTTAGAGCTGAAGCCTTCATTCGGTTTCTCTTTCCACAGATACTGCCTCACCTGATAAGTGTTTGCAATGTTTTTCATTTTTATACAAAACAGACAAAAAAAACTGGCAGATGCTAAAAATCTGAAATAAAAATAGAAAATACCGGAAATACTCAGCAGGTCAGGCAGCATCTGTAGAAAGAGGAAAAGTTGACCCACTGAGTTACTCCAGCATTTGGGAGAATTATCTATGGTTTAACTGTGAGGCAAAACGTTAGACAAACTTTTTTCTTCTTCAGAGTGTCGGAGGCTGAGGGGTAACCTGATAGAAGCATGTAAAATTATGAGAGGCAGAGATAGGGTGGACATTCAATCTTTTTTGCCAGGGTAGAAATGTCAAATACTGTACGGGATGGCTTTAAGGTGATTTTAGAGTTTTCAGATACAGCGCAGAAACAGGCCCTTCGGCCCTCCGAGTCCATGCGACCAGCAATCGAGCACAATCCTACACACTACGGATAATTTAGAATTTACAGAAATCAATTAACCTACAAACCTATATGTCTTTGCAGCGTGGGAGGGAACCGAAACACCCAGAAAAAACCCACACGGTCATAGGGAGGACATACAAACTCTATAGAGACACCACCCGTGGTCAGAATCGAACCTGGGTCGCTGGCGCTGTAAGGCAGCGACTCTACCTCTGCGCCACTGTGCCGTCTCTTGCCATCATCCGAAGTCATATCCGCTTGACTGGACTCAAGCACTCAACTTCCACAAAGTTATTTCAATCCAATAACATATGAAAAGCTGAACGATGTGCACAAGCTGTTGGAAATACTAATGCAGTGTTCTTCCTTTGATCTCCCAGCTAGGATTTAGGCCTCAGAACTGCAACCTTGGGGAGCATGGTGAATATTGATCTGTGCTGCACAAATGGAAAATAAATACTGACCAGTGTGTAGTGTGATAATAAAAAAATATATATATATTGAAGTCATACTGAATCATTTCCCGATCTGCAAACATGTAGGTGGCGTAGTGGCCACGCACTGCCAATCGGCTGCGATTATCCAGCTTAAGCATCTGAAGGTAAGATTATAATAATTATACACATGAAAGGAGATGGGTCATTAATGGCAGGACAGCCTTATAATTCTGATTTTCAAGGCCTTTTCGTGTGATGGGTATTTTAGCAAAGGTTAAAGTGCTATTTTGTAAGCTACTATTTTGCTTTTACTTTAGAAATAGGATGTTCGGTGAGCTGAAGGTCCCCTTTTCTGGTAATTTATTATGCCGAGCTGAACTGAGAAGTTTGATATACCATGTAAGGCCACACCATGGTTACCTTTGGGGAGGTAAGACCTTTGAGATTCTGACCCAAACATCTCATTTGCAAAAAAATGCTTCAAGCAGCATCCCATACATTCTTTCCAGATTCAGATGTTTCCACAAATTAGAGCATTGTTATGAGCCAGTGAAAATTATCTACATTATTTTCACTTTTTTGCCTTCAGACACAGAGGAGTCATGAAATATTTGCTTTCCTTTGTATTTTTAATTCATTACTTTTAGCTGGCACTGGTGCAGAAATATATAAATGGCTGGTCTGCAAATGACTTTTTTTTCCCCCTTTACATCATTTGGGGCAGCACAGTGGCACAGCGGTAGAGTTGCTGCCTTAGCAAACTATTTCATGCGTGATATATGGGTTTGATCCTGACTGTGTGGGCCAGTTCTCTGTGTGGAGTTTGCAGGTTCTCCGAGTCCCTGTTACTGTATGGACCAGTTTCCTCCCACATTGCAAAAACGTACAGGCTTGTAGTTTAATTGGCTTCAGTAAAAATTGTAAATTGGTCCTCGTGTGTAGGATAGTGCAGGGATTGTTGGTCGTTGTGGGCTCGGTGGGCCGAAGGGCCTGTTTCTACACTGTATCTCTAAACTAAGCTAAACTAAACTAAATTCAAAGAGTAATTTTAGAGTCCTGATTTTTTTGTGATCAACCAACACTTACAATTTTAAAACGGGAAAATAAATTTAGCAGGGATGAAAATGGGGACCTCGTCAAGAAAGTTAGGCTGAAGTTATTCCACTTGAAATTCCAAGTGATATTTAATCGTCCTCTGTGTTTGTCTATAATCAAACACAGGCAGCAAAGAAAGTGGAAATACAATAACTTTGCATTGAGCTTGGAAATTGCACTGGACAGATACAGAAGACAGTGATTTGTTGATTAGCTGCACTGTCATCGTGGACATTAATGATGAGCAGTTAATCAGAATTGACAGCAGTTTCCCTGCCATAGTATTCAACAATTTACACACAAAGTAAAGGCAATTACTGTACTCCACTCACTAAGTACTGCCTTCCTATGAGTAGTGCAACCTTCACACAGAATGCCAGTGAGAAAATATTGTACCTACGGGGAATGAAAATAAACTGATGTCTTCCTTATTTACAATACATGGGCCAGTGCTGTCATGAATTTAAGATTAGCAGGGTGGACTTTTCTGGTTTAAATAATTAAGATGCTTATCAATTTGCCTGGATTCTGCAAGCGAACCTTAAAAGGCCTGTCTCACGAGTCTGCGGTCATTGGCGGCGAAACAGGAAGAATCTACCGCTCCTGGGCCGCCATAGACCGCGCACTCGGTCAAACTCACAATTCCGGGGCCGTGCGCCGTTGTTCCCAACACCGCACGGTGCTAAAATAAAACCAACTCTGTTCAAAAATATGTCCCTACCGCACAGCCTCCGCCAGTGAGGCACGAGTGTGGCACGACCGCCGCCACAGCAGCCGCCAGTGTGGCACGAGCGCCGTGTGTCGAACTTGCACCGCCACAGCCTCCGCCAGTGAGGCACGACCGCCGGCACGGCCGCCGCCACAGCCACCGCTACAGCGCCGCGATCAGCACAGCCGCCGCCACAGCCGCCGCCACAGCCGCTGTTAGTGAGTCACATGTGCGGCACGGCCGCCGCCACAGCCACCGCTACAGCACCGCGATCAGGACGGCCGCCGCCACAGCTCCGCAGATCCAAAATGACGTCATCGCAGTCGGCCCGCCCTTTTTTTTTTACTTACCACAAGCACGTGGGACCAGCCGTATTTAAATCACTCGGCCCCCGCGCAGCATCCGTGCGGCGCTCCCGTGGCATAGGCTCGGTGCTCTCGCCATTGCCGTGCAGTCCCCTCTACAGGCGAAGCCGTGCTTCACCGCCGATGACCGCAACACCGTGAGACAGAGCCTTAAGTCAGTGCAGATTCTCATAAAGGACGAGTGCACAGTATAAAACTTTTCATCAATGATATTCACAGTTGGTTATTAACTTTGGGCTGCGTGAGGTGTTGAAGGGTAAATATGCTGAGGATAATATTTGATTTAAAACAGGTTTTAAAAAATAGAAACCTGTAAAATTGTGATGAAGTAATATGGAACAAAAATAGGTTTTCCCTGATTAAATAGTGCAGTGATGAATTGTCTTTGAATGCCATTCAGAATCATCTTAAAGCCCCCAAAAAAGCTTTCCAATGCACACCGAACCTAAGCACATTTGTAGAATCCAGGCCGTTAATCGTAGTGCTCTCATACTCCAGAATATGATCTAAGATCTTAATTCCAAATTTCTTGTCTCTGAGCAGAATTCATTGTACAGCTATATTTGGATTATAGAGACTGATGGAGACACAGATTAAAGCCCCTGTCCCACTTTCACGACCTAATTGGCGACCTCTGCCGAGTTTGCCCTTGATTCATACTCGCAGCATGGTCGCCACGAGGTCATAGGAGGTCGTAGTTCACTCTTCCTCATGCTCGTGAGTGGTCTCCGCGTACTCGTGGCCTCAAGAAGGTCGCGGCGTTTTTTCCAGTCTAATAAAAAATGTCCACGAGTAAAAAAAAGGTTGGCATGGAAAAAATTGATGCTTTTTACTCGTAGATAGGTCGTAGGTAGGTCGTAGTAGGTCATGATGGTGGTCGTAGGTAGTCGTAGCTAGTCGTAGTTGGTCTTAGGTGTGGAAGACTGAGGTCGAGGGGGGTCGTAGGAGGTCATAGACATAGTCGTAGGTGGTCATAGACATAGTTGTAGGAGGTCGTAGACATAGTCGTAGGAGGTCGTAGGAGGTCTTTTACTTCGGTGAGTCAACACGACCTTGACATTTTTTTCAACTTGTCTAGGGTTTTCTAAACTCGTGGATTAGGTCGTCCAAGTGGGACAGGCCCTTAACACAGCATGGATACTTTTCAGTTTCTTACCTTGCCAGGGATGCGATTAATTTTCAGATCGCATTCTCCGGTCGCTCTGCGGCCTATCATCGATGGAGCTGGAGGCCTTCTCATACTGACTTTGGGCCTCACCGCGGGGCGTGGACTTACATCAGAGCCGATCCCTTGCCTGGGATTGCTCCAACCGCTGCCTGCGGACTTTACCATCACGAGCTCGCAGTCTCGGGAGAGGCTAGTCAGGAAGCTCCAACGAGGTAGAGGCTCGATCAGCCCCGACGCAGGGTCCGATCATCCGGCGTGGGGGAGCTGACATCCCCCCGATGCAGGAGCTGATCACCTCGATGCGGAGGGCCTAAACGCCGCCAGCTACAGGAGTCAAGATCATCCCGTCAACGGAGGGCTCGAGGCCCCCGACCACGGGAGAGCTAAGGGAAGAGATTTGAACTTTTTTTCGCCTTCCATCACAGTGAGGAATGCAGAGGAGGCACTGTGGTGGATGTTTATGTGTTTTGTGTGTTCCGTTGCTTTTTATTCGTATGACTGACTTGGCAAATTAAATTCCTCTTATGTTGCAAAACATACTAGTAAGATTAAACGAGAACTTACCTAAGTTTGAAGTTTGATCTTTATTTTATGAGGAGTTACGTAGGTGATTACGTGAAGAACCCCGCCAGTGCGCCTGCGCGTCAATCTTCAAAGCAGCGGTGTGAAATCACAAAAAACAACAACCAAAGTAATATAGTCTCATAATAAAACGAGTAATACAAGAACTTCCATCTGACCTTTATGATAGAGGGTAGGGTCGTGGTGGGCACGTAATCACCTACGTAACTCCTCATAAAATAAAGATCAAACTTCAAAGTTAGGTAAGTTCTCGTTTAATCTTACTATTTTACTTCGGAGTCACGTGAGTGACAAGGTGAAGATTTTAAAGCTTTGTGATTTCATGCCGTGGATCAATCTCGGCTTCTCACTGCATAGATTGACTCGGAACGAGAATAATCAATCATGCATTCATAATAACATTTGTACCACAAATGCAGTAATTCATTTCAATAATGAAATGAATCAGATCCCCTTTAAACCAGAGGAATTTACACAGAACTTAAAATAGTTTCTGCAAACAACCCCGCATTAACAATAGGCCGATGGTAAAAATGTTGAAACATCAACTCATTGGACCACCCGGCGGCTGCGAGGATATGGTCGACGGGGCCGTCTTTAGCCCTGGCCGCCGACATTTCTGCTACCCTAGTCGAGTGAGACGTAAAAACATAAGTGTTAATACCAGCAGCTCTTAAGACTTCTTTTATCCATCTGGAAATAGTCTGTATTGAAACTCTCTTGTGTGGTTTCTTGTGTGTGATCAACAACCCAGTTTCCGTATTCTCAAATTCTTTGTGACCTCAATGTATTGTAATAAATATGTCTTAATACAGAGACATGGATCATTTGGATATGCTGCTAGCATAATTTTAAATCCTGTCCCACCTGGCCTAATTTACTTTAGTAGGTCATAGATATAGAATGTAACCTTGTCTTCAGTTAATTCCATACTGTCTATTTGTAATTTTCCAAGTGTTTGCACTCGTTGTGCTGTCACTCATGCCATAAGCATGAATACTTTCATACTGAGCTTGACCAAAGGTAAAGACACACTTCATGACCATTCACAAAGTAGTTTCAGTACCACACTTACATCCCAGATTGTCACGTACCTAGGTTTCGGTGGTTTGGAATTAAAGATTCCTTTCATTAGTCTGGAAACAATTGGGTGTGACCCAATTGAGTTTCTTTCTGAATCCAGAACCAAATATGAGGACAATGCACTTCTGGCTGAATTAATTGCACTACAACTCAGACCTTCATCATAATAACATTTTGACAGAAATTCTAAACATTTGAAATATCTGCAGTACTTTATTGCACATTCTTTTGTACACAGAACTCTTCCCATTTCTTAATATAAGAAAAGGTACTGTTTTTGAGTGCTCTTCCTCCAGGCTGCCGTAAGCATGTCCACAGTATGCTCAGACAGTCCTCGTCCCAGAAAAGGCATTCTTAAAACCTGCAAATCAACAAATCCAAACGATCATATAATGGATGTTGTTCCCCTGTACAGGGTGCAGCAATAAATTACTCTTTTTTGGGACTTTCATCAACATTTGTGTTGTTAATTCTAATATCAACGGATACCATGGCTGTGTAGGCCAATCTGGTACTACCAATACCCTTGAAGCAGCATCTTGCCTGATTTTAAGCAAACATTGGCTTATGAGGCAGAAAGCTGGAAATATATATGAAAACATACCACCCCAATGTAGCGAGAAAGCATCAATCGCCACTGCTCCTGGATCTGGTTTCCATGAGACATATCTCGATAGCTGATGATTCAAGTCGATGTCGGTCATTCCAAATCTGATTACTATATCATTGAATACCTCTTGATTCAACATCCATTCTTTATTATCATGGAACTTTTCGTGACCTGGTGTCTGCTATCGTGTTCATTCTACCTGGTAGATAGATAGCTGAAATCCAAATGTTCTTTTCAATACACCAAGACCAAAGTTGATTTAACCATTTTGTCACATGACACCGACTTAATTCCACCCATATCATTAATATAGGCAACTACTGTTGTGTTTATTAATTTGAACTTGAACCTTCCTTTTAGTTGTGTTAGAACCATAAGCTTGGAGTCCATAGAAACCTCCTAAAAGCTCCAAATAGGTAATTCCCCATGTCTGCAGTAACACTAACTTTTCCTGATTCCATCTGCCTCCGCAGCTCGATGTTAAGTCAGTTGCACGCCATCCTAGTGCACTGGCATCAGTTTGTAATATCATGGAAGGTTGTTCAATCAGCACTTTGCCTGAACTGCTTGAGACATGTAGAATCCACCACTGCAGATTAGAAACAGCATTTGTTGTTACTTGCATGGTTCTATCAAAATGACCAGCATTTACTCTCAGTGCCTGTTCTTTGATTCTCTGCAGCTGTTGATAATGTAATGGTCCATACTGGACTGCTGGGAATATACTAATTTTTCCCAGTACTCGAGCCACCTGTCTGATTAGAGGTTTTTGCTCGTTTAACAGATTACTGCAATCTTTAATCAACTCCACCCTTTTTTCACTGGGCAAAGTAATTTGCATTTGGGCTAAATCAATTGTGAACCCCAAATAATCAATCGAGGTACATGTTTTTAACCTTGATTTCTTTGGATGCATTTAGAACCCCCCAAACTCTCAAAAGTTTGATTTTATTACTGCAACCGATGCTTCTGTTGACTGTTTTGTCCTTCCTATAATCAGGACATCATCCAGGTATGCCATTAGTACATGCCCCTGGCTCTCAGCAACCCCAGAATTGATTTTAACAATTTTATGAATATTCTGGGAGGGAACGTTAACCCATTAGGCAGAGCTTTGAACTGCCCTAATTGGTTCATCCATGTAAATTTAAGATACTTCATATCTTGCAAGTGAACAGACACTGAACAAAAGGATTCAGACTTGTCAAGTCTATAATAATCCTACATCCTCCATCCTTTTTTGATCGAGGGAATATATTTGACCCAAATTGGTGAATTTGGTAGGCTGATTCTTCAATAACACCTTTTATATATAGGGTTTTGAAGCGCAACTTGAACCTTCATTACTTCGCAAAGTGGAGAGTTCTGCTAGGAACATGCTGTACAGGCAAATCATAATTTGGATTGAATTCAATTCAAAATCCTTGTATATTATTCAGAATTACCACATCTGAAGTAATCTTCTTCCAATGTTTATAGAAGAGATGTAATCTGCCTCCAACTTTTGGACTTAATCCAGTTAGTATGTTCCCCTGAGAACCAGGTCCACCAACCTCTTGAGTCATTTGAGTATTCTGAGATCCCTGGATTCTCCCGGAAGCACCACCACTGGTCCTTACTCCCACTGCAGGCCGCCAGCTACGTCCCTGCGTTAATGAGCGACTTGGTCCTGGTCTAGGATCCGTATGACGTCTGAAAGGATACTTCCTCTTTACAGACTTTGCAACCATTGATGTTTTTATCAATCCTGTTCTCGCTTCATCTTCCAACTCTTTAATACGTCTCCCGAGATCCTCTCCAAAGAGTAAGTTGGGTAATTGTATATTACTTGGTTTGCAGAGTGCTGCGAATTTTGGATTCATAGTAGGCCGTATAGCACTTTCCTCAGATAATTGATCTCGAAGTGGGTGCTGCATAGCAACCCCAGTGCTTCCTGATGCAACTTCGTCATCTCTTGGCTGTTACCTGCTATTCTGGTAAAAGCAGTTATTCCAGAACCCAGCAGCTTTAATATTCTCTGCAACTGATTCCAGATAATTTGGTTCACTGCTGCTGCTTTCAGCAACCCACAGTTACTTGGGGTCACCTGCTTTTTTGCAGTCTCATCCATCTCCTGCTGTTCCAGCTGATGGTAAACCAAGTAATTTATTATGGAGGCCAGTTCTTCTCCTAATGGCTCTCCTGACCCTGACGGGGCAGCGAATCCTACTGCCAGGGGTGGAACATCTGGCAGCTGCCGTTCATTGCCTTGTACAGCATCACCGTCAGAGTCGGGGTCTGAAATCTCATGACCCGTAGCACGCTCCTCATTCCTGAGGGTGCATTCCATCAGCCCTGAGCCAGGTGCTGTTAAGCTGCTTCCTGCAGCTTGGATTACAGTGCACTCCTTCCTGAGTGAACTTTGCTCCAACAGCCTATGAAAAAGGCTTTCTATTTGGGCAATTCGCTCGAAAGCAGTATCTAGCCCTGTACCAGGAGCTGTTTGAGCTGCTTCCAGCAGCTTGGCTTTCAGTACACTCCTCCCTGAGTGAACTTTGCTCCAACAGCCTATGTAAAAGTCTTTCTATTTGGGCAATACGCTCGAAAGCAGTATCTAGCCCTGGAGCTACTTCCATTGCCTGGGACTCCCTCCATGGGCCGTCGGGATTTAAACTTTGTCTTTTGCCCGACAGGCGCCGACTGTGTTTTCACCAGCCCCAGGTCCACAGTCGCTATGCTCACCGCTGGCGACTGTACCGGGGTTTAGAGGCGGTTGGTCTCTAACCGCAGACTCCCGACTTTCCCGACTTCTGTCGGCTGTGTCGCTCGCCTCTTCCCCCTGTCCGTTTTTTTCCATGGCATCTGTGGAAAAAATCCCCATAGACCCACAGTAAACGGACCTGGAAAACCTGAAAAAAGTTTCTACTTACCTTGTAGTTGAAAAACTACAAATCCACTGGAGGAGCTCTGCTCCTCACGTCCGTTTGCGTCAAGGCGTCTGACGTAATGACGCGCAGGCGCACTGGCGGGGTTCTTCACGTAGTCACTCACGTGACTCCGAAGTAAAATTGACTATTAAAGTATTATTGTGATTGTGTGATTGTGATTGTGATCTTCATGCACTCATCCCGTAGCTTTCTATGCCTTAGCAATTCAAATGCTCCTCTAGATATTTCTTAAATGCTGTCAGCAGCAACTCTCTTCCAGCTCTCTCTGAGAGTGTTTTCCAGGTACTCACTACGGTCCAGGCGAAAATATAGGTTCTCTCAGATTTTTTCTAAAACTTTTACTCATTACCCAAAATCTGTTTCCTCTAGCTTTCACAATCTATGAATTAGGGCAACTTTCCTGCCATCTATAACTCTCACAATTTTATACATCTCAATCATGCCCCCTCTGAACCACCTCTGCTCTTGGGAAAACAGACTGAGCCTCTCCAGTTAATTTCACCAACATTCTCTTCTCTGGAATCACAATTCATACCTCTTCTATCCTTATTTCATGCATTTTGTCTATTCATCTTTAACTGTTGTCCAAACATATGCCTGGCAAAAACCACCCTCATCCGAATCCACCTCTCACTTGCCAGGCTTTGTCCTGGCCCCTACCTCTCTTTCAGCTTCGTCCTGCCCCCACCACCATCGTTCTGAAGGCCCCCGACACAAAGAGCATCTATCCATGTTCTCCGTAGATGCTGCCTGAACCATTGAGTTACTCCCTGGTCAATTCGTCCCTTCCCACCCAAACTACCCTCTCTCCTGGTACTTTCCCTTGCAACCACAGGAAATGCTGCACTTGTCGCTTTCCCTCCCCCGTCGACTCCATCCAAGGACCCAAGCAGTCTTTCCAGGTGAGGCAGAGGTTCACCTGCACCTCCTCCAACCTCACCTATTGCATCCACTGTTCCAGGTGTCGACTGCTCTACATCGGTGAGACCAAGCGCAGGCTTGGCGATCGCTTTACCCAATACCTCCGCTGAGTCCGCAATAACCAACCTGATCACCCGGTGGCTCGGCACTTCAACTCCCCCTCCCATTCCGAATCCGACCTTTCTGTCCTGGGCCTCCTCCATGGCCAGAGTGAGCACCACCGGAAATTGGAGGAGCAGCACCTCATAATTCAATTTGGGTAGTTTACACCCCAGCGGTATGAACATTGACTTCTCCAATTTCAGGTAGTCCTTGCTTTCTCCATCCTTCCCTGCCCCTCCCCAGCTCTCCCACAAGCCTACCGTCTCCGCCTCTTCCTATATTTTTCCAGCCCCCCCACATCAGTCTGAAGAAGGGTCTCGACCCGAAACGTCGCCTATTCTTTCGCTCCAGATGCTGCCTCACCACTAGAGTTTCTCCAGCATTTTTGTCTACCGGTGAGTTACTCTAGCACTTTGTATCTTTTATAGTATCTTGCATTTTGTTCAAGATTTAGAATTTAGACTTTACTTTATGGGCCCGTCCCACTTAGGCGATTTTTTCGGCGACTGGACCCCCGCCACAACAATGTCTACAACAACCTACCACCTAGTCGACGTCAAGCTACGGCAAGCTACTGACAACTGGCGACCCAATCGTCGCGACCTAGGACGTTCACCTACGACCACACCTACGACAACCTAAGACCACACAGGCGACAACCTACGACAACCAAAGTCAACCTACGTCCACCCGCGACAAGCTACAACAAGCAACGACCCTGTCGGCGACAATTGAAGACAATTCAGTCACCGGTACCTGTCGCCGGTTGACATAGGTTGACGTAGGCAATGGAATTCACCGAAGTCAGCTCCCAGCGACAACCAACATCACCTGGCGACAACCTGCGTCATCCTGGCGACAACGTACGACAGCACCTACAACAGGAGAAGACAAGCTACGTCAAGCCCACAGTCGCCGAAGATTTTGAACATTTCAAAATCCAGCGGCGACCAAAAAAACGTTACGACTCTTTAGGCGACTGGAGGAGACTACTCACGACCATACAGGGATCACCCCACGACCATGTGAAAACAGCCTAGTCGCCTGTAGCCGCCAAAAAAATCACCTTAGTGGGACAGGGGCATTAGACATTAGAGATGGAAATAGGCCCTGGAAATAGGCCCTGGAAATAGACCATGGAAATAGGCCCTTCGGCCCACCGAGTCCGTGCCGACCATTGATCACCCCGTACACTAACACTATCCTACACACAAGGGACAATTTCACAATTTTACCGAAGGCAATAAACCTACAAAACCTGTATGTCTTTGGAGTGTGGGTGGAAGCCGGAGCACCCGGAGAAAACGCACGTGGTCACAGCGAGAATGTACAAAGTGTGTACAGACACCACCCATAGTCAGGGTTGAACTCAGTATCTTTGTCATCACTTGACCAAACCTTTGTATTTTAAATTCCAGGTTACTGACTGAAGTTAGATTTCTCAGTTGCCATTGTGCAGTTTGAAATTGACCTGGATTGTTATAAAAACAGAAATAGCTGGAAACAGTCCGTTGGTCTGCTGTGACGGTGTGGGTTTTCTCCAGGTGCTCTGTTTTTCCTCCCACACTCCAAAGACGTACAGATTTGCAGGTTAATTGGCTTCAGTAAGTTGTAAAATTGTTCTTAGTGTGTAGGATAGTGTTAGTGTACGGGCTGATCACTCGTCAGCACAGACTCGGTGGGCTGAAAGGCCTATTTCCAATTGTTTCCAACCCATTACTCTAGACTGTTAGACGGGTTGGAAACTATTAGACTGTTTCCAACCCGTTACTCTACCCTCCCTTGTAAAACTGATCACCACCATGAAACCTACTACCTGCCCCCTCGACACTGTCCCCTCTGCCCTCCTAAAGGACGTAATTACAACAGCTGGTCCCAGCATCCTCGCCATCTTCAACAGCTCTCTGGCCACTGGCACTGTACCTACCTGCTTCAAGCACGCGGTGGTCCACCCACTCCTGAAAAAAAACTAATCTCGACCCCACCTTGCCAAGCAACTACAGACCCATTTCTAAACTGCCTTTCCTCTCAAAAGCCCTTGAAAATGTAATTTTAAGTCAAGTTATACCTTACCTTCACCAAAACACTATCTTGGAAACTTTCCAATCAGGTTTCAGGGCTCACCATAGCACAGAGTCTGCCTTGTTGAAGGTACACAATGACCTACTGCTCACCATTGACTCCGGCGACTGTGCAATTCTGCTCCTTCTTGACCTCAGCGCAGCATTTGATACTGTCGACCACACCATCCTAATTGACCGTCTCCGGTATGGGGTTGGTATTGATGGCACTGCCCTGAGCTGGTTCATTTCCTACCTCAAAGGTAGGAGTTTCTCGACTAACATAGGCAACTTTCTCCTCCCCAGCTTATCTCTGCTGTGGGGTTCCACAAGGTTCCATCCTTGACCCCATTCTCTTCTCCCTGTATATGCTCCCCTTAGGCCAAGTCATTGAAAGGCATGGCATTTCCTTCCATTGCTACGCAGACGATACACAACTCTATCTCCCCCTGAAGCCCAAAAACCAATCAAATCTGTTTAACCTTACCCGCTGCCTCGAGGATATAAAGTGTTGGATGGCCCAGAACTTCCTCCAACTAAACGAGAGTAAGTCTGAGGTCATCCTTCTCGGCCCCTCGGACTCAATCAAAATGATAGCAGGCAGCCTTGGAAGCCTTACCTCACTACTCAAACCTCACGTCAAAAACCTTGGCGTGATATTTGACTCAGCACTGAAATTTGACAAACAAGTCAATGCCGTGGTAAAAGCTAGCTTCTTTCAGCTTTGGACAATAGCTAAAATAAAACAATTCCTCCAGTTTGATGACCTCGAAAAGATCATCCACACATTCATCTCCTCCCGCCTAGATTACTGCAACTCCCTTTACACTGGCATCAGCCAATCTTCCCTGTCCCGCCTGCAACTGGTCCAAAATGGCGCAGCGAGACTCCTGACGGGCACCCGAAAAAGGGACCACATCACCCCGATCCTGGCCTCTCTCCACTGGCTCCCTGTGCGGTTCCGTATAAACTTCAAGATCCTCCTCCATGTCTACAAAGCCCTCAATGGGCTTGCCCCCACCTACATAAAAAGTCTTCTCACCCACTACTCCACCTCCAGGCCCCTCAGATCGTCCGACTTGGGGTTGCTGAATATCCCGCGGTCTAGGCATAAGCTCAGGGGCGACCGCGCCTTTGCGGTTGCAGCCCCTAGACTGTGGAACAGCATCCCCTTTCCCATCAGAACTGCCCCCTCCATCGACTCTTTTAAGTAAAGACTAAAGACTTATCTATACTCCCAAACCTTTCCTGACGTCCTCTGAGTGAGGGCTACATGTATATATGTATGTAGTTTGTTTTGTTTGTGCTATTCTTATAACAAATGTAAAGCACTTTGGCCAACGAGAGTTGTTTTTTAAAAGTGCTATATAAATAAATGTGACTTGACTTGACTTGTTTCCGTGCTGCATCTCTAAAGTCTAAAAGTCAGACAGAATCAATGGAAAAAGCAGAGTTAACATTTCAGGTTCAATTCTTTTCTTACCAACTGGAATTGTTTTACAGAAGTAATTAAAAACTAACTTGTTTCCTCTCCCAGTTCTGATGAAGGGTCTGAAATGTTAACTTTGCTAATAGATCAATTAAAAAATTATCTTTACAATTTTTGAACATAAAACCGCTATGATATATTCATTATATATTTGTAATTATTATAGAATTAGCTCTTTTATGAAGTTAATAATCTTCTGGACTCTTCTTTGACATTTTCCATTGAATAATGTACAAAACTGACCATAGTTTGGTACCAAAACAAATTGATTCCAAATTTGTTTGAAGGTTTGGAGGGAGGAATGAATGTTAGGAAATGTCAACAATATTGGAATATATTATTCACTGTTTATTACACATAGATATTAAGCATGAGGGAAAATATATATTTATCATGCTACAGATGGTTTAGTTTAGTTTACGGATACAGCGCGGAAACAGGCCCTTCGGCCCACCGAATCCGCGCCGAATGGTGATCCCCGCACATTAACACTATCCTACACACATTTGGGACAATTTACACTTACTGTACTCAAAGCCAATTAACCCACATAGGAGGAAACCGAAGATCCCGGAGAAAACCCACGCAGTCACGGGGGAAACGTACAAACTCCGTGCAGACAACACCCGTAGTCGGGATCGAACCGGGTCTCTGGCGCTGTAAGTGCTGTAAGGCAGCAACTCTCCCGCTGCGCCACCGTGTTAGTTCAAGGATTCCTCAATGATGGACTATTTGTTGCTTGTTCTCGATTTCAAGTGGAAGCATCCAGGATTGTAGAAAATCTTGAAGATTACCATGGATTGTTAACTTTTTCGTGACGTTTTCAACTGCATGAGCAATTTTAATTGGAATTCTAATTTTAAGCATAAACCAGTAGAAATGACAGCTGAAGATATTTAAAGGGAAATAATATTGCCTTAATATTTTCAGAAATTAAAACAGGAGGAAAAGTGTGAGGATTTTCAGATTTTCTGAAATTGAAAACAATGGTTACAATATTCATAGTTCAAAAATAATATTCAGGGTTTAATAATATTGAATAATATTCACAGTATCGCCTGCATTTGTGAAGCTGGCAACGTACATTTTGGTTAACGCTGCTAAGTGGATCAACCCAACCATCATAACCTCATCAATTTAGCTCCATCTTTTACATTGGAATCCATTACATTGGGTATGAAGAAGAATCACTAGCAATGCAGGTATGGATCTTATTTTATACAGATGTGATTTCTTTGTTGTGTTGGTAAAATGCTTCCATCGAATTATCAGCAACGTTTAACATTTTATGATTTATTTTGGAGCACAATGAGAAATTCTGCTTCTTAGTTTAGTTTCAAGATACAGCACAGAAACGGGCACCTCGGCCCACCAAGTCCGCGCCGACCAGCGATCCCCGCACACAGGGCCGGCATTAAGCCGATTGGATCGATTGCTCCCAATTGGGCTCCGTGCCTAAGGGGGGCCCCCGCGCTAGAGTAATCCAAAGCTCCGCTCTAGGATCTTTGGAGTAATCTACTCTCGGCTCGGGTAGATCTACCCCGGGTGGAGGGGGGAGAGAGGGGTGGAGAGAGAGTAGAGGGGTGGAGGGGGAAGAAAGGGGTAGTCGGGGAGGGGGGTGTGAAGGGGAATGGAGAAGGGGTAGAGGGGGAGGCCCCTCACGGTCCCGGGGCAGCGCCCCAACCCGTCCAGTCACCGTGCTTCATGCACACAGCCCCGGCTCCATCCCTCTCTCTCCCCGGTGAGACGCGGTGAACAATACAGGGATGGCCAGGCTGCGGTTTGGAGCAACGTTTACAAACCTCGGCCTCAGCTCACATGCGTTAGCCCGGACCCCGGCATCTGCTCCCACCGCCGGCCCTCTCCCTCCCTTCTCTCCTTCGCTTCCCTCCCTCCCTTCCCTTCTTCCCTCCCTCCCTTCTCTCCTTCCCTCCCTCCTTTCTCTTCTTCCCTCCCTCCTTCCTCTCTCTCTTTTCCCTTCTCTCCTTCCATCCCTCCCTTTCTCTCCTTCCCTCCCTGCCTCCTTTCTCTACTTGCCTCACTCCCTTCTCTCCCTCCCTCCCTCCCTTCTTTCCCTCCCTTCCTTCTGATTACAAACTTTCTCACCTGAAATAGCCACAAAAGTGGTCAATCTGCAGAGATATGTCACACCTACTGGGATCTCTATAATTTGTTTGGTCAAAGAACTGTTGCAGACTGTTAATCAAAAATAATTCAACAACTAATTTCCTGGATCTGATTCCTCAAATCCACATGGAAATTCAATATTTAAAAAAAAAAAAGTGAAGCCTTTTGGCCAAATAGATAATCTTGTAGTTGCTTGTTAAGTTTTTCAAAATTATTTGGAATGATTGGGATAATTCCTACATCGATGTTTCAATTACTGTTGACAATGGTCACTTTGCACATGGAAAATATGTTACAAAATGTTATTGTTAACTTTGCAAAATATAAGGGAAATAATTCTTGACTTTTAATAACAATTTTAAATATGCAGCGTTAAACTGGTTCATTTCACTCTTTGAAAGAGCAACCAAAAAAGAGGTGTATAAGTGCAACTGACACATTCACTTAATTGGCAAATTGAAAAATCATCCAAGGTAAACAAAAATGCTGGAGAAACTCAGCAGGTGAGGCTGCATCTATGGAGCAAAGGAAATAGGCAATGTTTCGGGCCGAAACCCTTCTTCAGACTTTTTCATCCAGTCTTTTTTAGGGATAATTGATGAAACTAGTAGACCAAAACTTTCAAGCAACTATCATCACTGTGTCGGAAGGAACAGCGGATGCTGGTTTATACCGAAGATCGACACAAAATGCTGGAATAACTCAGCGGGTCAGGTAGCAACTCTGGAGAAAAGGAATAGGTGACTTTTCTCCAGAGATGCGATTTGTCCCATTGAGTAACTAACTCCAGCATTTTGTGTCTATCTTTATCACCACTGATACATTCAGAATATTTTTTAAAATTTTTTTATTTCTGTGGATGTGTAGATCTTCACATTTCCTTGATTAACCTATTATGCAAATCATTATCATCTTACGGATCCCCATCGAGATGTGATTTATTTGTGAAGGAACATTGAAACAAAATGGAGGTGTTGGCAATCGTTGCAGTTCCTAATGTTTGAATGAGACTCTTCACATCGCTCAGTTGGATTTTGACATTTTGCTTCTCACTTTGCTTATCTGGTGTAATAAATCACTATCATTTTTAAATCAAAGTGGCAACAATGTAAAAATAACTTAAATGAAGCAAATTGTGATTGGCATTGATTTTAATGGAGGTGAAGCCATAACAATGACTTCCTCACTATTTATACCAAGATTGGTACCGAGGACTGAAAATTTTGAAAATGGATAGTTGATGGTATACAACATAATTCCCTCTTCCACGTGTGGCAATGAAGGGTCTCTGCAATGTACTGTCGTTGGTGCAAGTCCGCACGGAAATCAGATAAGTGCAAGGTGCTGTGTGATCCAACAGCTGAATGCTGTATCTCAGCTAAGATACATGGGAAACTCAGTGTTGCATTATAAACGTATGCAAAGCCGTTCGAATCTAAGGAAATGTGGGCTCTGCTGGTGAAGCAGCTAAGAGGATTACCGATGACTCATTAAAAATGTACCCAGAGGTGGAAATCCAGCACTGCTGATGGAGCCAAGACCGCTTCTGGGTTGTACTTAGAATGCACCACGATGATGGCTGTTACATGTCTTTGAGCTAACATCACCCAAGTGATGGATTAACACAGGAGGCTTACCAGCACTCTATTGCAATATAGAGTACAAAAGTTAACCTTGATAACCATGTACTGTAATCCTGGAAATTGAATGTTTCTGGTGTGCTGTGTTAAATTGAACTTAGCTAAGGCAGTAATGTTGCAATTGAGTTATATCAAGTCTTGCTCAGCTAATGCTTTGCTGTTGTCACTCTGAAGCCAAGATATTATACTATTTGTGATGATTGATAGCATAATCATGGCACTCTAGCTGCATAGAAGTAGAAACATGAAAGGGCATTAAAGCATAAATTTGGTGAACTAAAGCTCTGCGCTATGACAAGGATTATGATATAGATATTAAAGAATCATTGCTAGCTGTAGAGGCAGAGCATGAATACATTTGTAGTGATATAGATTAATATTTTAGGATAAGGAAACAATATTAGGGGGATGCATTACTTTGTATGAAGAAAATGAAGGGAACAAATTAATTTAGTGCAGGCAAGGTAGAAAATATGATCATAAAATTGATGGAAAATTTCAGAATAAGCTTATTCGGCCCATCTGAGAAATACCTACAGTTTCCGATTCATCCATTGTAGAATTCACCTGCCTCTTAAATCACTTCAGAGTGCCAATCTTTGGTGCTCCACCTAAAATTCTATCCTGCAAATCGATTACTCATTAATCGTGTCAGTTCAGAATGTAATTTAAGTCTTGTTGTTTTTGCTCTCCATCTAAAATAATACCATTAAGTTCCCCCTTTCCACTTTTGCTGTGGTCTTGCACATGTTTCTACTGCATCGCTTCGGATTCATTTTTCCAACAGAGGAGCACAAGTTTCCTTGGTTTTTCCTTGTGTTGAACGTTTGGTGTCAGACCCCATGACTCCTCTCCACACTGTCTTCAGTGTTCAAACAGATTCCCCCTGACTTTGAAACCGTCAACTGACCACAGCCGCATGCGGTTCTCTCATGAATTCTTGACTCAGATTTATTTTCACTTTTCATGGGTTGTGGGCGATAATAGCGAGAGGCAAAATTTATTCAGCGTTGCCATCGAGAAGATGGTGGTGAGTTGCAGCCTTGAAGCTCTGCGGTACTTCTGGTGAAGACACACACTCACAGCATTGTTAGTAAAGGATTTTCAGCCAAAGAAAGTGAAGAATTGGGAATTCATCACCAAGTCAGGATAGTATATAATTTCAAAGTATTTTATATGGATAGTATACTATTATAAGTTTGAAATTGTTCATAAGTCTGCGGCTCTTATTCTTCCATCTGGTAAAGGTCATATATTTGGGAGGCATTGTCAGAGAAGTCTTAGTTACAGAGTCATGCATCACGTAAACAGGCCTTTCAGCCCAATTTGTCCATGCTGACCAAGATACACCATCTACATTAGTCTCACCTGCCTGCATTTGGCCCATAACCCTCTAAACCTTTTCTATTAATGTATCTGTCCAAATATCCTTCAAATGTATCACCTTGCTGGTTTCTGACTGGGAGATTTAGGAAAGGGCTACTGATGGTAATGCAATTGAATATCATAGGTGATGCTTGGAATCTCTCGTGCCAGAGAGGGTCATTTCTTAGCCCTTGTCAAGTGTACATTTTATTAACCTTGATTAGACTATAGTTGAGTGTGGTAGCACAAACGACCCTGAAGAAGGCGGCGGGAGCCCTGGGAAGAGGTTGTTTAACTTTGTGAAGGGCAGGAGAGGGAGAGGGAGAGGGAGAGGGAGAGGGAGAGGGAGAGGGAGAGGGAGAGGGAGAGGGAGAGGGAGAGGGAGAGGGAGACGGAGAGGGAGAGAGGGAGAGGGAGAGAGAGAGAGAGAGAGAGACATAGGTACTCGGGGCATCAGGTAAGTCGGGATGTTTTTTCAGCATGATGAAAAATGTCCACGAGTAAAAAAAATAGCCCCGAGTACCTAATGCTGTCATAACGAGCCGCTACGATATATCCACGGCCTCCTATGGACTCGTTACGAACATTCTGCGAGTTTGAAAACTCGGGAGAATTCGTGAATAACACAGGAGAATTTGTGAATAACTTGGGAAAGTGGGACAGGCCCTTTAGAGGAAGAGCCTGATGGAGAACAGGAGCAATGTGGAGCTCCTCAATGATAGGTTCTGAAAGACCATGATGCAGGTGGAATAATGACAATGGAATAATGACAAGAGTTTTTATTTAGTGAAGGACAAACTGCAGTCAGGATATGGGGATGGAGAGAATACAGATTGAAACAGGGCGGCACGGTGGCTCAGCGGTGGAGTTGTTTCAGCGACTTGCAGCGCTGGAGACCCGGGTTCGACCCTGACTGGTTTTCTCCCACACTCCAAAGGTGTGCAGGTATGTAGGTAAATTGGCTTAGCATAAATGTAAATTGTCCCCAGTGTGTGTAGGATAGTGTTAATGTGCGGGGATCGCTGGTTGGTGCGGATTCAGTGGGCCGAAAGGCCTGTTTCTGCGCTGTATCTCTAAACTAAATACAATGAGAGCCTTTCGATCATTATCCATCCAAGAAAGAACAGCCCTTGATTTCCCATCTTTGTGATGTGATAGACCAATACTCCCAAGACTTCATCTTAGGTTTTGCTCTTAGAGAGTTGTTGTAGTTTACTCCAACTGATGCACAAATTGTCGTTTGCCTTTTTGACAATTAGGTTATCAAATGCAACTGTGGTTAATTTAGATATCAATGTAAAAACATTGAAAAATATATTGCAAACTATATTCTTTTTTAACTCTTTAAACTAAAACCATTACCAGATTTATTTTAGTGTTTTTTTCCCTGGTGATGACCAATTTGTAATCAAAAAGAAAATGTCATTTTTCTGGAGGATTATTTTTCAACAGTGGGACACATCATTGCACTGTTTGCAAAGTAGTGTTATCTGATTTATTGTAGCACTTTGCTACCCATTATTTCTATTTTCTTTGAAATGGTCTTTTTGGAAACTGCTACTAAAGCAGGCATTCCAAGCAAAGATTACATCCATCCAAAGATAAATGGTGGATGTGAGGGAGATGCCCTGATAATGAAAAGATACTGCTTGATATCTTTTACCAATTCTTGTGCGCTGTTAGCTCTGTCTGAATGACAATTTGATGTGTTTAGCCTGAGATGGAGTGGTACGAGGAATACTAATTCATCGCATCTCTCAACGTTGGGTCGCAGTTAGCTGGTTGTCTTTTCCTGTTTAAAAAAAAAAAACTTTTGGCTGAGGCAGATCTGATCAGCAGATGGCGTCAAGTAATCTATCCCTGTACATTCAGCTAAACGTCAAGGCAATAGATTATGACTATTGATCATCCCTTTGTATACTGTGGGTCGCAGTGGTGCATGTGATGATGATCAAAGTTTACACATATTTATTGTGAATGGACAGCCAGATGACACTAATCGGTATATCCCCAACAACTCTTACCAACTTCTACAGATGCGCCATAGAAAGGATTTTATCGGGATATACATTACAGCACGGTTTGGGAACAACTCCATCTGAGAATGCAAGAAATTGCAGAGAATTGTGGACGAAGCCCAGACCATCACACAATCCAACCTCTCTTCTATTTACACTCCATTTACACTTCATGCTGCCTCGGCAAGGCCACCAGCATAATTAAGGATAAGTCTCACTCCAGTCACTCCCTCCACTCCCCTCTCCCATCAGGCAAGAGGTACAGAAGTGTGAAAACGCACATCTTCAGATTCGGGGACAGTTTCTTCCCAGCTGTTATCAGGCAACTGAACCATGCTCTCACCAACGAGAGAGCAGTCCTGAGCTACTACCTACCTCACTGGAGACCCTTGGATTATCTTTAATTGGACTTTATCTTGCACTAAACGTTATTCCCTTTTTCATGTATCTGTACACTGTGGACGGCTCAATTGTAATCATGTAGTGTCTTTCTGCTGACTAGTTAGCACACAATAAAAGCTTTTCGCTGTACCTTGGTGCACGTGACAATAAACTAAATTAAACTAATCACTAATATTTAATGAACATCAAGGATTAGACAATAGACAATAGGTGCAGGAGTAGGCCATTCGGCCCTTCGAGCCAGCACCGCCATTCAATGTGATCAAGGCTGATCATCCCCAATCAGTACCCCATTCCTGCCTTCTCCCCATATCCCCTGACTCCGCTATTTTTAAGAGCCCTATCTAGCTCTTTCTTGAAAGCATCCAGAGAACCTGCCTCCACTGCTCTCTGAGGCAGAGAATTCCACAGACTAACCACTCTCTGTGAGAAAAAGTGTTTCCTCGTCTCCGTTCTAAATGGCTTACTCCTTATTCTTAAACTGTGGCCCCGGTTCTGGACTCCCCCAACATCGGGAACATGTTTCCTGCCTCTAGCGTGTCCAAACCCTTAACAATCTTATATGTTTCAACGAGATATCCTCTCATCCATCTAAACTCCAGAGTGTACAAGCCCAGCTGCTCCATTCTCTCAGCATATGACAGTCCCGCCATCCCGTGAATTAACCTTGTAAACCTACGCTGCATTCCCTCAATAGCAAGAATGTCCTTCCTCAAATTAGGGGACCAAAACTGCATGCAATACTCCAGGTGTGGTCTCACTAGGGCTCTGTACAACTGCAGAAGGACCTCTTTGCTCCTATATTCGATTCCTCTTGTTATAAAGGTCAACATGCCATTCGCTTTCTTCACTGCTTGCTGTACCTGCATGCTTACTTTCATAGACTGATGAACAAGGACCCCCAGATCCTGTTGTACTTCCCTTTTCACAACTTGACGCCATTTAGATAGTAATCTGCCTTCCTGTTTTTGCTACCAAAGTGGATAACCTCACATTTATTAGTTTAATGACTAATAATGATTCGTGCACATCCTCCAGTAATTTAAAGCATGCCCAGGATGGTAACTATTTTATCATTAAATTTGGACATTTTTTAAAGGTCTTCCCATATTTTTCTGCCAAATATCTCCCTTCCCCAGGATGTCAACATAATGCTGATACACAGATCAAGGTGCCAGTTTCCTCCTAGTTGCTCCAGCATCTGTTGCTATCCTCCCCCTTCTGACCCCACTTGCTAATCAATCCCTCCTTTCCTGGATACAACTATCACTTGTCAACTCATGCCTCACCATTCCCACTCTGTTCTTTACACTGGCTATCTCCCCTCAACTCTTTCTTTGGCATAGCAGTAGAGCTGCTGCCTCACGGCACCAGAAACCCCAATTCTGACTACGTTATGTGCAGAGTTTGTACGTTCTCCCTGTGGGCTTCGGTGCTCCATTTTATCCCACATCCCAAAGATGTGCAGGTTTTTAGATTACTTGGCTTCTGTAAATTGCCCCCAGTGTGCAGGATGGGATAGCATAGAACTAGTGTATGGGTGATGGATGGTCAGCATGGACTCAGTGGGCCAAAGGGCCAGTTTCCATGCTGTTTCTCTAAGCTCTTTCAATCCAAATGAAGGGTTTTGACCCAAAGTGTGACCAAATGACCCAATACTGAGACACTGGGTACCTAATCACAGTTAGTGCCTGACTTCTTACTGCATTGTTCACAAAGATTATGCACCAAGAGGTTGAATTTCAAGTCCACTATCTAGAATCTCCGATAAGCAAATAAAGCAATAGAAGAAAACTAGTAAAAATCAAACTGCTGGAATAACTCAATAGTTAACGCAGTATCTGAAGGGGGAAAATGACATTTATTTTAATTTTTTTAATAAACTTTTTCTGTAATAAAAAATATATCCGAATAAAAACTGTGCAAAAACTCTTTGTACATTTTTAGTATCAATAGTGTAATGCTGTAGAGCAATTGTGTAAGAAATTGGGATTCTTTGGAGGATTTGGGTCAAGATGGGGAGGGGGTGCTGAGGGGGAGGTGGTGGGTATAGGGGTGGAGAGAGGTTCCAGAGATGTGATAATGGATAGGGAGAATCTCGTGTTATCACAAAGACACAAAGTGTTCGGATAACTCAGCAGGTCAGTCAGCACCTCTGGAGAACATAGATAGATGAGGCTTCAGGTTGAGACTCTTCTTCAGACTGGAACATCCCTATCGGAAACAGAATCTATCCAAGAGCGGAACTCACTATCAAAACATGGAGGGGACGGGGGACACAATTTTTTGGCGGCCGCGCGTGCATGCGCACACTCACACACACGTGCGCATGCGCACACTCACACACACGCGTCTGACTCCCGACCTCTCTGGCCACCCATGGGGGGGGCACTCGGGACAGCGCCGGAGACCCGGCCGGGATCGATCCTGCCTGCGGATGAGGCGCAGGTCTGTGCCACGTCTCCCTCCTCCAATCGCCGCGCTCTATCCTCAGTCCCACCCCCCCACTCCTCCCTCCTCCAAGCACCGCACTCTATCCTCAGTCCCACACCCACTGTCTCGTGGAAAGCGGAGATTTTAAAATACGGATCACAAAAACTTGGGGGGATGTCCCCCACCTTTCAAAACATGGGGGGGGGGGACGTGTCCCCTCTGCCCCCCCCGGGATTTCCGCCCCTGCATCTATCCATGTTGTCCAAAGATGCTGCCTGACCCATTGAGTTACTCCAGCACTTTGTGTCTTTTATAAACCAACATCTGCAGTTATTTTTTCCTCATATTTTCACAAGGTATGTTAGAGCTTTGACAAGGGGATGTAGGTTTGAGGAGACTGGTAGTCATTTAGAGGGGACAGAAGTGTGACAGGTACTTGCTGTAAAATGCTACAACCTACTATTGATGAATGAGATTAGTGTAGATAAATTCAATGGGTAGCATTGACACTGTGATCTTAAAAGCAAACAAGCAAACGTGAAGAAGACATTTGGCATGGTTTCCATCATCAGTCAGGACATTAAATACAGGAATTTTGATATTTTGTTGCAACTGTACATTTTGTAAAGGCTCTGTCCCACGGGTAGAAGCACGTGAAGCGCGGCGTCGCCGGAAGAGGGGAACGCACGGCAACCGCGAGAGCGCCGTGCCTATGCCGCGGGAGCGCCGCACGGATGCTGCGCGGGGGCCGAGTGATCTCCGTACGGCCGGTCCCACGAGCTTGCGGCGTCGGGTGATGACGATATCGCGCGACGCGCTACGCGATGACGTCATTTCGGATCGCGGGGCATTACAGATGTAATTGAAGAGAGTGAAACAACGTCACCAGGATGTTATTTGCAATGCAATGTTTCGGTTATGAAGGGAGACTGGATTGATTTGCTTTCCTTGAAGCAGAGGAGGGATTTGATTGAGATGTACAGTATAAGATTATGAGAGGTATTGATAGGCAAAGTTGTAAGAAGCCTTTCCCCATGACAGAGGTAGATAAAACTATGGGGTAAGGTAATTTAAGGTAAGGGGAATCTGAATTTTTTTTTTCACCTAGAGAGTGGTTGGAATCTGGAATAATTTACCTGAACAGGTGGTGGAGGTTGGTACTCCCATCATGTTTATGGAGGATCTAGTTCAGCACTTAAATCACAAAGCATAGAAGGCTATAGACCATGTGTTGATAAGTTAGATCACTATAGATGGATCGCTGATTGTTGGATTTGGTGGGCCAAAGGACATCTGTACAACTCCATACCTCTAAATCTACATTATAGCATAAAGAAGAAACAACACTGAGCTTCAAGGGAAAAATAAGCTTGCCAAATCTGAGAGGTGATCGCGGCGCTGTGGCGGCGGCTGTGGTGGTGCTCGTGGTGCTCACGGTGCTCGTGCCGCACTGGCGGCGGCTGTGCGGTAGGACAACATTTTTTAACATTGTCGGTTTTTTGTGAGCACCGTGCGGTGTTGGGACCAACACCGCACGGTCCCGGTGGTGTGCGTGGGACCGACCCCGCAGTCTCTGGCGGTCCACGAGCGGTACAAACTTCCTGCTTCACCGCCAGTAACTGCATACCTGTGAGACAGGCCTTTAAGTATTATGTGGTGTTCTGTTACCCAGGTATGGGAAGGATGCCATTAAGCTGGAGAGAAAAAATTCACGAGAATGTAACCAGGATGGAGGGTCTTGATTTATTAGGAGAGGCTGGATTAACTGGGATTTTTTCCTGTAAATCAGTCAAAGCCAATTTTATTCGTCACATGAACCCAAAGGTGCAGTGAAATGAATTTGCCAGCAGCGTTACAAAGAACACAATACAAAGAACACACAAAGAACACAATAGAATTTAACACAAACATCCACCACAACATTCTCTCTCTCCCTGACAGAAGGCAGCAACCTCTCCTCGGGAGGATGAGGCGATCGAGAAGTCCCAACGATGGAGGCAGAGGAAGAAAACGGGGGAGGAAAAGAGGAAGGCCATGCCGATCATCCCCCAGCCCCAGGAGACCAAGAGCAGAGCAGCGGCTGAGGGGCTCCAGCCCCAGGACATCGGAAGCAGTGCAGCGGCCGAGGGGCTCCAGCCCCTGGAGACCGGGATCATCGCAGCGGCCGAGGGGGCCCAGCTCCGGGCAACTGGGAGCATTGCAGCGGCCGATGGGCCCCAGCTCCGGGATACTGGGAGCATTGCAGCGGCCAATGGGCCCCAGCTCCAGGCGACCGGGAACTACTACGGACAGGTTCACGGCTGTGCTTGAAACAGTAGCTGCAAGTATGCGCACAATTACGGAATTGGAGAAAAACACGGCTCGAGTGGTTGAAGACATGGCGAAAATGAGGCAAGAACATGAGCAAATGAGGCAAGAAAATGAACAAACTTCACTACAGATGGTGATTCAGCTGGGTAAAGTCTCAGAAAAATGCCTGGACCTGGAAGCTCGCTCTAGACGACAGAATTTGAGAATTCTTGGAGTCTCAGAGGGATCCGAGGGGGAGGATGTGCGTGAGTTTGCCATGGGCTTGCTTAAACAACTGCTTAATCTTTCCAAAGAACCGAAAATCGAAGTGGCTCATCGTGTCCCAAGATTTAAACAAAGATCTGGTGCGGGAAAAACATATCCACGACATATTATTGTGAAATTTCGGGATATTTTAGAACTGGAAGATGTTATGAGCAAAATCAAACACGGTGTGCAACTGCGGCTGGACAATGACACTATTAAGATATTCAGGGACTACCCGTATGAAATTGTGCAAAAAAGAAACAAATTCGAGAAGGTTAAGGATCTTTTAAGAGGGAAAGAAGGGATCAGATATGGAGTTTTTTATCCAGCGAAAATGCGTATTTCCTTCAAGGGTTCTGAAAAGTAATTTGTTAAGCCTGAAGACGCGTTCAAATATGCCCAAACTATCGTTGAAAAATAGAAATCAAATGGGGGTTTGGCAGAACGGAACCATTCTAAGCAATGCTTTGTCTGGGGATAGCTAGACTGTTATCTTTGGAATGTTGAATCAAGGACACTTTCTGTTCAAAATGAGTAAACAGCTGAACAGACGGGAATGGTATATACCAGAAGCATTTACTTGTTTATTAGATTATAATATTAAAACCAATTGTAAGAATTTATCCTATTAATAACTTAATAAGTTATTCATGTTAGATTAGAATACTAACAAAAATAAAAATAAAAAATAACGAACTAACATACTAATATGAATTTTTAATAAATTGAAACCTTATCTATAAGTGGGAGGAGGGGATGAGAAACGAGCACCTGGCTTAGGTCCAGGGGTACGTCTCGTTAACCCCTTCAACCAACAGTTGATTCTTATTGAAGTCAAAAGTATCGGTTTAATAATTAGTAGCTAAAATTGCGATATATATATGATATGTTATAATGAAATGTATAGGGTAAAATTGTATTATATATCTGAATGTGAGGCCCCGTTTTAATATTTTAATATGTTATGATCAACCAAGAGAGCGGAGCTATTTGTTTAACATCACAATGGAAGTCAAAACAAGGTTTTTTCCCACCTACAGGTGGGACACTCGCTACAGTGCCGACTATATTAGACACAGTATTTTCACTTTTTTAGTTTTTTTTTTATTACCACATAAACTCACATGTTTGTGTTTTGTGTTTAGTGATAAGCGTAAAATGGATATACCAACAAAACTTAAAAATTCAAAAGTTCCCCCAATACCCAAAGACCTGGGATATGGATGCACCACAAGATTTAAAGGTACTATAATTATTCAAAATGCATGACACTAAACAAAAGAACCTAGGAGGAATCTCATTTTGTAGTTGGAATATAAGAGGTATTAACGAACCTATTAAAAGGGGTAAGATACTAGCTCAGCTGAAACTGTACAACTCTGACATTATCTTCTTACAAGAAACACACTTAAAATCTCAGGATCAAGTTAGGTTGAGGGCGAAATGGATAGGTCAAACATACCATTCTTCATTCACTTCGAAATCTGGAGGCACGTCAATCATTATAAGAAAAGGTATACCATTTAAAGCAAAGAATATCATAACAGATATAGAAGGGAGATACTTAATAGTTAATGGAGAAATTCATGATACTCCACTTACCTTGGTAAATATATATGCCCCTAACTTTGACAACCCCCACTTTTTCAATAACATTTTCAACATAATTGCAGAGTTTAACTATCAAAATGTTATAATAGGAGGAGACTTTAACTGTGTTTTAGATCCGTACTTAGATAAATCAAGCCAAAAACAGAGAGGGAATATGAAATCGAAAACCGGGGAACTTCTCAATACTTATATAAACAATACTAATATAGCAGATGTTTGGAGAATTGTTAATCCAACTGGCAGGGAATACTCATTTTATTCAATGGTACATAAGACATACTCACGTATAGATTACTTCCTGCTGGATACAAAATTAATCCCTCAAACATTTAACCCAACATACCACACAAATTCGATTTCAGACCATTCTCCACTAACTTTCTTTTTAAAACTGGAAGGAATGTTTAAGAATAAATCGTTTTGGAGATTTAATTCTCAAATTCTAAAAGATCCACAAGCGAGTATATATTTAAAAGAACAAATGGATGCCTTTTTTCAAATAAATGATACTCCAGATATATCATCTACTGTATTATGGGAATCTTTTAAAGCATACATTAGGGGTATTATAATTTCATATCAAGCTTTTCAAAATAAAAAGAATAAGAATGAACAAAGACAGTTAGAAGAACTTATTAGACAAATGGATATAGATAATGCTAAAGATCCATCAATAGATAAACATAATAAAATAATAATTTTGAAATTTAAATTAAATAAATTATTATCTGCCAAACTTATAAGACTTTTTCAAATTACAAAACAAGAGCACTTTGAATTTGGGGATAAACCGCATAAACTTTTGGCTCGCCAGCTAAAAAAACGAGAAAAGGAACATACTATCCCAAAGATTAAATCAGATAAAGGGGAATTATTAACAACACCGAAGGATATTAATAAAAGATTTGCGCAATTTTATGAGAATTTGTATACATCTAAAACGACAATTGATTCCAATAATATCACTAAGTTTTTGGATAATTGTAATCTTCCAAAGTTAGAGGTGAAGGAACAAGAGGAATTGGGTGCACAAATTTCAATTAAGGAATTAGAAGATACAATAAACTCACTAAAGAATGGAAAAACACCAGGTCCTGATGGATTTACTAACGAATTTTATAAAAGCTTTTATGATAAAATAATACCAAGATTACAAAAAATGTACCAATATGCTTTTAAAAAACAAATACTACCTGATACATTAGCGGAATCAACGATTACACTAATACTTAAGAAAGACAAAGATTTAGAAGAACCGGGTTCATATAGAGCTATAGCTTTGTTAAACACAGATCAAAAAATATTAACGAAAACATTAGCTAGAAGATTAAGTAAATACATTAGTAAATTAATAAACCCAGATCAGATGGGGTTTATCCCTAAGAGATACTCATCTAACAATATGAGACGTTTACTCAACATAATGCACTCACACAAATCTGAAGATCAAGAATTATCAATTATTTCGCTGGATGCTGAAAAAGCATTTGATCAAGTAGAATGGAATTATATGGATAAAGTATTACAAAAATTCCAACTGGGAGAGAATTTTATTCTATGGATCAAATTACTATATAATAAACCTACAGCTAGAATACTAACTAATAACATATTATCCTCGAAATTCCAACTATCAAGGGGAAATAGACAAGGATGCTCATTATCACCACAGCTGTTTGCTCCCATTATTGAACCGCTAGCAGAAAAAATTAGAATACACCCTGATATCCATGGATATAATACTAAAGATTCATATAATAAAATATCTTTATACGCGGATGATATATTACTGTACATTACAAAACCTCAAATCACTATACCAAATATATTAAATTTAATTGAAGACTTTGGATCTTTTTCTGGATATAGAATAAATTGGAATAAAAGTGAAATTATGTCAATAAAACCAAAAGATTCAACACATCTTTTAAAATTCCCTTTTAAAATAGCTACAGAAAAATTAAAATACTTGGGAATCGAAATTACTAGAACATATCAAGGTATGTTTAAGGCAAATTTTGATCCCCTACTTAATAAATTAAACACACTAATTAAATTCTGGAAAACGCTCCCGATGTCTTTAATAGGCCGAATAAATGCAATAAAAATGATCTTTCTACCACAAATTTTATACCTATTTCAATCGATTCCTATATACTTATCAAAGAAGTTTTTTAAGAAACTCGACTCAGATATCACTAATTTTATATGGGACTATAAATCACATAGAATACAAAAAACTCATCTGAATAAACCTAAAGTATTAGGGGGTTTAGCACTACCTAATTGTATGTATTATTATTGGTCAGTAAATATTAAAAATATGATTCAACTGATGGATAACTCCGCCCAGCAAGTGGACTGGATTGTAATGGAGAAAGAGGATTGCTCCTCTGGAAACATTGGAGCGATCCTCCTCTCTCCAATGAAACTGAATAATATAAATTATAATAAGAACCCAATTATTCATAGCACAATCCGAATTTGGAAACAAATAAAACAAAATTTAAAATTAAGAAATTTATCACTTTTATTACCCATAGTTAATAACCCTTCGTTTAATCCCTCTATTATAGATAAAGCTTTTACACATTGGGATAGACTAGGAATTAAAACGTTCGGTGACTTGTATGAAACTGGAAAATTACTTTCATTTCAACAATTACAAATAAAATATAAACTCGGAAATAATCAATATTTTAAATATTTTCAAATATACGACTATTTGAAAAAATATACAAAAGATCATTACAATAACCCAGCAGATGTATTGGATGAGGCAATGCAGATAAAAGCTGAATCAGCAAACTTAATATCATATTTGTATAATATTATCTTAAATGTAGAAATACCATCTACGGAGGGTATCAGAAGAGACTGGGAACAAGAGTTAGCTATTAAAATTTCAAAGGAAAGTTGGAATGAACACTTATTAAACGTGCATAAATGTTCGATTAATGTAAGACACACTTTAATACAATTTAAAATTTTACATAGATTATATTATTCCAAAACTAAAATCCATAAAATGCTCCCAAATTTATCATCTATTTGTGATAAATGTCAATCCCAAGAAGCT
>CM075984.1:37557377-37804389 GCA_038087875.1 Malacoraja senta
GTCATCGCGGGGCATTACAGATGTAATTGAAGAGAGTGAAACAACGTCACCAGGATGTTATTTGCAATGCAATGTTTCGGTTATGAAGGGAGACTGGATTGATTTGCTTTCCTTGAAGCAGAGGAGAGATTTGATTGAGATGTACAGTATAAGATGATGAGAGGTATTGATAGGCAAAGTTGTAAGAAGCCTTTCCCCATGACAGAGGTAGATAAAACTATGGGGTAAGGTAATTTAAGGTAAGGGGAATCTGAATTTTTTTTTTCACCTAGAGAGTGGTTGGAATCTGGAATATTTTACCTGAACAGGTGGTGGAGGTTGGTACTCCCATCATGTTTATGGAGGATCTAGTTCAGCACTTAAATCACAAAGCATAGAAGGCTATAGACCATGTGTTGATAAGTTAGATCACTATAGATGGATCGCTGATTGTTGGATTTGGTGGGCCAAAGGACATCTGTAGAACTCCATACCTCTAAATCTACATTATAGCATAAAGAAGAAACAACACTGAGCTTCAAGGGAAAAAATAAGCTTGCCAAATCTGAGAGGTGATCGCGGCGCTGTGGCGGCGGCTGTGGCGGTGCTTGTGCCGCACTGGCGGTGGCTGTGGCGGTGCTCGTGGTGCTCACAGCGCTCGTGCCGCACTGGCGGCGGCTGTGGCGGTGCTCGTGGTGCTCACGGTGCTCGTGCCGCACTGGTGGCGGCTGTGCGGTAGGACAACATTTTTTAACGTTGTCGGTTTTTGTGAGCACCGTGCGGTGTTGGGACCAACACCGCACGGTCCCGGTGGTGTGCGTGGGACCGACCCCGCAGTCTCTGGCGGTCCACGAGCGGTACAAACTTCCTGCTTCACCGCCAGTAACTGCATACCTGTGAGACAGGCCTTTAAGTATTATGTGGTGTTCTGTTACCCAGGTATGGGAAGGATGCCATTAAGCTGGAGAGAAAAAATTCACGAGAATGTAACCAGGATGGAGGGTCTTGATTTATTAGGAGAGGCTAGATTAACTGGGATTTTTTCCTGTAAATCAGTCAAAGCCAATTTTATTCGTCACATGCACCCAAAGGTGCAGTGAAATGAATTTGCCAGCAGCGTTACAAAGAACACAATACATAGAACACACAATACACAATAGAATTTAACACAAACATCCACCACAACATTCTCTCTCTCCTTGACAGAAGGCAGCAACCTCTCCTCGGGAGGATGAGGCGATCGAGAAGTCCCAACGATGGAGGCAGAGGAAGAAAACGGGGGAGGAAAAGAGGAAGGCCATGCCGATCATCCCCCAGCCCCAGGAGACCAAGAGCAGAGCAGCGGCTGAGGGGCTCCAGCCCCAGGACATCGGAAGCAGTGCAGCGGCCGAGGGGCTCCAGCCCCTGGAGACCGGGATCATCGCAGCGGCCGAGGGGGCCCAGCTCCGGGCAACTGGGAGCAGCGCAGAGGCTGATGGGCCCCAGCTCCGGGCGACCGGGAGCAGCGCAGAGGCTGATGGGCCCAGCTCCGGGCGACCGGGAGTAGTGAACCAGTCACCGTACCCCAGCTACAGGAGACGGAGGAAGCAGCGCGCCTAGAAGGGGGTGGAACGAGTAGGCCCTCCCCCAACGACACCTTGGGTTACGCCACGGGAAACCCACCTCATCGAGGATGCCGGTACCGGGTTCCTGAGCCCAGGAAAGCTGAGGCAATTCACCGAAGCGGTGGGCATGAGGGGACACGAGAATGGTCAGTAACTCTAAAGACAATGGAGCTAAAACAGGCATCTTTAAACGTGCGCAGTATAAAGAGCACTGCGCGATGTGTTAATACCTTACAGTACCTGGCCAAGGTCAAGGCAGATGTGACTTTTCTGCAGGAGTGCGGGCTGCCTCACCTCCGCTGCTATCGGAGGTGGTCGCGATGGTGGCCCCACGGACTGTCGGTGTGGTCGGGGGGCAATGACTGTCGCGCTTCCGGCCTGGGGATCTTGCTGCGTGGAGGGAACGTCGCCATCACTGAGGTCAGGGAGGTGGTTGGGGGTCGTCTCCTCGTGGTGGATGTCTGTACCGTGGCTCTCCGCTCCGGCTGATTAATGTGTATGCCTCACCCATGCAGAGCAAGCGGCTGGCCGTTCTCCAGCAGCTCCCAGTGCTGCTGGCCACGTCCCGGCAGCTCGTTCTGGCCGGTGACTTCAACTGCATCATTGATGCGGCTGGACGATCCGGCAGTGCCGACAACCGACTGGACAGCACGTCCAAGTTCCCGATGGAGACGGTAAAAGATGCAAAGCTGCACGACGCCTTCAGCAACCCTGCAGGTGGGTCCCAGCAGCAGTTCACCTGGTCGAGATCGGACGGTTTAGCCCGATCGCGGATAGACTTTGTCTTCACGACGAAGGCCGTCACGGTGAGACAAACTGACCTCACGCCGGTGTTCTTCTCTGACCACTGCCTCCTTCAGGCTTCCTCTCACCTATAGGAGGACCAGAAAGCAGGCAGGGGGTCGTGGAAGTTAAATATGAAGCTGTTGACCCCAGAGAACGTTGAGGAGCTAAAGAGGGACTACGCATGTTGGAGAACGGTGAGGCCCCTCTTTGACTCCCCGACACTCTGGTGGGAAGCAACCAAGGAGAACATTAAGACGTTCTTCATAGTTAAAGGGGTTCAGAGAGCAAGACAGAGTCAGAGGGAATTGTGCCAACTCCAGACAGATTTGCAACAGCTGCTCCTTCTGCAGTCGAGTGGGGTGGATGTGAGGGAGGAACTTAGAGATGTGAAGGACCGGCAAGCTCGGCTCTTTACCTCTGAATCCTCCAAGATCATCTTCCGATCCAGGGTCCGCCATGTGGAGCAGGATGAGACGTGCTCACGTTACTTCTTCCATAAGGTTCACAGGGGGAGCTCTGTGATGAACAGCCTTAGGGAGGAGGACGGCTCGGTAACATCCTTGCAGACAGATATGCTGAGGATCTGCAAATCCTTTTACACGGATTTGTATGACAGAAAGGCCACAGACAGCACCGCCTCCCAGAACTTCCTGCCCTCTATCACGGAGGTCTTGGAGGACAGCAAGCGGGAGAGTCTGGACCAACCACTGACCCTAGAGGAGCTGACTGGCTCCATCCATTCCTTTGACTCGAGTAAAACTCCCGGAAGCGATGGCTTACCGGCCGAGTTGTATTTGGCTCTGTGGGACTGGGTGGGCCCGGACCTGCTGGAAGTGTACAACGACATGCTTCTAGCCGGCAGCATGGCAGACTCCATGAGGAAGGGCAGCATCACCCTAATCTACAAGCAGAAGGGGGAGATGAAGGACATAAGGAATTGGAGACCCATTACACTGCTGAATGTAGATTATAAGATCCTGTCTAAGGCCATCAACAACCGGGTCAAGTCTTCTCTGGGGCGGGTGATCCACCCGGACCAAACCTGTGCTGTACCTGGCAGGAAAATCTCAGACAGCTTAGCGCTGCTGAGAGACACCATCGCCTACGTGCAGAACAGACGGGTGGATGCCTGCCTAGTCAGCTTGGACCAGGAGAAGGCCTTCGGCAGGATATCGCACACGTACATGAGGGACGTGCTCTCCAAAATGGGTTTTGGGGAGGGAATCCGAAATTGGATCAAACTGCTCTACACCAATATCCGTAGTGCAGTCCAAATCAATGGGTGGGAATCAGACAGTTTCCCTGTAAGGCCTGGAGTCAGGCAGGGGGGCCCTCTCTCTCCTGTCTTGTTTGTCTGCTGTATTGAACCTTTTACCGCAGGAAGAGCGAGGCCATGCTCTTTGGCAACTGGCCCGCATCCTTCCTGAACATCCATCAGGAAGGATGCGAGCATAAGAGGAGTGACATTACCAGGCAGTGGGGGCATTCAAGTCAAAACCTCCCTGTACATGGACGATGTCGCTGTCTTCTGCTCGGATCCAGGGTCGGTCCGCAGATTGATCAGTATCTGTGACCAGTTTGAGTCGGCCACGGGAGCCAGGGTGAACCGCAGGAAGAGCGAGGCCATGCTCTTTGGCAACTGGCCCGACCGAACTTCTGTCCCCTTCACCATCAAGCCTGACTTCTTGAAGGTGCTGGGGATCTGGTTCGGGGGGAGCTGAGGCATGTAACAAGAATTGGCTGGAGCGGATAGTCAAGGTGGGGAAGAAGCTGGAGCTGTGGAAGCAACGCTCCCTCTCCATAACCGGAAAAAATTTGGTCATCAGGTGTGAGGTGCTCTCGGGGCTGCTGTACTTGGCGCAAGTGTGGCCTGTCCCTCCCTCCTACGCCACAGGGATCACCCGGGCCGTCTTCCAGTCATCTGGGGGTCGAGGATAGACCGGGTGCGACGGGCCACAATGTACAAGTCAGCAGACAACGGGGGTAAAAGCGTGCCCAACGTCGCCCTCACCCTGATGGCCACCTTTGTGTGTGGCTGCATCAGGCGGAGTGTAGAACCAAGGCACGTGGGCACCAAGTGTCACTACCTGCTGAGGTTCTACCTGTCCCCGGTGTTGCGAAGGATGGGCCTGGCGCAGATGCCACGCAATGTGCCAGTCAGCTGGACATTGCCGCCCCATCTCTCGTCTGTGGAAAGGTTCTTCCGGACCAACACCTTTGACCACATGTCCATTGGGCAGTGGTCAGCACGGAATGTCCTGCAGGCACTGCAGGGAAAGGACTCGATGGATCCGGTGGCGTGGTTCCCAGAGCAGACTGCCCAGCTTGTCTGGCAAAATGCCTCATCGCCAGAACTCACCAACAAGCACCAAGACCTGGCTTGGCAGGCGGTGAGGGGAGCCCTCCCACCCACCTCTTTGCAGAGTGTGGATTTGCAAAAAGAGTCTGGAGAAGTATGCAAGGGTCCCTGGAACGCTTTATCCCGAACAGCTCCGTCACAGAGGACTCTGTTCCCAGGGACACATTCAGAGACTGACATCGAGTGCTGCTGGAGGGTCATCAACTCGGTGAAAGATGCTCTTTGGTCTGCCCGAGCGTTGTTCACCACCCAGCAGAGCGAGATGTCGTCAGGGAATGTTGCCGACTGGCCCGCTGCAGACTGCAGGAGTACGTGCTGAGGGACGCACTGAAGCTCGGTGCAGCCAACGCCAAGGCTCGGTGGGGGAGGGCCACAGTCTAGGGTCCTTCCGCTGCTGGACATGGGGGGCACAGTATGGTGGAGACACCCCTCAAAATAAGGGAAGGTATCCCACGCCAGGGGGCCACATGAGTGGCACGGGTGGGGGACGGGATCTGTGGAATTGGAAAAAAAAAATGTATTAACTGCATTGAACAATTTGTATAGCCTCCGAAAATGTCGGATGAATGTTTCGCACGGTTCACGTATTGTATATATTTATTACTTGAATAAGTCTATTTTGAAAAAAAAAAAAAAGGTTCTCCCAGGACGAGACTATCCCATTACACTTTGGGTGTGCTGACGCCTGCGATGTCCCCAAATGTGGGATACTCGACTGCAAAATTAGTGGTAGTGGGGGACTGCGTTCGCGCTCTCCCCTGATTTAAAAATAAAAAATAGAAGAAAAAAAAATCCACCACAACATTCTTCACTGTGGTGGAAGGCAACAAAGTTCAGTCAGTCCTCCTCCTTTGTTCATCCGTGGTCGGGGCCATGAACCCTCTGTAGTCGCCGCTATGGACGGCCGGATGTACAGGCCCTCTCGTCGGGATGATCAAACCTTCGATGTTGGGACGGTCAAACACATTCCGCGGCTTGGAGTGCCCGAATCGGCATTTTCCTACCGGAGACTGCGGCTTCAGGATGTTATAGGCCGCAGGCCGGCGGTCGGAGCTCTTCTCCGGTGATCCCCGGCAAGGGATCCCAGGCTCCGGATGGTAAGTCCACGCCACACCCGCGGCTAATAGCTCCGCAGACCACAGCCCCATGATGCCAGTCACCAGGCCAGCGATCGGACCATTCCTTTCTGGCAACCCCCAGCAAGGGTTCGCCCTGCTCCGTGATGGAAAAGTCCATGCTGCGCCTGCTGCAGTAGCTCTGGTCCTGACTCCGGGAAAGGCCGCTCCAATCCATGCTGTTAGGCCGCGAGGGAGGCGACATGGAAAAAGTCACCTCTCTATCGAGAAGGCGACCGAAAGCGGTTCCCCCCTTTTCCCACCCCCAACACCCCCCTCACAAGGCACACCAAGAGACACCCAAAACTAACATTTAGACACACCAATAAAAACAAAAAAAGTCGAAATAACGAACACGTTGTTGGCAGGGCAGCCAACTCGCAGCGCCCCCACCGTCCATTGGAAGTAGGAAGTTGAGGGGTGAACTGACAGGTACATAAAATCATGAGGGGAATAGATGGCCTTTTTTTTCTCAAGATAGGAGAGTTTAAAACTAGAGGGCATAGATTTAAGGTGATAAGGGAAAGACTTAAAGCAGACCTGAGGGACAAGTTTTACACAGTAGGTGATGAGTATTTGGAACAAGCTGATAGAGGAAGCTGTAAAGGTGGGTAAACATAGTTACAACAGTTAAAAGACATTTGGACATGTTCATGAATTGGAAAGGTTTGGAAGGTTATAGGTCAAAGCCAGGCAGGCACAACTAGCTCGGATAGATGTATTAGTTGGCATGGTCAAGTTGAACACAAGGTCCGTTTCCATGCTGCATAAATCCATGACTTAATGACTTTAAGACTTGGCAATTTAAAGGTGGCAGCACAAATTGATAGGCTGGTGGAGAAAGTACAACATGATGCTTGCTTTCGTTAGCTGGGGCTGGCAATATTGAAGCAAGGAGGATTTGGTACAAATTCCCTAAGTTACTGGTGAAGACCACAGCGTGGAATATTGTTAGCAATTGTCGTAATTACACAATAGAAAGGACGTGATTGAACTTGGACGGGATTCAGAGAAGATTGACCAGAACACTGGTGTTTCAGTCAGCTGGATATTCCTTCCTTGCAGCAGAGGAGTCTGAGGGGGTGTCTGAGAGAAATGTGCAAAATTATGAGGAGCAAAGAGAGAATATATATTAAAGATATTATAAAAGATAGGTTACCCCATGGGGAAATGTCCAAGACCAGATGGTATAGGTTTAAGATGAGCAATTGGAGGTTCAGTGGAGATCTGAGGATTTTTTATTTCACCCACAACACAGTGACTTTGGAGTGCATACTGCCTGGTGGAGGCAGCATTTAATAAGTATCTGGTTAAGAACTTGAATTGCCAAGAATATGGCCATACAGGGGATTACTATCAATAGATATTTGATAGCTAGCGAAGGCCTGAATCGGCATTTATTTTAGACGTTAGAGCTACGGTGAGGAAACGGGTCCCCCGGCCCACCGAGTCTGCTCCTACTAGTGATCATCCCCATACATTAGCACTATCCTACAAACTAGGAACAATTTACAATTTTTACTGAAGCCAATGAACCTACAAACTTGTACATCTTTAGAATGCGGGAAGAAACCAGAGAACCCGGAGAAAACCCACAAGGGCACAGGGAGAACATACAAACTTCATATAGACAGCACCCAAAGTCGGGATCGAACCCGGGTGTCTGGCGCCATAAGGCAGCAACTCTACCGCTGCGCCACTGTGCCACCTCCTGTTACCTGATAGTGTAATTCTATGAAACCTGACACACAGTTATGTGTCCCACATGCATACAGTTTATGCAACTGGTATTTGGAATTGGAAAACAAAAAGGACTACAAATGCGAGAATATTGAGCAAAAAAAACCTGGATGAAGCGATTCGCTGAGTTCCTCCAGGGTAGTTTGTTTTATGTTCTGATTTTTATAATAGTCAAAAGAATGAATAGTCTCATTGATGTATTAATAGCAACTTCAAACTTCTTCATGGCCGATGAGAATATGTAAGTATATTTGAGCCTTTTGTATTTGGCATATGGAAGGAGGTGATGAAAATTTTAATAGCATCAATAAAACAAGTAATACATCTTAAGCAATGACAATAACAAGTACAGGAAGAGTGGGAAAGCATAAAGACAATCATATTTTTATTTGGGTTGCATGAGATTCTAAATTAAATGCCTTGGGCCAATTTCAAATTTCTCCATTTGATATTATTCTCGTATTCAAATATGAGCAAACAGTGACTCCAACAGTATGTTAAAGAATCTGTAACAGGTGGTAAAACTTTTGTTGTATGTATATATACTAGAGGGGGGGGAGCCACACACACGCACACGCACGCACACACACACACGGTCTGGGCTCATTTCTGAGCTGAACAATTCCATGAAAAAAAGACTGACTTCAATTTTTTTCCTTATTCAAAAAGGACCCAAAATGTGATCAATATATCAATGCAGAAATATGATTCAATTAACAAGTAGGTATCTGTGAATGAATACTTAGTTTGCAATGCAAGTAAAAGTCATTTGAATGTTCTAGTCATTCAGGCACTCTTGTATATTAATATAATGTATAATTACTTCTCAAACAATTTGCCCGTATTCATAAATTCATGACTAATGTAGAGTCAAATACATGTAGACAATTTATTTTAACCTTTGAAAAGTGACACGTCACTCCTAAAGGTAGACAGAAATGCTGGAGAAACAGTCTGACTGAAGAAGGGTCTTGACCCAAAACGTTGCCTATTTCCTTCGCTCTATAGATGCTGCCTCACCCGCTGAGTTTCTCCAGCATTTTTGTCTACCTTCGACTTTCCAGCATCTGCAGTTCCTTCTTAAACAATCACTCCTAAACATTGCTGGGGCGAGGTGTGACTGAGGTAGGAAACCTGCCTCTAAACCAAGGGATGTGCTTATCATTTAATTTGGGCCACACTCTAATTCATGTATCACGTATAATGATAGCAACATCAAAATCAAGCTTCTGGGGCACTTAGATTTGATGGTTGCTGAAATTGCTGAAGGCTTGAAGAGGTTTGTGACAGACACAGTGGCGCAGCGGTAGAGTTGCAGCCTTACAGCTCCAGAGACCCGACTTTAATCCTGACTCCGAGTGCAGCCTGAATGGAGTTTGCTCGTTCTCCATGTGACCGCATGGGTTTTCTCCGGGTGCTCCACTTTCCTCTAACACCATGCCGCTGGTGACATTTTGAGTCGGGACTGAACAAGGGTCCCAACCTGAAATGTCACCTATCCATTTTCTCAAAAGATGCTGCCTTACCCGCTGAGTTACTCCAGCATTTTGTATCAATCTTTTATAGAACTATAATAGTTGGCCTCATTGGGAGTTATTGATTTGTACTTATTTCAGTAGCAGGATATGGGGTTTTCTTTTCCCCTGGAGCATTACTGTATCAACTAGATGTAATAGTGGAAATACAGCAGATTCTGTTAGACTAAGGAATTGTATTTTGGGTGAGGTGCAGACTGATCTATTGGGATTTAACTTGCTACACGTGTTCAGAAACTAAAAATACTGAATAACAGATTGGACAACAGGATGTGGACCAATGTTGTCCTAGTTAACAGATTCAACAGTCTTTCTCTCTTATGAGTAGCCTGTTGGTCAATTAAACAAGCAGTTTTATGTTGTTCTGTTGTTCAAATTGTTTTACATTTGTTTGTATGCTTTTGTAACTGTTCGATATTAACATGTTCATTATTATTATTATTATTATTATTATTATTATTATTATTATTATTATTATTATTATTATTATTATTATTATTATTATTATCTGCAATGATCCGAGTCATCAAACAAGTAGACATCAAATGCTGGAGTAACTCAGCGGGGACAGGCAGAAGGGTCTCGACCCGAAACGTCACCCATTCCTTCTCTCCAAAGATGCTTCCTGTCCTGCTGAGTTACTCCAGCAATTTGTGTCCTATCTTCGGTTTAAACCAGCATCTGCAGTTCCTTCGTGCACGATTAATCAAACACTTCCCTGTACTTTAGTGTTGCAGATGGTTTTATTTGGCAGCTGCCAGTCACTAATTGATGGGCAGTGATTATTTTTCAGGCCTTGTTGTCAACGTAAAGCAAGAAACATTTTCAACAGCTAATTAAAGCTAATCTATCGAGCAGTCGCTTGCTTCCTTTAATTTTTGCACCTTAGACATAATTTCCTTGCATATATCCTTGTTGAATACTGATTTGTCTGTCACAGTTGAAGTGCCTCTACGTGTTTGACTGTGGTCATCTCTTCCTGTGATTTGCATGCAGAAGAAAAATGCTCTCTGTAATCAGCGACAGCAAAATCTCATTTTGTTTGCCAAACCTTCTATGTGAAATGATAGTGTGCATTATCCAGGAATATGTCAGTCACAGCTGTTTGACTGGAGGGGTGATACATTGCTGTAAATGAATATGCAATTTAGTCATTAAGAATAATTGGGCTGACAGTATTAAGTATTTTAGAGCCTAATGTGGATTTGGGAAAATGTCAGATTTTGTAAATTACGTCCTACTGATGCCCAGCCAAAGCAGGTGTCTGATGGGCTTAGATTGTTTAGCTCTTGTCGGTCTATATTATTATCAGTTACTAATTGCGTAGTATCATTGGAAGCAACACATTGGTAATGAAACGAGCTGTAGGTGACAGTTCCCTGTAGCAATTATTGTCAGCGCGTTGTTCGAAACCCTGCCAACTTAATTCACACCCTGATACGAGTAATTCCAGGGAAGTATTAGCTGCTGAACAAAAGATTCAAAGGTGCTTCTTGTTTCTTTCTACTTTTCATTTTCTTGTTCTCAAGAACTAAAAGTATGTAGGCTCCCAAAACAATCTGTTAATTAGCAGCGTGATGATGTACTTTGATTTGACTGCAAATTGTAGTTATAACGTTGTACAGTTTGGAAACAAGCACTTAAGCCCAACACGCTAATACCAACCAAGATGTCTACCTGAACCAGTTGCATCTGCCTATATTTGACACATATCTATCCAAACCTTTCCTATCTATGTACCTGTCCCAATTTAGTATGAAAAAGGGTCCCCACTCGAAACTCGCCTATCTATGTTCCCCAGAGATGTTGTCTGACCCCTTGAGTTACCCCTTAACTTTCTGCCTGGTTTTGTAAACCAGCATCTGCAGTTCTTTGTTTCTAAAAAATTGTTCAAAGTGATAGCATAAGGAAACAGGCCCTTTGTCCCACTGAATCCACGCCGACCATTGATCACCTGTTCACACTAGTTTTATGTTATCCCACTTTCGCTTCCACACCCTGCAAACGAGAGGCAATTTACAGAGGTTAATGAAACTACAAACCTACACGTCTTTGGGATGTAGGGGGAAACTGGAGCACCCGTAGGAAAACCTACGTCGTCACAGGGGACTGTGCTAAATCCACGCAGTCAGCACTCGAGGTGGATATTAAGCCCGGGTCTCTGACGCTGTGAGGCAGCAGCTCTACCAGGTGCGCCACTGTGTTGCCTAATGTCTTTTAAATGTTGGTATTGTACCCACCTCTACTATCTCCTTTGACAGCTCATGCCATGTAACACCTATGTGAATGTGTTGTTGCATTGGAAAGGATGGCTTTGGATTTTGCCATCATTAAATGTGTAATATTGTCAATGGGTTGAAAGTACAAGCAAATTGACTTTGAGTAGCTTCAATCTTGTATCTATGATTAAGGTCTGAGGCAACAGAGAAGGGCTGGCATCAGAGTGTCTCGGGCTACCCTGTGGTTTTAGTGTATCATCATGTTCTGTAGCAGGGTTTATGGTGCTTACACCACATAGAAAAAGTGAGTAAGAGTTAGACTAATACCATAAGGAGGAACACTCCTATTTCTCTTGGCTATCCAATGACAGACATAGCATTTATTTGCCAAGGCCACTTCAACGCTGAGCAATGGAATAACATATAAAGCAAGGACACAGTGTTGGAGTAACTCAATGGGTCAGGCAGCATCTCTCAAAACGGAAGAAGAGTCCCAACCCAAAATGGTGCCTATCCATGTCCTCAAGAGATGCTGCCTGACCCCCTGAGTTACTCCAGCACTTTGTGTCCTTTTTTGTGAACCAGCATCTGCAGTTCCTTGTTTCTACCTGTATAGAGAATCCAGATCCTCTCCAACTTGACTATGTATAGCCCATATATGCGAGGAAGTATTTGGGAGAGGTGGGGCAAGGAGTTCCTGCTGCAGTCGAGTTGCAGGCATCTTCTGCTGTGTGGAAATGCTGTTTGTGGCCGCATAGCTGACATGCGGACTGATTGTGTTATGAATAGTTCTCAGATATGGGTTGTTACTGCAATCTGGAGAAAGACACTTATTAAAGTGGCATTCCACACTGTACCGAGGGTAGTGGCTGAGTACATTAACAAGACTTGGCTATTGGAACAATTAGGACTACAAATAAATTCCACAAATACGCAGTCCCTGAGTTTTCTAAGGGTTCTGTTCCTGAAAACTGACCCTACGGTGATGTCTCCATCAATCAGAAACCCATTTTCTACAGTAACCCATATTGCTTTGGTCTATGTCTTGCGATAATTCTTTTATGTTGTTGAATAATCACTCTAATGCTTCCCACAATTAAATTAATGGAATATACATTGTATCCAATCATAATGAATACCATGAAACGTTTTATTATTATTATAATGATTATTATTACAAGCTTGAAAAATGCTTTATAAAGTACGGGATTTCCTTAAGGCAGTTTTAATTTAGTAGATACAGGGTGTAAACAGGCCCTTTCGCCCACCGTGTCCATGCCGACTAGTGATCACCCATACACTAGTTAAATCCTGCACGTTAGGGACAATTTACAGAAGCCAATTAACCTACAAACCTGTATATCTTTGGAGTACGGGAGGAAACCGAAGCGCCCGGATAAAACCCACGCGGTCACAGGGAGAACAAACAAACTCCAGACAGGACAGCACCCGTAGTCAGGATTGAACCCGGTTCTCAGGAGCTTAAGGCAGCAGCTGTACCACTGTGCCGTCCATCCATTATAACCCTGGGTAGCTCTATATTACATTTCTCTTTGAATACGTGTAACAAAACATTGAAGCTTTGGAGCTACTTATTTAGTGTGACATGATAGTTGAAAGAAAATAATTTTGAGTAGGGCTTTCAATCTTCATCACTTTCTTAACAAATCATTAAAACCTATTTAAAAATATTTCTATTTTGAACTCTTTAAGCAGACACCAAAAAAAAAAGTTTAAGTCAATCACAACCCAGGGAAGCCATGCATTACAATTTTCTTTGGAATATGGGTAACCTATTTTTGGTTTAACCTGTAAAACCTTGCAATCTTCAGTTACGGGATTCTGTGTTATTAAAAATCTTGGCTGGCAAGGTGATATACAGTGGATTTTTCTATTCCAGTTTTCATCCCTCTTCTTCCAAAGCGTTCAGGATATGTTGAGCTACAGTCCCACAGATATTCGCTGGCATCAGCTGTGTCAGGTAATATCTGTTGGTGTGTGAGTTTAAGCTCTGTGCATCAATACACCAACCATAGGCATCATCAATCACATTTGATCTTGTACCTTTGCTTGCATTTTCCAATAGATAATGCTGGATAATGTGAAAAGTTGATTTTATTTCATTTGATTCCATTTTCTTAGCTTAGGAGTCAATTATTTCAGTCACAATGCCAATCACGCTGAGACTAATTACCATTGCAAGGGTCTTGAGACCCCTTGGTTTATATAATCTTAGAAACATCATTATTGTATTTACCTGATGAAAATATGGCAAAACAATACATTGTCAGGCTTCGAGGTGAGTATCCCATTGTGTTATCATTATTCTGATGTTGTCAGTATTGCATTGCATTTCCTGAATAAAAGTGTAGGATGTTGGAAACAAGGGGAAGGAACAGTATACAAAAAGTTTATATTAAATTAAATACCCACAAGAGCATAAAAGGTCCCATGGTGATTGTCAAGGCCAAAAGGTATCAATATTTATATTCAGAAGTCTTGAAAGAGTTGCCCAAAGATGCCTTTTTAAAATATGTCTTCATTAACCCAATACTTTGCTTAACCCCTTATTCCGACTTCACCCTCTGCAATGCTGAATGGTTTGGCCTCTTCTTCTGTTGCTTCCATCTCTGGGATGCTTTCTCTGGCAACTGTGCCCGCTCCTGCCCCACCAAACTCATCCCCAAATACCTCGATTCCGCCTTGTACCCTCTTGTCCAGTCCCATCCGACCTTCATCTGGAGACACCTCACTTACTCTTCAACTCTCCAATAACATTCAACTGCATGGCCCCCATCATGTCATCTTCCCACCAGGAAGGTCTCAGGGCCTCCTGTTCTTCCTTGAACAGAAACTCAATTGGATCCCCTCAACTAACACTCTCTTCCACCTGACGGAACTTGGCCTCATCCTCAATAACGTATCATGTGACTCCTTCCACTCTCTTCAAGTCAGAGGTGTAGCTATGGGCATTCACATGGGTTCCCAGCTGTACATGCCTTTTTGTTGGACAGGTTGAACAGCCCTTGGTTCAAATGTAGTCCGGCACCATTCCCCAACACTTTCTCCACTACCTCGATGACTGTTTTGGGCAGCTTCATGCACTCATGAAGAACTAGACTTCACCACAAACTTCCACCCTGCACTCAAATTCACTTGGACTCTCCCTGGCAACTCTCTTCCCTTTCTCAATCTCTCTCTCTCTGTATTGCGTTGTAGAACATTTTTCTTTCTTCACTTGGTTTCCACCTGCTGGTGTGGATGATCCCTTACCTGCATTTCCTCTGTGTCCTGTAGTTCTGCGCTCTCTCTCTCTCTCTCTCTCTCTCTCTTTCACTCCACCCTGCACAGAGCTTAAACTCACACACCAACAGAATAATGGTAGAGTTCCACCGGTTCTAACCTTTCACCCCAACAGTCTTAGTATCCAAGAAATCAATCTCCAACATTTCTGCCACGTTCAACGTGATCCCACAACCAGTCACATCTTCCCATCCCTTTCCCCTTTCCACAGAGATCACTTCCTCTGCAATTCCTAATTCACTCATCCCTTCCCACCCAACCTGCCCCCTTCCCAGGTACTTTGCCCTGTAACTGCAGGAGATGTAACACCTGTCCCTACACCTCCTCCCTCGACTTCATCCAGGGACCCCAACAGCCCTTCCAGGTGAGAAAGAGGTTCATGTGCACCTACTCTAACCTAATCTACTACATCCAGTATTCCTGATGTAGCCTTTTGAACATCGGCAAGACCAAGCATAGACTCGGTGGACCGTTTCGTTGAACATTTGGGCTCTGTCCGCCAAGGCCGGCTGGGTCTCCCGATAGTTAACCCACTTTTATCTGCTCTTCCCATTCCCACACTGACCTTTCTGTCCTGGCCCTCCTCTGTTGCCAGATTGACGCTGCACACAAACAGAAGGAAAAGCACTTTGCATTCTGCTTAAGTAGCTTATAACCCATTGATATGAGTATCGAATTCTCCAATGTTATGTACTTTCCCCTCTCTCCTGTACTCACTCTACCCTGGGTGTGCCCATTTCCCCCATTATGCTGCCCCGCTTACCAATCCTCCCTCTCCCCCCCATCACCCACATCCCATTTCACCTAAATTCCTCCTTCTGACGTTACATTTCGTGCCTAGCATTTGCCTTGTACTCCACACATATGCCAATCAAGCCCCTCCCCCCCCCCCCTGTGGTATCCACCGATCACGTACAAGGCTTTGTCCCATCTCCACCCCTTTTCTAGCTTCCTTCCCCCACCTACTGCAATCAATCTAAAGAAACATCGCTTATCCATTTCATCCACAGGTGCTGCCTGATCCGCTGAGTTACTCCAGCACTTTGTGTTTAGCTCAAGATTCCAGCATGTGCAGTTCCTTGGATTCCCTAATTCTGATTCACTCCATCTCACGATCTATACAACACCTCTCCTCTTTTCATGCTTTTTCATTGCTTACTTTATTTCAGGCTTTTTAATCTCATCCATATACTTTTGGCTTATCTCTTATTCTCAAGAGCTGCAAGATCCAGCAGAATACACCTAAGCCTTTGCACTTGGAGTCTTTTTAGCAACATGTTCACCGTCTATTTCGTTCTGCCATGCACAACCGATACCAGGATTACAACGTAAAGGCAATTCTACTATGAAATTATTGCAGCGATTTCACACCCTTTTCTTTCCAATTTACCCCATGTTCGGAAGTTGCACCCTTACACATGAAAATCTGTCCATGTGTGACTCATTCTACTGTCTCTCATTAGCAAGGAAGTTGCACCTCACTTGAGTTTCACATGAAATGAATCTATCGATGGGAGCATTTTCTACTGCTTTTTGCTGTAAAATTAAAATACTTTGCCAATGACATGTCCCTGCTTTGGTTTCATGCGATAATTCTTTCCTAAAGCAGGATTTGCTTGCATGGTTTGTTGCTGAATTTATTTGAGCGCTATTAAGTGTTTTCCTTCACCCTCTGGGATTGCTGTTCAAATCCAATATAGAGCGAGGCACAGTAAGTTACATCTCTCATCTGTAAAAGGCAGTCTAATACTGAGGAAAAACATATCTGCAGTACACGCCACCCAATAATTCAACACAACTTCATAGTCTCACGCTGAGACACCACACTCTGGTGCAGTAAATATTGACACTGAAATTAAAACCACCCACTTCATTTTTGTAGAAGAAATATAGTTCCCCAATTGGTTGCTGGTACACTAGACTTTCATTCACTATATTGTTATTGTTACTGAAAACACAATTGTTTTCTATTGCCTCAGATTTAGAGGCAGCACAGTAACGCAGCTGGTAGAGCTGCTGCCTCACAACACCGGGGGCTTGTGGTTGATCCTGACCTTGGGTGCTGTTGAGGTGGAGTCTCTCTGTAACTGCATGGGTCTCCACCGGTTTCCTCCCGCATCCTAAGGACGTTCGAATTGGTAGGTTAATTGGCCTCTGTAAATGATCCCGAGTGTGTAGGGAGTGGATGTGAAGGTGAGATATCACAGAACTAGTGTGAACGAGTGATTGATGGTCGGTGTGGACTCGGTGGGCCAAAGGACCTGTTCCCACAATCCTGCCCCCCCTCCCCCCCATCCCCATCCCATAACCCATCCTTCAACCCTCCCATCCCTCCACCCCCCCCCCCATCTCTATAACCCCTCCCCTGATATAACCTAAGAGTTAAACATGCAGGTAGTCATATTGAACAGGAAGGTGGGGCCTCCTAAAGTAACAAAACAGGCATCTAAATATCTATTGCATATTTCTTCAAAGAGGATTTGGTACAGAGCATCACTAAGAAATAATGTATTGAGTTTTTGTTTTGGTGATGTTGTGGTGTGACTCTTGAGCCATCCTACACAAATTATGTTGTAAAACTTCTAAATCCTTGCTCATCTTGAGGTATCAGTAACAGGAAAGGGCACAGTTGGGTGCACAACTTTATTGCACCAGCTGTTTAAATTCTCACTTCATGGCATGTCAATAGAACTCCCAAGACTGAGGGTGGTCAATTCAAAGTATTGGGTTATTGATATTGGCTCATGCTCCACTTAGTGCCTAACTTTTTAACATTGGCTTTTCAACATCAACAAAGAACTATTCCCAAGTGTCAGTCTGAAGAAGGGTCCCGACCCAAGACGTCACTTATCTATGTTCTCCAGGGAAGCTGCCTGAACCACCCAGTTACTCCTGCACTTTGTGTCTTTTTTTGTTGGTATTCCTTGCCACTTAATGCCACTTAACTCATAAACCCATGATTACTTGACGTATCCCAAACGCACCCAATCTAAATACCAAAGTTATAGCTTTATGGGAATGTTTGTGGACCAGGGAAGAAGGTTATCTAAGAGAAAACATCTGTATCTATTGAAAATATACTTATCAAGTAAATGTAGCATTCCAATATTCATTCAATTGGATCCAAGCAGTCAAGGAAGGTTTGGGTTGGTGCAGACGTGTCTGAGAATATATCCTTTTGACCCATTATTTAGATTGAAGACGATGAAAGGAAAATGTAATTAAAATTGGAATCTCAATGGGTCTCCTTCATGATTGAACATTCCACTGCAGTAACTAAGTAAGGTTGTGTGAATAATGCAGGGTGTGATAAAATATTCATGTCATTCAGTCTGAGTGACCGAGTGGAAATGTGTGGAAAGTAAGTAGTTCAAATGCACTTTCAGCTGCTCGTTTGTTTTGTGACATTTAAAGGAACAATTAGGTTTGCTGTGGTTGAATTAATGACTGCTAAAAATAGCAATCCCTGCTCCACATCGGCCTCCAGGGTCTTTGTGTATCTTTCCAAGTGTACACTCTTTACCCTCATTCCCGCATTCATGCGTAGAGCCTCATAAAGAATCATGTGAAAGATATTTATGACGGATCGCTATTGGGTTTTAAGGACGTTTAAAGTGAATGGATAATTGTTTGAAATCTAAATTGAAAACACAAATTGTCAGAGATGCACTGCATCAATTGCATGTTGCAGCTTTTCCATCTTGGGTTAAATAGTTGTATGTCAGTATCTCTCTTTTTCAAGTGTTATTTTGGAAGCCAGGCCCAGGGTGGCACAGCGGTAGCGTTGCTGCCTTACAGCGCCAGGGTTTGATCCTGACTACAGGTGCTGTCTGTATGGAGTTTGTACTTTCTCCATGTGACCGCCTCGGTTTTCTCCAGGTGCTCCTTTCCTTGCACACTCCAAAGACGTGCAGTTTTGTATGTTAATTGACTTCTGTAAAATACCTCTCAGATGTGGGATAGAACTAGTGTATGGGTGATCATTGTTAAGTGTGGATTCGGTGGGGTTAAAGGCCTGCTTCAATGCTGTATCTCTAAACTAAAACTAAACTAAACATTGAACACTTCTTCACACACAATGTTTCTTCCTTGCTGCATGATTGTTTCTCCACACTTAAAATTCCTTTCTCGCGCACAAAGCTACTCACTCATTTACATTACTTCTCCCCACAGTCAACATTGCTCCCCGTCCACACGTCACCTTTACCTGCAGCACTACACCCTAAACTGTAGCATCCAGAGACCCCAGCAGTCCCTCCAGGTGAGACAAAGGTTCACTTCCACTTCCTCTAACTTCATCTACGGCATCCACTGTTCCCGATGTAGCCTCCAGTATATTACCGAGACCAAGCCTTGTTACTCTAGCATTTTGTTTGGAAACCAGCACCTGCAGTTCCTTGTTTCTACTTATAATTCTATGGTTGTCTATAGCTATTGACTATAGTTCTGTTTTCAATGCTATAATCCCAGACACATTCATCTCCATTCCTTCCTTGCTGTCAGAACTTCTGTGGTGGCACAGTGGAGCAGCGGTAGAGTCACTGCCTTACAGCGTCAGAGACCCAGGTTCGATACTAACTAGGGGTGCTGCTTGTATGTTGTTTGTACATTCTCCCCATGAATGCGTGGGTGTTCTCCGGTTTCCTCCCACTCCTCAAACGCGTACAGGTTTGTTGGTTAATTGGCTTTGGTAAGATTGTAAATTGTCCCAGTGTGTCGATAGTGTTAGTGTTGGTCGACGCAGACTCGGTAGGCCGACGGGACTAGTTCCATGCTGAACTAACCTTTTCCCTCACATAGTATTTCTACCCAATCTACAACACTGTCCCCCTTGGCTGCTAAACTTATCTTTCACGTGTAACATTGCTCCTTTATTCACAGCCTCACTCCTTCATCAACAGCATTGCACCCATGCCTGCACCATTTTGCCATCATTCACGGCATTTCTCTCTCTCTGTCAATGTTTTTCCCATGCTCCCTGGCTCACAACCTTCCCACTCACACTAATTATGGCCATGTTGTCTACAGCGATGTCCCCATGTCTCTAGTGCCATCTCACCCACAGCATAATTACTCTCTCTGATAGACACACAATGCTGGAGTAACTCAGCGGGACTGGCAACATCGCTGAAGAAGGCAGATTGATGAAGGGTCTCGACCTGAAACATTACTCATTCCTTCTATCCAAAGGTGCTGCCTGTCCTGCTGAGTTACTCCAGCATTTTCCCTAACTTCGGTGTAAACTAGCATCTCCAGTTCCTTCCTACACATAATCACTCTCTCTGGCACATGCCCGCCTGCAACTGTTCTTGTTGCCCAGGGTGTAATTTCTTTGCCTGAAACATCACTCCCATACTCATATTAGAATTTCCTCATCTACATCTTTGGTCTTTTATCAATAGTGCTTCCCTCTTGCAGGGTCTAATAATTTTCACTTTATTGTTTAGTTTAGTTTAAAGGTACAGCGTGGAAACAGGCACTTCAGCCCACCGAGTCCACGCCACCATTGATCAGCCATACACTAGTTCCATGTAATTCCACTTCCGTATCCAACACACTATGGGCAATTTAGAGCAATTTTGAGTCCAGAATTAGGCCATTCTGCCCATTAAGTCTACTCCCCCATTCAATCATGGCTGATTTATCTCTCCCTCCTAACCTCATTCTCCTGCCTTCTCCCCATAACTTCTGACACGCATATTAATCAAGAATCAATCTATCTCTGCCTTAAAAATATCCACTGACTTCAGTGGCAAACATTTCCACTGATTCACAGCCCTCTAACTAAAGAAATTCCTCCTCCCTAAAAAAAGTCCTTTAATTCTGAGGCTATGACCCCTAGTCCTAGACTCTCCCACGTGGAAACATTCTCTCCTTATCCACTCTATCCAAGCCTTTTACTATTCTGTATTTTTAAATGAGGTGCCCCCTCATTTTTCTAAACTCCAGCAAGTACAGGCCCAGTGCCGACAAACGTTCATGCATTAACCTACTCATTCCTGGGATCATTCATGTAAACCTCCTCTGGACCCTCTCTGGAACCAGCACATTCTTCCTCAGATATGGTGCCCAAAATTCCTTATAATATTCCAAATGCGTCCTGATCAGCGACTTAAGGGCCTGTCCCACTTACGCAACTTTTTCGGCGACTTGCCGGCACCCATCATATTCGCAGCAGGTTGCCGAAAATTTTCAACATGTTGCGGGGTGATGCCTGTTTTGTGGTGAGTAGTCGCCCAAAGAGTCGTACCTTTTTCTGGTCGCCGCTGGATTTTCAACACGTAAGTGGGACAGGCCCTTTATAGAGCCTCAGCATTACATCCTTGTTTTTGTATAGAAGCCCTCTCTAAATCAATGCTCACATTGAGTTTGCTTCCTTCAGCACCGATTCGACTTGCAGATGATCTTTTGGGGAATCCTGCACCATCACTTCCAAGTCCCTTTGCACTTCTGATTTCCGGATTATCTCCTCATTTAGAAAATTGTCCACAGCTTTATTCCTAGTACCAAAATGCATGACTCCATACTTTGCTACACTATATTCCATCTGCCACTTCCCTGCCCACTCTCCCAACCCATCCAAGTCCTTCTGCTTTCTCTACACTACCTGCCCCTCCACCTATTTTCGTATCATCTGCATGTGGGAGGAACCGGAGCACCCTGTGAAAGCTCATGTGTTCACAGGGAGAACATGCAAACTCTGCACAGGCAGCGCCCATAGCAATCTAATATCCAGACACAGTTGTTTAATCCTGTTTTGTACTCCTCATTTCATTGCATAATTTGGGATTTGGAAATTAAATTTGTCACAGTGAGAATTTTGCAGGACTATATATATATGTGTAGATGTGTGTGTGTGTATATATATTTATGTTTATATATATCTATCCACACACACACACACACACACACACACACACACGCACACGCACGCACGCACACACACACACACACGCACACTTATCCAGGATATTAATGTTCCATCATGACCTCTAATTACACTTAACCCAAGGTTTTTTTACCTTCATTACCTTGCTTGGTAGATTGAATCCAAACATTTATCACACTTTAAGTATGGGAGCTGGTGCTCAGCGGGTAGTTGTGGAGCAAATATGGTGTTGAATAAAGTAGTGATTTGTGAAGCTGGGACATTTAAAGAGTATGAAGCAGAACAAATCAAATCAGTTCACGGTGCAGTGGAGGCCAATTAGGAAGTGTCAAGTTTGGAAGTTCATTATGCAAGACAAGGGCTTTAGCATTTGTTGGTTTGGAACAACAGGATAAGGAATAGGCCATTTTGTTCCTCAAGCCTGTACTATGGTTCAATTCAATCACTAACTCCACCTCACAAGGTTCTGCAACCATTGAACACTTGTCCAAAGAAATTCTATTACATTCAAATTAAACTTGTAAGTTTCAGTTGACCTGACTTTTATATTTTCTGGGGAAGGGGGGAAACATAGAAAAATAGGTGCAGGAGTAGGCCACTCGGCCCTTCGCGCCAGCACCATAATTCAATATGATCATGGCTGATCATCTAAAATCATTACCCCGTTCCTGCTTTTTCCCCATATCCCTTGATTCCTTTCGCCCTAAAGATCTAAATCTAACTCTCTCTATTCCCATTTGCCTGCATTAGGTCTAACACTAAGCTTTGCTATTCAAGAGCTTGTCTAAATGCCTCTGAAACACTGGTTCCATCTGACTCCACCACCTCTGGCAGCCTATTCCAGATATCAACTGATCTGCAAGAAAGGAATTGTCACAGATTCCCTTTAAAAGTCCTTCCTCTCACCTTAAATGGAGGCCCTCTTGTTTTTGATCCTCCTGCTGTGGGGAAAGATCTATCTACGCTATGCATGCATCAAAATGGCATCCAATGGGCACCCTGAGCATATCCCCCATCATGGAGCTCCAGTAGGTTTGGTGCCAAGCCCCACACCGAATGCAATGAGTTACTGTGCACGACCGGCGTGGCTCCTTCACCCACAGGGTGACGATGCACGTCTCTACAGCAGTGCACCCCATCTTTAGCAGATGCTCTTTGAACATTAGATATTCATTATTAGGCAGCTTTGGGTAGATCGAGTTTTCCACTGATTTGATTTCGTTGCAGCTGCGGTAGGTGTTGGGCCTCGGTTACTGCCCTCACTGTGAGGGGGCAGCCTGTCTGAGTGGGAGGGTCAGCGGCAGTCGCCTGCACAGCACGAGCAACATGTGCTGCTCATCACTTCACCAGCATGCTGCTCCATATATGGCTGATCTATCTTTCCCTCTCAACAGCATTCTCCTGCCTTCTCCCCATAGGGATGAGGGAAGGGGGGAAGAGGAGGTGTGGTTGAGAGGGGAGGTGGAGGGGGAGGGGGGGGGAGGGGGAGGGGGAGGGGGAGGGGGAGGGGGAGGGGGAGGAGGGTTTGGAGATGGAGAGTTTTCCAATTACTACAACTGATTTTAACATCACCTCAAAAATAGCTTGGGTCTCTTTCTCAGAAAATGCCCCTCTTGTCTGGATTCCCCCACAGCAGAAATTATTTTTTTCTCTCTATTAATTCACTGCATTTTGTTATTTTAAAATCAGAATAAGCCCTTAAATCTCCATTGCATAGAAGCTTATGAACGAATGTGATTAAATGTAATGAATGTAGATGAGTACAATGGTCGGTCAAAGGGCCGTTTCTGTGTTGTAGGACTCTGACACTACAACATAATTTAATCTTTTTCTGCTTCAGGGAAAACGTCTGTGGGAAGCCTAAATTTACATATATGAATTGTAGACAAAAAGACTAATTCAACTTTGATCTTTTTTTTTTAAAATATTGCTGAAAGCTGCAAGGCTCTTGCCATAAATTCTATCGATAATAATCAACGATTTTGGAAACAAATTTAAAAAAAATGTTTTTGCTACAGATGCAGTTCCCACCTCTTTCTGCTTTCCGCAGAGCCCGTGATACTTTTATTCACTCATCCTCTTCCCATCACCTCCTTCTACCAGCTATCTCCCCTCAAGTACATTAGTCTGAAGACAGGTCTCAACCTGAAACGACCTCTATCTATTTCCTTCTACACATGCTGTCTGACCAGCGGAGTTCCTCTACCATTTCCTTTTTTGCTCAAGATTTTTTTTTGCATTGAATTGGGCAGAGGTTGACATACTTATGAAATTGGGAAATGGCCTAAGTAATGGATTCAATAAAACTCAGCCGCTGAAACAGGTTTTATCACTTCAAGGAGTGAAGAGCATCCGAAAGTTTAAGATCCCCTCTCATCTCTCTTCTCCGATAGGTGATCCAATCTGTCAAATGCTGTGAAATGGCTTCCCGAGAGTGCACGAATAGGTAACTTTCTCTTTAAGGGGCAGTTGTGATTCAATCAGGACCACTTAGCTTCCCCTGGTGCAATTGAATGAAAAAATATTCCGTAACCTATGAGTAAGCATGAATGGACAAAATGGCCCAGTTGGTTCCGGTTAAATTACAAGATCACTGGGCGACACGGTGGTGCAGCGGTAGAGTTGCTGCCTTACAGCACCGAAGACCCGGGCTCGATCCTGATTATGGATGCTGTCTGTGCGGAGTTTATACATTCTCCCCATGACCTGCGTGGGCTTTCTCCAGGATCTCCGGTTTCCTCCCACACTCCAAAGACATACAGGTTTGTAGGCTAATTGGCTTGGTATAATTGTAAATTGTCCCAAGTGTGTGTCGGATAGTGGAAGTGTGGGGGGTTTGCTGGTCGGCACAGACTTGATGGGCCAAAGGACCTGTTTCCACGCTGCATCACTAAACTAAACTAATCTAATCGGGATCGGGCTATTTTGGAGTATGCACAAGTTTGAGTTGTGTTCTACAAGGGATCAAATTAACCTAGGTTGCTTGCACAATGTAAATCCAACACAATCAGATTTCTCCCCCACTGACATTCCCGTATTCATAGCAAACAAAATACATTCATGATTATGTTTGCAATAAATTATGTATATGACAAAGAATAACCAATTATTCTGTAGTTATAATTCAAATTAAGTTCCACTCTAAATCAATCCAGCTTTATTCTCTTGATTTGTATAATTATTTCCACTGCTGTACAGTATATGATTACCATCCATTATCTTCTCGGAATCTCGCTCTGAAAAAGTGCAGCGAAGAATGGAAAATTAGTTGTAGGCATCACTTCTTGAAGAGGATTCTTTCTCCGTCATGTCTAAAGCAAAAAAGAAAAACAATCTTTTGCCTCTGCCAGCTTTGGTTTGATGATATTATTGTTATCTGTGATGCAGAAGGTTGAATTCAATGCCTTCTCCAAAGACTTGCACAGGAGGTGCACTGCTTGACCTGGAGTTTTTGAAAATTACATCTTTTGTTTGCTTCTCATCTTGAGGTATTAAAACAAAATGTGGGCTCCAAGGCAAAGGATTTCTCCTTGGTGTCCTCCCAGTATTCATCCCTCAACCTATGTTACTTAAACAGATTATCTGGCATTAACATGTGGTTGAGCGTGGAGTTTTGTTGTGCATACCTAGGCTCCCATCTCTTCTAAATACACCAACAACTGAACTGCAAAGGTATTGCATTGTGCTTTAGGATGTTCTGAAGTCACCAAAGACAAAGTATAAATCCATCAACTTTGTCTTTTCTTGCTGTGCTTCTTGGTATGAATATCTCTACATGTAAATTCTGGTCAAATTGGAGATGCCAGGACACCAAAATTGAGTAAAGGCCAATTACAGCGGCAGAGACCCGGGTTCAATCCTGACTACGGGTGCTATCTGTTCGACGTTTGCACATTCTCCTTGTGACCGAGTAGGTTTTCTCTGGGTGCTGCGGTTTCCACCCACGCGCCAAAGATGTACAAGTTAATTGGCCTCGGTTTAAAAAAATTGTAAATTGACCCTAGTGTGTAGAATATGCTTTACCACTAGGGGCGCCGCATTGATGGCAATCTCTGCCTACAGTCTGTCTGTTTTTCTATCTTTTTTATTTTTAGTTTGTTTAAAAAGTACATTTTGGAGGATTTTTTTTTGTATTTCTATGTGGGGGAGGGGGTAGGGTAAGGGGGAAACCATTTCCCAGTCACTTCCTGGTGAGGATGTGACTATTCTCCGAGTCGCATCTTCGCCCCCCCCCCCCCACGCGGCCTACCAACTGGATTGGCGCGGCCTTTTCTGCCGGGGACCGGAGCAAATCTTCAGCAGCGGTGCAGCACTGGATTCACCACGGAGCGGGCGATGCCTTACCTGGATCGCCGTTTGAAGCTCCGGAGTGTTGGGCCTGCTGCTTCAACATCGCGGAGCTGTGGTTTGCAGAGCTTCCAGCGCTGGCGGCACTGACTTCAACATCGCAGAGTCCTGGGATCCCTTTGCCGAGGGCCACCAACGTGAATCTCCGCCCAGCGCGGCTTGTGGACTTCGGGAGCAGCCGACTCCGGTAGGAAGTGGCCGATTCGGAAGTCCAAGCCGCTGAGAATGTTATCCCATTCCGAGGTCGGAGTTCCATAATCCGGCGAGCGGGCCTGAACATCGGGCCGCCCTTAGCGGCGACAACGAGGGGTTCTGGAGCCCCCCGACCATGGGTGAACAACAGAGGACAACAGAGGAGGATGACTGAACTTTGGTGCCTTCCCTCACAATGGGAAACTTTGATTCGGCTGTGTGGGGATGTCTATGTTAAAGACTATCGTGTTCTGTGCTCTTTTTTTATTCGTATGGCTGTATGGTGACCACACATTTCACTGTACCAATTGGTACATGTGAAAAATAAATGTATCTTGTCTCTTGTCTTGTCTTGTAGTGCTAGTATATGAAGCTATTGATGGTTGGTGCAGACTTTATCTGTAAAGTCTAAAGGTTCTCGTTGATAAAAAGCATCTCATCTATTTGCATAATTTATCATCTTTGTTGCACTCTTCTTTTGGTAAAATAAATGTACTTACAATAAGTACATTTCTCAGTTTTTAGCTGCCATGCTGAGAGAAATCTTTGAGTTAATCTATATTTTATACTACTGATGATGAGCTGTGATTTAATGGGCCCTATCTGCAATCACAAGGGTTCAGGTGATCTGTAGTTGATACGGTCATTAGCAATTTTTAACAACCTTTTTGGTTTCTGAATTTTAGTTTAGTTTAGCAATACAGCGCGGAAACAGGCCCTTCAGCCCACCGAGTCCGCGCAGACCAGCGATTCCCATACATTAACACTATCCTGCACGCTCTGGGTACACATTTTTTCCATTTATACCAAGCCAATTAATCTACAAACCTGTACGTCTTTGAAGTGTGGGAGGAAACCGAATATCTCAGAGAAAACCCACGCAGTCATACAATACAGTACAATACAATACAATACCATTTATTGTCATTTGAACCTCAAATGAAGTTCAAACGAAATTTGGTTTCTGCAGTCATACAAACAAGTAAGAAGAACCAAGACACAACACAATTTACACAAACATCCATCACAGCGAATCTCCTCCTCGCTGTGATGGAAGGCAAAGTCTTATCTCTCCCCTGCACTCCCCATTCTCCTCCCGATGTCAGAGTCAGAGCCCCCGGCGGGCGATGGAAAATAAGTCCCGCGGCCATTAAAGCCGCGCCGGGCGATGCAAGGCCGCCCTCCGGGTCTGGATGTTGGAGCCCCCGGTAGCGCTAGCAAGTCCCGCGGCTATTAAAGCCGCGCCGGGCGATGTTAGACCCAGCTCCAGGTCATCTTCAACCCCGCAACTCGGGCGGGAAAAGTTGCCATTGCGGGAGCCCCGAAAAGCGGTCTCCCACCAGGGACCTGCGAGCTCCCGATGTCACCGTCCACCGGGCCGGCGGCTGGAGCCTCCGAATCTCCGGGGTCGGGTCACAGCCGCGCGTCACCGCAGCTCTCCATGCTCCGAACTCGGCCAGCTCCGTGATGGTGAGTAGTCCGCAGGCTCCGCGACTGGAGCCCCAGGTCGTTCCGGTTGGAGGCCGCTCCACGGTGCTAGGCCCCAACGACAACGGAGACCTGACAGAGAAAGGTCGGGTCCTCCATACAGGGAAGAGATTTTTTTAAGTTTCCCCCTCCCCGCCCCCCACATATACCCAGTTAAAAACAATATAAAAAAACACAAACAACTACATTTAACTAGACAAAAATTAAAAAAAGACAGACGGACTGCAGTCGAGCCGCTGCCGTTGGGCGCCGCCACTTCCATGTTCACCCCATGTTCTCCATGGGGAGAACATACAAACTCCGTCCAGTCAAGCACCCATAGTTGGGATTGAACCCAGGTCTCTGGTGCTGTAAGGCAGCAACTCTACTGCTGCACCACTGTGCTGCACTAAATTGAAATTAGTTAAATGTTGAATGAGGAGGGAAGCAAGATGTTCCACTATGTAATGGGTGGTGTCACACGCTTATTGTTTGCGATTTTTCTCTTGGATATTTTTTCTGCATTCAATTGTCCTCTTTCTTACCTCTTTTCCATGTAATATCTACAGATAAAGAAACTTGTTTTATACCACGGAAGAAGAGGATCACAACTTACCAAGAAAACCAAAACATTCAATTTGTATGTTACCCTGATATCCAGAGGCATTTAAATCAATTGAACAAATCCTTGAGCTAGACGGAAGGGCAATGGTCCTTGACAGTGTAATTGGTCTAAACACTTGAACATTTTAGTACAGTAGTTAAAGTATCGCTGTTGACACAATTGCAAAAACAAAATAAATAAATATAGCATTTCCATCCCATTAATATGTGTCGGGGATCTGAAATTGAAATAAAGCCACATTGCACTGAAAGGTTATTAAGAACAGCACACTCTTGGCTGATGGGTGAAGTCTCTGCTGTCATTCTGAAGCCCATTTTGTAATTGGTTATGACAGAAAGGAATGAGAAGATGATTCAACTTTGTCTTTTGGGATCTTGACTGCTGAAGATTGCAATATGGAAGCTAGCGTTGACTGGGATACTGCTTTGATAATGTTTATTGATTTATAAGCAGTCAGCTGATTCGAGACTGGTAGATTCAGGACAAGACAAGTCGAGTTTATTGTCATGAGCACAAGTATGGCTTGGCATGGTTTAGTTTAGTTTAGCGATACAGCGGGGAAACAGGCCCTTTGGCCCACCGAGTCCGCACCGACCCGCGATCACCGCAAATTAACAGTACCTTAACAAGCTAAGGACTTCTTCTTCTTGCGTATGGCGTGCACAACCTAAAGTTGTAGAACAACTTGTTCTATTTGATCTTACTTGATTGTGCACGCCGGGTTGATTGCATTCGTCGAAACAGGGCGGACCACATGAAGGTTGCAATCTCCCACCCCAAGCTAAGGACAATTTTGCATTTAACCTACAAGCTAATTAACCTACAAAAACCTGTACGTCTTTGGAGTGTGGGAGGAAACCAAAGATCTCGGAGAAAACCCACAAGGTCACAGGGAGAATGTACAAACTGCGTACAGACGAGCACCTGTAGTCAGGATCGAACCTGGGTCTCTGGCGTTGTAACCTGGGTCTCTACCACTACATCACCATGTTGCCCAAAAATCATGCTTGCTGCAGCATTGTAGGTACGTGGACTCAGACAATCTGTGGGATTCTTTGCCACAGAAGGCTATAGAGGCCAAGTCAGTGCATATTCTTAAGGCAGAGATAGATAGATTCTTGACTGGTACAGGTGTCAGAGGTTATGGGGAGAAGACAAGAGAATGGGGTTAGGAGAGATAGATCAGCTATGATTGAATGGCGGAGTAGAGTTGATGGGTTGAATGGCCTAATTCTACTCCTATTCCTTATGACTTATGTCTTATGACAACACACAAACACATAAATGATACATAAATTACACAAATTCTACAAGACAGTGCAAACAAAGACTGTGCAAAACAATAACAGTAGTGCAAATGTACATAATTGGAAAAACAAGTCTGTGGTAGTGCAAGGCCATGTAATGCCCCTATTCAAAAAAAGAGGTGAATGAACTTAGGGTTGTGCAGGTCGCCTCAAGAACATTAGCATTCATAGCAAAAGGATTTGAGTATAGGAGCAGGGAGGTTCTACTGCAGTTGTACAGGGTCTTGGTGAGACCACGCCTGGAGTATTGCGTACAGTTTTGGTCTCCAAATCTGAGGAAGTACATTCTTGCCATAGAGGGAGTACAGAGAAGGTTCACCAGACTGATTCCTGGGATGTCAGGACTTTCACATGAAGAAAGACTGGATAGACTCGACTTATACTCGCTAGAATTTAGAAGATTGAGGGGGGATCTTATAGAAACGTACAAAATTCTTAAGGGTTTGGACAGGCTAGATGTAGGAAGATTGTTCCCGATGTTGGGGAAGTCCAGAACAAGGGGCCACAGTTTAAGGATAAGGGGGAAGTCTTTTAAGACGGAGATGAGAAAAACATTTTTCACACAGAGAATGGTGAATCTCTGGAATTCTCTGCCACGGAAGGTAGTTGAGGCCAGTTCATTGGCTATATTTTAGAGAGAGTTAGATGTAGCCCTAGTGGCTAAAGGGATCATGGGGTATGGAGAGAAGGTAGGTACAGGATACTGAGTTGGATGATCAGCCATGATCATATTGAATGGCGGTGCAGGCTCGAAGGGCCGAATGGCCTATTCCTGCACCTATTTTCTATGTTTCTATGTTTCTATGATAGTTGTAGGAAACTAACGATTCCTGAACCTGTTGGTGTGGGACTTCAGGCTTGTGTTGCAGCTGCCCGATGATAGCAGCGAGAAGAGGGCCTTTTCTGGCAGGTGGGGTTCCTTTGTGGTAGATGCCATGGCCTTGAAGCAACACCTCAGGTAGATACATTTGATGGTGGGAAAGGCTAAGCATACGATGGACCAGACTGAGGTCAACAAACTCCAGAGCCCTTTGTATTCCCCAAACGATTCTCCCTTTCTCCTCCCTTGTTAATGCATATGAAATTGGAGGCCAGGAGCAATGTTAGTCGATGGAAGAAATGGTGTTACATTGCAAACTAGCTAAGAGCCCAGTTACAGAACTGTGATATTTACACTGACTAGTGTTTTACTACAATGATAAAATCGAGTCACAAGATAGACACCAAGCAGGTGGCGTTTTGGGTCGGAACCCTTCTTCAGACTGAAAATAGAGGTGAGGAAGCTGGAGGTAGGCAAAGCTCAGAACAAATCAGGGCTGACAACAGATGACCAGGGTAGAGTGGAGCCCATAAAGACCAAGTGTTAGCTGCGGAAGAGGTGAACTAAAGGGCCTGTCCCAATTGGCCGTCATTTACACGACAGGCCGGTAGTGACGGTCCCGCGCATCATCATGCGTTCGCATAGCCATCTGGAGTGCGTGACGTCATTTGAATACCCAGTTTATGATATTTACCCAGTTTATGATATTTATGGTGATTTTCTAAAATGTTCCAGTTTCTTGAGTGGTGCTAGCAATAGGAAAATCTGCAGATGTAATGCCCCTATTCAAAAAAAGAGGTGAATGAAATGTAGCAAATTGCAGACCAAATTAATCTGCGGGAAGGAACTGCAGATGCTGGTTTAAATTGAAGATAGACACAAAATGCAGGAGTAACTCAGCAGGTCCGGCAGCATCTCCGGAGAGAAGGATTGGATGATGTTTCAGTCTGAAGAAGGGTCTCTACCCGAAACGTCACCCATTCGACCCAAAACTTCACCCTGTCCCACTTGGCCGTCATTTACGCGACAGGCCGGTGTCACGCGGAGATTTCGTACAGGACAAAATCCTGGCACGCTGCGCGATACCGCGCACAACTCCACACTCCTCCACGCTACTCCATGCGCCTGTCCCGCGCTACCCACTCACTACGCACACGCTACCAGGTCGAGTAAATGGCACGCAAATGACGGCCAAGTGGGACAGCCCCTTAAGGGATGCAAGGATGCAAACAGTGAAACTATTGGGACAACTATTGCGGGAGGGGGTAAAGAGGGAATACAAGAGGTTACTTGAAATTAGACAAATCATCAGTGTAGCAAAATTTGGAATGAATTTTGCTGAATAATTGACCAGTCCTAGAAAACTCCTCATCTCGGTTGCATTCTGAGGTTCACGTGCATCTGCAATAGCTTTCACTTTAGCTTTGGCTGAGTTCAGCCCTTCACTTGTGAGTCTGTGTCCCATGAAATCTATCTCAGAGACGCCAAACTTGCACTTGTCTTCATTCGCAGTGAGACCTGCTTCTTGAAGTTTAGTCAACACTAGCTTCAATCTCCTGTCATGCTCTTCACGACTTGATGCATGGACAATGATGTCATCTGATATGTTTGCTACTGCATGTACACTTTGAATCACTCTGTGGATTTTGTACTGATGGATCTCGGGAGCAGCATTGATTCCAAACATCAGTCTTTTTTATCGGTACAATCCGCAGTGAGTGACGAATGTTGTCACCTCTCTTGACTCTTGATGTAATTCGCCACTTGCCATCAATTTTGGAAAACACTTTACTGGGTGATAACTCTTGTAGCACCTCATCAACCGTAGGAATTGGGTGTCTTTCTCTGATTATTGCCTCATTAGCTCTCCTCATGTCAACACACAGTCTAATGTCATCATTGGGTTTTGGCACAATCACAACTGGACTCACCCATGGTGTTGAACATTCAACTGGTTCAATAATGTCCTGATCAATCAAGTCCTTGATTTTAGCTTCTACTTTTCCACAGTCCAAATAGTGTTCCCTGCACTATCGGCTTGACATTTTCATCAATGGCTAACTTCACGTGCCGGCCTTTCAATTTTCCAATCCCTTGGAATACTGAATGAAATTCCAGCCTCATGTCATCATATGGCTGTACTGAATAGACATGCACTCCGATGTGAAGCACTCCCAGCTCTCGAGCTGTGTTTCTACTCATCAGAGGTTCTCCCTTCTCCTCTATCACCACGAATTCTGCTTCAGTTTCTCTATCTCCGACATCTACTTTAGCAGTGAAACATCCAATGGTCTGCAATGGTTTAGTTGCGGTGTATGGATATAACTTCCTACCACACCTCCTTGATGTGCACTTGATTTTCTGCAGTTTCAAGCATTCCCAAAGTGATCTGTCAATTACGTTGCTGTCGCTATCAGAATCTACAATCACTGGCACTGTAACACCTCTGATAGTTACTGCAACTTTCTCGTGAAGGCTATCATTCAATGCAAACTGATAATTCATTTTAACAGCATGCTCAACAGCATCATCATTGTCTTCATCACTTCCGACATCACCTTCTACATGACAGACATGAACCTTCTTTTTCTGCCAAGGACTGTCTTTCTTTTCACTGGACTTCTCTTTCTTGTTGTCATCACTTGTCTTGTCTTTGGTCTTACTTTTACATTTCTTTGCAAAATGATCTTTATCTCCACATTTCCTACATGTTCTACCTTTTGCTGGACAACATGCATCTTTCCCCTATGTGACCCTTGTTGTTACACCTGTAACACTCGATCTCACGTTCAGGCATAATTCTTGGTCTACCGTAGGACAGCTGGTTAACTTGCCCATACTTGGAAACTTGCAATTTCATGCTGTGAAATTGTCCCTCAACAGCTTCCAGTGCTGCTGCAATTGACAAAGCATCATTAAGGTTTAACTCTCCCCCTTTTTCTAGCAGCCTTCTCCTGAGCTTGTCTGACCTACAATGCTGGACAACCAGATCCACATCAGCAGCTACATATTTGCATCCTACAGACACCTGTCTGAGTCTCGTCACAAATTGAGCAACAGTCTTGCCCTCTTCCTGCATTGTTTTACGGAATAAATGGCGTTGAAATCTAGCATTCGGCGCCACCACATAATGACTGTTAAAGCATCAATGGCTTTCTTATAGTCCTCCTTCATTCCGGTGTCCGGGAGTGCTTTAAAAAATTCTCGAACTGCTGGCCCCGCGGTGAATAGAAGCAATGCTCTCCGCTGCGCCTTCTGCCCCGGCGTACTCTCATCAAGAAAGAGCGCTCGACTGTCGGCGTAAGCTTCGAATTCCTTCAGCCAAGCATTCCACTTCACGCTGACGGTACTCACATCACCCGTCGGATCGAAGTGGGCAACACCACATAGTGCTAAGAAATCAGCTCCAGCGACCGCCATTTTAAAAGAAAAATCTTTTACCAGCTCGAAGCCACGGATTCAGAATCCAAATATCCTCGTCGCCAATGTCACATCCTGGCCGCAGATGTGAAGTAATAATGATATCGACACATTATTAAGAGGTTACATTCATTGTTCTCTATGTTTATTAACTCACACAGTCACAGCTTCCATCTTGGCTTACACAGCCCCACCCGATCTGATCTCCAGGTCATCTGATACAGAGGTCATCTTATTTACATATCATCATCATGACTCATCGTCATGACAGATGTAGGTAGGTAGCCAGATGCTTTAAATCCACAAAGACTCAAGCTTCACAGATGAGTTTTTACTGGGCAGTGGGCCGATTAGCCAAGGCAATCAAAGGCGAAAGCCAAACTCTGAGCCGTGCCATTAAATTCAATGAATTGTTGCAAGTGATCAAGGTCAGTGAAGAATCTTCAATCGTCATATGTCTCCAGTGTTGGCCTCAGTCAGCTCCATGTACCACATATGCACCACTCACCTACCAATCTCCATTAATAAAGATTCATGCCCTTTACTCATGGTTCCAAATCACATAGTAACTAATAAGCCTCACGCCCATAGCTTACAGATAGACTGGGCAACATTCACGGATGTCGATGGCCCAGAGGGCGGCACAGTGGCACAGCAATAGAGTTGCTGACTTTCAACGCCCCCAGAATCCTGGGTTCGATCCTGACCATGGGGTGCTGTCTGTACGGAGTTTGTCTATTCTCCCAGTGACCACGTGGGTTTTCTCCTGGTGCTCCGGTTTCCTCCCACTCTCCAAAGACTTTCAGGTTTGTAGGTTAATGGCTCCTAGTAATAGTAAATTGTCCCTAGTGTGTAGGATAGTGCTAGTGTATGAGTGATCACTGGTCGGCTCGATGGACTGAAGGGCTATGTTGTATCTCTAAAGTCTAAAGTAAAGTCTAGCCATTGGCTCTATTTTGCAGGGCAAGACGACACACAATTGGTTGCGTCTGGGGACAGACATTATTAAATGTCTTCACTGTTATGGAGACATTGGCAATGACAATTGGTGAAGTCACTGTTGAACATAGAACAGTACAACATGGACACAGGTCATTTGGCCATAATTGTCAGTGTCAAACTTAATGATAGGTTAAACTAATTTCCTCTGCCTGCATGTGATCCATATCCCTCTATTCCCTGCATATTCATGAGCCTATCTAATGGCCACTTAAACGCCACTAACATATCTGCTTCTAGGCACCCACCATTCTGTGTAAAAACTAAACTTGCTTCGCACAAATCCTTTCAACTTTCTTCCTCTGACCTTAAAGCTATGTCTTCGAATCTTTGACATTTGCAGCATGGGTAAAAGTTTCTGACTGTCTCCCCTACCTATGCCTCTCGTAATTTTTTATACTTCTATTCTTCTATACTTCTACCTGGGAGGCCACTCCAGTAATGTCAGTAAACCAATTTTGAAGTTTGTGGTATCTTTATATCTTGTTTATCTTCTTGCATCAAGTTTTATTTCTTTATCCCACAATCTTTTCTGATTTTGGAGCTGAAAATGATGTAAGCATTAACCTCTTGCACTCTTCTGAGCAGTAAAACATTGGCTGGGATGTAACACTGGTGCCATTTGCAGTCACCATCTCAGATGCTCGGTGTAATTTAAAGTTTAGATTACAGGCCAGATGCACACATAATGAAATATCAAGCATGAGTGGCTTGTGGCCAAAGAGAGGGGATTGTACAAGTGTCAGCCTCCTGGAGGTTGTTCGGAGGTTCTCTCTGAGGAGACTCGGGAAAGATCTTTCATGAGACAACTTGTAAAGAAAACTTGCACACATTTACAATGAAATGCTGATTAGTTGCACAGGTATTTCTGAAAATCTTTTGTGCAATAATAGAGGAATCCGGTATTAATTTTTCTCCGAAGGTCATCTTTTCCAACTCAGATGTGATTAAAAAGTCTGAAGAAGGGTCTTGACCGAAAAACGTCACCCATTCCTTCTCTCCAGAGATGCTGCCTGTCCCGCTGAGTTACTCCAGATTTATGTGTCTATCTTCGGTGTAAACCAGCATCTGCAGTTTCTTTCTACACATTAGAAATCCATAGTTCTACTTGCAGATTAAATCTAAATGCAATCATAATCTTACTCTGACAATCAATATCTCAGAAGATAGACACAAAGTGCTGGTGTAACTCAGCTAGTCAAGCAGCATCTCTAGAGGAAAATGGATGGGTGAAGTTTCTGGTCTTGGCCCTTCTTCAGACTCCAATTTCTGGTCTGGGCCCTTCTTCAGATTACCTCTGTGTTTGTTGCAGTTTCAGAGGTTACGCATTACCCGGGTGCTCCGGTAGAGGTAGGGGCAGCCTGATGTCTCCATAATGAATTTGTATGAAAGAGGCTTGTAGGTTCTCACAACAGTGTACAATCTCTTCAACTGTGGTGAAGGATCAGTCCCAACAGTGTGGATTACTTAAAGATCAAATCATCTTAACTTTGTAGGTAAGGACTTCCTTGAGCTCTTTTAACTAGCAGCATTGGGATCAGATTGAAAGAGGTAATTTCTTGTGTATAGAATAAAATAACCTTAAGTTTGGGTTTAAGTTTATTATTGGCATGTGTACCCAGGTACAGTGAAAAGCTTTGTTTTGCATGCAATAAAATCAGATCAGATAATACTATGCATAAATGCAATTAAGTCAAACTCCAGTGCAACAGAGCAAAGGGGAAGATACAGATTGCAGAATATTGTTCTCAGCAATGCAGATCACCAGTTCCATAGACAAAGTCAATGTCTGCAGTGGGGTAGAGGTGAATCACACAGTACCCTAGCGTGTGAAAGGACATTTCGGAAGTTTGAAAACAGAGAGGAAGAAGCTGTTCCTGAGTCTAATGGTGTGTGTTTACAAGCTTATGTAACTTTCCTTTTTCATATGGTAGAAGAAGGAATTGAATACATTTATATTTGCCAAATATGTATACATACAAGGAATTTGACTTTGTGCTTTGCTCGCAAATAACAACACGATATACAGTAGACAACGAATGGGGTTGGACAAGACTTTGATTATGTTGGCTGCTCAAGTGTGGTGGGAGAGTCTAGGTCTATATAATGGAGTGGGCTACGTCCACAAATCCCTGCAGTTTATTGTGGTCTTGGACAGAGCTGCTCCCAAGCCAAGGTACAATGCAACCTGACTTTCTATGTTGCTTTCTATGGTGCATCTGTAGATGTTTGTAAGAATCATTGGAGAGATGCTGAATTTCCTCAATCCCCTCACGATGTAGAGGCAGTTTTCCTACTTTTTAGGACAATTTGGCTGTGACACGACAAAGGGTATTGCTTCATCTCTGTACTTGAACATTTGAATCATAAATCTCAGATTCCAGCATCTGCAATTTCTTGCGCCTCTTGTTTAAACAACAGTTGTTGTGAAAGAGATATTGGTGAGATGGAGAACTGTTTATAATCTTATAGAAATAATGATAAGCGGCAAAAAATATCTCAACGTGATTTTAACAATATTGACACTGCCTGTTTATCATTGACTTAAATAATTTACCCTCTGATTTATAACCTATTCTGCTGGCTTTACAAATATAAAGCGGATGTAATATTTGGAAAGACAATTTTGTTTCTCTTAGCATCTTTCATTCTGATTGCAAGATTTTGCCATTCAGATTTAACTGTCAATATTAAAGCACTATAAAATACTACAAAATATTTTATTAAGTAGAGTAATTTTGCTTAATTGGATTCATCCTTCTAAATGACTAAAGTACTTTATCTGCTTGCTGGTTCTCTGTTTTCTGAGATCGATGTAGATTTTTTTTAACGTTAAACTGATGATAAGACTCTAATTGGTAATTATCAACAAATTATGTCTTTAGCTGACTTGCTCTGTTGACGATTTACATCTTTCTTACTTTGTATGCAAGTATTGGAGCATTTGTGCAGCACATTTAACAGAGCTCCTTTGTTAGCCGGATTGTACAGGCCTGAACTGATTTTGAGGCAGTGGCTATGTTATCCCAATGCCTAGTGCTCATGAACAATGTGTTCAAGTTCTCAGCGGGGTGGCACAAGGGTGTAGTGGTAGAGTTGCTGTCTTACAGCGCCAGAGACGTGGGTTCGATCCTGACAACGGGTGCTGTCTGTACGGGGTTTCCTGTGTGGTACATTCTTCCTTTGACCATGTGGGTTTTCTCGGGGTGCTCCGGTTTCCTTGCATGCTCCAAAGACATACAGGTTTGTAGGTTAATTGGCTTTTCAGCTAGATCTAGATCGATAGGTCAGGTGGGCTGAGAAATGGTTGATGGAATTTAATACAGAGAAGTGTGAGGTGCTGCATTTTGGGCCTCTGGGGGGGGGGGTGTTGTAGGGCAGAGGGATCTAGGAGTGCAGGTGCATGGTTCCTTGGAGGTTGAATCGCAGGTAGATAAAGTGGTCAAAAAGGCTTTTAGCACATTGGCCTTCATCAGTCAGAGTATTGAGCATAGAAGTTGGGTGGTCATGTTGCAGCTGTATAAGACTTTAGTGAGACCACATTGAGAGTATTGTGTTCAGTTCTGGGCACCATGTTATAGAAAATATGTTGTCATGCTTGAAAGGGTTCAGAGAAGATTTACAAGGATGTTGCCAGGACCAGAGGGTCTGAGTTATAGGGAGAGGTTGGGTAGGCTGGGTCTCTATTCCTTGGATTGCAGGAGCATAAGGGGTGATCTGATAGAGGTGTATAAAATCACGAGAGGAATAGATCGGGTAGATGGGCAAAATCTCTTGCCCAGAGTTAGAGAATCGAGGACCAGAGAACATAAGTTCAAGGTGAAGGGGAAAAGATTTAATAGGAATCTGAGGGGTAACTTTCTCACACAAAGGGTGGTGGGTGTATGGAACAAGATGCCAACGGAGGTAGTTGAGGGTGGGCCTATCCCAACGTTTAAGAAATAGTTAGACAGGTACAAGTATAGGACCAGTTTGTAGCGATATGGACCAAGCGTAGGCAGGTGGAACATGTTGGCTGGTGTGGTAAGTTTGGTCGAACGGCCTGTTTCCAGTCTGTATCACTCTATAACTATTGTAAAAATTATAAATTGTCCTTAGTGTGTAGCATACTACTAGTATACGTGGTGATCGCTGGTCGGCGCGGACTTGGTGGGATGAAGGGCCTGTTTCTGCACTGTATCTCTAATGTAAAGTCAAACGTAAATTCTCCAAAAAGAATGATGCCATCAAGTGGTCATGGTGCTGAAATTGTGTTGAGGTCACAAAATTGCCTCACATAAGCAGGTGGACAAATATGCCAAGTGGTTTAAAATTACCCAGTATTTTTCATTATCATGTTCACTCATGGAATGTAGAAACGAGGAACTGCTGTTACCGGTTAATACACAAAAGGACACAAAGTGCTGGAGTAACTCAGCAAGGCAGGCATCATCTCTGGAAACTTGGATAGGTGACGCTTTGGGTCAAGACCCTTCTTCAAACTTGGTCTGATGGGTGTTGACCCGAAATGTTGTCTATCCCCCATGTTCCCCATTGATGCTGCCTGACCTACTGAGTTACTCCAGCTCTTTGTGTCATTTTCCACTTGTGGAATGTTGAGTTGGAATTGCATAATGCCAAGACACATATATTCTTTTTTTTTTTAAATTGGCAATGTAGTAAATGAGGCATTAAGACACTTAATTAGGCAGGGCTTGGAAGGGTACAATCCAAATACAGGCAAATTAGATTAGTATAGATGAGCCAAAAGTTGGACATGATGGGCTGACGAACTCATGTGTGACTCAATTTCCAGTACATTCCATTTCACTCTGCAAATGTCAGTGTATAACTAATGATAACACGTGGACAGAGATGACACCTTGAAGTTAATTTGTCTGAATATCAATAAATCATTTTTTCTTGAGCAAGGTGGCATCAATGAATCAATGAAAACCTGCGGATTTGCTAAGAGGTGATTTTCTTTTTCTGGGAAATAATTTCTTCATCTCTTGAGGTTTCAAACCCTTTCATTTCAGAGTCAATAGTAGAGTACTATGTGCCAATGTGTAGTTGATCCGTTCACACCAAACACGTATAGATCCAGCCTAATTCTACATTGCACATTGTTACATGAATCCTTCAATCAAATCTTCTTCTATTGGTGGCAGTCTGGGTCACACTGTTACTGTTTACTTTGAGAAGGAGATTGCAATAAGCAAGATCATCAAGTTTGCCAATCCAAATCTACCCCTGCTCACCAACCTCTTTGACCCACCAGCTCCATGTTTGCACTGCAGCACCTTTTATTTTTGTTGAGTCTACCATTCCAGGACACGACAAAGGAGATCCATGGACAACTTTTTCACTCAAAGGGTGGTTGGTTCATAAGTTCAAAAGTTTTATGAGCAGAATTAGGCCATTTGGCCCATCAAGTGTACTCTGCCATGGCTGATTTATCTTTCCCTCTCAACCCCCTTCTCCTGCCTTCCCTCCCATAACCCTTGACACCCCAACTAATTAAGAATCTATCAATCTACACCTTAAAAATATCCATGGACTCGGCCTCCACAGCCTTCTGTGGCAATGAATTCCACAGATTCACCACCCTCTGACTAAAGATATTCCTCCTCATCTCCTTTATGAATGTATGTCGTTTCATTCTGAGGTTATGGCTTGGTCTGGACTCTCCCACTAGTGGAAACATCGTGCCACATCCAATCTATCCAGGCCTTCCTTGAGGTGAATATATGGAATGAACTGCCAGAAATGGAGACTCAAGAGACTACAGATGCTGGAATCTCGAGCAATGAAACAAAGTGCTGGAGGAACTCAGCAGGTCAGGGAACATATGTGGAGGGCAATAGGCAGACAATGTTTAAGGTGAGGAGCCTTTTGAAGTTTTATATTCAGTTGAAATCTGGCCTTGGTTATCAGCCAAGTCTTTGTCTTGAAACCTCATACAAATTATCTTGGGTCTGTTAAACAGTTAAATAGTAAATAACGTAAATATATTTACCAGCCACCAAGATGTAAGCTTAAGTGCAGACTCGAGGATCTGAGCGGTTGAGCAGGCTAGGACTTTATTCCTTAGAGCATAGGAAGATCTTAGGGGTAGGGGTAGAGCGTAGGGGGGTCTTATAGAGGTGTATTAGATCATGAGTAAAGCAAGAAGTCCAAGCCAATGAAGGAATCTTCAAATGCTGTCTGGACCCTATCAATATAAGACTACCTTCTGACACTGCTCAATTTTCTGAGTCCCTTCCCCTCATTCACTAACTGTTACTTCCACTCACACTCACAAAACTAGATGTCTCACATACTCTTCCCCACTAAGTTTCATGTAGTTGAATTTGTCCCTAAATGCTCTGGCTGGATCTTCTGCTGAGAACCCTGCACCGACCTTTGTTCCTGATAAGTTATACTGGTCTTTGTGGTCACTGTTTATTCTTACAGTTTTATTGAATTGGAATGGGGATGCCTTCTCATGCACCATAACCTAGCACCAGCAGGCTTGTGCAGAAGCCCAGAATTTAGCAGCTGCTGCATGGGTCCCTGGAGTAGGGTTGCCAACTGTCCCGTTTCAGCCGGGACATCCCGTTTTTTGGGCTAAGTTGGTTTGTCCCGTATGGGACTGCCATTGTCCCATATTTGACTGCTACTACTTGGGTCGAGTGGACTGTCGGATCGGAGCGCCGCGTCCGGCCCCACCTCACCCGTCCCGACATAGTGCAGCCCATGAAGTGCAGCAGCAACGCCTCGCCTGTGGGCCCGTCGGTCGGCAACCCGGCCAGCTATCTGACCTCCGGACCTTCGCTTACTGCTGACACCACTACCCCTCCTTCTCATGGCCGATCATCAGTTCATGAGTTGGATTGGGGTGCCGGACTTTGCGCGCGACATCGCTCGGGCCAAACCTCCTCAACTGGCCCGCCGGCTGGGCTTTGTATGCAGTCCAGCACCCGGGCCAACTCATCATTCACCCAGCTATGGCCGAGTCTGTCAACGAATTGCCGCTGGGAATTTGTTCCATATTTTGACCTTTTGTTCCTTATTTGGGAGTGAGAAAGTTGGCAACCCTACCCTGGAGACCAGTGCAACATTAAGGAACTAGAGAAAGCATTAAACACCTGCAGTTTTGTGGTAAAACCTAGATGAGATTTATCAATAGTATACCATTCTCATCTGCTCCTGAATGGTAATGATGTAGTCTTTCAACATGAGCTTTCACCAAGATGAGGCTAACAGTGGGTCTTTGAATGATCAAAGCTGCCATTTAGTCAGGATTAGATGATCGCTGAGATGCAAAAATGGCCACTCTGCATGCATCCAAAGAAAATGGACTCCTCTGCACTAATGTCCTCATCAATATGTCTTTTTTTTTTTTTTAAGTAATTTTGCACCCTATGTTTGTAATAATTCTATAAATGCAGACCACGTCAGGTGGAAGTGATCTGGTTTACCTGCTAGGAGGAGTCTTATCTCTTCTAGGTGTAATGTTTCAAACATATTTGAAATCCACATATTTATAGTTGGTATTGGAGCCTTCTTCCAAAATTTTAGAATTAGCTTTTTTCCAGTTATTAACCCATAGTCCATTAATTTCTTTTGAAACACATTTAGTTCTGGATCATCTTCTGTTATTCCGAAGATAATCCATTCTGCTTTGGGTATCAGTCTTGTTTTAAATAACTTTGTAAAGATCTCATCAATATGTCTTCATATGCAAATTATTCAAACATAAAAATTGGGCGGCAGATTTGGTGTCTTACAATGCCAGAGACCCAGGTTCGATCTTGACTATGGGTGTTGTCTGTATGGAGTTTGTATGTTCTCCCTGTGACCACATGGATTTTCTCTGGGAGCTCCGGTTTCCTCCCACACTCCAAAGCTTTACAGGTTTGTAGGTTAATTGGCTTTGGTAAAAATTGTAAATTGTCACTATTGTGTAGGAAAGTGCTAGTGTACAGGGATCACTGGTCGGCATGGACTAGGTGGGCCAAAGGGTCTGTTTCTGTGTTGTATCTCTATTAAAAAACTAAAGACTGAACTTTGCCATTTTGGTAATGTGGGACCAGGAAAATCAAGTTACTACCCTATAGCAAATCAAAGCTTTGAGCCAGGCACGGAAATCGCTATCAAAATATGGGGGGGACACAATGTCTTGGCGGCCACGCGTGCGTGCGCACACTCACACACACACGCGAAGCTTTGGAGGCTTCAGCCGTGGGCCTGTGGACGGTAATTTTAGCTCATTCCAGCGCTAAATGCAGCTCAACTCTGCCTGTCTCGCCAGGTTAACCTACAGCCCTGCCAGGACTGACGGGACACCAGTCCGGAGCCGTGGAGCTAGCGCTGCTTCTCCGCGCTGGCCATAAGCCTGGCCCATATTACCCGTAAGTCCAGGCAGGGCTGTAGGTCAACAGGCAGAGTTGAGCTGGGTTTAGCGCTGCTTCTCTGCGCTGGCTGTGGGCCTGGGGGCACCGCTCCCGTCTGACTCCCGACGTTTCTGGCCACCCCCAGGCGTGGGAAGGGGGGGCACTCGGGTGGGGATGGGGATGGTCCAGTGGCGGTTCGGCAGCGATTGCAGCGCCGGAGACCCAGGATCGATCCTAGCTGCGGATGAGCCGCAGGTTTTTGTCCAGGGCTGCCGAGAGTGTTTTTCGCTTGTGATCTATGACCTGGGCACGTCTCCCTCCTCCAATCACCGCGCTCTATCCTCAGTCCCACCCCCCTACTTCCGCCTCTGACCGATTCCTCCCTCCTCCAATCATTGCGCTGAATCATCATGTTCCACCCCCACTGCCTGCTGACCGACGTCTCTCTCGTCCAATCGGCGGCCTCGATCATCATTCCCACCCCCACTGTCTCACGGCTAGCAGAGATTTCAAATCTCTGGGTTTTAAAATCCGGATTACAAAAAATGGGGAGGATCGTCCCCCACCTCTCAAAACCGGGGGGGGGGGGGGTGGGGGGGGGACTGGCCCCCCCGGGATTTCCGCCCCTGCTTTGAGCTGACTATGATTCGGTACCACAATTTTGGACATCACCTCAATGTAAAGATGAGAGTCCATATAAAAAGCAATGACCACACACGCAAGAAGCTCTTGTTCCATACTTGATAACAATAATTTTGATGACTTGTCAGCGATTACAAAAGTTATCGGGAGGGAGGCAGAAATGCCGGGGAGCAAGAAAATGAATGTCGACTCAATGTAATAACTTTGATTAGTTTAACATTCATTCCTCTCTCTGACTGAGTATGAATTTGGATCAATGTTCTTGACAGTGCCCTCTCATTATATTGCACAAGATGAACATTTTGAATTCAAGTTGTGTTATAGACAGTGTGATTATTGGATGAAGACATTGGAGGAAAAAGAATATGTAATTCATAGATCATATTGGGCAATAATATATCAGAGAAAACATTGTCATGTAATTACATCAACTGATAATATCAGGTGTTGTGATGTTCTACACACCATAACATGTTTTATTATATCATAAATTTTATTTTACATATTTATGTAACAACTTACAAATCTCAAAACTGTAACCAACTTCTTGGCTAAAGGCTATTCACCAATAGTATCATTGCTTTACTCAATTTAGAACAAGATGTGACTGTCAATGGTCTGAATCTAGAGCTAAAAGGCTGACTTAAACTATTTCTTGGTCTGAAGAAGAGTCCCAACCCAAAACGTCGCCTGTCCAACGGTTCAATGGTGCTTTTATTTTCACAGGTGCAAAGTGCAAACGCACAGTGAAATTATTTTCTTACAAACAGTCGGTAGAGTATTGCCATACCCGAGCACATTCCTGATTAGCAAGTGTACAGAAATAGTTTGCCAATCCCGCATGTAGGAGGTGCTATGTTTTGGCGCATTTTTCAAAGTCCAGTCCGTTATTAGTTGAGTCCAGTCAACTAGGGCGGCACGGTGGCGCAGTATAGAGTTGCTGCCTTACCGTGTTTACAGCACCAGAGACACGGGTTCAATCCCAACTACGGGGTGCTGTCTGTACGGAGTTTGTACGTTCTCCCTGTGACCTGCGTGGGTTTTCTCTGAGATCTTCGGTTTCCTACCACACTCCAACGACATACATGTTTGTAGGTTAATTGGCTTGGTGTATGTGTAAATTGTCCCTAGTGTTTGTAGGATAGTGTTCGTGTGCGGGGATCGCTGGTCAGCGCGGACTAACGATTAGTTCTTTATTAATTATTCATTATTAAACTATTAACACTATTAGTTAATAGTTGTTATGAGTGTTGCCCGTTCCAGGCAAGCCCTGGGCTGCTGCGGGCCTCCAGCCATCGCTCACCCGATGTGGTCTGACCCGCTGCATTCCTCCAGCACTTTGTGTGTTGCTTAAACAGTTTATATTAGACAGCAGCAGCGCCGCAGCTTGGTGCCAACCCGGAGCATGCGCCCTTTTTAGGGCGGGCACCTACGGATGTCGAACTGGATGGCATCACCCTGCTGCGGACGCCTGCTGACTCAAACGCAAAAAGATTAGCCAAAGAGCAGGGCAGATTCTATTAGCATTAGCATACCACTAAAATTCTGGGTCCGGTCTGAGCCCATTCAGAAACCCTTTGCGGCACTGAAGGATGGGGTATGCAGAATTGCTTCTTACAGATCAATGCCTCGCTGATTACTCTCAATGCTACGGAAAAAAAGATGCAGCAGTAATTATAATGTTTGAGATTTCTAGTTCAAGACCGATTTGTAATTGTACATTAGTCACAGAAGGAGCTGACTTCAGGAGTGCACAATCACACTATGCTTTTCAAAGACAGAAATTAATTTACAGATGATAATTAGATCTTACTTTATTGACTCATTATGAGAACAAAAGATTAACTCTGAACAGAATTTTCTGTCCAGTTAACAAATGATTCAACGCCAAAACTACTTAAGACTTTACCAATGAAAATGATTAGACCCAAACTGTTTAGGAGAAACAAACTCTACTAATGGCAGAATTTATAGGCTTTTGCATCGTGGAATATCCAAATCCATTAAATTAATTTTATTCCTTGAATAAGTCAGTTCCTCTGCACTGCAACATCTTGGGATTGTGTGGTAGGCTTGCAATAACTAGGTTAGAAACAGTTTGACAGCAACTTCATCACAAGCTGATGTTATAATATCAATAAGATCATTATGTTTTATACCTACCTACATATTGGTTTAGGTATCATATTTGTCTAATCAATCTTTGACACGGCATAAAATCATATTGAGATTAGTTTTGTAAGATAGATGGACTGCGTAGAAGAAATTAGAGATGTAAATGGAGTATCATACATATTTATTACTGGTGTGAGAGTCTGTTCTGGAGGTATACCAAATTATAATCTGGCTTGTATCTCAGACCTGGTGTTGACTTATGGAAATATCTGAGAACAATGGTGCATATTTATTCTCTTACTTAGGTTATGGTATGGACTAGCATAAAGTCAGCCTGGAAAATTTGAATTAATTATTTTTCCAAATTATCTTTGGCTTCTGATGTCATTGATTGGGAATCTGATGTTACTCAAACTAAATGAGGCAACCTCCGTGATGATGTATCAACACTGCATGGTAAATGAAGGAACTGATTACTGGAATCTTGAACGTTCTCAACGTTTGTGTAAGGAAATGAACTGCTATGGGTTTCATCTGTAAATAAATATGGTTACATTTAATGTCAGGTGATCATAACTATTGTATTCTTCAAAGTAAAGCCACTCAAAGCCAATGTACAAGTTTCCTTGTTTATAGACCTTCCTGTTCTCTTTAATTCTGTTCCCACATTTTGTAGCTTTATACTGTGGCTACAGTAGCACAATGGTTAAATTATTGGTCTGATATTCAGAGGCCAGGGCTTTTGATTTGGAAGAAAGGAGTTCAAATCACACCATGGTAGCTGGGGAATTTAAATCCAGATAATTAAATAAATCTGGAATAAAAAGCTAGTAATGGAACTGTGAAATATTGTGTTACGATTTTGGTACGTAGATAGGAAAGGGCCAAACCCAGGCAAGTGAGACTAGTGTAGATGGGGCATCTTGGTAGGCAAGTTGGACAGAAGAGCCTGTTTCCATGCTGTATGACTCTATAAATATAATGGTTTCATCAAATGCAATGATTTCTGCGATCCTAAAAAAGTAATGATTAGTTGGGAATGAAACATAGAATCATGTCTGGAATACTAAATACTCAGAGACTTCTGAGATATTAAATGCGTAATCGCTTCTGAAATGTTGAAAGCGTGATGGATTCTGGGATATAAAATGTAATAGATTCAAGAACGTCTCAGATACCGTATCTTATTCTGGTGAAAATAGTTCACTGCTAGTAAACCATCAAAAACTCAGACATGCCCACCTAGGCACAGGCAATCAGACTCACTAGTGGGCCAATCGTTAGTTTGCCACTTCTCAATGTGATTTAAAAAAAAACTACTTTGAGAAAAAGATGGCTGTTTCAAAAACAGGAGGTTGATAATGCGACATAATTTCCATACAAAATCACACAAATCCTGATGGAAATAAACTGTCAGTGTGGTAGTTAATGATATCACAATTTTGAATGATTGACCTAGATGTTGATGTCTTATTAATTCAAATGGTTCCTTTTTTGGGGGTGATTTATCATATTCAAGATGTTAGTGGCAAGAAAGAGGGTTTGTAAAAAAAAGTATACAGATGGTAATGGGGTAATAGGGAATGGTTTTCTGAGTATATCAAGAAAAGGTGATGATGAACCCATTAAAAACAGATTTACATGGTCGAGGCAAGGGGAGATGATTAATTCCAACACACTTGGGAAGGGGACTTCAACAAAAGAGATAATAGGGATGAAATGTACATAAGTAACCAGCAGAGAAATGATCATGTGTTCGAATAGGACGTTCAAACTTGCATTTCAAGATCTAGAGGGTTTTTTCAAGTTTGTTAAAATGCAGATAGCAGGAGGTTTAAAGGACCTTCAATGTTTAGGAATGATAATGGGATGGAGCATGGAGGTTCCAGTAGACACTCTCTTTCAATCGTATGCTGCCTTTTACAGTAGGGTATGATGCCGAGCAGTGTATATAGGTAACAGGGCATGCAGATTTCAGAGTGGGAGCAGCAGCTGGAATCAATACCGGCTGAGTTTATTATATGGATAATTTTTCGGGGCCAGGGAAGGGATGGGGATTGCTTGGCAGGTCATGCCACAAGGCTGGTGGGCAGGAATTTCCTCAGCACATTATGTTCTCCTTCAGAACTGAATAAAGGAGAAGGCTTGGCGACACAAGGGGCTGCAGATGCTGGAATCTGGAGCCAAATACAAACGACTGGAGAAACTCAGTGGGTTAGGCAGATCTGTAGAGGAAAATGGACAGTCAACGTTCCGGGTTAGGATCCTTCATCAGATCAATGCTTTGTTTCCCGTGAGGTTGCAGTTAGAATGCAGTCCATATGCACCATTGGTGATTCAGCCATACGAAAGGTCAAGACTCAAGAGAGTCGCAAGTGTTTTATTGTCATATGTCCCAGATAGAACAATTTTGACTTTTTTACTTTTGACAGCATAACAGATTAAGGTTGAGAAATCTACTGCTGTGGAATATTTGTACACAAATGAGTCAAATGATAGTTTAACAGTGTCAATTTTACAGCGGCAAGTTAACCTTCAAACCTGTATGTTTTTGGAACGTCTTTGGAATGTGGGAGGAAGTCGTAGCACTCGAAGAAAACACACGTGGTCACAGTGAGAACGTACACACTTCATAAAGACAGAACCAGCAGTCAGAATCGAACCTGGGTCTCTGGCGCTGTAAGGCAGCAAGTCTACCGCTGTGCCACCATGCCACCCTAAGTTGGAAGGATATGTTTTGCATCTCCTGCGCTTGCATGGGATAGTGCTTTGATGTATTTGCTGAAGATGGACGAGTGCTTCAAGGAATCACAGGTACTACTGCCCACAGAATCAAACTTCTTCACACCAGGAAACAGAAGATCAATCGGTATAGAGGGCAAAGCTGCAAGACAACAAACTTTCTGTTGATCTAGACACAAAATGCTGGAGTAACTCAGCGGTACAGGCAGCATCTCTGGAGAGAAGGAATGGGTGACGTTTCGGGTCGAGACCCTTCATCAGACTGATGTCAGGGGAGTGGGTGTGACAGAGATAGAATGTAGTCGGAGACGGTAAGACTGGTGGGAGAACTGGGAAGGGGAGGGGATGGAGAGAGAGGGAAAGCAAGGGCTATTTGAAGTTAGAGAAGTCAATATTCATACCGCTGGGGTGTAAACTACCCAAGCGAAATATGAGGTGCTGTTCCTCCAATTTGCGCTGGGCCTCACTCTGACAATGGGGGAGGGCCAGTACAGAAAGGTCAGGTTGGGGATGGGAGCGCTCAGCAGCCGGGGGATCAGGCAGGTTATGACTGACTGAGCATAGGTGTTCACCGAAACGATCGCCGAGCCTGCGGTTGGTCTCGCCGATGTGCACCTAGAACAGCAGATAAAGTAAATGAGGTTGGAGGAGGTGCAAATGAACCTCTGCCTCACCTGAAAAGACTGTGGGGTCCTTGGATGGAGTCGAGCGGAGAGGTAAATGGACAGGTGTTACATCTCCTGCTGTTGCAGGGGAAAGTACCTGGGAAGAGGGTGGTTTGGGTGGGAAGGGACGAGTTGACCAAGGAGTTGCGGAGGGAACGGTCTCTGCAGAAAGCAGAAAGGGGTGGAGATGGGAAGATGTGGCCAGAAATGGGATCCCGTTGGAGGTGGCGAAAGTGTTGGAGGATTATATGCTGTATGCGGCGGCTGATGGGGTGGAAGATGAGGACAAGGGGAACTCTGTCCTTGTTGCAAATGAGGGGAGGGGGAGCAAGAGCGGAGCTGCGGGATATCGAGGAGTTGATCTATCCATGTCCAAGTTCTCAAGGGATACTACCTGACCTGCCGAGTTTCTCCAGCATTTTGTGTCTTTTCGTAAACCAGCATCTGTAATTCCTTGTTTCCACAACCTGTCTGTGGACCTACATGCACTAGTTTATGGCAAGGGAAGATTACGAGCAATAATTCACAAATATTGGGTCAGGTAGAGGAAGGTCCAAACACATTCAAGGATACTGTGGTGGCAGTGAGATGAGCCAGGCTTTTGCTTCTAAAATGCAAGATGAATCAATCCCATTCCCTGACTAACTCTATTTGAAACTTATATTTACCACAGAAAGAGTCAATTCTCTTTACAAAAGCATTGGAGTTATAAAACAACTTCAGAATTCAATCTGCACATTTCCTCCCAAATTAGCTGCTTGGTTGGATTTTGATGTAAGCCAGTGAGTGTAGCCTTCAGAGAATGATTGCTTTCCTAAGGCAATCTCTCTTGAAAAATGAAAGTATTTTGTCTTGAACCAATGTTACAGTCTGTAGGTCAGTATAATAACACTGGGAAATTCATCTTGTAAATTTGCAGAAATTGGTTGGGGAGAAATTGGAAAAAACTAACTTGTCCAGTTCTCTGCAGAAACAAGGAACGGCTGATGCTGGTTTATACACAAAAGTACACGACATGCTGGAGGAACCCATTGGATCCGGCGGCATCTCTGGAGAACATGGATTGGTGATGTTTTTCGGGTCAACCCTAAATGTAACATATCCATGTTCTCCGGAGGTGCTGCCTGTGCTGCTGAGTAGCTTCAGCACTTTGTGTCCTTCTGCCCAATTCTCTGATTGCCGCATATCAAAAAGGTAAGTGGCAGGATCTCTAGTCTCCAATACCGGTTGGCTGCAACATACACCACCTCTATCCAAGACCATTTGTAACACGCTAATCCCAACTATGTTTGTTTTTTAAAGCAGCAAATTACATTTCTTAAAACTTTTACATGTTGAATATTTTACAGCTGACCGGGGAGATAGTTGAGGCAGGGACTATCTCAACGTTTAAGAACGATTTGGATAGGCACATGGATAGGCTAGGTTTAGAGGGATATGAGCCAAACACAAGCAAGTGGGACGAGTGCAGATGGGACATATTGGTTGGTGTGGGCACGTTGGGCCAAAGGGCCTGTTTCCATGCTGTATGACTCTATGACAAAGAAGCTTAGGTTTTCCTTTTGCTAAAATTCATTTGCCATGCATTGGTCAAACCTACTTCGAATGTTTAGCAAACCAATAAAAGCAAACTACTTGATTTGAGTTGCAAATGAAATGCAAATGCAAATTCAACTTTTATTTGCAAATGCAAATTGAACTTTTAATTTGCTAACATTCAGTCAGATTCCTGAAAAAAAAATCTTCGCGGCCTAAGGATATCTCAAAACATTTACATTTGAAGTGCGTTTACTGTTAGAATGTGGGAACATTTTCAAATTGAAACAAGTCATCGCAAATGCCAGTGCAATAAAAATAAAACACCAAATTAAATGCCATTGGCAAACATTATTGAAATAAAATGGTATGGGATTTGTGTGTAAATCACTGTTTTTGCAACGCAGATTATTTGACAGCAAAAAATGTTTTTGCAATGGTGGGTCTTATGTTATATAGCCTATTATTACTCTTACAAGAGGCTGTGCTGATATTAAGTTAGGTGTCTTTTGTTCATGTTTAGCATGATGCTGCTTTGGAAATTATTTTAATGGATTAATTTTTAATCCAATCTGCAATTCAGTCATTAATGCTCCAATACAATGTACTTGAGATAAAGCATTTATAGCTATAACACTATATTCTGCACTCTGGTAAATTGGTTGGCACTCGGATCGGTGGGACCGGGAACCCACCCGAAGTAACTAGGAGGGAGATGGATACGTTGGGCGCTAGGAGTGGGCTGGTAGGAGGGTGAACCAGGGTAATGCCTCCAGCGCCTTCAAGGTCAGCTGCAGGAGGCGACCCTGTGACACAAAGATGGCCGGATGAGGAGGAGAGGGAAGTCTGTTCGTGGGAACTGCTCCAGTACACACGAGTGCGCTGACCGATCGGACTTTGGACTTTGAATAATGGCGCCAAAAATGGCAGCGCCAGCATTTGGAATATATGCAAAAAGAATTCCACTGTGCAGTTGCATGTATGACAAAAAAAAGCACCATTGAAACATGGAAGCATTCTCTTTGCACTACCTGTTGTACTTGTGTATGGCCTGATTGTATTCATGTACTGTAAGATTTGACTGGATATTACTTTAACAGTAATAGGTCCAGATTTATCAATTTAGGCTTGGGTTTATTATTGCCACAAGGTAAATGAAAAGCTTTTGTTTTGTGAGCTATTCAATCAGATCAGATAATGCTATACATAAATAAAATCAAGCTAAACTCAAGTACAATATGTAGAGCAAAGTGAACAATACAGAGGGCGGAATATATTTCTCAGCATCATAATTGTACAGTTCCTGAGAAAAAGGACCACAATGAGATGGGGGGAAATCGGACTCTACCCATGGCACAGGGGGTAGAGTTGCTGCCTTACAGCGCCAGAGACCGGGTTCAATCCCCACTGTGGGTGCTGTCTGTACGGAGTTTGTACGTTCTCCTCGTGACCAGCGTGGGTTTTCTCCGAGATCTTCGGTTTCCTCCCGCAGTCTAAAGACATATAGGTTTGTAGCTTAATTGGCTTGATATAAATGTGAATTGTAATTCATTTTTTAATTATGGGTTAATAACGGCATTAAAACATATACTTAAATTTTGGAAAAATACACCCATACCAACGCTTAAAATGTGGATTTCAAACATGTTGGACACCGCACATCTTGAAGAAATGCGATTCCTCCTAACAGACAAAACAGACCAATTCTTAACGAGTTGGTCTCCATTTATCGACTTCTTGGAAGCATATGGTGCAACAAAATCGTAGAAACCAACTGTTTCAGGACTGGGTGAAGGATGGTCAAGAATATAAATAACTATCTCCTACTCTCTACTCTTTCTCTTTCTCTCTCTTTTTTTTACTTCCCCTCTTTCCCCCTTTTCCTTTTCACACACCAACACATTACACGTTTTTCTATTTTTTATTACCTATTCTTTCTTTCTGTCTTTTATTATTAAAAAAAATACGAAGCTGTACATAAAATGTAACATGCCAATATATATTAGGCACCTTGGTGCCACATTACTGTACTTACTTCTAATAAAATAATAAAAATTAAAAAATTAAAAATAATAAAAATAAATAAATCAATGTGAATTGTTTTTCGTCTGTGTAGGATAGTATTTATTTGCAGGGATCGCTGGTCGGCATGGACCCGGTGGGCCGAAGGGCCTGTTTCCGCGCTGTTTCTCTAAACTAAACTAAACTACCCTAGCTTACAGATGGACCGTCCAGAAGTCTGATAATAAAGGGGAAGAAGCTGTTCCTGAGGCTGGTGGTGCATGCTTTCAAGCTTCTGTACCTGGATGGGAGCAGAAGGAATGACTGGGGTGGGATTTGATTATATTGGAAGCTCTTCAGAGACAGCGTAAAGTGTAGATGGAGTCAATGGTGGGAAGTGATTCAAGACCATAGTTATTCCTTTGTAAATTCATTTTTAATATTGCATATAGTCAGAAAAAAAGATCTTTAAATTAAGGTAGACAAAAATGCTGGAGAAACTCTGCGGGTGAGGCAGCATCTATGGAGCGAAGGAAATAGGCAACGTTTCGGGTTGTAACCCTTCTTCCGACCCAAAACGTTGCCTATTTCCTTCGCTCCATAGATGCTGCCTCATCCGCTGAGTTTCTCCAGCATTTTTGTCTACCTTCGATTTTCCTGCATCTGCAGTTCCTTCTTTAAACATCTTTAAATTAAGGCTTATTTTGAAAGATATTACAAACTTGCATTTAAATAGCACTTTGCACCTCAATATGTCTCAATGCTCCTCATGAAGCTCTTTTGAAATGTTATCGGAGTGATGTAGAAAATGTTGCCAACATTTTGTACACAGTAAACTCCCACAGACAGTAATGTGATAATGAACAGATAACCGGTTTGTGAGATTATTGAGGGATAAATATTGAACAAAGAGTTGTGAATTTGTGGATTCTCTGCTACAGAAGGCAGTAGAGGCCAATTCACTGGATTAATTTAAAAGAGAGTTTGATAGAGCTCTAGGGGCTAGCGGAATCAAGGGATACGGGGAGAAGGCAGGCAGGCGCCGGTTACTGATTGTGGATGATCAGCCACGATCACAATGAATGGCGGTGCTGCTGGCTCAAAGGACCAAATGCACCAATTTTCCACGTTTCTATGTTACTATTTGGAGAGAACTCCACTGTTCACTCTCCAAATAATGATGTGGGATTTTTTTTATCCACTTGAGAGAACCATATGGGTGATTGGTTTAAATTGTTATTCTAACGATAGCACTTCCAGCGGTGCACCACTTGCTTAGTGCTTCTTTAAGGAATTGCTCTAGATTTATCTTTTCAATTGTTTGGAATAGGACTTAAACTTTCTGCTTCAGTGTCAAAAGTACTGTTTAATCAAAAAAACACACTTGCCATCCTCCTCACTGCCCATCAACATGTGTACTTCATGGATACATAGAAACATAGTAAATAGGTGCAGGTGTAGGCCATTCGGCCTTTCGAGCCAGCACCGCCATTCAATATGATCATGGCTGATTATCCAAAATCAGTACCTCGTTCCTGCTTTCTCCTTGTATCCCTTGATTCCGTTAGCCCTAACAGCTATATCTAACTCTCTCTTGAATACATCTTAATATACTCTCTTGAATACATGGTTAAGCACCTGCGCTACCCCACTTCATCAATGATTATATGGTTAAGCATACCGCCAAGAGCAGTGGTGGAAGGCTTTCGGCGATGCACCGTGTGGCGGCAAAAGACCTTCACGATGTACCGTGCGGCAGCAGAAGCCTCCCATCTTAACATACTGTGTATGCGTGTGGTACACCAGCTGCACAGCGGCTAAGAGGAAAGCGCTCCAGAGGGCAATTGACAACGCCCAGAAGATCATCGGCTGCCCTCTCCTCACCTTGAAGGACCTACACAGTTCCCACTGTCTCAAAAAATCCAAGAAGATTATAAAGGACATTTTCCACCCCGGTCACTCCCTGTTTGTACTGCTGCCGTCAGGCAGACGGTACAGATCAATGAGGACAAGGACAAACAGACTCAAAAACAGTTTTTATCCCACAGCAATAAATACACTTAATGTAGCCACCAAATGAGTACAGGTGCACTACACACCAAAGGGACTGGGAAATCGACAGAAGTATGTGTTTTTTCATGTTATTTATTTTAGTTGTTTATCTTAGACTTTTGCGCTAAGAAAATGTGTGCACTGACTGGTTGGCATTTCTAATTTCGTTGTACGTGTTTACATGTTATAATGACAATAGAGTATTAATTAATTCATTCATTCATTCATGATGCGCCATGGAGCCAAGTGAACAGTGGGCCGCTGAGCGCAACCTGGCAGACAGGCCGCTGAGAACGAAGGAGGACCAGTCGAGCCACTCGGGGCCACGTGCCCATATTTACTGACACAAAAACAGAAAATGTTGGGAATATTCTCAAAGTGTGGCTGCATCAGTCAAGCAAGAAACAGTTTCAGGTTAACCATCTTATCCTAAACTCCATCTGTGATTCTTTCTAATCAGGTTTCCATTCCTTTCCCTTGCACAGAAAGGTAAAACTAATTCCATGGGAACTTTCCCTCTTTGTTCTTCTTGACCTCTCCGTGGCCTTTGACAAATTTAACCACACTAGACCTTTGTGCCGTTTCTCCCTTATCCAGCTTGACAGGATCACACTCGTCAGGCTTCATTCTTACCTATTGGTTTAGCTCGAGAATTGACTAAAATGGCTTTACCTCGCTCTCACAGCGATCCTTTTTGTGTTCCTCTAAGGATTTATCACTGACGCATTCTCTTTTCTGCTCTCGTGCTGTTACTAAAGGGCCTGTCCCACTTACGTGTCCTTGACACGCAAATTACGCAACCTCGTGGTCGCTTTGAGGCGTACGGGCATCGTATGGCCGCGCGGGGCTGGTCCCACTTAGAAGCGCAGAGTGTTATGTAGTTGTGCGTGACATCGCGCGGGGCTCCAAAATTTTTGTAGTGAACGAAATCTTCGCGCGCCAACGGCCTGTCACGGAACTGACGCCCAAAGTGGGACAGGCCCAAGACCCTGGCGCGACACAACATCTCACCTTCAACAGCAGCAGAAGCAGGCAAACAATCGCCGAGCTCGGCCTGGGGCTCACGGCTGTTGCGGTCTGGATCTGCCCCCACTTCTACTCCCAGAGCGGGGCCAAGAAAATTGAAGATAGACACAAAATGCAGGAGTAACTCAGCGGGACCGGCAGCATCTCTGGAGAGAAGCAATGGGTGACGTTTTGGGTCAAGACCCTTCTTTCCAGACTGAAGAAGTCTCGACACGAAACGTCTCCCATTGCATCTCTTCAGAGATGCTGCCGGTCCCGCTGAGTTACTCCAGCTTTGTGTCCATCCTCAAATGACGTCACTCGCTCCAGACGGCTGTGCGTACGCATGTAATCACGCCTGACCTTCGCGGGACCATCGCGGCTCAACGCGACCACGAGGTTGCGTAATTTACGTGCCAAGGACACGTAAGCGGGACAGGCCCTTAAGCCTCATGAGCGTCTGTGTGCATGTCAATGGAGTCTAGCTCACTACCCACTCTCTGCACCTTTCCAGAGTTGTAAATTGAAATCCTGAGTTTCTAAATCCATAGCTAATGCTGGCATTTGGCTTGGTTGATTCAGGCTGTTACAACTGTAATGCCATTGGCCTGCTTTAAGTAAGATCATCACTGAGTCCCAACATTAATCCAACATAATAACATAATCAAGGATGAGTCTCACCCTGTGTAAAGACTTGATAATGAGGCATCGTTACTTTACTATCTTTATTCAGACTGGAGCATTACACATTGCACTAGCTGTACGTGGTCTGTCACAGGAACTAGAGAGCGATCTGTGGGTGTGGAGGTTGTAGTTATACTTGTGATATGGGGAGTGGTTAGTGGGTGTGAGGTCACTATGTTAAAGGCACATGCATATCACATCTACATCCTTCCTCCCCGAAACGACAGGCAAATACAAAGGTGACATGGCGACCACGGCTCATGCGCTAGGATAGCTAGGCAACATCGCCATAGCGGTCAGGCGGTTTGACCAGACGTCCCGCCCGGGTTCGCGTCTCGCCATCCACCCTTCCTGCAGGAGGAAGAGGCACCAGCGGGGACAGACGAACCTGAAAGGGAGAAACGGGAGGACACGGAAGAGATCGCGGCACCGAAACCGGAGGGGATGCGGGGCCGGGACCGGGGAGAGCGCGGGGAGGCGTGCGAGGACTAGTCTGAGAGTGTTGGAGCGGAGGGGGCGAAGGAGGAGCAGAGCGAGGCATGCAGGGAATCACGGGCAGGGCAACGGCCGGACGGGAAACAGGCAGCGGGGGAGCAAAGGGATCGGCGGGAGGAGGACGTGGCTCGTGGACGAGCCGAAGGTGCTGGCGAGACCGTCGGTAAATGGTCCCAGCGTAGTCGACGAAATAGGACCTGGGCGACCCCGCAGAGCCGACGACAGTAGCGAGCTTGGAGTGACCGGGAGTGGTCTGCATACGGACTACTTGACCGGGGAAGAGGGGCGGCAGCGGGTGGCAGGACCTGTCATGGGACCGCTTTTGGACGTCTTGCCTGAAGGCAATCCGTTTCTGAACCGCCGCAGGTGGAAGGACCGAGGGTATGAGGGATCGCTGGGCCACCGGGAGTGGGAGCCTGGTAGCGCGAGACAGGAGCCGCTGAGCAGGTGAACCCATGGCAGGGTCGCGAGAGATGTTCCGAAGGCTGAGGAGGGCCAGGTGGAAGTCGGAGTTAATGCCACCACACTGTTCCAACAGGTGCTTAGCACTGCGGACCGCGCGCTCGGCCAAACCGTTGCTTTGCGGGTACTCCGGGCTGCTTGTGAAATGGCGAAAGTTCCATCTGGAAGCGAACGCTTTAAACTCGGAGCTCGTGAACTGGCTGCCATTGTCCGACTGCAGGCTTGCCGGGGGGCCAAAAGTGCTAAAGTGAGGGTCCAACCTGTCGATGACGGCCGAAGAGGTCACGGAAGGCAGCCGGTCAACCGCAAACCAGCTGGAGTAGAAGTCAACGAGTACCAGGAAATGTTTGCCCCGCCACTCGAAAATGTCTGTGGCGAGCGCCATCCAGGGCAGTCCGGGCGCGGGCTGCTGTAGAAGCGGCTGACGCTGCTGATGGGGGGCGCGGCTGTTGCAGGTGGAACACGATGAGACCCTCTCCCGGATGTACTTTGCCATATCCGGCCAATAGAACTGTGCCTTGGCGAGAGACAAAGTGGCTTCGGCCCCAGTGTGACCGCGGTGTGCGACCTGAAAATAGTGGTCGTGCAGCGCCGCGGGCACGACCACTTTGTGACCCTTCACCACCACGCCGTCGTGCAATACGAGCTCGTCCCGAATCAGGAAGTAGGGCACGGCTCCAGCCGGCAGTGCCGAGCGACGGTCAGGCCAGCCCTGCCGGATGACGGCAGACAGCTGTTGCAGGGCAGGGTCGTTGGTAGTGTGTTCAACCAGGGATTTCATCTGTGGCGAGGGGACGAAGTTCAATCGTAGTACTAGTAACTCGGACGTTTCGTATTGGTGGCGAGCAGTGGACGTCAGCGGGGCGCGAGACAACGTGTCGGCTACGAACATGTCCTTCCCCTTACGATAAACCACCGTGAACGTGAAACGCTGGAGCTGCAGCAGCATGCGCTGCAGACGTGATGAGGCCACATGGATCGGTTTGTTGAGGATGGTAACAAGTGGTTGATGGTCAGTTTCAACGGTGAAAGTGTTGCCCACGATGTAGTCCCGGAATTTGGAGCAGGCAAACAGCACGGCCAGTAGCTCCTTCTCAATCTGCGCGTAGTGCTGTTCGGTGGCGGTCATGGTGCGGGACGCGAATGAGACAGGCATCTGCAGGCCGTCATGGACCTGGAGGCAGGCGGCACCGAGTCCGAATTGAGAGGCGTCGCAGGTGAGGACAATGGGATGCCGCAGGTCAAAGAACTTGAGTGTGGGTGTGCTGATCAGTTTAGACTTAAGAATGTCAAATGCCTTCTGATGATTGGGTAACCAAAGCCAGGAAGTGTCCTTTTTGATCAGATCCCTCAGGGGAGCGCTGAGCTCGCTTAGGTCGGGGATGAACTTCCCCAGGTAGTTTACCAAGCCGAGAAAGCGTTGCAGGCCTGCCACGTTAGTAGGAGGAGGCATCCCTGAGATGGCAGTCGTTTTCTGCGGGTCAGGCTTCAGCCCCTCAGCGGTGAATACGTGTCCAACATAGGTGACCTCCGAGACGCGGAATCGGCACTTCTTGGGGTTCAGTTTCAAGTTGATTTGCCTGGCCCGGTCCAGGATCAGGCGGAGGTTGACATCGTGTTCGGCAACATCCTTACCGTAAACGAGGATGTCGTCGACAATTATGGCGCAAGGCAGATCTGAAAACAACTGTTCCATGGTTCGCTGGAATACCTCGCTGGCAGAGTTGATTCCGAAGGGCATTCGGAGGAACCGAAACCTTCCGTAGGGGGTGGCGAAGGTTGTCAAAATGGACGACCGCTCGTCCAGTGGTATCTGCCAGAATGAACTCTTGGCATCGAGGACCGAAAAGACCGTTGCTGGACCAACCCGTGCAGCGACGTCTTCCACCGTTCTCATAGGGTAGTGAGGGCGCCGAATGGCCAGGTTGAGGTCTCTGGGGTTGATGCAGATGCGTATCTCACTCATGTCCTTTTTAGCAGCAACAACCATGGAAGAGACCCAGCTGGTGGGCTCGACGACCGCCTTTAGGACGCCCATTTGTACCATACTGTGTAGGGTCGCCTCCACTTTGTCCCTCATGGCGAAGGAAATACGGTGAGGAGCATGGACCACAGGAACGATCTTATGGTCCACTTCAATCTTGTAGCTGCAGGGTAGTTTGCCTAACTTATCATCAAAGCGGTCAGGATACTCGGCCAGCGGGTCCATGAGAGCCCGCACGTGGTGGATGTCCCGGTGGAAGGACACCAGTCCCATTTCCTGGCATGCCTGGATCCCCAGCAGGGGAACGCAACTTCGATTGAGGAGAAAGAAGGTGAGGGGCCGAGTGGCCTTCAGTATCTTACAGTGTAGTGTGGCCTTGCCCACCGGAGTAAGGATCTCCCCACCGTAGGCATGCAGGTTTGAGCTCTGAGAAAATATCTTCTCATTAGTCCTTATCTGGTTGAAAAGAGATGTTGACATAACATTGGTAACCGCCCCAGTGTCGATTTTGGCCGTGAAGGTCGAGTTGTTCACAGTGACTTGCACAGAAGGATCCGTTATCATAGCAGGTGCGTTCACCACGGTAAACAAGCTGGTTTCTGCCTGAGAGGAGTTGGATGTAGGAACAGAATGTTCATCGGAATAGTGCTGGGAGCTGAGATCATTATCCGACTGTAGAAGGTTGTTTAAATTTTGCCTTCGAGCAGCGACAGGCTTCCCACGGGAACGACAGGCTGCAGCAAAATGGTTCAACTTATTACAGGAGTTGCAGTACTTTCCCAGCGCAGGGCACACATTGAACTGATGAGATGTGAAGTTGCAATTAGGGCACCTTTGCTGGGTGTCTCCCCTTGTGGCACCACCGAACCCCGGGGCGCGTCCCCCTCGAGCAGCGAGCGACACCGGGGGTCGCGACTGGGGTGCGTTCATGGGATAGCTAGGAGTGCTGGCAAAGTTGATCGCCTGTTCAGCCGGCGGCGCCGCCGCGGAAACAGCGTCGGCTAAGCGAGTAGCATGCATTGCATCGGCCAAGGTCAGATCCGGCTTGCGAAGTAGTTCGGACCTGAGCTTCTCATCACGGAGACCGTAAACCAGTAGGTCCCTGATGACATTATCGGGGGTCCACGTCTCGAGGCGGCAGCGCCTGCCCAGGTCCCGCAGCGCAATGACATAGTTCTCAGCCGATTCCCCAGGGAGCTGACGCCGCGCGAACAGTTTAAAACGTTCTAAAATGCAATTAGTAGGAATGTCACAATTAGTGTCAAACTTAGCCAACAGACATGCCGGGTCCCGAGCTGATTCTCCAGGAGCGTAGACGAAGAAGTCCGAGCGAGTCAAGGCGTTGGGACCAGCCAAGTTGAGAAGCAGCGAGGCTTTGAGAGCGTCGGTGGCGCCAGGATGGGCAATCGTGAAATAGTGTTCAAAGTCGCGTTTGAATATGTCCCATCGAAGGGCGATGTCGAAATCGAAAACGAGCGCATCAGGCTTACGGGCAGAAGAGGCCATAACAAAAACAGTTAGGGGGGGAAACAAAAAACTGGGTCAAAATTAAATGATAAACCGATAAACGGGAGGCGCAAGGTAAGTTATTTGACACCATGTAAAGACTTGATAACGAGGCATCGTTACTTTACTATCTTTATTCAGACTGGACATTACACATTGCACTAGCTGTACGTGGTCTGTCACAGGAACTAGAGAGCGATCTGTGGGTGTGGAGGTTGTAGTTATACTTGTGATATGGGGAGTGGTTAGTGGGTGTGAGGTCACTATGTTAAAGGCACATGCATATCACATCTACACCCTGGACACTCCTTCTCCCTTCAGGCAAGAGGTACAGAAGCGTGAAAACGCATAACTCCAGATTCAGGGACAGTTTCTTCCCAGCTGTTATCAAGCAAATGAATATTCCTGTCACCAACTAGAGAGCTGTCCTGACCTACCATCTACCTCATTGGAGACCCTCAGACTATCTTTAATCGGAATTTACTCGACTTTATCTTGCACTAAATGTTATCCCCATTATCCAGTATCTGTACACTGTGGATGGCTTGATTGTAATCACGTAGACTCCTTCCATTGACTGGATAGTATGCAACAAAAAAAGGCATTTCACTGTACCTCGGTACATGTGACAATAAACTAAACTAAACTACAGTGCCCTGTCCTAATTCCCGTAAGGCCTGCTCATCTGTCACCTTCTAAAGTGTGAATCTACTTTGACTTTCAGTTTAAATCCATGTCAATTATAAAATTATTATCCTTGTTTTCAAATTCCACTGCAGCCCAACCCCTGACATCTCCTCTGGCCCAAAACACCTCAAGATTAATGAACACTAATTCTGGCCAACAAAGCTTCCCTGAATTGAATTGTTCCCTTTATTCCCTTTCTCCTGTATCTGTACGATGAGGACGGCTCGATCGTAATCATGTATACTCTTTCCCTTTCCACTGACTGGATAGCACGCAACAAAAAAGCTTTTCAATGTACCTCGGTACATGTGACAATAAACTAAATTAAACTAATCAATTATCCTGTGTTCCAGCTGTGCCTTCTAACATCAATACTCAAAGGTCTAGACTTCCTCTCCTTCAACCTGTCTATCTCTTGACCTCTCTTGGGCCTTTCATGGTGCTCCTTAAACCTAAAAGCCCTGTACCACGGTACGAGTTCATTCCAAGAGCTCTCCCGAGTTTGCCCTGATTCGAACTCGGAGATTTACGGTAATGGCCACTCGTCGGTACTCTGGGCTCTCGTGGACATTTTTCAACATGTTGAAAAATCTTCACGAGTCTTCCCGTCCTTACCTGCCGTTAGCGAGTCTTCCCGAGTACATTCCCTTAGCGTTACGAGCCGCTAAGAGATGTCCCCGAGCTCCGACGTACCCGCTACGTTCATTCTCCGTGCTTACCACAAGTTTGATTTTTTTTAAACTCGGGAGAGCTCTTGGAATGAACTCGTACAGTGGGACAGGGCTTTAACTCTTTGGCCAAACATTTGATCATCAAAATTAATATGTCTTCCGATGAAATGTCATTTGATTAGGCTTTTGTGAAGTGGCTTGGGATGTTTTGCTATTTTGCAGGCACTACTTAAATGCAAGATGTAATTTATTCTACAAAATGTTGCAAGTGGCCCACCATGAATGTTTTAGATCTCCACATCCTTTAATGATCAAACCACTATTGATATCAAACAGACATTTATTTTAAGAAGTGAGTGAGTGGAATATCATATTGAATTAAAAGCTGCATTCTGCCCCCAACTGCTGCTCAATTTGGTTATTCTCTCTCGTCAGTTCCGCAAATAATATTTAACAGTACTCAATAACATTCTACAATGAGGTGTTGGTTACAAAATCTACTTGCCAGTTTAAATGTACTTTAACTTTGCTTGAAGAATGTTGATAAAGAATTATCACATTTAAGTCTCATTTTACACTCCTATGTTCAGATTTCTCCCGCGATCTTGATGTGACTACCATTCTTGAATGTGACCCAAATTTTACCCAAAGTCTTCTGAACATCTTGTGTAAATTTCCACAGCAAAATGAAAAATGACATATATTCTTTCAGCTTGATTTGAACGGTTGATGGAAGTCTGCGAGCTGTCAGTTTCATTTTGCTGAATGGAGGTCTCCCTGTATAACTGAAGTGACTCACTCAGTTAAATGGGTGACAAGATCAATCGCCTGCTCCCAAGATTTTGCTAACACCTGCCCCCCGAGATGCCAATCATGATTAGCAGAGACCGATTTATTTTTGGTTACATTTCCCTCTCTGGCTCTCAAGGGTGTGCCACAGGCAGTTTGGCCGAGATTAGCTGCTTATTATTGGCAATGATGATTCCATGTTAAATTGCCACTTCACTTCATCTTCAATAAACCTAATATTAATGAATGCCTCCTCATTGCAACAAGTCATTCATTCTTTGCAATAAATCCATCATTTTCCACTTTTCGGTTACATTCGGGTTATTCTGTTGTTCGTTCTCCCTTTGCCATTTGACTCTCTTCCATGCATGTCCCTTCTCCCTAAGCATTTTGTTTTGCTCTGTGAACAGGGGCGTAAGATTTTCAGGTCAGATACCTTTCAAGATATGTGTTAAGTAGAAATGTATGAAAAATAACGTAGGAGCATATTCTCTAATTGATTCCATTCCAACACAAAATCACTCTGCTTCTTGTTTCTTCCATTCTTTCCTCATCTACAAATTGATAGATTCAGTTTAGTTTTGTTTAGGTTCGAGACAAAACGTACAAACAGGGCCTTCGGCCTACCGAGTCCGCGCCGAATTAGTCTCCACACCTGTACGTTTTTCGAGTCCGTGCTGATCAGCGATCACCGTTACACTAGTTCTATACTACACACTAGGAACAATTTACAGAAGCCAATTAACCTACAAACCTGCACGCCTTTGGAATGTGGAAGGAAACCGGAGCACCCAGAGAAAACCCTCGCGGTCACAGGGAGAACATACAAACTCTGTACACACAGCAACCTTAGTCAGGATCGAACCCGGGACTCTGGTGCTGTAAGGCAGCAACTGTACGGCCCCCCCGAGTAATCCTCGTCATTCAGAATATCCATTGCAACTCCAAGGGTTAAGCTGTCACTATCTGATGGATTGTATTCTGGTACAGTCATTCATTCATGGGATTGGGAACACAGAGGTGGCACGGTGGCGTAGCAGTAGAGCTACTGCCTTACAGCGCCAGAGACCTGGGATCGATCCTGACTATGGGTGCTTGTCTGAATGGAGTTTGTATATTCTCCCCGTGACCTGTGTGGGTTTTCTCCGAGATCTTCGGTTTCCTCCCACACTCCAAAGATGTAGGTTAATTGGATTGGTAATAATGTTTTCAAAAAATTGTCCCTAGTGTAGTGTTAATGTGCAGGGATCGCTGGTCGGTGCGGACTTTGGTAGGCCGAAGGTCATATGGTCATGTGATAGGAGCAGAATTAGGCCATTCAGCCCATCAAGTCTACTCTGCCATTCAATCATGGTTAATCTTTCTCTCCCTCCGAACCCCATTCTCCTGCCTTCTCCCCATTACCCACGACACCTGGTCAGGCCCGTTTCCACGCTGTATCTCTAAGCTAACTAAACTAAACACCTTGAGTAGGACAATATTTATTGCTGCCCCCTAATTATCTTTGGGAAACTGATGGTTATCTGTTTTGTTAAATTGCAGCGGTCTGTGTAGTGAAGGTCTCTGATATAACAATTACTGTAGATGAAAAGATTCTGACCCAGGATTCTAAGTAGAGTTAATAATAGGTGCAAAATTTCCAAGAAAATTATCATCACTCTGTGTTCTATTTCTTTAAAAAGCACTCAAATTAAACCTGATAAAAATGAATATCATCTTTACTCATTTAGGCAGTTCAGATTAATCATGTAAGAAGCTGGCTCAGGAACAAGTTAAATAAAATAAAACATTTTTTATTGTTTAAGCATCATTTTGGCACTTGATTGGTAGGTGCAGGATCTTTGCAATAACTTTTATGGGATTTTACATATCGAATAGAACAGAATATTTGAATTATGTATTTCTGCTTCCAGCTTGTAAATGAGAATGTTCTGTAAATGACCCCCAGATGAAATGACTCCATAAAAAAACAAAGAAGAAAAAAAACATATAAAACAAAGCATTTCATTCTCAAATGGAGCACTATGGCTTGCTCTATTACGGTGAAACCTTGAATTGAGGACATTATACATGAGGTCATTGCTATTGTATTAATGGGATGAAAGAATAATAGGAACTGAGAAGTTCCAACGCACTTTCTCTTTTCTCATCTGCCACTGTCCTGATACCATTGCTAGCCCTTAGTAGTCACTGCATAGTGAATATTTTATTTCAAAATTAAACTTTATACATAAAACTATACAGGAAATACTATACAATTAGCGCACCTCTCTGAGTCCTTCACAGTGACATCAAGTTCATTCATTCTATTTACAAAGCACCAATGTCACATGGCTTCTTTAAACACCTATCTAGTGTTTGAGAAGCTGCTACAGTAGACCCAGCCCCTCAGTGTCCAACGTGGCAGAACTTTAGATTGCTGTTTTACTCAAGTTCAAGTTCACATTTATTGTCACCTGCACCAATTAAGGTACAGTGATATTTGAGTTGCCACACAGACATACAAGTAAGAAGAATGCAATACAGAATACATTTAACATAAACATCCACCACAGTGGAATCAACATTCCTCACTGTGATGGAAGGCAATAAAGTTCAGTCTTTGTTCACCCGTGGTGGTCGGTGCCTTTGAACAGGGCCGTTGCCGACGGTCCGGTGTTCAAGCCCTCTCGTCGGGATGATTGAAACTCCGGCGTTGGGACGGATCGGAGCACTCCCGAGCATGGAACTCCCGAGTCGGCCGCTTCTTACCGGAGACTGCGGCATCACGGTGTTAAAGTCCACAGGCCGCGCGGTCGGAGCACTTCCACATTGATCCTCGTCAAAGGATCGCCCGCACCACGATGGTAAGTCCGCGCCGCGCTTGCGGCTTGAAGCTCCAGGCCAGTCTCCAGGAAAGGCCGCACCAATCAAGTTGTTAGGCCGCGGGGGGGGGGGGGGATGGAGACGTGACATGGAAAAAAATCACATCTCCGTCGAGGTAAGTGACTGGAAACGGTTTCCCCCTATCCCCCCCACCCCCCCCCCCACATAAGACATACCGAAAAACATACATTTTAGACATACTAAAAATAACAAAAAAAGTCGAAATAACACGAGGCTGCCATCTTGGCGCCACCCGTTACTCCGTAAAGTATTTACAATAGCTACGCCAAGCTTCAGTGCATCCCCTGGTATGTCATTTTACAGCCTGTAACATGCTAGCCAGCACCATTCACTTACAGACATGTAATTGTACTGGAGGACCAACAAGCTTCAGGCAGACGGCACGGTGGCATAGCAGTAATGTTGCTGCCTTACAGTGCAAGAGACCCGGGTTCGATCTTGACTATGGGTGCTGTCTGTACGGAGTTTTACGTTCTCCCCGTGACCTACATGGGTTATCTCCGGGTGCTCCGGATCCTCCCACGCTCCAAAGATGTACAGGTTTGTAGGCTAATTGGTAAAATTGTAAATTGTTCCTAGTGTGTGGAGGATAGTGTTAGTGTGCGGATATCGCTGGTCAGTGCAGACTCGGTGGGCTGAAGGGCCTGTTTTGCTCTGTATCTCGAAACAAAACAAAACTTAAACAGACCAAAGCGTGCTTTCCACAAATTGATGATCTTGCAGCAACGCTTGATATTTATCTTGGTATGTGCCCTATGCTTGCTTGGTCAATACATATGCTAAAGTCAGACATTTTGCAAATACTAATGAAACTAGTCCAGATTTGCAGTCAGCAGATAATTAAGAGAGTTGCTGTCTTTCTGGATGTTCATCGATAGCATTAAAGTCAGACCAAGGTGAACTTTGTTAGCCTCTGTCATCCAACAGATGGTTTTATTTTGCTGCCAGGATTTTGTATTAACAGTCAAATTTTTAATGTGGCCACAGCTGCTGCAGAAAACATAGACAATGTGAACGATCAGAACATTGTTTATCCAACTTAGCCGATCCTACTGCAAGAGGCATTCAGACTGCTTACAGAAACACACTCAATACATAAGCTAAAGCCATGGCCCTGTTTTTTACACTGTTGGCTTCAGAGGAATTGCAATTTTAAGGCTTATGTTTACCAATATAACACTTTATCACACTAGATCCTGGCCTTTACTTCCACAAATTATGCAAAAAGTCAATGGAATTTTTATTCGGAATACATAAACGATTCCTCCGGGGTTCTCCACAATCACAGAAGCCAGTCTTCAGCCAACTTGATTCTCTCCATGAGATGTCAAGAATAGCCTGAGAGCACTGGATACACCAGAGGCTATGGTACCTGACAACATACTGGCTGCTAAACTGAAGTCTTGCCTTCCGGACCTAACCACATCTCCTGCAAGCTGTTGCACTACAGTTAGCACTGGCATCTGCCTGACTATGTGCAAAATTGCCCAGGTATTTTCACTTCACTAAAAGCAGGGCAAATCTATTCTGGCTAATTATTGCCCAATTAGCCTATTACCAGTGTGATGGAAGATGTGATCAATGGTCCAACAAGCCTCACTTAGCCACCAATAATTTGCTAATCGATGCCAACTCTGGATCTTGCCAGATCCGTTCAGACACAGGCTTGGTCCAAACATATTTTAAATAATACATATGAGGGATTTTAACTGAGCTAAAATCCCTCATATGTATCAGACCATCAAGCAGTGTGTGCAAAACTGCTGCCAATGGGCATCAAGGGGAAAAGACATAAAAATATTGCCTCATTAGCATCCTGGAGGAGAGTGAGAAGAGAGGGGCCTGTCCCACTATGGCAAATTTATTTGCGAGTTTAGGAGAGTGTCATGGTCCAGTTGTCTCGCCGAACATTTGGCATCCTTCGACTAAGTAGAACACCTCCTACGACCTCCTTCGACTATGTAGAGAACCTCCTACGAATATGTAGAAGACCTCCTTCGACCATGTTGAAGACTAGCTTCGACCAGCTTCGATTTAATCACCGATGCTCTGGGGAAAATTGGACACCCAATAGTGGAGAGTGAAGACGACCACCTTCGACTTCAGACAACTACACCGAGAGCGAACTACGACAAGCTACGATTACGTTTGATTACCTTCGATCACCTTTGATTACCTTCGATCACCTACGATAACATGCCGACCTACTACGACCTACTTTGACTAAACCTACGAGTAAAAAAGTATCGATTTTTTCCATGCCGACCAATTTTTACTTGGAGAAAAATGTTCAGCCTGCTGAAACATTTTCCTCGACCAAACTGAGGCCGCGAGTAGTAACCACTATGCGGGAACCCCTCTTGACCATGAAAAATACTTACCAGTGACCACCTACGACCAAGTGTCGACCATGTTGCGAGCTTGCGGCGAGAGCAAACTCTCCTAAACTCGCAGAAAAACTCGCCATAGTGGGACAGGCCCTTAAATCACTGGCATGGAATTGATTATCTCCTCAAATTATTAAACGCTTCAAAACAACCATGATTAACATCCTCCTTTTGGATTAACTTTAATCGAAGATGGGAATTGGTTTACTATTGTAGTAGCTGGATTGAATCAATGCAGCAGATGAAGAGCACTCAAGGTAAAATGACTCTCTCTGAAATTCCCATTGTTAGTATCTAACTGCTAGTAATCATCTCTTTTGCCCTCTCAAATACCAGGCATCTTCTAATTGAATTCACCCACTGTTGTCAGTACTTACTGTTCAAATATGTCAAAACCAATCAATTTTGCCTTTGTCAATTGAAAAATAGCATTAACAGGATTTGGAGGACTTTCATTATAATGTGCAACTGTTGGGAATCATACCAGAGTGAACTGCTGAGTCTCCGTATCATTTTGCTCTATATTTTAATGTTTTGTTCCACTCGCTTATATCTTCCTGACGCTATAGGACATAATTGCGCAATGATTAGTGAACTGCATGATTTGATTCATCATTTAGTTATGTTTATCAAAATGCCTGAAACTCTTGTAGAATCAAAGTCATGTAGTCATACAGCATGTGAACAGGCCCTTCGACCCAACTTGTCCATGACGACCAAGATGCCCCTTCTAAGCTAACAGAACAACTTTGCATTACTCTTCCCTATCACATAATCCCGACATACTGAGGATGGGTGTGATGGTGCACATGTTGCTGTGGATTGACAATTAATTCAAGGCATTACATAGTTAAACTCTGTCCACTCAGTAAATGATAGTAAAAAAAATTGCAAGTGCTAGAAATCTGAAATGAAAACCGAAAATGGTGATAAGTTCCTGATGAAGTGTTTTCAACCTGAAACAATAGCCTGAGAATGCAACATGCAGCTCAGAGAGCCATGAATGAATCCTCTTTATTCTCGGCGCGGTTCCCCCCCACATCGGGTCCCTCTTTGTTCTCTCGGTGCCCCCCCCTCCACGCTGGATACCTTTTTGTTTTCTTGATGGCGTTTTCTTTACCTACCTCCAGCACATAGTATAAATCAGGGATGGGATTAGAAGTAATGAAGATTCAAATATATTGGGGCTGACAGTTACAGTGGGCAATGCATCGATGTTGGACTGCGCAGCCTGTAACTCACATCCCCTTGTTGATCTCAGCAAGTTCTGTTTCTTGGTTTTTCTCCAGTTTCAGCTAGAAAGGGATTGCATAAGTGCTGATGGCATTAGCTGTGTGTCAACCTCTAGGAGAAGGGCAGACATACTAACGTTAATTTTAGCAGTTCCCAGTGCAGTGTCCTGATAGGGAATGTTATTTTCACCTGGAAAAATCACTTGGCTGATCTTACTGTGAGTTAACTTGATTTATGCATGAGTTGTGCAAAAGAAACTGAGGAAAATATATTCAATTTCTCAGCATTTACTTAGAATCAACAAATGTGCCTTTGAAACAGTGTAAGAAGAAACTGCAGATGCTGGTTTGAACCATAGATAGACACAAAAAGCTGGGGTAACTCAGCGGGACAGGCAGCATCTCTGGAGAGAAGGAATGGGTGATGTTTCGGGTTGAGACCCTTAGGGCTTGTCCCACTTGGCCGTCATTTGCGCCTCATTTACGCGTCATATGTAAAATAGGTTGACACGTCGTGACACGTGGGGTGCACATGCGTTGCGCATGGTGAGGCGTGGAATCACATGCGGTGGTGCGCGGTATCGCGCGGCGCTCCAGAATTTCGTAGAGTAACAAAATCCTCGGGGGCCACCTGCGTGACGTATCGCGTACACACGCTGGCGCATTGGGTACGCACACTGATGCATTGGCGTCGCACGCTGGCGTCCCAACGTCTCACGTGTATCGTGTGGTGACGCATGGTTACGTCACTGTGTGTAACCATGCGTTGCCGCGCGCCGCAGGGTATTCTAATGATGTCACGTGCACCAGATGGCTGTGCTGACGCGTGATTTGCGCCGATGTCGCGCGTAACGATGCGTCGACCTATTTTACATATGACGTGTAAATGAGGCGCAAATGACGGCCAAGTGGGACAGGCCCTTTAGGTATAAGGGAAACGAGAGATATAGATGGTGATGTGGAAGACCCTTTATATTCATCAAGGGTCTTCATGAATATTGCTCCACCGCGCCGCCTTATTTTGCCACTGGGATAAAGTCTGGTTAGATATTATTGGGAGTATTGTGGTCGGTTTGGGTAGTACAACTCAGGAAAGATATATTGGCTGTGGTGAGGGTGAAAAGCAGATTCACTAGATTTATGTGAGGCGGGTTTTATGTGTGGATTTGTATTCCCAGGAATATGGAAGATTTATGTGTGATCTAATTGAAGTGTTTAAGATGATTAATGGTGTTAATAGGTGGATAGACGGTTCTACGGCGGGGGAGTCCAGAACAAGTGAACATCATAAAGCAAGAGCTGGCCCATCCGGAGGTGAAGTCAGAAAGCACTTCTCCACAAAAATCTGAATCTCTCTTCCCAAGAGGGAGTTAAGGCTGAATGTCAATTGGAAATGACAAAACTGAGATTGATAGATGGTGTAAGGCATGGGTTATGAACCAAGGCATGCAAGTGAAATTAAAATGTGGGTCAACTTTGAAACATGGTCTTCTCTGGTCCTAATATTCCTTTTACCCAATACCACGTAAAGTGACCACACTTTCATCTTCTCTGGGTAGGATCCCACTCTATGCAATTTGCCTGTTGACAAAGCAGCCGCCTTTCAAAGGTAGCTTGTTATTTGCATCAATCTTTGGGATGCCCGTAGGTTGTGATAAGACACTGCAAATGCTTTCTTGTCCATTTACCGCGAGCTTGGTTACTGCATGGGCAGCACTTGTCAGTGTAAGGAGGCAGCCACACCGTCAGCTGAGTCTTGTGAAACAAGGGGATTTATTTGCAGCTCCGTTCACCAGACCCACTTCCATCCCTCCAGGGAGGCGCACGCTGCCACTGACAACTGAGCAGAATGACGGATGCTTTAACTACTTTCACCAGCTCTTTGGCAGTGCTCATCCTGCAGCACCGACCGAGCGTGAATTTCTGCTCACGGGCGAGGCTTGAACACAGCTTTTGTCTGTGAACTGGTGTTGGCTCACTAGTTGATCTGTGAGCCCAAAGCCCCCAGTGTGCAGTGAAGCGAGTTCACTGTGCCAGTAACTATCAGCTTTATTTATGTTTATTAAAGGCTGTAAATCGCGACTCTCTGTGCTAACTGCCTACGGTATTGAACTTCACTCCATGGCCTTAAATTAGAAGTTGCTTTGGCTTTGAGCATTTGACAGCCTTTTTCTGAAAGCTTAAATTTGAGCCATTATTTGTGTTCGTTAATGGCGATCTGGAGGGGAACACAAATCCTGGCTGTAAACTATTCTGTCTGTGCAATTATCTCCATTTGGAATTATTTCCCTCTTGCTGATTAACATAGTTCTTTGTTTGCTGCTGCTTGTAGATGGTGGGAACAGTGTGCATGAATGCAAAGCCTCCCCCCTCCCCCATCCACGCACCGAGGCCTGAACAGACAATGAGGCACAGTGCTTTGGAAGGCTGGAAATTGACCCTCAAAGAAACAGTGTCATTCAGGCCGAGAGAAGGAATGACAACGGCAGTGTTTTTGCTTGCAATGGGTCTTTGGTCGTGCTTCCATTAATGACTGTAAAATTGGACTTGGTCCAGACTTATCAGCCAAGTGGAATGGAGGTTCTCGTGAATGATGCTAATTAAGTTAATTCCAGGGTGGTAATGACCAGGGTGTCTATATGCCTCCAGGCAGAGGGCACTTGTCCAATTTGGAGCCTGCAAATTGAAAGAATTATTAGGGTCAAGCTCCAGTAGGTTAGGGGGATATGCATTTGCATAGGAAGCATTGCTGGCATTTAAATTCAGGGTTTCAAGTTTTAATCTCCATTTCCCAAGTAGCATTTTTAATTTTTTTTTTAACATTGTTCAGTTTTAGAAAAATTTACGTTTGTTGTGAAGGTGCGTCGACAACATATGTGCAGAGCTACTGACTCCAAAGCAACATAATGGTGGCACAGTGCTGCAGCTCTTAAATCTGCTGCCTGGGTTCACTCCTGACCTCTGGTGCTGTTTGTATGCAGTTTGAACATAACATCATGGTTTTCTTCTTATACTCCGGTTTCCTCCTTCATCCCAAAGATGCGTGTGTTGGTGGGTTAATTGGCCATTTAATTTGCCTTTCGTGTGTGGGTAGGTGGTAGAATCTGGGGGGGGAAATGATAAGAATGCGCAGAGAATTTAAAAAATGGTATTAATGAAGGTACAAGAGACGACAGGCTGGCAACTTGAACAAAATAAATCCCTCAGGAACGACTCAGTGAATCAGGCGACAACTATGAGGGGAAATGGACAGACGACATTTCAGATCAGGATTAATGTACATTTAGTGTAAAGCAGCCAACAACTAGAATGCATCACCCAGAGGCCCACAAAAAAAGGATGTTGAGGTTAGCATGGACACAAATGGGCTGATGGGCCTATTTCCATGCTTTATCTCTCTGTGATTCTATAACAATCTTGGAAGGGCATTTGGCGTAGTTGATAGGAATGTGGGGAGGATAAAATGGGATTTGTGTGCGTTAGTATGAATGTTTGCTTGAATGTCAGCACTGATTCTGTGGGCTGAAGGGCCTGGTTCTATGTTGTATAATTCTGACTCTATTGCAATGTTGATCTGCCAGATCTAATAACAAAGGACAGAACAAACATTTTATTTTTATGCATCTCCCAGAAACTATAAAAAGTTTTTGGATCGGTGATACAGGAACATGCAGATGCTGGAATGTTTGAGAAAAATGCAACATGCTGGAGGAACTCAGCAGGTCAGGCAGCAACTAGGGAGGCAATGAACAGACTGAAGAAGGGTCCCGACCTGAAATGTCGCCTGTTCATTCCTTCCCCAGATGCTGCCTGACATGTTGCTTTCCTCCAGCACATTGTGCTTTGTTTTGTTTGCTGAATTTATAAAACTATGGCAAATCTATACTTAGCGGTGTTCATCAAACTAGACTAAAGTATCACTTTCAAAGGATCAAGGGATTTATTGTAAAGAACAGCAAAGATTACATTGCGCATTAAAAGACCTGATTTGGGCTAGTTAATGGCAGGTTTTATGTTTGGTGATGTGCAATTTAGTTTGAGTTAACGTGAGGGGGTGAAAAACACTTCAGAAATGGATATACGTAGGTAAATTTTAATTGTGCCAAGGCAAAATTTGATACTGTGGTTCAGATTAGGCAGATGATATTGGGGCAGTCCTTGTGATTAAATTGCCAGCTGTTCACAGTGCATTGCTAGTATTTATCTGTGCTAATTGCCGCCAAGATAAGAACGCAGAAGTCCTGATTTTGCTAGCCAATTGTTAACAATGATATCCTGCTGTGTTCATAAAATCATAAGAGATAGTGGAATTAGGTCATTCAGCCTATGATTGAATGGCGGAGTAGTCCCTTTGCACCTCCGATTTCTGGATTCTCTCCCCATTTAGAAAATAATCTACACTTTTTTCCTACTACCAAAATGCATGACTCCACACTTTGCTACACTATATTCCATCTGCCACTTCTCTGCCCACGCTTCCAACCTATCCAAGTCCTTCTGCAGAGTCCCTGCTTCCTCTACACTACCCGCCCCTCCTATTTTCGTATCATCCGCAAATTTGGCTACAAAGCCTTCAATTCCCTCATCCAAATCATTACTATAAACATGAAGAGCTGTGACCCCAGTACTAAGCTCTGTGGAACTCCGCTAGTCACTGGCACCAAAACAGAAAAAGACCCCTTTATTGCCATTCCTTGAGAATCCAGAAATCGGAGGTGCAAAGGGAATAGGGAGTGCTGGTGCAGGATTCCCAAAAAGTTAATCTGCAAGTTGAATCAGTAGTAAAGAAAGCAAACTCAATGATCGCATTTATTTTGAGAGGGCTTGGATACAAAAACAGGGATGTAATGCTGAGGCTCTACAAGGCTCTGGTCAAGCCACATTTGGAATACTGTGATCAATTTTGGGCATCATCTTTGAGGAAGGATATGCTGGCTTCCTGAAGGAGATGGTCCAGAGGAGGTTTACAAGAATGATTCCAGGGATGAGTAAGTTAACATATGATGAGCGTTTGACGGCACTGGGCTTGTACTCGCTGGAGTTTAGACAAATGAGGAGGAACCTCATTGAAACGTACTGAATAGTGAAAGTCTTGGATAGAGTGGATGTGGAGAGGATGTTTCCACTAGTGGGAGAGTCTAGGACTAGAGGTCATAGCCTGAGAATTAAAGGACGTTCTTTTAGGAAGTACAGTTGGCAGATGTTATGGGGAGAAGGCAGGAGAATGGTGTGAGGAGGGAGAGATAGATCAGCCATGATTGAATGACAGAATAGACGATGGGTCGAATGGCCTAATTCTGCTCCAGTCACATGATCTTATGATCTTATGATGAGGGGGCACCTCATTTAAACTTACCGAATAGTAAATGGCTTGGATAGAGTGGAAATGGAGAGGATGTTTCCACTAGTGGGAAAGTCTAGGACCAGAGGCTCAGCCTCAGAATAAAAGGTACCTTTAGAAAGGAGATGAGGAGGAATTTCTTTAGTCAGAGGGTGGCAAATCTGTGGAATTCATTGCCACATGTGGCTGTGGAGGCCAAGTCAATGGATATATTCATGGCGGAGATTGACAGATTATTGAACAGTTAGGGTGTCAGGGGTAATGGGGAAAAGGCAGAGGAATGGTGTTAAAAGGGAAAGATAGACCAGCACGATTGAATGGTGGAATAGACTTGACGGGCCAAATGGCCTAATTCTGCTCCTTGAAATTATGAACGTTTTAAGCACTATTTTTAAAACCACTTAATCATTTTTAAACTTTTAAACTTTTTTGAGTGATTTTAATTTTTAATATTTCTTGTGTGGTTTAATATGTAGCTTCATATTCAATCGGGATATCAGTGATGCCAGATTTGCAGATTTACCAGATTGGTGAATGTTATTCCAAATACTCCAACACACTTTTAATTAGGTTTAAATTTTTTTTTTAATAAAGTAGAATAATATATTGTGTAAAGAACCTGCAGGGTTCAAAGGGAGCACGGGAAGCTGACCTTTGAGCTTCATGGGACTACAAGAACCGTGGCTCTGGTGAGTGGAAACAGTGTGGTAAATATTGACCTAAGATAGACACAAAGTGCTGGAAGAACTCAACGGGTCAGGCAGCATCTCTGGAGAAAAGGAATAGGTGACATTTCGGGTTGGAAACCTTCTTCTGACTAAACAATGGAGAGGGTGGGGGCCAACTGGACGCACGAAAAGGCCAGAACAAATCAGAGCCAGGAACAGATGACCACAGGAAGGGTGGAGCCCATAATGGCTCAATGTTGGCTGGGGACAATGTGCTAATGAGAGGTGATACAATGTGCTAACAAAAACGAACTGTGGAACTGGTAAGATGACTGGGGTGTGGGAGGGGGGAGGAGGGAACACAGGAGTTGCTCAAAATTAGAGAAATATGACCTGCTGAGCCAGATACCAAACCACTGGAATTTCTGAATCGTCAGATGTTATGAGATGTTACTGTATTAACCTTCAGGTCATTGATGAAGCAATTGAAGATGATTGGATCTGAGGAACTCCCACAGTGATATCCTGAGGCTAATGCTATTGAAACCACATATGCTAGAATGCATGAATGAATGAATGAATACGTTTATTGGCCAAGTACGTACACATACAAGGAATTTGCCTTGGTGCTCCGCTCGCAAGTAACAACATGACATACAGTAAACAATTAAGAATAAAACATAAAATATTAAAACATTAAGAATAAAACATTATAGTTTAAACATGTGAATGAAATAAAATACCAGAGCAAAAGGAGGCTTCAGACTTTTGGTTACTGCTCGTGGAAAAAAGCTGTTTTTATGTCTGGCTGTGGCAGCTTTGACAGTCCAGAGTCGCCTTCCAGAGGGAAGTGCTTCAAAGAGTGGCCAGGGTGAGAGGGGTCAGAGATGATCTTACCCGCTCTCTTCCTGGCCCTTGCAGTGTACAGTTCATCAATGGAGGGAAGGTTGCAGCCAACAACCTTCTCAGCTGATCGGACGATTTGCTGCAGCTTCTGTTAAAGAGTGACTTGAATCAGTGGGGAATATTATTCCTACTACAATTAATTTCACGTATCACTTGCCAGGCTTTTTCTTTCACCCCGCCCCCCTCCCCCTTCCCCCTCCCCCATTATAATCAGTTTGAAGGAAGGTCCTGACCCGAAATGTCACTTATCCATTCCCACCACAGATGCTCCCTGACTTGTTGAGTCACTTCAGCTTAGTTTAGTTTAGAGATACAAAGTAAAAACAACCCTTCGGCCCACCAGGTCCACGCCGACCAGTGATCATCCGTTCACACTAGTTCTATCCAACACATTAGGGCCAATTTATAACAGCCAATTAACCTAAAAACCTGTGTGTCTTTGAGATATGGGAGGAAACCGGAGCACCTGGAAAAAAACCCACGCGGTCACAGGGAGAACGTCAGACTCCGCCCAGACAGCATCGGTAGTCAGGATCGAACCACGGGCTCTGGCACTGTCGCTTTTTGTCAACAATATTGTTTTGTGTGCTTTGCTGTAGATTCCAGCACCTACGCTAGTCCAATCCTGCATCCATTTTCCCACCCATGCTGAAACTGCGCCAATAGTAAAAAGACACCATACTTTAGCTGTGCCTCGGTGAATATTTCCCATTATTTAGGTTTCAAGGATAGGAACTGGTGAAAGACAATCTGTTGTTCATTTGAGGGAATGTTGCTGTGCCATTAGGCAGAAATGGTCAGAGGAATAGCATCACATTCTTCCCTTCATTAAGTCTGGCAGCTCATGAAGTGACCTCAAATTAAGATGACCTCTAATTAAGGAGGAAATAAGCAGCTGACAAATTAATCTGGTGGATCAGCCATCTATTTCCATTCTACATAAGACAAAAGGTGCAACAGAGCTCTCTTTCCATTTCTGTTCTGCAGCTCTCATTAATTTTTCTCATTTTTCCACAGCGGTAAAAGTGTGTGTTTAGTGTTCGGTAACAGCTATCACTGGTTACCATAGTAAGATCATTAACACCCCTTTGTCACCAGATGTCACAATGCATTGTTGGTTTCTGAAAAAACTTGGCGATCAGAAAGCTGGAAGGGATTGTTCAACGTCATTTAAATTAATTGTTCCTTAATACAGTACATTAATTAATAAACCAATAATTTAAAATTAAAGGAATATGATATTTGTGTTCACTTCTTCCTCGTGTCCGGCCATCTTCTATATCACGTCTTTCCGGTCGGTCTGTGACGGTTGACGGTCGGTGGTTGCAGAATTGGCTACTTCAGTCAGTCACTATGGTACAGTTTCTGTCGTCAGCATTGCCCAGGATGCGCCACATGGAGGCTTCTGTGTTCACTTCACTGGTGTCTGTAGTTACCATTCCTTGTCCTTTGCCTTAGGGGGCAGCATGGTGGTGCAGCAGTAGAGTTGCTGCCTTACAGAGCCAGAGACCTGAGTTTGATCCTGACTATGGGTACTGTCTGCACAGAGTTTGTTCGTTCTCCCCATGACCACATGGGTTTTCTCTGGTTGCTCCGGTTTCCTCCCACACTCCAAAGACATACAGGTTTGTAGGTCAATTGGATTTGCTAAAATTGTAAATTGTCCCTAGTGTGTAGGATAATACTGTTATACGGGGTGATTACAGGTCGGCGAGGACTCGCTGGGCCGAAGTGCCTGTTTCCGTACTTTATCTCTAAACTAAACCAAACAAATGATTTGTAACCGTTTCGTAACAGTCCCCTGATGTCTAATCAGGTTAAATATTTAGTCAACAATATATTTCCTGCTGTTTATGTTTTTATGCAAACACAAAACCATTATAACAATGGAAAATAGGTTTTACAATGGGAAGCCTCGTAAATTTATTTTAATCTGGTAATCTCCTGACAGTAATATCTCAAGTAGTATTACATCTCGAGTCTATCTTCCACTGTTGCAGATTTTGTGACCTTATTCAGAGTTGGATTGTAACTTAGTCCCAAATCATGAATAACATTTCTGGGGTAGAGTTTGTCCTTTCAATGCATTACACAGAATCTTCTTTTCTGCTTTAATCATTTCACCTTGTCTCTAATCAAGGTCTCACAGTTCTGAGAAGGAGAAACACAATTCTGCTCATAATGAATGTAAGTGTCTATTAATATTTTAGCGTTCTATTTGATATTCTGCCAGAACTTGCTTTCAGTGACAAACTGCACTTCATTGTTGATCTATGTGATATGTCTGTCCTTTGCTTTTTTGAATTCAGTGTTGTTGACTTGCTGACAGGTAGCATATTGATCCTGAATGATAGGGTCCTGTCATTGATAGTGCTTTGTATAATGTAGTGGTGTTACACGGGAAGTAACAAGCCAAATAGGTGAAACAGCTGAAAATGCATTTGAAGCCAGTGAAATCATCCCCATTTCACCTATCTGTCAACATTGTCAAAAACAATGAGACTATGTTGGGAATATTGTAATCCACACAAATCTATTAACATATTCTGGCTATCATGACTAAAGATATTGCAGCGTGTGTTTTTGTTCTCCCTATTGTATGGTCTGAATTAAATCACACTGGATTCTGGTATTCCATTTCCACCATTGCCACAACAATGAAAATTAGCAATATTTGTCACAAAGATATTACTCTGTTCTTATTAATATGTTTATTCTGTCCATTGTGTCTGCTTCTACATCAGCTGTAACCAGAGACATCAAGACTTTCCTAATTACTTATCAGGCTGTACTATCATGGTTAACCATGGAATAATATTATATATTTCCACATGATATGCTGGCAATACTTCCCACTTACCAGTGTCATTAAATGTTGCTGAATCATATCATTCCTCCTTTTCCCATAAGTCCAGAGGAGTTTCAATATTAATTCGTAAAGGAATACCTTTTACGAATTTATTAACAATAGCGGATATTGATGGTAGATATATTATATTAGTTGGAGCTAAATGGAGAAAAAGTGATTCTTCTGAATGTATATGGGCCTAATTTTGATAATCCTATGTTCTTTAATAAAACATTTAATAAAATTCCTGAATTTACACAATATAAATTAATAATTGGAGGAGACTTCAACTGTACATTAGATTCATACTTAGATAGATCATCAAGGCAAAATAAAGTAACATCTCAATCAAGTGGATTTCTAAATTCATTTATTAATACCACTAATATTAAGGATGTCTGGAGAATAGAAAATCCAACTGGACGGGAATATTCATTTTACTCTCCAGTACACAAAACATACTCAAGAATAGATTATTTTTTAGTTGACACCACGTTTATCCCTTTTACTTATAACTCAAAATACCATAATATTATAATCTCAGACCACGCACCTGTAACATTTATGATTAAATTAAATGGAATGTCCGAGAAACAAACATATTGGAGATTTAACCCACAAATCTTGAACGAAAGATCATGCCAGGAATACATTATTAAACAGATTCAAATATTTTTTGAAGTAAATGATAACCCTGACACACCTACTTCTCTTATGTGGGAAACGTTTAAAGCGTTTGTTCGAGGTGCATTAATCTCTGCTCAAGTATTTTATAATAAAGAGAACAGGATTAAACAACAAACATTGGAAAGGGAAATCAAGCAACTAGATTTAGACAATGCGAGAACGCCATCTATTTCAAAACATAATAAAATTGCTGTATTGAAATATAAATTAAATAAAATGTATTCAGAACAAGTAATAAAACTTTATCAAAAAACCAAACAATTACATTTTGAATTTGGAGACAAACCACAAAAACTATTAGCACGTCAGTTACGAAAAATGGAAGGGGAAAAAATAATTCATAAAATTAGAACAGAGACAGGAGAATTATTAAAAATGCCCAAGGACATAAATGAAAGATTTCTCCAATACTATCATAACCTTTATTCAACTAAAACTGTAACACAAACGGAAGGAATAGCAGATTTTTTACTAAAATGTAATCTAAAAGGTTTAGATTCAAATGATAGAGAATTATTAGAAAGGGAGATTACGATAAAGGATATTGAGGAGTCTATTGGCTCTTTAAAAAATGGTAAAGCAGTAGGACCAGATGGTTTAGGCTCTGAATTTTATTAAATAAATTATGACTTGCTATGCCCACGTTTACAAAGGCTGTATGAGCATATCTATACTCAACAGAAACTCCCAGATACTTTAAATGAATCTATAATAACACTTATTCCTAAAGCTGATAAAGATCCGGAAGATCCGGGATCATATAGAGCAATTGCACTTTTAAATACAGATCAGAAAATATTAACTAAAATACTAGCGCATAGATTAAGTACAGTGATGAATAAAATAATACACCCTGACCAAACAGGCTTTATTCAGAAACGGTACTCATATTATAATCTAAGAAGATTATTTAATATTATTTATTCTAAGAGAATTATTAATGAAGATCTAGCAATAATCTCACTCGATGCTGAAAAAGCATTTGATCAGGTTGAATGGTCTTATTTATTTTCAGTGATGGAAAATATGCAACTAGGGGAGAAATTCTGTACATGGATAAAACTGTTATATACAAATCCTACGGCTAGAATATTAACAAATCAAAGGTTGTCATCAAAATTCAGCCTATCTAGAGGTTGTAGACAAGGATGCCCGTTATCTCCATTATTATTTGCTTTAGCTATTGAGCCACTTGCAGAAAGAGTTAGGGGTCATCCGGAAATATATGGGTATATCACAAAGGACACAGTGAATAAAATTTCTCTATACGCAGATGATGTACTAATTTACATTACAAAACCAGAAATTAGTATTCCAAACTTATTAGAGCTAATAACCCAATTTGGTTCACTCTCAGGATACAGAATAAATTGGAATAAAAGTGAAATTATGCCAATAAGGGAACATAACAAACACATAATACAACAATTTCCATTTAAAATAGTAAACGAAAAATTTAAATACCTAGGTATCTATGTAACTAAGATATATACATCATTATTTAAAGCAAATTTCCCCCCACTACTGAATAAACTACATAAGAATATTCAATACTGGAAAACACTTCCTATCTCAATGATTGGCAAAATTAATGCCATAAAAATGATTTTTTTACCGCAAATATTATACCTTTTTCAGACAATTCCGATATATTTGTCAAAAACCTTTTTTTTAAAATTGGACTCTATTGTTAATGATTTTATCTGGGATTATAAGAATCATAGGATAAACAAAAGACATTTGTGTAAATCAAAAATAAATGGAGGTTTGGTTTTACCCAACTTTCTGTTTTATTTTTGGGCAGTTAATATTAAAAATATGAATTTCTGGTTGGAAGAAATAGAACAACAACCAGATTGGTTAAAAATGGAAAAGGAAGATTGTTTGCCTTTTGATATCGGTTCGATATTATTTGCTACATCTAAATTAAACAAAAAAATTTATAGGGAAAACCCTATAATATTTAGTGCCATACGAATTTGGAAACAATTAAAAAAGACATTAAAATTAGATAATTTATCACTTTTTCTCCCAATTGTGGATAACCCTTTGTTTAAACCCTCATGGTTGGACAGGGGTTTTACACAATGGAAGAATTATGGAATTAAAAATATGGGACAACTTTATAAGGAAGGCACCTTTCTGACATTTCAGGAGTTGCAACAGGCTTATGGACTTCGAGGAAATGATTATTTCAGATATCTTCAACTCAGAGATTATGTAAAATCGAATACTCAAAACTTTCGAATTAGAAATTCAGAAATTCTTGACGAATGTTGGAATAAACATCCTAATACAGAAAAATTAATATCTTATATATATAATATCTTATTAGACAGTGACATTCCATCGACGGACTTACACAGACAAACATGGGAAAAAGAATTAAATCAAATAATAACAAAAGATACTTGGGAAGAAAGTTTACAACATATACATCAATGTTCATTAAATGCCAGACATTCTTTAATACAATTTAAAGTAATACATAGACTACATTATTCAAAAACAAAATTACATAAAATCTTTCAACATATCTCACCTATATGTGATAAATGTCAACATTTAGAAGCCACCTTATCTCATATGTTTGCAAACTGTACAAAAATTAAAAAATTCTGGGTAAATATTTTTAGTATAATATCTAAAGTGACCAGCACACAAGTGGACCCGGATCCAAAATTTATAATACTTGGAACATCAGAATTAAATCAAACATTTACAACAACACAAAGAAACTTTATTGATTATAGTATAATAACAGGAAAAAAATTAATTCTAAAATTTTGGAAAGGCCCTACGGCCCCCACAATCAAAATGTGGATTATAGAAATGACGGAGACCTTAAACGTGGAAAGAATCAGATTTTCCCTGTTGGACAAACAGGAATTATTCGTTGGAACATGGTCTCCCTTTATTGATTATTTAAAGGGTCAGAATGGTTCAGCACGGGAACCTGACTAATGCTCGGGCTAAAAAATGGATGAAATGCTATATTCTGAAATGTACGAATATATCTCGAATGAAGTTTTTTATTTTAATAAATTTTTCCACTCTTCTTTAACTATCTTTCTCTTTTGTTTTTTTTTGTTTTTTTTGTGTTTTTTTTTCTCTCTTTTTCTTCTCTTTCTTTTCTTTCTTTACTTCATCTATCTTTTTAGTTCTATCTAGTTTAAAATAAAAAATAAAAGGCAAAAGGTATTGGAGACAATGTAATAATAATTGATAATATTATCAATTTAAAAATGTAAGACTGTAATGATGTTAATAGGTTGTGTACTTATCTCCAATAAAAAATATTTTCAAAAAAAAAAAAAAAAAAATGTTGCTAGAGTGGAAACATAAATCATACTTCTTGACTTGTAGCGTCTCAATACATTTATCATGCATTTTAAAATATGTGCAGATGTTACAAAATTATTAGGACAATTCATTTCACAAGGACCAATGGTGTCAGGTGGTGCTTTGTAATGTGAGAGTTGTGCTCCAAACTGATTCAAGTTGACCAATTGCAAATATTAAAAATGTTCAGAATTAATCTTCAGAAATGATACACAAGGACCAAAGTTCCAAACTTGACTGCAATTGTGACTTGGTATTTGGAATTCAACCATAGCTTCTTTTTCTGTACACTGTTTCAAAGTGAAATTTAAGAGCTAGCTATTTTCCTTACATAGAAGCTTGTCTGATTGTTCTCCTGCAATCTCTTATGATTTCATCTTTCTTTTCTGCATTGACACCCAGTAAACAAAATCTTGATTTTGGATTCCAATTTTTGTTTCCGTATCTATCCAAAATTTCAACTCTGTATCTTTGCAAGCTACGTCATCTCCACAACCTCTGGGCTATTTGCACAATTCTCCTTTTGTCCACATTACCAGTTTAATTGTGCCTTCAGCTGCCTAGGTCTTAAATTATGGAGTTTTATGTCTGAAACTTCCAACTTCCCTGTGTGTGCCTGCCAGAAATTAATTCAAGGTCATGTGTGAAAAGAGTATGAGCATTCCCACTCCGTGTTTAGACCACTGTAGTTATCAGAACAAAACAGGATACCCTCCTTATGCAAAGTTCAATATTTATGCTAGCGTATCGTTGCAGCTTCCTGCTCCAGCACTGAACATAGTGTGAAGTCAGCCTTGGAGTACAGGCAGCAAAATTGTGATGAAGAGCTGAGAACAACCTCAAGACCCACTTTCATGAATGAAACATTGCAGTATAGGACTGACTTGTAGAGTGATATGCACAGATGAAAGTACCCTATGTACTGACGTCATATCACATAGCATTTGAATATTTGATTTCAGTCACTCAGATTGTTAGTTACCATAAAGTTTAGAGGGAAAAATATCAGAAAGTTTAACACTTAAGTTTTTCCCTCTTAACTTTATGGTAGCCAACATTCTGAGATATAGAGTCATAGAGTCATACAGCATGAAAACAAGCCCTTTGTTCCAACTTGCCCATGCCAACCAACATGTTCCATCTATACTAGACCCACTTACCTGCGTGTGGCCCATATCCCTCTAATTCTATTCTGTCCATGTACTTGTCTAAATCTTTCTTAAACATTGGGAGAGTACTTGTCTCATCTGCCTTCCCTGGCAGCTCATTCCATATACCTACCACACTTTGTGGGAAACAGTTGCCCCTAAGGTTCCTATTAAATGTTTCTCCCCTCATCTTAAGTCTTCCTCCCTCACCTTGAAAATTACAATGAAGGTACATATATTTCACCTGCTATCTGGAACAGACAATTGTAATGTCTTTCATGAATACAATTATCCAGACATTGGGTCAATTTCACAAATAAAGGAGATTAACAAGAAGCAATATTAATGAAGAACCTATTGAACTGATCATACCAATTGGAGTACAAACCATGTTACAAGCAGCAGCTTTCTAAATGACTCCTATATGAATGGCTAAAGGATAGAGCCATTTTATTGATATCTATATTACTAAAAGTCTGATCTTGACCACTTCCTGTTCTGTATATTGATTTTAGAAAAAAAAACGGCTGCCACTTACGGCTGTGATTTTTGGCCATCTTACTCAGAGTCCCCCTCCACTGCGCAGGACAAGAGGATTTTTCCCATCGATGAAAAATAAAAGAGTTATTAGTGTTTTAAAAATGTTGAGATTCTCTCTCCTGAAGGCCATGCCCCTTCCGGTGGGACTAAAACCCGGAAGTGTTGAGTGCCTCAGTCAGTCTCTACAAGATGGGGGAGCGAGAGGGTCATGCCTCTCAGTCTGAGTTGTGAATAACACTGAACACATGTCTACTAAACTGAGAGTGGTTTTACTGACCTGTCAGTGCCCGTAATGTGGTTTGAAAATATAGTTTGGAAATGCTAAAGCTGTGTTGCCTTTGGTTTGGAAATGCTAAAGCTGTGTTGCCTAATTAAAGTTGCCTTGCCTAATTAAAGTTGCCTTGCCTAATTAAAGTTGCCTTGCCTTCTATATAATTAAAAGTCTAATCTTGACCACTTCCTGTTTGTGCTTTATATTGATTTTAGAAAAAACGCTACCACGTACGGCTGCGGTTTTTGGCCATCTTACTTAGAGTCCCCCTCCGCTCATCAGTTGCCGAGGATTTTTCCCATCGATGAAAAATAAAAGAGTTATTAGTGTTTAAAAAATGTTGAGATTCTCTCTCCTGTCAATCACACAATGAAGGCCACGCCCCTTCTGGTGGGAGGGGGAGGGACTATAAAACCCAGAAGTGTGGGCGTGGCTCAGTCTCTGCAAGATGGAGGAGGGAGAGGTCACGACTCGCTGTCTTTAGTGGCCTTGCACCTTGCTTTAAATTGTATGAAACTGCACTTGAATTTGGTACCCTTGCATCCTGCTTGAAGTGGTAAGAAACTGCACTTGAATTTGGTGGCCTTACACCCTGCTTGAAATGGAATTTCAAGGAATAGTCATGAGTCAACTGCCAGCCCACCAGCCGTGAGTGAGTGAGCTGCCAGCACAACAGGCTTGAGTGACTGAGCCGCCAGCCCAAGAATCCATTCGGCCCACAATGTGGGCTAGTATGGTTGTTGTGGGCTGAAACCAGTCCCTTCAGCCCACAATACCCATACTAGCCCTCTGGAAAACAGTCCCTTCAGCCCACAACACCCATACTAGCGCTCCAGAAAGCCCCCCCCCCCGAATATTGCGTTGGGGGACCAGCCCTCCCGTGTGATGCTGGGACCCAATGGGTCTAATCTAGTACTGTATACAATTGCACCTGACAAACCAGGAAGGTGCAAGTGGTTTTTTGTGCCAATAAATTAAGAATTTCAAATTAAAAGCGTATCTTTGTCTTTAATCAGAGATTAAAAGTCTATTGCAGTTTAGACGCCTTGAGGTGATTTCATTACATTTTAGGAATGCCCAAAATTTATCAAAGCCTTTTTCAATAGGGATTCACTGGACAACAAAACAAATCCTTCCTCCTGTCACATGATTCGGTATTCCATTAAATGAGGAAAGGAACAAACATTCAAGATGTATGGGTAAAAATACATCTTAATAACTGACTGAGATTCAGGTGTGCGGTAGATAGCATATTGACTGGTTGCATCGCAGCCTGGTTCGTCAGATCAAATGTCCAGGAACTAAGAAGATTATAAAAAATGATGGACTTTCCCACTTTTATGGGTTCTGATCTCCACACCATTGAAGGGATCTCAAAAAGGCACCCAGCATCATCAAGGACACACACCACCTTGGCCATGCTCTCATTTCACTCCTGTCATCAGGACGAAGGTACAGGAGTCTGAAAACTCCAGGTTTGGGAACACTTTCTTCCCAATGACCATCAGACTGATGAATACTACAAACTCCAACTAAACACTGACCTATGAACTGCCTTGTTTGCACTGGGGACTTTGGCCTTTGTTTAGTCTTTTGTTCTATATATTTTATTTATTGGAGATACAATACAATACAATACAATTTTATTTGTCATTTGGACCCCTTGAGGTCCAAACGAAATGTCGTTCCTGCAGCCATACATTACAAAACGAAGAAGACCCGAGACACAACACAATTTACACATACATCCATCACAGCGCTGTGATGAAAGGCAAAAAAACGTATCTCTCCACTGCACTCCCCCCCCCCCCGATGTCAGAGTCAAAGTCAAAGCCCCCGGCGGGCGATGGTGATTATCCCGCGGCCATTAAAGCCACGCCGGGTAATGCAAGGTCGCGCACCGGGTCTTGGTGTTAGAGCCCCGGCGCGCGCTCGCAAAGTCCGGCAGCCATTCCAAGCCGCGCGGGGCGACGATGTAAAGCCCCGCTCCAGGTGCTCTTCAACCCCGCAAATCGGGCGGGAGAAGTCGCCGCTGCGGAAGCCCCGAAAAGCGGTCTCCCACCAGGGGACCCGCGGGCTTCCGGTGTTGCCGTCCGCCAGACCCGCGGTTGTAGCCTCCGAATCTCCGGGGGTCGGGTCGCAGCAGCGATTGTCTCCACCACAGCTCCACCCGCTCCGGACTCGGCCAGCCCCGCGACGGTGAGTAGTCCGCAGCTCCGCAACTGGAGCCCCAGGTCGTTCCCGGTGGAGGCCGCTCCACGTTGCCCAGCCCCAACGACAACGGAGACCCAACAAAGAAAAGGTCGGGTCTCCCGTGCAGGGGAAAGATTTTAAAGTCCCCCCCCCCACAACACACATAGCCCGACAAAAAAAAAAAAAAAAAACTACATAAAAACGAGACAAAAATAATAAAAAGACAGACGGACTGCAGAGGCCGCTGCAAACGAGAGTCGCGCCGCCCACCGAAAATACACATAGACACAAAATGCTGGAGTAACTTAGCGGGAGAGGCAGCATCTCTGGAGAGAAGGAATGGGTGAAGTTTTGGGTCGAGACCCTACTTCAGACTGATGAAGTCTGGTTTATTGAACAGTTTTATGTTTGTTCATTATGTTATCTATTGAGTACTGTTTATTAACCTATTGTGCTGCTTCCACACTGTATCACCCTAGGCATGTTTCCACACTGTATCACTCTATTACTCTATTTGTATACATTAGGTATGCAAGCAAAGAATTTCACTGTGCCGAGTCACATGTGTCAATAAAGTATTCCATTCCTATTCCATTCCAAGATGTGGAGGCTTTGGAGAGATTTATGGAATGTTGCCTGGATTAGAGGGTAATAGCTGTAAGCAGAGATAGGGCAAATTTGACGTGTTTTCTCTGGAACGTCGGAGGTTGAGGGTGACCTGATAGAAGTATGTAAAATTATGAGAGGTATAGACAGGATGGACAGCCACAGCGAATCGTCCAATCAGCAGAGAAGATTATTGGCTGCAACCTTCCCTCCATTGATGACCTGTACACTGCAAGGGCCTGGAAGCGAGTGGGCAAGATCATCTCTGACCCCTCTCATCCTGGCCACAAACTCTTTGAATCACTTCCCTCTGGAAGGCGACTCCGGATTGTCAAAGCTGCCACAGCCAGACATAAAAACAGTTTTTATCCACGAGTAGTTGCTCTGCTCAACAGCCAAAAATCTGTAGCCTCCCTTTGATCTGGTATTTTGTTGGTTCACATGCTTGATCAATGGTGTTTTATCATTAATGTCTTATTATTAATGTTTAATGTTTTCTGAGTCATTCGTAACTGTCAATGTATGTCATGTTGTTACTTATGGGTGGAGCACCAAGGCAAATTCCTTGTATGTGAATACTTGGCCAATAAACTTACTTACTTACTTACTTACTTACTTACTTACTTACTTACAACCTATTTTTCGGAGTATAAATGCCGATGACGGACTTCCGGTGGCGCCATGTTGGACTGAACAGGCGTAGCATTTAGCTCCGTGCCCGTAATCGGCGAATATTCGCTTTAAAAATTGATTTGGAAGTCGGGACCAAGTCTAAAAACTTACCGGAGCTGCTTGTCGCGGTGCTGATGACGTCATCAGAAATCGCCGTGAAAATAACGGAGGTTTAAGCTATTTTTAAATGAAAAGAACGACTCCCTGTCAGAGCCCTCAGAAATCTGTCTCCAAGCAACTTCTGAAAAAACAGTCACCACCTGAAAAAATTCAAGAACCTGAAGAAGTAACTGCTGAACTTCAAGAACCTGAAGAAGTAACTGCTGAACTAGCCCTGAAAATGACTACACGATCAAAGGCTGAAATGGCTGAAAAAGTTTTAAAGGACAAAGAGATGGAGGAAATTAAGACATCGGTGAGTGACTTAAAAAATGAACTTTTGGCATGTAATAAAAGTATGATGGAGAGCATGATGAAGAGCATGAACACTGAGAATCAGAAAGTAATTGATTCAATCGGTAATATAAATAAACGAATAGACAATGTTCATGATGAATTATCTTTGAAAATTGATAAGGTGGAACAAGACTGTACTAATAGGTTGGATGTGGTCCACCAAACTGTTACAACATATTGTACTACCATGAAAGATATGGAAATAGCAATGTTACTACCATGAATAGATATGGAAATAGCAAATAGGCTGAAGAAATGCAGAAAGTCAAGAAGAATTATGAAGGTGTCGTGGGTCAGCTGGCTAAAACGTCGGATAAATGCCTTGATTTGGAAACAAAGTCAAGACGGCAGAAGGGAGATACTTAATAGTTAATGGAGAAATTCATGATACTCCAATTACCTTGGTAAACATATACGCGCCTAACTTTGACAACCCTCATTTTTTCAATAAAATTCTGAACATAATTGCAGAGTCTAACTATCAAAATGTTATAATAGGAGGAGACTTTAACTGTGTTTTAGATCCGTATTTAGATAAATCAAGCCAAAAACAGAGAGGGAATATGAAATCTAAAACCGGTGAACATTTAAATACTTATATAAACAATACTAATATAGCAGATGTTTGGAGAATTGCTAATCCAATTGGCAGGGAATACTCGTTTTATTCAATGGTACACAAAACATACTCACGTATAGATTATTTCCTGGTGGACACAAAATTAATCCCTCATATTTTTAACCCAACATACCATACAAACTCGATTTCAGACCATTCACCACTAACTTTATTTTTTAAAACTGGAAGGAATGTCTAAGAATAAACCGTTTTGGAGATTTAATTCCCACATTTTAAAAGATCCACAAGCGAGTATATATTTAAAAGAACAAATGGATACCTTTTTTGAAATAAATGACACTCCAGATATATCGTCTACTGTATTATGGGAATCTTTTAAAGCATACATTAGAGGTATTATAATTTCATATCAAGCTTTTCAAAATAAAAAGAATAATAATGAACAAAGACAGTTAGAGGAACTTATTAGACAAATGGATATAGATAATGCTAAAGATCCATCAATAGATAAACATAATAAAATAATAATTTTGAAATTTAAATTAAATAAACTATTATCAGCCAAACTTATAAGACTTTTTCAAATTACAAAACAAGAGCACTTTGAATTTGGGGATAAACCGCATAAACTTTTGGCTCGCCAGCTAAAAAAACGAGAAAAAGAACATACGATCGTAAAGATTAAATCAGATAGAGGGGAATTATTAACCATACCGAAGGATATTAATTAAAGATTTGCGCAATTTTATGAGAATTTGTATACATCTAAAACGACAACTGACTCCTATAAAATTACAGAGTTTTGGATAATTGTAATCTTCCAAAGTTAGAGTTGAAGAAACAAGAGGGATTGGGAGCACAAATCTCAATTAAGGAATTAGAAGATACAATAAACTCATTAAAGAATGGAAAAACACCAGGTCCTGATGGATTTACTAATGAATTTTATAAAAGCTTCTACGACAAAATTATACCACGATTACAAAAAATGTACCAATATGCTTTTAAAAAACAAATATTACCTGACACATTAGCTGAATCAAGGATCACACTAATACTTAAAAAAGACAAAGATATAGAAGAACCGGGTTCATGTAGAGCTATAGCATTGTTAAACACCGATCAAAAAATATTAGCGAAAACACTAGCTAGAAGATTAAGTAAATATATTAGTAAACTAATAAATCCAGATCAGACGGGGTTTATCCCTAAAAGATATTCATCTAATAATATGAGACGTCTACTCAATATAATGCATTCACATAAATCTGAAGAACAAGAATTATCAATCATTTCCTTGGATGCGGAAAAAGCATTTGACCAAGTAGAATGGAATTATATGGATAAAGTATTACAAAAATTTCAACTGGGAGAGAATTTTATTTTAATGGATTAAACTATTATATAATAAACCTACAGCTAGAATATTAACTAATAACATATTATCCTCGAAATTTCAACTATCAAGGGGAAATAGACAAGGATGCTCATTATCACCACAGTTGTTCGCTCTCATAATTGAACCGTTAGCAGAAAAAATTAGAACACATCCAGATATCCATGGGTATAACACTAAATATTCAAATAATAAAATATCTTTATACACGGATGATATATTATTGTACATTACAAAACCTCAAATCACTATACCAAATATATTAAACCTAATCGAGGATTTTGGATCCTTTTCTGGATATAGAATAAATTGGAATAAAAGTGAAATTATGTCATTAAAACCGAAAGACTCAACACATCTTTTAAAATTCCCTTTTAAAATAGCTACAGAAAAATTTAAATACTTGGGAATTGAAATCACCAGAACATATCAAGGCATGTTTCAAGCAAATTTTGATCCTTTACTTAATAAATTAAATACACTAATTAAATTTTGGAAAACGCTCCCGATGTCTTTAATAGGCCGAATAAACGCAATAAAAATGATTTTCTTACCACAAATTTTATACATATTTCAATCAATTCCTATATACCTACCAAAGAAGTTTAAAAAAAAACTGGATTCAGATATTACGAATTTTATATGGGACTATAAATCACATAGAATACAAAGAACACACTTGAACAAAGCTAAAGTATTAGGGGGCTTAGCACTCCCTAATTTAATGTATTACTATTGGTCAGTAAATATTAAAAATATGATTCAACTGATGGATAACTCTGCCCAGCAAGTGGACTGGATTGTAATGGAGAGAGAGAGGACTGCTCCTCTGGAAACATTGGAGCGATCCTTCTCTCACCAATGAAACTGAATAACATAAATTATAACAAAAACCCAATTATACATAGCACAATTAGAACTTGGAAACAAATAAAACAAAATATAAAATTAAGAAATGTATCACTTTTATCTCCCATAATTAATAACCCTTCATTCAATCCCTCTATTACAGACAAATCTTTCATACAATGGGATAGACTAGGAATTAAAACGCTCGGTGACTTGTACGAAACTGGAAAAAATTACTATCATTCCAACAACTACAAATAAAATATAAACTCGGAAATAATCAATATTTAAATATTTTCAAATTTGTGACTATTTGAAAAAATATACAAAAGATCATCATAATACCTCAACAGATGTATTGGATGAAGCAATGCAGATAAAAGCTGAATCAGCAAACTTAATATCATATTTGTATAATATTATTTTAATTGTAGAAATACCATCTACGGAAGGTATTAGAAGAGACTGGGAACAAGAATTAGCTATTAAAATTTCAAAGGAAAGGTGGAATGAATATTTATTAAACCCAGCAAAGGCTACTGGGGAGACTTTAAACTAGAATGGTTGGGGGGAGGGACACAAATAGAGAATGCTATTAGACAGTGTGTGAGGCAGGAGGCAGAGAAGGAAAGCACTCAGACCCAACATGTAGGGGGGAAAGAAGAAAACAATAATAAACAGAGAATAAGAGGTGGTGGGGTTCTTAAATGGGTGAGCAGAGAAACAGAGGGGTGCAAAATGCGGGCGGAAGCAATAGGTAGCAAGGTGAAAAGTAAAAGTGGCAGGCAGACAAATCCAGGGCAAAAATCAAAAAGAGCCACGTTCCAACATAATTGTATAAGGGGTAAGAGCGTTGTAAAAACAAGCCTGAAGGCTTTGTGTCTCAATGCAAGGAGCATTCGTAATAAGGTCGATGAGTTGAACGTGCAGATAGCAATTAATGATTATGATATAGTTGGGATCACGGAGACATGGCTCCAGGGTGACCAAGGCTGGGAGCTGAACATCCAGGGATATTCAATATTCAGGAGGGATAGAGAGAAAGGAAAAGGAGGTGGGGTAGCGTTGCTGGTTAGAGAGGAGATTAACGCAGTGGAAAGGAAGGACATTAGCTTGGAGGATGTGGAATCGGTATGGGTAGAGCTACGAAATACTAAGGGGCAGAAAACGCTGGTGGGTGTTGTGTACAGGCCACCTAGCAGTAGTAGTGAAGTTGGGGATGGCATCAAACAGGAAATTAGAAATGCGTGCAACAAAGGCAAAACAGTTATAATGGGTGACTTCAATCTACATATAGATTGGGTGAATCAAATTGGCAGGGGTGCTGAGGAAGAGGATTTCTTGGAATGTATGAGGGATAGTTATCTAAACCAACATGTAGAGGAACCAACGAGAGAGCAGGCTATTCTAGACTGGGTATTGAGTAATGAGGAAGGGTTAGTTAGCAGACTTGTTGTGCGTGCCCCCTTGGGCAAGAGTGACCATAATATGGTTGAGTTCTTCATTAGGATGGAGAGTGACATTGTTAATTCAGAAACAACGGTTCTGAACTTAAAGAAAGGTAACTTTGAGGATATGAGACGTGAATTGGCCAAGATTGACTGGCAATTAGTTCTAAAAGGGTTGACGGTGGATATGCAATGGAAGGCATTTAAAGACTGCATGGATGAACTACAAAAATTGTTCATCCCAGTTTGGCAAAAGAATAAATCAGGGAAGGTAGTGCATCCGTGGATAACAAGGGAAATCAGGGATAGTATCAAAGCAAAAGATGTTGCGTACAAATTAGCCAGAAAAAGCAGCATACCAGAGGACTGGGAGAAATTCAGAGACCAGCAGAGGAGGACAAAGGGCTTAATTAGGAAAGGGAAAATAGATTATGAAAGGAAACTGGCAGGGAACATAAAAACTGACTGCAAAAGTTTTTATAGATATGTGAAGAGAAAGAGATTAGTTAAAACAAATGTAGGTCCCTTGCAGTCAGAAACAGGTGAATTGATCATGGGGAACAAGGATATGGCGGACCAATTGAATAACTACTTTGGTTCCGTCTTCACTAAGGAAGACATAAATAATCTGCCGGAAATAGCAGGGGGCCGCGGGTCAAAGGAGATGGAGGAACTGAGTGAAATCCAGGTTAATCGGGAAGTGGTGTTGGGTAAATTGAATGGATTAAAGGCCGATAAATCACCAGGGCCAGATAGGCTGCATCCCAGAGTACTTAAGGAAGTAGCTCCAGAAATAGTGGATGCATTAGTGATAATTTTTCAAAATTCTTTAGATTCTGGAGTATTTCCTGAGGATTGGAGGGTAGCAAACGTAACCCCACTTTTTAAGAAGGGAGGGAGAGAGAAAATGGGGAATTACAGACCAGTTAGTCTAACATCGGTAGTGGGGAAACTGCTAGAGTCAGTTATTAAAGATGGGATAGCAGCACATTTGGAAAGTGGTGAAATCATTGGACAAAGTCAGCATGGATTTACGAAAGGTAAATCGTGTCTGACGAATCTTATAGAATTTTTCGAGGATGTAACTAGTAGAGTGGATAGGGGAGAACCAGTGGATGTGTTGTATCTGGACTTTCAGAAGGCTTTCGACAAGGTACCACATAAGAGATTAGGATACAAGCTTAAATCACACGGTATTGGGGGTTCAGTATTGATGTGGATAGAGAACTGGCTGGCAAACAGGAAGCAAAGAGTAGGAGTAAACGGGTCCTTTTCACAATGGCAGGCAGTGACTAGTGGGGTACCGCAAGGCTCAGTGCTGGGACCCCAGCTATTTACAATTTATATTAATGATCTGGACGAGGGAATTGAAAGCAACATCTCCAAGTTTGCGGATGACACTAAGCTGGGGGGCAGTGTTAGCTGTGAGGAGGATGCTAGGAGACTGCAAGGTGACTTGGATAGGCTGGGGGAGTGGGCAAATGTTTGGCAGATGCAGTATAATGTGGATAAATGTGAGGTTATCCACTTTGGTGGCAAAAACGGGAAGGCAGACTATTATCTAAATGGTGGCCGATTAGGAAATGGGGAGGTGCAGCGAGACCTGGGTGTCATGGTACACCAGTCATTGAAAGTAGGCATGCAGGTGCAGCAGGCAGTGAAGAAAGCGAATGGTATGTTGGCCTTCATAGCAAGAGGATTTGAGTATAGGAGCAGGGAGGTTCTACTGCAGTTGTACAGGGTCTTGGTGAGACTACACCTGGAGTATTGCGTACAGTTTTGGTCTCCAAATCTGAGGAAGGACATTATAGCCATAGAGGGAGTGCAGAGAAGGTTCACCAGACTGATTCCTGGGATGTCAGGACTTTCATATGAAGAAAGACTGGATAGACTTGGCTTATACTCGCTAGAATTTAGGAGATTGAGAGGGGATCTTATAGAAACGTACAAAATTCTTATGGGGTTGGACAGGCTAGATGCAGGAAGATTGTTCCCGATGTTGGGGAAGTCCAGGACAAGGGGTCACAGCTTAAGGATAAGGGGGAAATCCTTTAAGACCGAGATGAGGAAAAACTTTTTCACACAGAGAGTGGTGAATCTCTGGAACTCTCTGCCACAGAGGGTAGTTGACGCCAGTTCATTGGCTATATTTAAGAGGGATTTAGATGTGGCCCTTGTGGCTAAAGGGATCAGTGGGTATGGAGAGAAGGCAGGTACGGGATACTGAGTTGAATGATCAGCCATGATCATATTGAATGGCGGTGCAGGCTCGAAGGGCCAAATGGCCTACTCCTGCACCTATTTTCTATGTATCTATGTATCTATGTGCATAAATGTTTGATTAATTTAAGACACTTTAATACAATTTAAAATTTTACATAGAATCAATAAAATATTCCCAAATGTATCATCAATTTGTGATAAATGTCAATCTCAAGGAGCTACTATTGCGCACTCATTTGTTTTCTGTACAAAAATTCAAAAATTCTGGATTGACATTTTTGAAATTTTCACAAAATTATTTAAAATTAAATTGATACCCAAAGCAGAATGGATTATCTTCGGAACAACGGAAGATAGTCCAGAACTAAATGTGTTCCAAAAGAAATGAATAGACTATGGGTTAATAACTGGAAAAAAAGTTAATCCTAACATTCTGGAAAAACGCTCCAATACCAACTATAAACATGTGGATTTCAAATATGTTCGAAACATTACACCTAGAAGAGATAAGACTCCTCCTGGCAGGTAAACTAGATCACTTCCACCTGACGTGGTCTGCATTTATAGAATGTCAGGTAAGGGGGGATGAAAGCTGGAGAGTTGGTATGTCCCATTTGCGTGATGCTTACAACAAAACAAAAACAAAAAAATCTGTTTTTTCTCTTTTCCCTCTTTCTCTTTTTTCTTCTTTTTTAGGGTCTATTTCTTAACTCTTTCCTTTTGTGTTTAATCTTTATTTATTTTTTAATTTTTTTTTTAATTAAAAAAAAATATATATTTTTATTTTATTAGAAGTAAGTACAATTGTATACAATCATATTTTCATAATACATTTTATGTACAGCTTCTTATTTTTTTATTATAATAAAGAAGAAAAGAAAAAGAAATTAGATGATGAAGTATAGAAAAATGTGAGATATATAGTGTGTGGAGAAGAAAAATAGAGAGTGAAAGAGGAAAGTTAAAGAGTAGAAAATAGGAAAAAGAGAATAAAATAAAAAAAGGAAGAAAAAGAAAAAAGAAGTAAGGAGATCTTATTTATAATCTTGACCATCCCTCGCCCAGTCACGAGTTAGCTTTTACAATTGTGTTGCACCATATGATTCCAAAAAGACGACAAATGGAGACCAACTCGTTGTGAATTGGTCAAATTTATCTATTAGGAGGAATCGCATTTCCTCAAGATGTGCAGTGTCCAACATACTTGTAATCCACATTTTGATCGTTGGTATTGGTGTATTTTTCCAAAATTTAAGTATTAATTGTTTTGCTATTATTAAACCATAATGAAAAAATAATTTTTGAGATGGATTCAATTTATTCCCATCTTCCATTACCCCAAATACAATCAATTCATTATTAGGTTCCATTTTTATCTTAAATCATTTTGTGAATATTTTGAAAATATCACTCCAAAATCTATAAAGTTTTATACAGGAAACAAAAGAGTGTGTTATAGTTGCATCTTGGATTAAACATTTATCGCAAGTGGGGGATATATTTGGGTAAAATTTATTTAATCTTGTTTTTGAGTAATACAATCTATGTAAAATTTTAAATTGAATTAGATTATGTCTTGCATTAATCGAACATTTGTGAATGTATGTCAAATACTTTTCCCATGTAACCTTCGTAATTTTTATCAGTAATTCCCGTTCCCACTCTTCTCTAATTACTTCAGTCGCAGGTAAATCTATATTTAAAATACTATTATATAAATATGATATTAATTGTTGTGTATCAGCTTTAATATTCATTACTTCTTCCAATAAATCAGGAATTATTTTTTGATATCCCTGTATGTATGTCTTCAAGAAATTGCAAATCTGAAAATATTTAAAATAATGATTGTTTTTCAGTTTAAATTTTAATTGTAATTGTTGAAATGATAGTAAATCTCCCATTTCATACATGTCCCTGATCCTTTTAATTCCTAAACTTCCCCCTTGATTATATATGTTGTCCATCATAGATGGTTTAAATAAAGGATTATTCGCTATCGGTGTTAACAATGATAGGTTTCTTAATTTTAAGGATAATTTTATTTGTTTCCATATTCTTATTGTATCTTGTATAATTGGGTTCTTCTTATATATTGTATTGTTCATTTTTTTCGGGGAGAAGAGGATCGTTCCTATATTACAAGGATAACAATCCTCGTTCTCCATTTTTATCCATTCTGTCTGTTGGGTTGAACTATCCAACCAGTAAATTATATTCTTAATATGTATTGCCCAATAGTAATACAGAAAATTCGGGAGTGAAAGTCCCCCGACATCTTTTGGTTTACATAAGTGTTCTTTTTTAATTCTATGTGATTTATAGTCCCAAACAAAATTAGTAATATTAGAGTTTAATTTAGAAAAAAAATATTTTGGTACATATACTGGTATAGACTGAAATAGGTATAATAACTGTGGTAGAAAGATCATTTTTATAGCGTTTATTCTACCTATTAGTGATAAAGGAAGTGTTTTCCAAAATTTAATCATTATATTAAGTTTATTTATTAAAGGTATAAAATTGACATTAAATAAAGCTTTATGTTTTCTAGTAATCTGAATACCCAGATATTTAAATTTTTCTGTTGCTATTTTAAAGGGGAACTTCAGTAAGTGTGTGGATTCTTGAGGTTTTAACGTCATGATTTCACTTTTGTTCCAATTTATTCTATATCCAGAAAAGGACCCAAAATTCCTCTATTAAGTTTAATAAATTTGGTATGCTCGTTTGTGAGTTTGTTATATATAACAGAATATCGTCTGCATATAATGAAATTTTATTATTTGAGTCCCTAGTATTATAACCCTGAATATTCGGATGACTTCTTATACTTTCGACCAAAGGTTCTATCATAAAGGCAAATAGCAGGGGTGATAAAGCACATCCCTGCCTATTACGCCTCGATAGTTGAAATTTTTGAGATAACATACTATTAGTTAATATTCTTGCCATCGGTTTATCATATAATAATTTCACCCATGTAATAAAATTCTCTCCCATACTAAATTTTTGTAATACTTTGTATAAATACTGCCATTCTACCTGATCAAATGCTTTCTCTGCGTCCAAAGAAATAATTGATGTGTCTTCTTCCTCCACTTTATGTGAGTACATTATATTAAACAGGCGTCTCAAATTATTAAATGAATATCTTTTGGGTATAAACCCCATTTGATCAGGATTTATCAATTTACTAATATATTTGCTTAATCTTCTAATTTCTTTCTTATAGGGTCTTTGTCTTTTTTTTGTTTGTTTTTTGGTTGTTGTCACGTTCTTTACACCTTCACTTTTTTCCTTCACTTTCTTCTTTTTCTCAATCTTATCCTTTCCCTTTATTAGTGTAGAAAATAAATGGAGAACATTAATTGTAATAAGATATATGTGATGAGTACTAGTGTAATTGGTTGTAATGTAATGTACTTCAAATAAATAAAATTTTAAAAAAAAAAAATTTTTTTTTTAAAAAGACGGCAGAATTTAAGAATAGTTGGAGTGACAGAAGGAGAGGAGGGGAATGAGCCCTGAGAGTACACTGCCAACTTACTTGAACATATACTCGACCTGCCAGCTAAACCAAAAATAGAAATGGCACACCGGTTGAAACGGCCAAAATCAAGGGCACAAACAAAAGGAGCTCCCCCACGACAGATCATTGTGAAATTTCGGGACATTTCAGCTTTGGAAGAGGCCATGGGAAAAATTCAATATGGAAAGATTATGAAGTTTGGGATGGACACTATCAGACATTTTAGAGACTATCCTTATGAAATTGCTAAAAAACGAGAAGCGTTTAAAAATACACAACAGATCTTGAAAGGGCACAGGGACATCAGATATGGAATAATTTATCCAGCTAAGATGATCATTACTTATAAGGGCACCGAACACAAATTTAATGATCCAGAAGCTGCTTACAAATACGCTCAAGACATCGTAAAAGAAATAGAGGCTTAAGTAAAACATCGCATCCTCAAGAGAAGGTTTTTATTCTACAGACAACGGCTGAGGGAAGGTCGATAGAAATAACATTAAAAAATTTTTTTTAAAGGATTAAGATGGCGCAGCTTCTCCATGTGCGGCTGTCTAGACTCTCTTATCTCCTCAAGGACAAATTCGGCTCCAACATGAGCGAAAGATGGAATAACAAGGGAGTGGCTGAATGAGCAACCTAACGAAGATGGATGGAATAAAATTCCTGAATGAAAGACTGTTAAAATTTTATCCCTACACTAATTCCATACTAACACAAAAACTACTGAACTAATATAGTAATAGTAATTAAAGTTATTGAAATTAACACACTAACAGTAATAGTAATTGATTTAAAATTGAATTGCTTAATTGATAAAATGTAATAATTCATTATAAGGATTGACCCCCCCCCCGGGTAGGGGAGGAGGGGGGCTAAATATAAGTAAATAGATTTACAACAGACTAACAAATTAATTTAGAAATTATGATAAGCCATAGTTCAAATTTTGTGTGGAAGGAGGTGAGGAGATTCAGAACCTTGGCAAATAGCCAGGTGCCTGAATCGGGTTAACCCCTTCCAACCAAACGCATATTAGTATGGAAGGGGAAGAAAATGTAATAATTGTTAACATAAGTAAATGGTAGATAAGTTTGGAGATTAGAGAAGATTTATTTAGATATAAAGATATGGTAGATACGGTAAGGCTGACACATAAAATTTGGCTTTGAATGGGTCCCAACTCACTTTTGTAAGATTATTCAAGGGGACGGAGCTAAATGTAGATTAACAACTACGGAAGTCATTAATTGTGTAACTACCACCATTAGGTGGCTAATTGGTTACAGTGTCGTCATTTTTAGACACTGTAACCTCACTTTTTTGATTTTTTTAAAATGTCACAATAATGTACACTTTTTTGTTTCTTTACTTAAGGACAATTTTGAGAGGGATGTAATAACTGAATTTAATATTGCAAATGCTCGCCCAACAGCCAGAGACCTAAGGTATTGCTTGCACCACATGTTTAAAAGGTATTAAATAATTCAAAATGCAAGACGATAAACAAAAGAAATTTGGAGGAATCACATTCTGCAGTTGGAATATTAGTGGTGCTAATGAACCAATTAAAAGGGGTAAGATTTTTGCACAATTGAAGTCACTCAATACGGACATAATATTTCTACAAGAAACTCACTTGAAACTGCAAGCTCAAGTCAGATTGAAGGCAAACTGGATAGGCCAAATATACCAATCTTCATATATTTCCAAAGCTAGAGGCACAGCAATTATTATTCGAAAAGGTATACCATTTAAATCGAAGAATATCATGACAGACAAGGAAGGGAGATACCTTATAGTTACCGGAGAGATTCACGCTACCCCAATTACCTTGGTAAATATTTATGCGCCTAATTTTGATAATCCTCAATTTTTTTATAAAATTCTGAATATAATTATAGAGTTCAATTTATCAAAATGTGATAATTGGGGGAGATTTTAACTGTGTTTTAGATCCATATTTGGATAAATCTTCACAACAGAGTAGGGGCAACACAAAATCTAAAACCAGGGAAATCTTAAATACTTACATAAAAAATACAAATATAACAGATGTTTGGAGGATCGCTAACCCTGTCGGAAGGGAATACTCGTTTTATTCAATGGTACACAAAACTTATTCACGTATCGACTATTTCTTAGTGGATACAAAACTAATTCCCTATGCAATGAATCCAAAATATCATAATAGTATAATTTCTGATCACTCCCCGTTAACTTTTTTTTTAAATTAGAAGGAATGCCTTCTAATAAATCGTTTTGGAGGTTTAATCCTCAAATCTTAAATGACCCACAAGGGGAAATATATTCAAAACAACAGATGGAACTTTTTTTAAAGAATAATGACACCCCAGAGACCTCACCAGTTCTACTATGGGAATCATTCAAAGCAGTTATTAGAGGATCTATAATCTCATACCAAGCTTTTCTAAATAAAAGGAATAAGAAAGAACAAAGGCAGTTAGAAGAACGAATTAGAGAATTGGAATTAGATAATGCTAAAGAGCCTACTATAGACAAACATAATAAAATAACAATAATGAAATTTAAATTAAACAAAATATTATCAGCAAATGTTATTAGATTATTTCAAATCACAAAACAGGAAAATTTTGAATTTGGGCATAAACCACACAAGCTTCTGGCTCGACAACTGAAAAAACGGGAAAAGGACCACACGATTTTAAAGATTAAATCAGATAAAGGGGAATTGTTAACACTACCTAAGGATATTAATAAAAGATTTGCTCAATTTTATCAACATTTATATACATCTAAAGCGGTAGCAGATAGTACCAAAGTTAGAGAGTTCCTGGATAATTGTAATCTCCCAAAACTCAATTTGAGTGAACAAGAGGAATTAGGTACACAAGTCTCAACTAAGAAAATAGAAGAAACAATAAATACATTAAAGAATGGAAAAACTCCAGCACCAGATGGTTTTAGTAATGAATTTTATAAAAGATTTTACGAGATAATTACACCATGACTACATAAAATGTATACATATGCTTTTAAAGAACATACACTTCCAGAAACATTGGCGGAGTCAACGATTACACTTATACCTAAAAAAGGTAAAAATTTAAAGGTCTGTCTCACTGTGCGAGTTGACCCACGAGTGACCCCGAGTGAAAGACCCGTGGTTGCGTACGAGACTACAAGTTTATGATCCAGAGTTTAACCGAGTTCCCACGGGTATGTCTAAGTTTCCCGTTTACTTCTCATTTCTGCGATGTTCCAAGTTCGTCTCCCGAGTGTACCAAGTTCCTCTCCCGTTAATCTTGAGGCAACAATGTATATCGAACTGTTGAAAAATCATCACATGTTAAAAAAAAATGATGTCATGCCAGCCAAAGAACGTAGAGACTATTGTGTTTGCTGCATGTGTTCTGCACAACCTGATCCGTATCAGAGGTGCAGCTTCAGGATCAGCAACAGCCATGCAGGACGGTGACTTAGTGGACAGTCAAACAGGGAGAATAACACTAGGTGCGTGGAGGAGTGGTACAAACGACGAGACTTTGGTGCCACTGCAGTGTTTTCGAGGTAACACGGGGACCAACAGTGCAAAAGAGCAGAGAGACCATCTCTGCTCCTACTATAATTCAGAATTGGGCAGTGTGCCGTGGCAGGACAGCTTATTTTGAGCAGCTGCCGACCACAGGTGAGGAGAGCCCACATGCAGAAAAATCCAGTTAATTTCATGTTTAGTTTAAATCCTGCTGACTTTTCATTGTTTAACTTTAAGTGTGGATTTTATTTTTTATTGTGGTGTAAAAGTAATTTCATTGCATCTGTCTTTCCTTTAAAACGTGGTTATCATGCATCTGCTTATCTGATTGTAGATCTCAAAACTTGTCATTTAGCGCATTGCATTGTATCTTTTATTGCCTGAATTTAGACGTGCATTTCTCAGCTGAATTAGTATATAGTGGAAATACTTTTATTTGTGCTTCATTTGTTGATTTTCATGTATGAGAAGCCCTTTTCAGACAGTGGTGTTTGCTGTAGTGCTACTTTTCTCAATATGCGCAAAAACGCGTTTTTTATATTGAACAAGAATAAAGACTTTGTTTCACATTCAAGACATTTGTTTCACATAAGACTTTGTCTTATTTTCTGATCTACTGAGAGGTGACAATTTTAAACATTTAAAAAGCACAGCATATGAGGCAGCTGTCCTTAAATCTCACAAATGATTGTGAGAATCAAGATGTGAATATATTTTGCCTTCCTCTATTTTGTGTTTTATGATGAAAGGAATATTACATTCAATTCATGAGACTTTGTAGTGATATTAAAATGAAGACTTCCAGACATCAATTTGATCTTGATAGCAAAGAACTCTCTTTTATTGTGCAATGAAGTAAACAAACAGTGAGAATCAAACGGATCAGCAAAAAGCTTTTCAACACAACACAACACAACACAAATTTATATATAAACTTCAAGCAATTTTTTCTTTTCAACCCACTCTGTCACCTTATCAATAACTTGCTTAACTTTGTTAAGCAGAATTTGTCTTTAAAAAGTCTAAGTAACTGATATTTCTGTCCCTGATTATTGTTTCTAAAAAGAGTTCCCACGGTAGAATCACGAGTCACAAAGTTAAACGCACGGGCCACTACGTTCTTACAACGAGTTTAAATGTTTCAATTTTTAACCACAAGAGTACATTTTATTCGTGGAAAAGTTCAAACATGTTTGAACTTTAGCAAGAGTTAACAAGTTTCACGTGTACCTCCCGTTAACACCAAGAGTTGCCAAGTTGCGTCCACGAGTTCAGACGTTTCCGCTACGTTAATTGTACGTGATTACCACGAGTTAAATTTGTTTTAAACTCGGGGTCACTCGTGGGTCAACTCGCACAGTGAGACAGCCCTTTTAGAAGATCCGGGTTCTTATAGAGCTATTGCGCTGTTAAATACAGATTTAAAAATATTAGCGAAAACATTAGCTAGAAGGCTAAGTAACTATGTTAGTAAATTAATAAATCCGGATCAAACAGAGTTTATACCCAAGAGATACTCAAGCACTAACCTGAGACGTCTGTTTAATATAATGCACTCACATAAAACCGAAGAGCAAGACTTATCAATTATATCACTGGACACAGAAAAAGCATTTGATCAAGTGGAATGGGATTATATGGTTAAAGTATTGCAAAAATTTCAAGTGAGAGAGAATTTTATCGCTTGGGTAAAATTATTATATGATAGGCCTACAGCCAGAATATTAACTAATAATATTTTGTCCTCGAAATTTCAGTTATCAAGGGGAAATAGACAGGGGTGTTCATTATCACTTGTAATTTGCTCTTGTAATAGAACCGTTAGCGGAAAGTATTCGGATACATCCGAACATTCATGGGTACAATACAAAATATTCAAATAATAAGATATCTTTATATGCAGATGATGTTACAAAATCACAAACTAGTATACCAAATATATTAAATTTAATTGAGGAATTTGGATCCTTTTCAGGATATAGAATAAATTGGAATAAGTGAAATTATGACGATTAAACCTCAAGAATCGACACACCTGTTAAAATTCCCTTTTAAAATCGCTTCAGAAAAATTTAAATATTTGGGAATTGAAATTACTAGAAAATATAAATCTCTATTTAATGCAAACTATATGCCCTTACTCAATAAACTAAACACACTGATTACATTCTGGAAAACCCTCCCGATGTCTCTTATAGGCCTATTTTATATCTTATATCTTTATAATTTTATATCTATTCCAGTCAATATACTTACCAAAATTTTTTTTTTTTAATTGGATGCTGATATTACAAACTTTATATGGGACTATAAATCCCACAGAATCCAAAGAAAACATTTGTGTAAACCTAAGGAATTTGGCGGATTATCACTCCCCAATTTTTTATATGATTATTGGGCCACAAATGTCAAAAATATGATTCACCTGTTGGACAATTCGGCCCAGCAGGTGGATTGGATAGTAATGGAGAGAGAGGACTGTTCGTCTTTTAACATAGGAGCAATCCTTCTCTCACCAACAAAAATGAAGAATACAATATATAGTAAAAATCCAATTTTACTTCGGAGTCACGTGAGTGACTACGTGAAGACCCCGTCCAGCACGCATGCGCGACTATTTACCAAGATATTAAAACCAGCCTTGGCAACATTAACGAAACAAAGACATATTGTCATGGCGTAACTTGATGATATCCTAATAGTTGGCAAAACCATGGAGTTGGCTAAATCAGCTGTATTAGCTACCAAACAATTGTTTGAAACCCTGGGTTTGTCATACATCCAGATAAATCTAAGTTGACGCCATCCACAACTATGGACTATCTGGGATTCACAATTAACTCAATCCACATGTCTGTAACGTTGCCAAAAGGTAAAGCAGCAGAATTGGCACAGATGTGCAACAATTTAATGGTAAGCAATCGACCAACCATCCGACAAGTGGCAAGAGTAATTGGCAAAATGGTAGCAGCATTTTCAGCTACACAATTTGGACTCCTGCACTATCAGCACCTACAAAGGGCAAAAGTACAGGCGTTGAAACGACATGCAGGTCACTTTGACAGATCCATGAAACTACCCATTGAAGCAATATCAGAGTTACAATGGTGGATATAACACATTTGGCATAGTTCCAGCCCTATCATCATGTGCTCAAGGCTGGGGAGCAACTAATACCATATCCAGCACAGGTGGTAGATGGACTAACCTAGACTCGTCTTTACTACAAACACTGGGCATAAATTATTTGGAAATGTTGGGTGCGTTTTATGGTTTTAAAGCATATTCTAGGAATATGCACAACTTGCATGTTCATTTACAAATTGATAATATCACGGTGGTGGCCTATATTAACCATATGACCGGAATAAAATCGATATCATGTGACAATTGGGTCAACACAATCTGGTAATGGTGGGTCGATAGACATATTTGGCTATCAGCAACTTACCTACCAGGTAAGCTAAATACAGTGCCAGGTCACGCAAATTCAATGATAAACACCGAATGGATGTTAAATCCTAGAGCTTTTGCTAAAATTACAAACCAATATGGCACACCAGATATTGATCTCTTTGCATCCAGACTAAATCACCACGTACCAATGTATGTCCCTTGGGAACCACACCCTGAGGCAGCAGCGCTAGATGCATTCGCGCTGAACTGGGGGACCGATTCCTTCTATGCTTTTTCCCCTTCTGCCTTAATCTGTAGGGAACTACGCAAAATACAGATGGACTCTGCTTCAGGTATTTTGATAGTACCAACTGGCCTACACAGCCATGGTTCCCAGTGGTCCTCGACATGGTCATCGAAACTCCTATGACCTTTCCCAGTAGCCCAGACCTATTGACGCACCCTGTATCAGGCATAAGTCATCCATGCCATGCCAAAATTAACCTACTGGGTTGCAGATTATCAAAAGACCACTGCTGGGACTGGGATTGTCTGACAGGACCATCAACATGATGACACCGTATGTCCACCAGGAAACAATACCTATCGAGCATCAGGAAGTGGGAAAGATACTGCTCGACTACTGGGACAACGTACTCATCTGCAACCATAACCAATGTACTGGAGTTCCTGGGGGGCCTTCACCATAATGAAGGATTGAGCTACAGCGCCATCAATACTGCCAGACGTGCGCTGTCAGCCTACTTAAAACAGGTGCCAGGACAACAGGCCATAGGGTCTCAACCGCTGGTGATCAAACTCATGAGGAGTATCGTCAACTCCAACCCTCTTAGACCTAGGTATACACAAATCTGGGATGTCAGTGTGGTCCTGACATACCTAAGGGGATGGTCCCCAGCCAGGTCTCTCACCCTGGAAAAGCTAACCCTGAAAACGGTCATGCTGATGCTACTAGTCTCAGCACAAAGAGTCCAGTCCCTCCACTTACTGCGACTGGACAACATGGTTATAACACCAGACCGGGTCTCATTCACCATTCAGGAGCTGCTAAAGCAGAGCAGGCCAGGAACTTGAGTCCTAGTTATGGATTTCCGGGCATACCCACCTGACCTACGGTTGTGTGTCATGACTCACTTATTCACTTACATCAACACAACAAGAGATTCTCGAGGGAGAAAGGGAAAAAAAAATTAAAAAAAAATAAATAAAAAAGCCTTATGGGTCAGCCACAAGAAACCTCATGGTTGGGTGTCGAGCCAAACCATCTCGAGATGGCTCAAGCAGGTACTGGGAGCTGCTGGAGTAGATACTGATGTATATACATCTCACTCCACCAGGGCAGCATCCACATCGGCGGCTAAAAGAATGAACATGGAGAAAACGTTCCAAACGTTCTACCACAAGCCGCTAGCAGAACCTGTGTTATTTGCAGAAAGAGTTTTAAAATCTGCAAAAATATATAATTTAAGCCCGGGGGAGCATTTTGTCTTTTGTTATTGTTTAATAGATACCATTATTGTCTACAAACAGATTATGGTTGATTACGATAACATACTTCCTCCCTTGAATGACTTCGGCAGCGAGTGAAGTATGAACTGTTACACGGTTTGAAATCACAGAGCTTTAAAATCTTCACGTAGTCACTCACGTGACTCCGAAGTAAAATAGTAAGATTAAACGAGAACTTACCAGTTTGAAGTTTGATCTGTATTTTATGAGGAGTTACGATGAGGGATTACGTGCCCTCCGCTCCCACCCTCAAATATATAGATCAACAGGTATCTTAGTTCTCCTTTTCTTTACTATGTTTATTTCAATTATTGTGTTTCCTGTGATTCCACACCGCTGCTTTGAAGAATGTCGCGCATGCGTGCTGGACGGGGTCTTCACGTAATCCCTCATCGTAACTCCTCATAAAATACAGATCAAACTTCAAACTGGTAAGTTCTCGTTTAATCTTACTATTATTCATAGTACAATTAGAATTTGGAAACAAATAAAATTAATGTTAAAATTAAGAAATCTATCACTTCTTTCACCTATAATGAATAACCCTTCGTTTAAACCTTCTATGATAGATAGAGCTTTTATAAATTGGGAAAGAGTAGGAATTAAAACGTTTGGAGATATGTATGATAATGGAAGTTTTTTAACATTTCACCAACTACAACTTAAATACAACTTGAATAGTAATCAATATTTCAAATATTTTCAACTACGTGACTATTTGAAAAAGTATACACGAGAATATCAAAATATGTCTCCTGACCTATTAGATGGGATAATGAATATAAAAGCGGAATCAGCTAATTTAATATCATACCTATATAATTCCATTTTAAATATAGAAATTCCATCATCGGACGGGATTAGAAGAGAATGGGAACAGAAACTAGCTATAAACATCTCGAAAGAGAGTTGGGATAAACATCTATTATATGTGCATAAATGTTCGATTAACGTAAGACATACTCTGATTCAATTTAAAATTTTACATAGATTACATTATTCAAAAGCTAAATTAAGTAAATTTTACCCAAATACCTCTGCTAACTGTGATAAATGCCTAATCCAAGAATCAACTATAGCACATTCTTTTGTTTTTTGTATAAAAATTCAAAAATTTTGGAATGAAATTTTTGAAATTTTCACTAAATTATTTAAAATAAAACTGAAACCGAATGCAGAATTGATTATTTTTGGAACAATAGAAGCAAGTTTGGAGCTGACTGCATTTCAAAGGAGTTTTCTTAATTATGGCTTAATAACGGCAAAAAACCTGATACTGAAATTTTGGAAAAATGCTCCTACGCCAACAATAAAAATGTGGACTTCTAATATGTTGGAATTGTTACACCTAGAAGATATGAGATTCCTCCTAGCAGGTAAACAAGACCAATTCCAGAAGATTTGGTCTCCATATATCGACCTATTGCAAACATAGGGTGCAACAAAATGTTGATAATAAATGGTTTTAGGACCTGGCGAGGGGTGAGTAAAGATAAGAAGTAGGTACATCCCTTTCATATTGTCTTATCTTATTTTCTTTTTTCTCTTTTTTTCTTTTTTTCTTTAACTACTTCTTGTGGTTTAGGTTCACATGGGTGTTCCTGGACCACTTTTTCATTCACTCACTGACTGTCTTTGCTAGCTCTTTCTATCCTTTTTTCCTATTAAAGTTGAAAAACAGAAGTGGTACAAGAACTGTATAAACTTACGTTATTGCAGATTACTGTAATGTAAAACACTTCTAATTTTAAAAAAAAAATAATAATAATAATAAATGCCGATGACTAGAGGGCATAGCTTTAAGATCAGAGGGGCAAATTTTAAAGAGATGTGCAGGTGAAGATTGTTTTATACAGAGAGCGGTAGGTGCCTGGAACATCATGCTGATATTGGTAGTGAAGTAAATATGATATGATACTTAGGAGGCTTTTAATTAGGCACATGGTTATGCAGGAAATGGAGGGATGTGGATATGCAGGCAGAGGAGATTAGTTTAAGACGGCATCTTGTTTGGCATGAAAATTATGGGCGGAGGGACTGTCACCGTGCTGTACGTGCTAAGTTCAATACTGTAATATCTTGGTCAAAAGGGCTGAAGACTGTGGTATCTATCAGTTTTGTTTCTTTTCTCAACAATTGAATGGAGTAACTGTTCATAAAGAAAAATAAGGTAACAGATGCACTGAAACGTTATAGTTTCTTTTTTTCTACTGTTCATCGAAACTATTGAACAATATTATATAATGTGGAACTCTCTTCCAAAAGTTGGCAAATTAGTTCCAAAATTAGCTTGGTTAAAGGAAACAGAGGGTGATGGATGAGGGATGCCTTTTTGATTGAAAGCCTGTGATCAATGGTATACCATAAGGGTTGGTGCTGGGATCCTTGCTGCTTGTTATAAACATTAACTTCCAACTAAATGTAGGAAATATGACTGGCAAGTTTGCAGATGACATGAAATTAGTGGTGTTGTTGATAATAAGAAGGATAGTCACCAATATTGCTTAGCTGGTAAATTGAACCATGACATACAGAATTTATACAGTGTGACATGTTGTATTTTGGGTGGGAAAGGGTATAATAGAACTTGTTATTGTCTTTATCATTGTATTCATTATTACTGTATGAATACTGTTTACTCTTTGAGCTTCATGTGAATAAAGAATTTCATTCCACCCTGGTGTATATGGCAATAAACCAATCTGAATCTGAATCTCAGCACAGTGCTGACTGGTCATCATTTTCAAATTAAGTATCCATTTAGTAAAATAAAACATAGCTGGCTAAAGCCAGTTCCCCTTAAAAGCGAAATACCTCATATCAATAAAACATGCAATATTACCTTATCCATTTGTTTTCAAAATAACCCTGCTACGCCTAATTGTTAATCATTGTAATGGGGAAAGTCTGTGTGGTTACAATATGATGGCGGCTAGCAAATTGGATTTCTTAAAGAAAAACAGAGGAGAAAAAAATGCCAACCATTTTTAGGTATTGATTATGATGGAAAATAGTACTTCAGCACTTAGGAGCAGATGGAAAGTCAAATAAAATCTGAATAAATTTCAATTGCTGACAACTCATTTATACTTGAGGTGGAATACACAGCATCAATCATGCCTTCAGTGTGACAACACAGAACCCTTAAAAATAAAGTAGCAAATAAATTAACAGTAATGTTACATGTTTGTCTGAATCAGCCAATGTTTTGAATCGATGGCCTTGGAGAAAATAGGGTGGAAAATTTAATTTACTTACAGCACTTGTAATACTTGCTTAATGTTCCACTCATCTATTTCTTAAAGGGATCGTGCCTGTATGACAATGTTTAGCACAAGGCAAATTCCAATATTTCATTACAAGCAACAATTATACAACTGGAGTTTGGGAAGACTAATGCCTTAAGGGCACATTTCAGTTGTTTATTAATATGTAAGTTTGGCTTTATTATAGATTATATTGAAAAGTTAGTTTAGTTCAGTTTAGTGTGGAGATACAGCGTGGAAACAGGCCCTTTGACCCAGCAAGTCCAAGCCGACCAGTGATCCCCGCACATTAACACTACCCTACACACACTAGGGACATTTTTTTACATGTACACCAAGCCAATTAACCTACAAACCTGCACGTCTTTGGAGTGTGTGAGGAAACCGAAGATCTCGGAGAAAACCCATGCAGGTCACGGAGAAAGCGTACAAACTCCGTACTTTGTGTTGATGGTATCTATCAGTTTTGTTTCTTTTCTCAACAATTGAATGGAGTAACTGTTGATAAAGCAAAATAAGGTAACAGATACACTGAAACGTTATCCTTTCTTTTTTTCTACTGTTCATCGAAACTATTGAACAACATTATATAATGTGGAACTCTCTTCCAAACTAATTATAATGCTGCATTGATTTAGTTTTCAAATCTGATATTAATAAACTTATGTTCGACAAAATAATCAAGATACCCTGCAGGTGAATGTTGTTCAATTATAAATCCAATGATCTAATTGACTGACAAAATGCGCCCAACGTGTTCAATGACCTACTTGAACTGTTTCATTGCAGAAGAACAACTCGACAAGGGTGGAAATACCTTTCTGAGCAATAACAAGGGAACTAATAGGCTGTTAGTCGTATCTAGAATCTCCAGGTTAGATATCGCATTGGAGTTTCCAGAAATTCAGCATAAACAACAAAAATCCAAATCTATGGGGAGAAATTGCTATTTATGCAGTTATACCAAAGTTATGGGACTGAAATCACAGTATGAACTCTTGTGATGACAGGGAAAGCTTAAAAGGCCTGTCCCACTTACGCAAATTTTTCGGCGAATGCCGGCATCCGTCATAGGTTGCCGAAAATTTTCAACATGTTGAAAATTCAGCGGTGACCAGAAAGACGTTACGACTCTTTGGGTGACTAGGAGACTACTCACGACCATACAGTCGACACCCTGGCGACATGTCACGGGGTGAAGCCTGTATGGTCATGAGTAGTCGCCCAAAGAGTCGTTACTTGTTCTGGTCGCCGCTGGATTTTCAACATGTTGAAAATTTTCGGTGACCTGTAACGACCTATGACGGGTGCCGGCAGTCGCCGAAAAAGTGGGACAGGCCCTTGACACGACCAATAATGAATGTACTGTAGAAACAAGAAACATCAGATGTTGGTATCTCAAGCAAAACAGAAAGTGCTCGAGGAACTCAGCGGGTTTGGCAACATCTGTTGATGAAATGGATAGATGACTTTTCGGGCCGGGACCTTTCTCCAGACAATGTTGTCTGACCCGCACTTCCAGCACTTTGTGTTTAGTTCCAGTAATGAGGGCCCTTGAGATGGAGAAGAGAAAATCAAGTGTAAATTCTACTCCTGTTGGTAACCAGAGCAAGGGAATTTGAATTTGACATCAAATAGGCTGTGAATGTATTGTTTATTGTTTCTGATTAACTGTTTACATACTCAGTGCCTAACAGCAGTCATACATACTGTAGACCTGAACAATATTACCTGGTTTTCTCTCTGGATGGAGAGCAATTACCATTGCACTTTGAAAGAAAATCTGAAGTCTTTATCAACCTTGTCACTTATTATATTTGATGATTCATTATGGAATGATAACAGTTTGCTGTTAACAAGATGCAAAGAAGTGAGAATTTTATCAGATAGGTAACTTATTTACCATGGAGACACAAGGAACTGATCAGTTGGAATTGTTGCTATTCACTATTTTTGCCTTTTGCTCATTCTCCTAACTGAAAACACTTATAAATCAATCCTTGCCAGCAAATTTCTGTGCTGACAGACATTGTTGCCAGATATTAATTTCTATTTTATATTTCCGTTTCCACATCCGAATTTTTTAAACTAAAATGTTTTGAACTATTTTCTGTTATCCGGATCTGAAGTCCCAAATCCCTTTCTTGAACTGTTCATTTCCCCTCATTTGAAGCATGAACAATCGACCTCTCTATTTTGCGTTGCGCGGAGCGAGAACGACAACAGTGTAAATATAAAACACGAGTTTACTAAATAACGTGGAACATAGTTGTGCCTGAGCATATTGCACAAAATGACTGCTTACAATCCGGTCTTTAACCCGGCGAGCACCATGCGAGTCACACGTACTGTCCAACAATTGAAAGGTCCAAATGATTCATTGCGCACATGCGTATTTGTGAGGTCCCTGGCCTGTAAGCGTACGGACATGCACGCGTGTAAGGTGACCATTCGATACAGTTCATCCTCCATCCCTATTCACCTAAGTTTATAATTGCTCTTCAAAATCTTTGTCATAACTTGGCATTATCTTCCCATACAGTTCTGAATATTCCCGAGTACAGCTTGTAATTTTAGCAATGCTTCATAAAAGCAAGTATTCGGTGACAGTTTGTTGTTATTATGAGTCGAAGACATCCGATTCTCTCCCAGCGAGAAAATCTTGCATTTCATTATAGTGCAGACATGACATTCTCATCAACGTATCTATTTCCATTATGGTTGCTCAAAATAAGTATGTGGTTTAAGATTGCTATTTTGCTTCCGCAATTATAATTGCAAGGTTGTTGGGAAGCATCGTCAAACTCTGATATTTGAGAGTTTAGAGCAGGAATGGGATTAGTAGTCAGGACGGCAACCTTGTGTATACGTCTGTCAGCATTTACGACGCTAATGAAAATTGACGTTTGCGGAATTAAGAGACTTTATGAAATAGACACAATGCCACAGAATGGTTGGCAAGCTCATAAATAATGCATCAGAAAATGTGTCACGGTCAGTTGCTTCTCTGTGCTGGGAGAAAAGGTTGGGAATTGAGGGCTTTGTTGTGCTCAGATTGAGTTTTCAGACCCAAGCCTTAACAATGCATTGCTTATAAAGCAGCATTGCTTTGATCCGACCCACTAGAACACAGACATGAGACTTGTGGCATAACTCTGCCATCTAGGCTGGCACTCTAGTGCATTGTACTGCTGAAGAAGTACATTGTTACAGTTGCAGTCTTTCAGATGATATGTTAAACCAAGGTACCATCTGTCCTGTCAAATGCATATAAATGAATAGAAAAAAAACACATTACATTAATTTGAAGGGGCAGCACAGTGGCTCAGCGGAAGAAGTGTCACCTTACAATGCCAGTGTCCCAGGTTCGATCCTGACTACGGGTGCTGTCTGTACAGATTTTGTACATTCTCCCTGTGACCACATGGGTTTACCCCGGGTGCTCCGGTTCTCTGCCACACTCCAAAGACGTACAGGTTTGTAGGTTAATTGGCATTGGTAAATGTTGTAAATTGTCCCTAGTGTGTAGGGTACGGGGATCTCTGGTCGGTGCGGACCGGATGGGCCAAAGGGCCTGTTACCGCACTGTATCTCTAAACTAAACTAAAAACAAAAGAAAAACAAAAAAAGATATGTGCAGTGGTTTATCTACAATTTTTTCCTCATTCAATGTTTAAAAAATAGGATATATGATCATTATCACAATGATTTTTGTTGAGCTTGCTGTCTATAAATTAGATGTGTTTTCCACATTATAATAAATGCAACATTAATGCCCGGCTGTCTACAAAATAATGATCTACAAAGTTATAAAAGGTACTATATCAATACAAATCTTTCATGTTAACAGAAGAAAATTAGATGATTTTGAATGACAGTGAAGGAGCCAAAGTAGAGTAGAGGGCATTATTAATCTTTTTAGTCAATTGAATCATTCCTTTACCATTTATTTTCCCTAGTCTTATTTTTTTCCTTTTTCTTGTAATATTCATATAGGGGAATGCTTCGAGATAGGATTTAATTCCATTTGGAAGAGAATTCACTAATTAGGGATAGCCAGCATGGCTTTGTATGCGGTATGTCGTGTCTTGCTAACGTGATTGAGTTTTTTGAGGAGGTGATGATGAAGATTGATGCAGGTAGGACGGTAGATGATGTATACATGAATTTTAGTAAGGCTTTTGATAAGGTCCCTCACGGTAGGCGGGTGCATAGTACACTCAATTGAGGAACTTCTGTGGTGATATCCTGCAGCTGGGTTAATTGCCCTCCAATAACCATAACCACTTGCTTTAATGCTAGGTGCAATTCTAAAGATGAAAGTGCCTTTGCCTTGCTGTCCATTAACATCAATGTACAAGACTTGATGCTGCACTTGGTCACATGCTGCCTCATTGACAAGCACCAACACTCTCATTCTCACTTCTTGAAGCCTCCTCTTTGAGCAGCCCTCAGAGAACAGGAAGGAGAAAGAGAGCTAAGTAACATGGTGTCAAGATAACAACCTCTCCCTCATTGTCTGCAAGATGACGGAGCTAGTTATGACCTTCAAGAAACCATTCCAAACTGGCATTGTTGTTTAGCAGGTACCAAGTTCAAGTGCCAGGGGTGGGGTTGCTATGGGAAAATGCACCTAGTGATTTCAACATGAGCAACATGTCCTTGTTCTGAATTATGTTACCCAATTTCAGCTACAGTAAGAAATACACAGTACTTGTACTCTGCTTGGTGATTTGTTCACAGTAACTGTGAAGAAATTAAAATGTTGTGTTGGTACAGGATGAGTTATACAATGGAGTAATCAAAACCCCGAGAGGAATGAAAACGACAGGGAATGGGTGTGAAAATGAAGGCCAGGGTCATGGTGGGGTAAATGGGGAAATTGACAGTCTGAAAATCGGAGATGAAAGGTGTCAAATCTCCTTGGCCTGCTCCTAGCAACACAAAAATGTAAATAACAGCTATTCTAGAATTGTTTCTACTCAAGCGACCCCAGTACATGCATCGAGGATGAGTAGTCAGATTTAGTAGCGATGAAGAATTGTTCACTGGCTGATTGGAAATGGAATTGGATCCAAAGAGTAGTAAGGTAAAACAATTGTGAGTTTGAGATGTGATGGAAAGAGGGCCTGAAGGAAAGAACATGATTATGTTGCTTTTATAGATTTAGGGGATAGAGGAACTAATAATGGTGGTGAGGAATGCGCAGATTTAAAAAAAATATATATATATTTTCTTGATTTGTCTTTTAATTTTTGCCTAACGTCATCTCTTTTTCTTCACTGTTGTATCTGTTGAGTTTGATTTCTGCCATATGTAAGTTCCTCCTAACATTTTAAGTTGGACACCTGGCAGTGTTCATTCCCATAACTGATCTGACTTTGCACTGAAGTGATATGATTATGTAAATGGCTCACAAGTTTTCATTTAGTCATGTAATGCAAGCGCAAAGCAACACCTTAAGCACTAAAGACAGTGTTCCAAACGCATATGACTTGATGCCTTGCCGTGTTTTGAACAATAGTAATGGCAATCAGAATTTATTTTGTCTTATGCTGTGGGAACTATTCTAACGAACATTGTGTTTTGTTATAATGAGGCCTGAAGCCATTGCTTCTCAGTGCCACTGTTCATCTGTTTGCACATTACAGCCTGGCAGAGGCTGCTTTGAGAAACTGACAGACTGATGAAAGAAGTAGCTGCACATTTTACCTCAATTTAGTTTAACTGAAGTGTGGCTGTCTCTGAATTGTTATTGCGCTACTCCTTCTGGTGCTAGGATTTGACTTTATTCAGGATCATATAGACAAAATGACACTTGGGCTCCTGTCCTAAATTTATTATTATCATATACTACATCTATGATATAGAATTTGCCCAATGTTTATCATTTATTCTGGGGAAGGAGAGCAATTTTAAATAATGCATACTTCCCAAAGCAGTAATTTCAGGTGTAACAATATGGTTTTTTTCTATAATTATTATTGCATTGTATATTTATGATATGCAAACAAAAGCATCCATTTGCTTGGAAAGTCAATTGTGTAGCACACGTGTTTTAAATATTAAAGAATTGAATTGTAGTGTAAAATCGATTATGATCCTGAATAGGATGCCTCACACCTCATGAAGCTCCTGAATGCACAGGTTATGTGCTTGTCACACCATGCCTGAAGCACTCGGAGGATGTAGAGGTGATATAAATCTCCACACAATGCAGAATTGATGCCTCCTCTGTGAAGCTGCTTCCCATAAATGCAACATGGTCACTTGAAGGAAGGGTCAGAACAGCAGAAACCAGCTCTGCAAGGAATTTTATTTTCAGCAGAGTCATCTGTTATTTTATGGGGAGAGAATTTGACCAGAGTTGGAGCCAGATGCATTAAATTTTGGCGCTTCAATGTCCTGGAACATTTGAGATAATTTGGAGTTAAGCCTGTGTACAATAAAATAATATTTTAGATAGACACAAAAGTATAGAGTAACTCAACAGGCCAGGTAATGAAAAAAAAAGAGAGAGAAAAATGGCTAAAGGGCCGGTCCCACATGGCAATGTATTTCGGCAACTGCCGGCGTCATATCAGTGTCGCCAAAAGATTTTGAACATTTGAAAATCCAGTGGCAACAAAAAAAATGTTGCGACACTTGAAGAAACACCACGCGTCATACGTCATCACGCCGCGTCACGCCGCAAATTTTCCGGTGACCTGATACGTCAGTCAATGATGCCGGCAGTCACCGAAAAAATCAGCAACTGGAACAGGCCCTTAAGTGGCGTTTCGGGTCAGGACCCTTCAGTCCTTTACATCACCTTAATAATTCTTTCCCAAAACTTGAAGGATAATCGGACAACTATTTTAATCTATCTAATTTAATTCACTCATAATCCTCTCAAGGGGTCAAACCTCTGTTCAAACTGATTTCACACAGAGAGTTGTGAGTCTGTGGAATTCTCTGCCTCAGAGGGCGGTGGAGGCGGTTCTCTGGATACTTTCAAGAGAGAACTAGATAGGGTTCTTAAAGATAGCGGAGTCAGAGGATATGGGAGAAGGCAGGAACGGGATAACTGATTGGGGATGATCAGCCATGATCACATTGAATGGCGGTGCTGGCTCGAAGGGCCGAATTGTCTAACCTGCAATGTATCTTAAGACAGCTTGACCTATCTGGAGACAGACACAAAATGCTGGAGTAACTCAGCGGGTCAGGCAGCATCTCTGGAGAAAAGAATAGTTGACGTTTTGGGTCTAGACCCTTGTACAGACCGATCTGGTCTGTTTCTCAAGGTACTTTATTGTCACATGAACCTAGGTAGAATACAATTCTTTTTTTTTGCATACAACTCAGTAAATATTCTTACTATAGATAGGCACAATCATATTTAAGTTCAAGGGTGTAAGATGGCAGATTACACTCTGGCCAAACACAAGAGTCGCCCCATTTCCGGCGTGATCTTGCATCCTTCAATTTAGAGTTGTTAAAAATGTTGGTGTCTTAACTTGGCCATAAAGGCCTGTTGTCCCGTGTCAACACTGGGTTGGAGTTGCAGACTGGGTTAGCGATGTTGTTGATGTCCTCCACTGCTGCAGGTCTGAAGAGCTATTGTAATCTATACTGTTGAAGTACCTGTGAAGTCCTTTGGGATGTTTTTTTCTTTTAGTACGATCATTGTATGAGGCCTTTTGAGATGAGACCTCCTTGCTAAGTCCTCCAGCAAGAAACCTGACATATGTCAGCCTCTGCACAGGAAAGATTAAATTCAATTTACTTTAATGTATTGGACATCTTCTTTCAAGGGATGTTTTATTACATAGAAACATAGAAAATAGGGTGCAGGTGTAGGCCATTCGGCCTTTCAAGCCAGCACCGCCATTCAATATGAACATGGCTGGTCATCCAAAATCAGTACCCTGTTACGACTTTTTCCTCATATCCCTTGATTCCCTGGGCCCTAAGAGCAAAATCTAACTCTCTCTTGAAAACTTACCACATTCATTTGAATTTGAAGAGCCTTAATTACATTTTTTTTCAAGAGCTTCTTCTTGTAATGACAACTGGAGAGAGTGTGGAGACTCTACTGCACTGCATGTGAGTGATTTGAATTTTGAAACGATATGGCATTTCTGTAGCGTGAGTATAAACAGACCAATAATGGAGAGTCGGAAGACTTCTGGTATCCCCTTGTATACCCAATATAAAGTGTAGCATTCAGGTAATTATTTTAATTATCTTTTAATTTAGCTTAAATTGTTTCCAGTTCTAATGCAGGGTAATAATCGAAATAGAAAATTCATAGTTGAATGATTTTTAATAAAATAAATTAAGAATGAGCTGTAATCTGCATAATACATAAATATGCAAAGTTCTCTGCATCAAATAAAAAGTGGCAGGTTGTGATATCAAACTGTCAGAAAGACTGTCATCTGTTGCAAATTTACAGTTTTTAATATACTTTAAAATGATTCCTTTGTTTAGCTTGGAAAATAAATAGATGGACCAGGCTCATTCTCAATCAAAATTCCAGTTGGTCTGCCTTTTGTAAATGGAGGAAGGGAGATAATGCTATTGCATATTATACCACATTATTGAGCTCTGATTAGATCAATTCAGTTGAACAATGAAACAATCAGCAACAGTGGAGAGCTGATTATATTGGCAGCAGAAAGGCTTGCAATGACAGTACATTCCACTCTTTCAAAACCAGCACTGGTGAGAATAACATTTAAAAATAGGATTTCCCCAAATCCCAGCAGTTATTGTATTTCGCTCTGACAATCGAAAGCTTTGAGGAGATTTGCCAGCAAGAAAACTAGTTTCTCCATTCCCTCAAAATCAATTGCAATGGATTGCAATGTCCCAGTTTTTTTTAACGCATGCCACACACACACACACACACACACACACACACACACACACACACACACACACACACACACACACACACACACACACACACACACACACACACACACACACACACACACACACACACACACACACACACACACACACACACACATATATATATATATAAAATCCCCAAATTGTATCAGTTTGGTGCATTTAATTAAAATGTTTTCTAAACGATTTCTGTGATATGATATTATTGAAAATGAGAATACAAGATGTCAATATGTCAATAATAATCAACTCATTGCATTCCATGCAAACTATACTTTGATTAACTGCTTTCTAATAATTTAAGGTTTAACTCCAACAATTTGCAGGTCTTGATTGCATTAATGAATGGTCAAGTGAGCAATATGCAATATGTCAGCTTTTATATCCAGGCTGATATGCAGTAAGTAACATTTGTGCCACCCAAGTGCCAGGCAATGGTGAAATAATGCAGAGATTACCAAGCTATCATCCGCTAACTTCCAGTGATATTACCATCACTGGAACACCCACAATAACCTGGGGGTTACCAATGACCAGAAACTGAACTGGAGTACCCATACACACAATGTGGCTATGAGAGCGGGTCAGAAGCCCGGAAGCTTTTCACTATACCTCGGTACACGTGACAGTAAACTAAACTGAAACTGAATCCTGTGGCGAGCAAAGCGCATCTTAACTACACAAACCCTGTCGACTCCACACTTAGTTTAGAGATAAAGCACGGAAACAGGTCCTTTGGCCACCGAGTCCGCACCGACGAGCGATCCCTGCACATTAACGCTATCCTACACACACTAGGGACAGTTTATACTCATACCAAGCTAATTAACCTACAAACCTGTACATATTTGGAGTGTGGGAGGAAACTGAAGATCTCCGAGAAAACACAAGTGGTCACGGAGAGAACGTACAAATTCCGTACAGAGAGTACGTGTGCTCAGGATCGAACCCGGGTCTCCAGCGCTGCAAGTGCTGTAAGGCAGCAACTCTCCACTGTGTCACCGTGGCTGCCACTTGCCTGGATAAGTGCAGCTTCAACAACACTTGAGAACATCAACACCATATAAGACAAGGCATCCTACCTGGTAGACACCCCCTCCACATCCAATCACTCACTCCACCACAGTGGCAGCAGTTTTTCGTTTAGTTTAGAGATACAGCGTGGAAACAGGTCCTTCAGCCCATCGAGTCGACACCGACCAGCGATCCCTGTACTATCCTACACCCCAGGGATAATTTACAATTCTACAGCAACTCTACCACTGTGCCACCATGCCACCCTATATGCTGCAGCAACATGCCAAGATTTATTAGACAACACCTTCCAAACCCAACACCTTCCATCCACAAAGGGCAATTTGGGATGGGCAATTAAATGCTGGCTCAGCCATTCATTCAAACTCACATCCCTTGAATGAATAAAAAGCATGTAGTTTTCAGGAAAGTTTCTCTACTCTTTCTCTACTGTAAATGTTATGCATTAATAACATATTTGCAATCGAGCATTACAGTGGAGGTGCTGATATTGGTTATGCTTCAGAATTGCAAACTTTGACTGTAAATGATGGTTCACTAATCTATAGCCTACTATTAACAGTCATTCAATCCTTGAAGATGGTCTGAAGGAGGGTCCTGACCCATTCTCCAGAGATGCCGCCTAACCTGCTGAGTTACTCCAGCAATTTTGTGCAAACCACCATCTGCATTTCCTTGTTTCTACATTTAATCCACGTGCTGAGACTACCTCAAGTTAGAATCTCAGTTTCAGATGTTGTTTCTGGAACGTTCTGATCCTTGACTTGACTACGTTCCCACTGAGTTAGGGCTTATCACCTTGCTTTATAATGACGGTGGAGTATGGGTTAAGCAGGCTCATGAGGTTGCAGAGTAGAGCGGTGTATAATCCTCTTGGTATTATCATGGATGCCCAGTTTTGAATTGAAAGATCTGTTTTTAATCTATTGAATTTTTGCATGGTGGTTTACACAAAATAAACTTTGAATTCTTGCTGGCTGGTTTCCCAAATGAAGAATAGCCTCTAGTGGGAGCTAGTCCTGTGCAGGAGAAAATTGTGGCAGGGAGTAAATGATTATTTTAATAATATCATTTTAAGGAACATTTACAGGTATGATGGATGGAAGCCATAAATGATAACTGCATGTTCCACCTATTGTTTTGTGTTTGTATGGATTTCCCATCCTGATGCTTAGTCACAGTTATGCTCATTGCCTTGGTCCCATCTGCTTCCAGTAACAAATTTCCTGTGTAAAATTGTAATGTAGTTATGATACTTTAACACGATAACCCTGATAATACAGCTCTGCATGGATTTGATTGAAAAATGCAACAAATACAGTTTGTGCCACTCGTCACGACAGATAGTTGCAACACGTGCAGCAGTGGCTGTTGGCTTGAGACACGTTGAGCTGTTCTTGATCAAAACTGGGAGAAATACATTGGATTTATTGAAACTATGCCAGTTTTTGAGCTGAGTTGTGAGAGAATAGGAACATTCTGATCCTTGACTTGACTACGGCTCAACAATAATGAGCATGGTGGGATTGAGCCCAAAGAGCTCGGAAAGGCTGAAACTTCGGATGGGAGGATTTTATTAACAACTTAAAGGACCTTCTTGCACTTGGCAGATGGACAGCCAATTTTTCAGACAGGAGATGATCAGCTATTGTAAAGATACCGCAATGTTTAAGAAACATTTAGACAGGTAACTATCGCAACCATTAAGAAATATTTAGAAGGGTTCATGGATAGGACAGGTAGAGAGATATCGGGCAAACACTGGTAGATGGGACATGTAGGTCGGCAAGGGCAAGTTGGGCCGAAGGGCCTCTTTCCACACTGTATAACTCTATGACTCTATCTGCCCATTGCAGTAACAATCTAAATCACCTTTTTGATGCAAAAACTGCAACTAAGATCAGAATATGCGGGACACATTGGGTACTTGTGGAGAAGGAGGCCATATTGATAGTTTATGTCAATGGCCTTTTTATACTGAGTTTGTTTCTCTCTCTCTAGAAGCTCTCTTGAAACTTTGACGATTTCCAGTATTTTTTTCCTGCCCTTATCCTGTGGATACCAGTGCTCATATCCCGCATGAATTACCATTCAGGGTAATTGTTTAGGAAGAGTATTCTGTGCAAAATCCAACTGAAAGGCAAATGACATTAATAATCCCACAAGTGAGGATTTTCCGCTTGCTTCTTTGTTGCTGCTTCTTGGCAACTGTGTTAGAGCCAATTTTGGGGCTTCATTACTTTGAGTCTTTGGAAGTGTCTCGTAAAACTGAAATGGGCGATGAGTCCGGGCAGTGAACTCCACCGAAGCTACATTCATGTAGGCGACTTGGACTGGTGCATGCCCAATCCTCTACCTGACCTGATATTGTGGACTTATTACTCGGCATCTTCCCATTTTGTTAACTAGTGCATGCATGTCAACAGACAGATTGTTAACTTGCAACTTTGTTCTTTATACTGTTTGGTTTACTTCAGTTCTCTGATGAGTTTAGTTTAGAGATACAGCACAGAAACAGGCCCTTCGGCCCACCAGCAATACCCGTACACTAGCACTATCTTACACACGAGGGCCAATTTACAATTTTTATCGAAGCCAATTAATCTACAAACCTGTATGTCTTTGGAATGTGGGAGGAAACCGGAGAAAAACCCACAGGGAGAATGTGCAAACACCGTACAGATAGCACCCATAGTCAGGGTCGAACCCTGTAAGGCAGAAACTCTACCGCTGCACGACCATGCCTTTGATCAGCGTTTTGGTGAAATAGCAGTATGACCAATGTGAAAAGTGGCAACTGGCCTTGTGTGTGTGTGGGGGGGGGGGGGGGGGGGGTGTTGAAGGAAGGGAATTGCCCTATGGAGCTCCACATCAGTTCCCCATGAAGTTCTTGCTACATACTTTAGGATGGAATAATAATCCAGACCGTTGTGATACATTGTGCACATGCTCAGCCAATTCTTCATTTGCTTGGCACAGTCCCTGTTTCAATACTCGCTGCCGAGAGAAACAAAATCCTCCATTCAGATACATATCCCCAGATGAATCAGTCAAGGTAACACATGAAATGGCTTGGTGAGCATCAAGTGCTTGTGGCAGCGTCTGTACCATCTGCTTCTATTCCTTCATGCTCTATGTCTCCCTCCTGTTCTCTATCCACATTATTCAGGGTGTTACACACCCAGACCAGCGCTTGAGGGGGTCAGTGTTCCTGCTTTCAAGTGCTGGCATGCGGGCTTGACATGGTTAATGTTCCTCTGGCCTATCTGGTGAAATAGTGGAGGAACAGAACTCTCAAAGGTTTCCTTGTGAGCAGTTTGCAGCCTTAGTTTTCAATAATGGCAGTAACATGGCACTGGTTCAGCCTGCATTTTTTTGCGAAAAAAAAAGAAGCAGTAGGGGATTTTTTTCTAGGAACTATTTGAGCTTTTCTCCATAGATGTGGATTTCAGACTAAACATGTTTTGAGTGGCTGGAGCCAGAAATAACAATACGCATCTTCTCACTGCTCAGCTGTGTTCAGGAATAAGCTCAATCATTTGAAGAACCTAATCGGCCAAACTGAAATCTATTTAGATTTGCATACGTTTTCTCGGCTCACTAGATTTTGGGCTTTGGTGGAAACATTGGTTCATTTCCCATTTGATATGCCTGGTGCAAAAGCAAGTAAAAATATAATGAAAATACACTGCAATGCCTGGAGAATTCAGCTGCTGACTGACTGCCATTAGTCAGGTTTCTCTCATTTCATAAACACATATAAACACTTTATTTCTAATACATCAGTGTGAATTTTTCACAACACCTCTACCTGAAGACTGAGTCTTATTGTGAACTGTTTTACTGTTTACGGGGGAATCTTTTAATTGCCAGAGAGAGACATGGTATGTAAAAAAAAAACAAAGGTTGAAATGGTTAATGCTTATGATCACCAGATGCTCAAGTTAGTCACCAGAGAACAGCTCAGTTGATAGTTAAACCAAATATTTCTCTTTGAGATTCAAAGATTTGTACAGATTATTTGTATTCAAAATCAAAAACAACTGAGCAAAAGGACATTATCAGAATTATTATTTCTTATCTGGCAATCGTTACTTTGGTGGTTTCAGCTGTTACATTGTTTCCAAGCGTAATTTTATTGTTGCACAGTCTTGTGGGATTTTGCATTTAATTATATAATTTATGGAAGTTCAGCACTTAATTAAATGCGGGGTGTGAATAATTACTGCACACTCAATTGGTCTCCATACTGAACTGCACCTGCTGAACATTCTTTTGCTGTTGCAATATTATTTGTTGTTCAAGAATTTTACTTTGCAGCATATTAAATAATTACTCTCCTTGCTGATCTCCTTCGTCTGTTCATGGGTTGAGTCTGTTCGGGGCCTGAGTCACATGTAACGGCTGAGACGACATCAACAATCCCACGCAGTTAAAACCAGGTCATGGAAATGTTGATTCACTATTGAGAGTTCAATTTAGTTTAGAGATACAGTGTGGAAACAAGCCCTTTGGCTCACCGAGCCCACACTGACCAGCGATCCCCGCACACTAAAGGGCCTGTCCCACGAGCATGCGACTGCATGCGGCAAGCGCGACCTAACGTGATCGCTTGAGCCGTACGGCCTCGCGGGGCCGGTCCCACTTCGATCGCTGGAGCCGTGTGGAGTTGTGCAGCGCTGGTCCCGACATCGCGCGGGGCTCCGAAAAACTGACACTGTTCAAAAATTCCACGTGGCAACGGCCTGCCGGCCCGCAGCCGCCTCGACGACGTACGCACCGCCTCGACGCCGTACGCAGCATCTCGACGCCGTACACTGCGTCTTGATGCCGTACTTCACGCGCGAACTTCCCGCGGACTTCGCTCGAACTTCACGGCACTCATTCGACGTCCGCGCGGCCCCCACTACCGGTTTGGTCGCGCTCGCCACATGATGCCGCATGCTGGTGGGACCGGACCTGTACGGGGATCACTCGACCTCCGCGCGGCCCCCGCTTCCGGTTTGGTCGCGCTTGCCGCATGCAGTCGCATGCTCGTGGGACAGGCCCTTAACACTTCTTACCCACACACTAGGGACAATTTACAAGCCAATTAGCCTACAAACCTGCATGTTTTCGGAGTGTGGGAGCAAACCGGTGGTCCCGGAGAAAACCCATGCAGCTCACAGGGTGAACGTACAAACTCCGTACAGGCAGCACCCTAGTCAGGATCGAAACCGGATCTCTGGCGCTGTAAAGGGGCTGTCCCACTGCGGCGACCTAATCTGTGAGTTTAGAAGAGTTTGCCCTGGACTCAAACTCGCAGCATGGTCGGCACGTGGTCCTAGGAGGTCCCATTAGGTCACTGGAACTCTCCTTCATGCTCGAGGGAAGTTCCCTCATACTCGCAGCCTCAGTTTGGTTGAGGAAGATTTTTCAGCATGTTGAAATATTTTCCGCAAATAAAAATTGGTCGGCATGGTTCTTTTTAACTCGTAGTGCAGTGGAGTGGGGTCGCTATGTAGTTATAGGCAGTCGAGGGCAGCCGAAGGCAAGCTGACCGGGCATTTTAATTGGCTCATTGGAGTTTTCAGGAACAAGGAAAGCTGACCGGTAGGTTATATGCCCGCTAAACTTTATTATAAGTTGTCTGGCTTCTTGAAAGTGTCTCCACTCCTTCCCCCCCTTCTCCCCCCCCTTCTCCCTCCCCCTTCTCCCCCCCCATCTCTCCCCCCTTCTCTCCCCCCCCTTCTCTCCCCCCCCTTCTCTCCCCCCCCCTCTTTCTCCCCCCTTCCCCTTCAGGTGAGTGCTCTCGAGCTTGAAGGTCGAAGACAATCGCTGCAAGATCGCGTCAGTGGAACAGGCCCTTAAGGCAGCAACTCTACTGCTATGCCACCGTGCCGCCCCAGAGCTGATCGATTACCAGTCATCTTTGGTGCTGAACCCAGCCTTGACCACAAGGAGCAAGATAAAAACAGATGGAGGTTAATTTCAGCAGAAAGACAAGCTTAGCTAATGACTCCCAGCAAGACCTCAAGGAAAAGTCAGGCAGATTCATGAGGTGAAACTAATGCGTGTGTTTGTCGCCTAGAAATTGATCTTTGTAGAGCTAAATACATTATATAGAAAAGGCATGGTGCCAAGCCCTATTCCTGCCACATAACACATTTTGCAACATTGAGGGGCTTGTAAGTTTAAGTTATTGTCACGTGTACTGAGGTTCAGTGAAAAGCTTTTGTTCCATGCTAACCAGTCACCGGAAAGACAATACATGATTACAATCGAGCCATCCGCAATATACAGATACAAGATAAAGGGAATAATGTGTATAATGTTTAGTGCAAGATAAAGCCAGTAAAGTCCGATCAAAGATAGTTTGAGGGTCTCCAATAAGGTAGATTGTAGTTCAGGACTGCTCTCTAGTTGTTGGTAGGATGGTTCAGTTTTCTGATAACAGCTGGGAAGAAACTGTCCCTGAATCTGGAGGTGTGTGTTTTCATACTTCTGTACCTTTTTGCTCAGTTTATTCAGTGCTGACACTTCTATGGCATGACATACATCCACAGTTTGGAGATACAGCATGGAAACTGGCCCTTCAGCCCATCGAGACCACGCCGACCATCGATCACTCGTTGACTCTGGTTTTACGTTATCCCGCTTTCTCACCCACTCCATGGGGTCAAGGAAAGAGCGTTCATGTCGCGGCACTGTTTCCAACAATCTTTTCACCACCATGCACAAGAAGCGACAAAACAGACACCATTGTATGCAGATGCTGAGAAGTGTGTTCAGCTCTGGCTGAACAACTTCTAATCTTGTGTGTCGACTCGATAAGAAGAACCCACTCCATACACACTGGGGGAAATTTACAAAGGCCAATTAACATAGAAACATAGAAACATAGAAAATAGGTGCAGGAGTTGGCCATTCGACTCTTCGAGCCTGCACCGCCATTCAATATGATCATGGCTGATCATCCAACTCAGTATCCTGTACCTGCCTTCTCTCCATACCCCCTGATCCCTTTAGCCACAAGGGCCACATCTAACTCCCTCTTAAATATATTAATATTATTTGTATTTATATAGCACTTTTTAATCAAATCACTTGAAACCAAAGTGCTTTACAGAGAATTATCCATATCCATATGTTGATATCAACATATCAACATTCACACGCAGGCAAAGGTGGGTGAAGTGTCTTGCCCAAGGACACAACGACAGTATGCACTCCAAGCGGGATTCGAACCGGCTACCTTCCGGTTGCCAGCCAAACACTTAGCCCATTGCGCCATCTGTCGTCCCATAGCCAACGAACTGGCCTCAACTACCTTCTGTGGCAGAGAATTCCAGAGATTCACCACTCTCTGTGTGAAAAATGTTTTTCCCATCTCGGTCCTAAAAGATTTCCCCCTTACCCTTAAGGTGTGACCCCTTGTTCTGGACTTCCCCAACATCGGGAACAATCTTCCTGCATCTAGCCTGTCCAACCCCTTAAGAATTTTGTAAGTTTCTATAAGATCCCCCCTCAATCTTCTAAATTCTAGCGAGTACAAGCCGAGTCTATCCAGTCTTTCTTCATATGAAAGTCCTGACATCCCAGGAATCAGTCTGGTGAACCTTCTCTGTACTCCCTCTATAGCAAGAATGTCTTTCCTCAGATTTGGAGACCAAAACTGTATGCAATACTCCAGGTGTGGTCTCACCAAGACCCTGTACAACTGCAGTAGAACCTCCCTGCTCCTATACTCAAATCCTTTTGCTATGAATGCTAACATACCATTCGCTTTCTTCACTGCCTGCTGCACCTGCATGCCTACTTTCAATGACTGGTGTACCATGACACCCAGGTCTCGTTGCATCTCCCCTTTTCCTAATCGGCCACTATTCAGATAATAGTCTACTTTCCTGTTTTTGCCACCAAAGTGGATAACCTCACATTTATCCACATTATACTGCATCTGCCATGCATTTGCGCACTCAACCAGCCTATCCAGGTCACCTTGCAGCCTCCTAGCACCCTCCTCACAGCTAACACTGCCCCGCAGCTTAGTGTCATCCGCAAACTTGGAGATGTTGCATTCAATTCCCTCATCCAGATCATTAATATATATTGTAAATAGCTGGGGTCCCAGCACCCAGCACACACCCCACTAGTCACTGCCTGCTATTCTGAAAAGGACCCGTTTACTCCCACTCTTTGATTCCTGTCTGCCAGCCAGTTCTCTATCCACATCAATACTGAACCCCCAATACCGTGTGCTTTAAGTTTGTATACTAATCTCTTATGTGGGACCTTGTCGAAAGCCTTCTGAAAGTCCAGATATATCACATCCACTGGTTCTCCCTTATCCACTCTACTAGTTACATCCTCAAAAAATCCTATAAGATTCGTCAGACATGATTTACCTTCCGTAAATCCATGCTGACTTTGTCCAATGATTTCACCATTCACCTACAACCTCACACATCTTTGTGATGTGGGAGGAAACCAGGGCATCCAGAGGAAAACCATGCGATCACATGGGGAGAATGTGCAAATTTCACACAGACAACACCTGAGGTCAGGATCAAACCTGTGTCTCTGGTGCTGTGAGGCAGCAGCTCTACCAGCTGTGCCTCCATGTGCAGCTTAATCTTACAATACTAAACGACAATCTGACCAGAATGATTCAGGTAGCTACTGTATTGTGCTTTCCACTGTTCACACCAGTCATCAACTGGGCAGCCAGAATGTGATTGCCAGTGTAATGCTGAGTTTGGGGCAGGTTTGCGCTTTGACTTTAAGACTGCATAAAACTTGCCGAGGTTAGGTATTGATCTTTTTCATGTTGGTTTGTTAATAGATAGCAGACAGCTTTGGTACTTATCCAGCTGGGATGGACAGCACATGTGCGCAGCAGTAGAGTTGCTGCCCAACAGCGCCAGAGACCTAGGTTTGATCCTGGCTACGGGTGCTATCTGTACGGAGTTTGCACGTGCTGCCCGTGATCGCGTGGGTTTTCTCAGGGTGCTCCGGTTTTCTCCCACACTCTAAAGATGTACAGGTTTGCAGATTAATTGGCTTCAGTAAGAATTGTAAATTATCTCTGACGTGTAGGATAGTGCTAGTGTATGGGGATCGCTGGTTGGCGCGGACTCAGTGGGCTAAAGGGCCTGATTCGCTAAACAAAAAACCTCCTGAAATATCAATCTAAAATATCATAGAGATAAAGGAATAGTGCAGTGAATTGTCTACAGTGTAATATTTGTTTTACCCTGTGAAGTTTATTTTCCTGCATTTTGCAAACTAATTTTCTGGACTGCATTCAATGCCATCTGGATGCAATTGTGTTGCGAATCCTTAGATATAGCTCTGGAGAATGTTCATTGAGAAGCAAGCCAAGCTTGTAAAAACTGATGAAAATGAAGTAGACAAATCAAGGAAGTTGAAGTGCCTTGGAGGGTTTTTGCCAAAGACATCCACATGTTGAAAACTAATCCTCCTTTGTTACGGCAAATGTTTTGAATCTACTTTTAAAAAGTAGATGCGTGGTTAAATGGCTGTGGAAATAATGGGAATAATTACAAAAATATTAAAAGACAATATCCATTGCATCATGCTTACTCCACAGATAATGAGTTAGTTCCCCGGTGAGTTGCGGTTCCTTATACCATTGCACTCTGATATGCTTCACCAACCTCAACTGTGTTTCAATAACTAACCTTCTTCATTAGCTGCTTTCTTGCACCTCTCATTTATTAAATGCCATTTATCTCATTCATTTTCTCTGATAGATTTTCTGGATGAATATTAATCTGCTTTCATTTTGGGCTGTAGAAATAAATGTGCCTGAGCAATTAATTACCCAAGATAATGGATATATAGCACAAGATCATTACCTTGATTAGAAAAGCCATTTGCCATATCTGATTAACACTGTGCTGCATCAGAATGTTCAAAGATTCTGTTACATTTTGGTAAACAACATCCCCCCCCCCCCCCCCCCCCCCCCAAATTTAAAAAAAAAAAAAGTCTGCAGTCAGTTTAATTTTACTGATTTTTTTGTGGGTATAAAAAGACTTGAAAAGAAACCTACTTTTAGCTAACGATTCCACTCAGTGAGCAGAAAAGTGCTTGAATTTCTATCATGCCTTTCATGACCTCAGGGCAAAATAAAATGTTTTTCATCCAATTAAGTATTTTGGAAGTGTCATTGCTGTTGTAAAGAAGGGAAACATGACAGCTAATTTGAACATAACATGGTCCCACAAGCACATGAAAATAAACAGCGAAGTGATCTGTTTTGGTGGTGACGATTGAGGGCCAAATTGACATGGATTTCCAGTCTGGTTTGCTTCAAATAAAGCTATGAAATCTTTTACATGTAAATGAAAGAGAGTTAGCGCTTTTGAAATGTGTCATCCCTAATGGCAGCAGGCTCCATGAGAGCTACAAAATGTCTCATTGGGAAGCAGCCTCGATATGTTACTCGTGTTTACACAGCAGAACTTGAATCAAATGACACAAAAGCAAGTGTGTCAAGCATGAGCCAAGATTAATATCTAGCTTTAGCTTTAATAAGGCAGCACTCTGGTGCAGCGGTGGAGTTGCTGCCCTGCAGTGCCAGAGACCCGGGATCAATCCTGACTACAGGTGCTGTCTGTGTGGAGTTTGTACATTTTCCCTGTTGATTTTCTCCGGGTGCTCCGGTTTACTCCTAAAAACATGCATGTTTATAGGTTAATTGGCTTCTACGAATTGGAAATGGTTCCTAGTGTGTAGTGTACAGGGTGATCACTGGTCGGCACCAACCCGGTGGGCCGAAGGGCCTGTTTCCATGCTGTATCTCTAAAGTCTAATTATCAAAACAAAACAAAATTAAACAAATTCAATTCCTGTAACCTTTGAGTTCTACCACTGTGAGCCAAACAGATCCAAAAATATCCAATACTTTTAATGGTATCATTCTGCACTCAGGTATGTCTGATGACCTGCCTTAATTAGAAAATTACCATAAAATCAGTCATGCAAAAGTAACTGTGCCTTTCAAAGTAACATGGCAGTGGCATTCTAATCCAAACGGACATTTAAGGCTTCTGTGCACCAACACCCAATTATTCTGACTTGAAGTGAGGAGGCTGCCTCTCCCATTGCTAAATTCACATCCCTTTACTGTTTGGTTTCCCACCAAGCCGTAATGAATGCTTATTTATTGCTACATAAGTATGTCGGTCAGATCCAGCATCACCATCTTGCTGACCGAGAGTGATTGAGGGGGACTTTCAAGGACAATCTCCTCAGGGCAGGTTCTAATCTTTCCTTGTCACTGAGAATAACGAGCAATTTAACAGCATCTTTTTGTTTGATGACCAATAAATGCAAGTTGCTAGTCATGTGCCAAACTGAACAATGCACAAGCAGCTGGAAATCATTGCATCCAATATTTTTACCCAATAATTGGTGTATGTAAATCATTTGCTAGCCATGTTAAGCTGTGTTAAAGTAAGCTTATCTAAAGTCTGCTTAACAGCTCCATTCCCCATAATTGTGAACAAAAGTCTCCATCCTGTTCCATTAAAATTGATTTCTACAAACATCCTGGCCAGAAAACATGGCTTCACAGGGACATACAGTATAGAAAGAGGCCCTTGGCTCACCATGTCTGTACCGCCATCCAGTAATGCCAATGCAGCGTCTTGACGCCGTACGCAGCGTCTTGACGCCGTACGTCACGCGCGAACTTCCCGCGGACTTCGCTCGAACTTCACGTCAACTCGTACGTGATCACTCGACCTCCGCGCGGCCCCCGCTTCCGGTTTGGTCGTGCTCGCCGCATGCAGTCGCATGCTCGTGGGACAGGCCCTGTACGGGGATCACTCGACCTCCGCGCGGCCCCCGCTTCCGGTTTGGTCTCGCTTGCCGCATGCAGTCGCATGCTCGTGGGACAGGCCCTTAACTCAGTCTGAACCGCTAAATTGCTTCAAAAATTAGGGACTTGGCATGTCCATTGGTCGAGCAAATAAAGATTAAGCTTCGCCCACTGAAACTGAAGTAGCAAGGAGACTTCAAAAATTGCAGAACTGTTGAAAATGACAGATGAAAAGAGGGTCAAACCATTTTGAAAACAGCAAGAGAATTTTAAGATAGACACAAAGTGCTGGAGTAACTCAACGGGTCAGGCAGCTTCTCTGGGGGAAAAGGATAGATGGTGTTTTGGGTCAGGACCCTTCATAAGACTACTTAGCTAGCTAACAGTTCTCTGTGATCAAGACTGTTTAATTATGGTCCAGTGTTGAATGAATGACGGATACTCTATTGTCACATGTGAGAAATCACAGTGATATTCTTTGTTTTACATACCCAAGGTATACAATGAGTCACCACGTAAAGGGAACTGATAAAGTTACAATTTATTCAATTTTGTACAAACCATTTGTTGTGCATCGAGTATCAGAGTACAGAAACATATACAATTATTAAAGGATTGGACAAGCTAGATGCAGGAAAAACTTTCCCGATGTTGGCGGAGTCCAGAACCAGGGATCACAGTTTAAGAATAAGGGGTAGGCCATTTAGGACTGAGATGAGGAAAAAAAAAGTCACAGAGAGTTGTGAATCTGTGGAATTCTCTGCCACAGAAGGCAGTGGAGGCCAATTCACTGGATGTTTTCAAGAGAGAGTTGGATTTAGGTCTCAGGGCTAAAGGAATCAAGGGATATGGGGAAAAAGCAGGAACAAGGTATTGATTTTAGATGATCAGCCATGATCATATTGAATGGCGGAGTTGGCTCGAAGGGCCGAATGTACTGCATGCACCTGCACCTATTTTTCTATGTTTCTATGTTTCTATGTTTCCAGCAGGATAAATGTTAATCAGAACATGCTTCTTGTTGGGACATTGGGGATCCAGAGTTGTGGATGACGCCTAGTCTATGCAGAGTTAAAACTGAGTGTGCGACCAAAGTGCATTGGAATAGTCAAGTCAAGTCAATAGCTAGTGTTAACAACATTTGAATCTGGTTTACAATAGCAGATGACCTTGGGTGAGGGAGTGTTAGGTAATGATACAGATTTGAAAATTTGTAAAGCTCGGTGCTAGAGTAATTCAACGAGTCAGGCAGCATCTCTGGAGGGAATGGACCAGCGACAATTCGGGTCGAGACCCTTCTTAAGACTATACAGCTAGCTGACAGATTTCTATGTGCAGATATTTGGAAATGTGTTGCCTTGGTAATGGTGTGCGGTTGGGAGCTCATCTCAGGGACGAACACGACACCGTTTTCAAGCAGTCTCACGCAGCCCAAAATAATTTCTGGGAAGATAGATTGGATTGTGACGAGGCAATTAGTTGTGTGGACTGAAGACTATAGCTTTCATTATTCCAATATTTAGTCATGGAGTGTCAGATGCCAGAGCAACAGTTTGACAGTTTAGAATTGGTAGCGAAATAGAGCTGGATGTCTTCAGCATCCGTGCAGATCATGAGATGATGTTGTTGAGGTGCAGCTGGTGGATAAGAAATAGGATTTAAAGTCCAGTGATAATCGTGCAGGAGCAAAGCCCTGCTGTAAATACAGTACATTCTCCCACCTGTGGTAGTGCTATGAGAAGCAATTTTGTACCTCAAGATCCTCAGTTGGAGCTCTTGTCATCCAAACATTCCTCCCTTACTTCAGTGTCTTGCTGTGTAACTATAAATGACAAATCAAGCATTAATGAAAAACGAGGGCAGAATACAATCACCAAGTGTAACTCTGCACTAGGCTGTCTAGCATCATCTGTAAACTGCAGTGCTACTTGCCTGTCTCAGTACTTTGCTAAATGGGTTATGCAGCACCTTATCTTTGGTGGATTTGTTGTGCATAAATGAGCTGTTCAGACCATCTGTGCTCTCTGCAGGGATGCCATCAATTCTTCTTCTGATGGAACAATTTGAGCACCTGTCATCTGTTTTTGAAATATTTCCTTCATAACATTGCCAAAATTGCTTCTTTTCTGAGCCATCGTGCTAGGGCCCAGAACACTGGGGAATTTGAACAAAACATACAGACCATAAGGAATGTTGATCAGCGGGGGATATACAGCGTGGACCGATACTCAACGTTGGTGTTGAATCTTGGGAACGTGTGGGGATGAACTCTGAACGCAAGGCATCTCTGATCTCAGGGCAAAGTTGAGCACCAGAAGTCAATCGTTATCCATTTCAATGCCGATACTTCATAATGTACAAAATGAACGGAAGAAAACAACTTTGTTATTAAGGCTCTTTTGCAGACAGAGCCATTGCTCATATTAAATAAAACATATCTCTAAGTCTTCTGTTGGGAATACATACAATATTTGAATTGTCTTTGTTGTTACCAACTTTGTTGTCAACAATTTGCCTATGATTGCTTATTTCCATCGTATATTTGAACTGCAAACGTTCAAACATCATTTAAAATTAGTTTTATTTTGTGCTAAGCGTATCATATTGTGCTCAATTAAACATAAAAGCAGAGGTGGCAAAAGGCAGGAGGAGACAACAGAACAGGAGAAACCTTTGAGAGCAGAGACAAGGAAAAAAACAGGGTATGAGAATTTCTAGCTACTATGATGGAGTCTCGTAATGGCTCCTGTAGTTCTCTCAAAGGAGCTCTGCAAACCTATCTCTCCTGCTTTTTTCCACTGAAGACCAACCTGTTGTGTGCATCCTGCCCTTCTGTTTGTATTTCATATCTTTCTGTAATATGTGATCTTTTGTCTTTGTTCATTTCATCCAGCGATGACGGCCTTGGGATTTTAATTTTGTTCATTGCCCATCCTTAATACATCCTTCATACTGATTATGTTACATTTGACCAATTCAAATGTGAGTCATTAATCCCAAGTGGTGATTGTTGTTAAAAGATTAAATTCTCTTCAACAATTTGCCTATGATTGCTTATTCCCATCGTCTGGAATAATTGAAGGTCCTCCATACAAGGACATGAATAAACAACTTTTTTGTTCCCCTGGGTCTATTCTATTTGTATGAGGCTCTGAACAAAGGCACATTATTCATTGATTTCTTAATTATCAGAATAAGCTGCTGCTTCATGACCCCAAATCCTCGTGTGCATACACCCTATTGTAACTAAAATTTCATTTATCTTTGTTTTCTTTTTCCAATGTAACAAGAGTGTGGAAACTAGCCCGATGGTCTATTTAACAGCAGACTTGCCAATACAGTATACCCTCGCACTAACAGACCTCTATATACAGGACCAACACTGCCGTTGCACCCACCTCCCACTTCCACCATGAGATGGCGCCAGGTGACATTCTTCCAGAGAGAGCGAGCAGCATGAAGACGTCGTGAGTGAAGGTACCGTCCCCAGTGCATCACGTATGGGGCCTGGGGCGCTGCGGGTCTTGGGCCTGTGAATTCACTGCTTGTTTCTACCCTCACCCCAATGCTGCATTCCTTCCCTTCCCAGCCTTGGGTTAAATTTTATCCCCCTCACCTGGTTATAGCGAACAATCGGCAATAATGGACAGCATCTTCCTTCCCACCCGTGGTCCGTTATTGCGAGGGATTACTGGAGTTTAATGGTGTGGAATGGCATTCACTGAGAACCAACTGGATGGTGACAACATCAAATTGTGATCCTTGGGTGTCCTTTAGCAATAGGACTTGAGTAAATGAATGCTAAGTACCTATTGTCCTCTGTAATACTAACAATTTGAGTTTCCAGTCATAGCCTGGATGTCCAAGGAATTGTAACAGTTATGAGTACAAGTGAGATGGGTGCTGGAAGCTTTCTTATTGCTGGAAGCTACACAGTCATTTTAACCTTACAAAGGGCATTGTCTTTCTCATTCAAGAGGAACCCTTGAGAAACCTTCCCCAGTTCAGACATATGTCTTCTTTGTCCATCTACTGCATGATGGCATGCAAGCTCTGATTCTTGTTATGACACAAACACGATTTGACGGATGAAAATTCACTCGGAGATTGGAGCTGTAAATGTAACTCGCCTCTAAGCAGTACAAGCATACAAGAGGGAGATTGGGTGGGAGAGTATCTTCAAAAATCAATTGCATCAAATATTAGACCTTCCAGATAAAATGATAATACATGACAGCCCATTAAAAGTGACCATGACCATCTGGGACCTTCCATGGTCCAATGCATAAATTTGAGACAGAAGGCACTTCATTCAATGTATCGAATATCTTAACTCTAACATGCCTCAAGGGGCTGTCCCACTTGGGCGACCTAATTGGCGACTTTAAAAGAGTTTAGGAGAGTTTGAAAAAATGACATGCTGAAGACCTCCTTCGACTATGTAGAAGACCTCCTTCGAACTCCTTCGACTATGTTGAAGATCAGCTTCGACTAGCTATGACTAACTTTGTGAAAATTGGATACCGAATAGTGGAGAGTGAAGACGACCTCCTTCGATCTCCTTCGACCTCCCTTCGACTATGATGAAGACTATCTACGACTAACTTCGACTACCTTCGACTACCCTCGATTACCTACGATTAACATGCCGACCTACTACGACCTACTACGACTAAACCCCAGAGTAAAAAAAGTATAGATTTTTTCCATGACGACCTTTTTTTACTCGCGGGCATTTTTTAACATATTGAAAAACACCGCGACCTAGCGAGTACACGGAGACCAATCTCGAGCATGAAGGAGAGTTACGAAGACCTCCTACAACCTCGTGTCGACCATGCTGCGAGTATGAGTCGAGGGCAAACTCGCCAGAACTCGTGGATTAGGTCGCCCAAGTGGGACAGGCCCTTCACATCTGGTCTATTGATCTATTGTTTCTCTCTATCAATAGTACAATTCACATGCATTGATCTCCTTCAACCTGATCTCATCAGCATGTTGTAGCTTTTAGTTTCAATGTGTTTTTCGAGAAGTACTGGAGTATCTCGGTGGGTCAGGCGGCATCTATGGAGAATCCAGATGGGGCAAGCGTAGGCTAGGTGGATCTCCTGGTTGCTAATCATTTTAACTACCCTACCTACTCCCATGCTGACCGTTCTGGCCTAGGGCTCCTCTATTCCCATTCTGAAAGAACAGCACCTCAAATTCCCCTTGACTAGCTTATGACCTAACAGAACGGAATTTGAATTATCCAATTTTAGGGGCTAACTTGCAAACCAATGGGTGTCAGAGGTTATGAGGAGAAGACAGGAGAATGGAGTTAGGAGGGAGAAATAGATCAGCCATGATTGAATGGCAGAGTAGACTTGATGGGCTGAATGGCCTAATCTCCTATCAGTTATGATCTTATGAAACCACACTCTCCTTCCCTCCCCCAGCACCCCACCCCCGCTCCTTTTCCTGTGCCCCACCTGGATTTGCACTTATTTCTCCTCTTCCCATTCCCCTCATCCCTTTCTACCTACATTTCTTCCTCAGACTTCACAATCCACTCCTATTCTTATCTCACACTTTTTTGTCATTTCAACTCTGGCATTTGACCGGCCATCTGCCAATCAAAAACTCATCTCCACTGTATCCACCCACCACTTACCAGACTTTGTCCTGCCCCCACTTCCCTTTCAGCTTCCCCTCTCCCCCCCCTCCCCCCCCAACCACAATCAGTCTTAAGAAGGGTCCCGACCCGAAATGTCACCTATCCGTATTCTGCAGAGATGCTGCCTGACCTGCTCCACCATTATATGTTTTTTGATTGGAATCTAATCATGCCAACCCTTTGTTTAAGAAGGAACTGCAGATCCTGGTATAAACCAAAGATAGACACTAAAAGCTGGAGTAACTCAAGGGGTCAGACAGCATTTCTGGAGAAAAGGGATAGGTGACGTTTCGGGTCAGAGTCCGAAGAAGGGTCTTGACCCAAAACATCACCTATTCCTTTTCTCCAAAGATGTTGTCTGACCTATTGAGTTATTCCAGCTTTTTGCGTTTATCTTCAGGGCTTTGTCTCACCTGTCTCCCCATTGCTCCATGATGTTCCTTTGGCAGAGTGAGCAATGCTTCGTGGTCATGTCACATCTGCTCTTGTCCAAAATTGAACAAATATTTCTATGTATACATATCTGTTGAGCAACCAATCATTGCCTGTTTAAATACCGTGATGGATTTCCAGGCTACTTCTGTCAAGTGGCTCCCTGCAGTATAACATCACAGTTGCTGTTCAAATAGAGACTGATGGCACCGTGAGCATGGTGACTCTTAGCGTGCTGGCCCCAGCGGATCTACTTACGTCTATTACAATCATCCTACTCTTTTAAATCACAGTTCTAAGCTGTAGCTGTAACCCTATATTCTGCGCTCTGTTTATTCCTCTCTTTTATACTTGATATACTTGTGTATGGTACGATTGGCCTGGATAGCACGCAAAACCAAGTGCTTCACTATGCAGTATCTTGGTCCATGTGACAATGAGACTCACGAGTTACAACTGTAACTTGTACCGAAAACGGAATGCCAATACCAGGAATTAGTTTAATTTATCCAGCAAAACTAATTATTACTTATATGTGTCAATATGTTCAATGGAATTAGTTTGAGGATTGGTTCTGGCTCTCACAAGTTAAGTTTATGTCAGTTAAGATTTTCGAGAGCAATGAAGAGGTGGGGGGTGAAGGGTGCGGGTGGGAAGGTATTTGTGAACAATTTGGGAATTATTTTCGGAAGTCAGAGGGATTTCAATTCCAACAATGGGAGTTTGAGAACTTGAGTTCCCTTGTTTTAAGAAAATATACATTGTCGTATAGCTACTGAAGTATTGTAAAAATCTAGTGGGTTTGTCTATGTCCTTTTGAGATGGAAATTTGCCTTCCTGTGTGAGCCATCTTTAGCAAAACACTGAAGTGCCGGAGGAACAGTCATATACCCATGAGTGTGTAGCCGGACACAGTGCGAACTCCATAATCAAGTTCGCTGACGACACCACTGTTATTGGACGAATTACAGAAGGTGATGTCAGAGTATGGAAGTGAGATCGACTGATTGACCAAATGGTGCCAGCACAACAACCTGGCTCTCAACATCAGTAAAACCAAGGACTGATTGTGGACTTTGAAGGGGAAGGATGAGAACCACAATCCTGTTTATATCAGATGGTGGAAACTTCAAAATCCTGGGCGTGCATATTTCCGAAGATCTTTGCTGGACCCTACACACTGATGCAATTATAAAGAAGGCACATCAGCGTCTCTACTTCCTGAGAAGATTACGGAGATTCGTTATATCACAGGTGCACAGTAGGGAGCATACTGACTGGCTGCATCATGGCGTGGTTCGGCTACTTGAACATCCAGGAGCGGAAAAGACTGCAAAAAGTTGTGACGACTGCCCAGTCTGATCTCCCCATCATTGAAGGGATTTATCGAAGTCGCTGCCTCCAAAAAGCAGCCAACATCATCAAACACCCACACCATCCTGGCCACACACTCATTTCACCATTGCCATCAGGAAGAAGGTACAGGAGCCTGAAAACTGTAACATCCAGGTTCAGGAACAGCTTCTTCCCTACAGCCATCAGGCTATTAAACATGACAACAAATAAGCTCTGAACTACAGCAGATTATTATTATTATTGCACTATATTTATTGAGTATGAGTGGACTGAACTTTTTTTCTCCCGTCATGTACTATGTTTACATATTCTGTTGTGCTGCAGCAAGTAAGAATTTCATTGTCCTATCTGGGACATATGACAATAAAACACTCTTTCCTCTCTTGACTCTTGAACTCAGCAGGTCAGGCAGCACCTGTGGAGGGAATGGGCAGATGATGTTTCAGGATGGGGCCCACTTCAGACTGACCATTCCCTCCCCAGTTGCTGCCTGACACGCTGAGTTCCTCCAGCACTTAGCAATTTGATCAAGGTTCCAGCATTTACAGTTTCTTATAACCACATTTTCTCAGCATCTTTTATTGAATGACTGAATCTTAAATGTCTTCTGAAGAAGCCTTGCACACCACTCATGTACAACTGCTAGAGCACTGCTACCACCAGGTAATTCGGGTTAGGCAATAACTTTGGACAATGATGCAGTAAATCCTCATTATAACAGCCCATAGAATGAGAGCGATTGTCCGCTATTACCGAGTGAGGTATTATTATTGTATAAGTAGTAGGAACAAACAACTGCCGATGCTAGTTAATCCACAAAAGGACACAAAGTGCTGGAGTAAATCAGCAGGTCAGGCAGCATCTCTGGAAGTCGTGGCTAGCTGACATTTCAGGTCAAGACCCTTCTTCAGACTCTTGGTCTGGAACTAGGCTTGGAATCCAGGTGAGATGACGCCCCTGGCAAGCTCATGGCCGGAGGACATGCGAAGATCGGTGGAGTCAATGGTTGTGGCCCACGGGCGTCTGGAGTGCAGGTAAGGGTCGGCAGTGGTGGTGGTGGTGGCGGCAGTGGCAGCAGGCGTGGCCTGAAAGTGGCCACGCTTATGTGGGCTGGCAGTAGGTCCGGATTAGAAGAAGCAGGGGAGGCAGTGGGCTGGCGTCGGCAGTCCGGCCTAGCGGTGGTAGTCGGTAGGACCAGCCTGGAAGCGGCCGGCGAGGCAGCATGGACCTGGGGTGGCGTCGGCAGTCCAGCCTGGCGGTGAAGGTCGGTCAATCCGTCCGCTATAACCAAAATCCGTTATAAAGGGGTCCACAGTAACGAGGGTTTGCTGCAGCAACAAACACTTCCTGAGAAACAACTGGCACATAAAGATAAACTTACTTTAGATATTTTGAATGGAGTAGGCACATGATGGGAAAGCAGTAACCATTTTGTAAAAGCAAGAACGGAAATTTTGGAATTGATTATGATACAAAAGGAAATAGTCTCAGCCGCCCAGCAGCTATTTGCTGGATGACACCCCATGTTCACAAACTGCCAGCTTGGGGGTGTGTTGCACTTGACAAGTCAAAAGTAAAAATCGCTCAGCTCTCCATTAGACAAATTTGGATCAACTATGTGTTGTAACTGGCATGCAGCCTTTCCTGATGGATTACTGATTTGTACTTGTTCAGTCAGTGTAACACCCTTCTTGAAAACAGTTCACTCTCGTCCTCTCATGTGGAGCCCAAAGAGAGGCAATGATTAAAGATTCATGTTGCAATCGGAGCAGAAATGTTTAGATGATGAATAGTGACATGAGACCAGGGGAGGAAAACCCCCCTACACTGCTGCTGTCAGGCAGTCCCATTTATTTACACTGTATTATTACAAATAATAAATAATTTCTTGCGGACACGTGGTGAAATGGCTGCACGGTGCAGATTTTACACTCAGAAGGTTGGGAGTCCAAGGCCCTGTACCGCCCATTGTTTAACCTGTCGTCATATTTCATAGCCTGTTGCAGCTACGGATGAATCAAATGTCAGAGGAGGAGACAGGAACATCGCCCAAGTGAGTTGATTGTTGTAAATAGTGTGAGCTGAAAGTGAGCGGTGTGTGGGGAATGTTTAAAGCTACCTGGGCAGCCATTTTATTCCTGTAAAACTGTGAGGGGCCACGCGTAAAGGGGTTTGAGAGGCAGGGATTGATGTAAATGTGTAGCAGCGGTATTTTAAATTGAAAGAACATTTGACTTTAAGACCTTAAGAAAACAGCAGAATTGGGCCATTTGGCCCATCAAGTCTGCTCCGACATTCAATTATGGCTGATTTATGCTTCCTTCTCAATCCTATTCTCCTGCCTTCTCCCCGTAACCTTTGATGCATTTATTAATCAATAACCTGGCAATCTCCTCTTTAAAAATATCCAATGACTTGGCCTCCACAGCTATCTGTGGTAATTAATTCCACAGATTCACCACCCTCTGACTAAAAAGATTACTCCTCATCTCCATTCTAAAGATATTTTCTTTTATTCTGAGGCTGTGCCTTCTTGTCCTAAACTCTCCTATTACTGGAAGCATCCTTTCGACATCCACTCTATCCTGGCCTTACCTCCTCATGTTGTACAAGTGTCTTTTTCACTGTTGTTATCGTAACAGGCTCAACAACCTCCTCTGGCAGCTCATTCCTTATATCCACCACTCTTTGACTGGAAAAAGTTATCCCTTAGGTTCCTTTCCCTTCTCATTTTAAACCTGGGAAAACAATTCTGTGCATTCACCTATAAATTTCCCTTATGATTTTACACACCTCCATAAGATCATCCATAGCCTCCTGCGCTCCAAAGAATAAAGTCTTTGCTTATCCAACACCATGTAGCTCAGGCCCTCGAATCCTGGCAAAATCCTTGTAAATCTCAGCACTCTTTCAAGCTTAGTGGCATCCTTCCTGTAGCAGTATGAAGAAAATTGAACACAATACTCCAAATACGGCTTCACCAACCGTAACAAATGGTTCAGCTTCTATACTCAATACCCTGACTGATGAAGGCCAACGTTACAAAACCCATTAATACCATCCCACCTACTTCTGACACCATTTTGAGTGTGTTGTGTACCTGTACTCCTAGATCCCTCTGCTCTACACCGCTCCCCAGGGACCTACCATCCACTGTGAAGATCCTGCCCTGGCTTGACTTCCCAAAATTCAACACCTCACACTTATCTGCATCAAAACCCATTAGTCATTCTTTAGCCTTCTGCAAATATGTGACTTAGTATCCATGACAAGCGTATACTGAAACAGATTTTACAGGTGGTTGCCAATTGAGGGTGAGTTTTTCACTTTGGATGGGAGCTCATCTGGAAATGGTTTGAAATTAAAGGAATCTTTGGAAGATTGGCCTGGATGCCTTCAACCTGGGTCCCTAAATTTAAATGATTGTTCTAATCCAATGCCTAAAGTTGAAAATGTGAAATGCTGAAGGTGACTGTCTTGCGGAAACATTATACGCAGCATCATGATGCATAAAATCAAGTCTTAATGGTTTGACATCCATTTTAATAACTGGGATACCAAAAAAAAAGAAAGTTATTTGAAGTGTTATTGCCTTTGGGAAAGAAAAACCCTGACAACCCTTAATTAATTAGGGAATGAGTGCAGCGTAATGATGTAAATTGAGCTGAACTCAATGATTGGATATGTTGGCTTCATTACAACAATAACAAATGTTCTTTTTCCTCTCTATACAATATAATATTGTGGTATATCTTCTTCATGAGGATGGTTGGTCATTTCAGGTTACATTTGGAGTGCATTCTCAAGTACACTCCAACATATAGTTTGCGCTGGTACACAAAAATGCTGGAGAAACTCAGCGGGTGCAGCAGCATCTATGGAGCGAAGGAAATAGGTAACGTTTCGGGCCGAAACCCTTCTTCAGACCCTAGTTTGCGCTGTGTTGCCCATTATATAAAAACTTTGCTTTTCATGATTAATGAAACAATTGAAAGTGAAAATTGGCGTTTCCCATAACTCGTGACTGCTCTGGATTCCAGGCACTAAATTTAATCTACAGTCTTATCAGTTGGAGTAATTACTTTGGAGAAAGCTAATGCGAGGAAATGTCATGAACTCTGTTTCCCATTGGAAATTTGACAAGGGTCTATAACTCTTGATTTCATACTTCCATCTTCCTCTTTCCTGCTTTCACTCAGCACTCCATCCACATTAAAGGCTACACACACAATTTTCAACAAATGTTTTAATAGTACAGAAAGTTAAATCCCTTTAGAAAGGCTTTGTTGAGTCAGCATAGTTGTAATTTAAGCCTTCATTTTTCATACTCCTGTCATACATTGTGAATTGCACTCAAAGAGATAAGTATATATAATGATGTTTGGGTGGAAAATGGAGAGAGTAATCAAGTATTTATTCATTGGGGAGAATCCAATTAATAAACATACCATTTCTGTAGGGCAATTTGTTTAGAACCTTCAAGTTAATTCTGTCCTAAGGACTGTATTGGGATGTGTGCTGTCACACTAATAATGGAAGAGTTACTACTGAAATTTGGCACAAAGAAAAATATATTCTCCAAAGCTTTAACGCATGCATTTTTAATTGTCAAAATCTTAGGTTTGAACTTTATAGTTAGGCAGTTGTGGGCAAATCAAGAAAATGGAAAATTAATGGATGCTCCCACGGCAGCTGGTTTGATCTAGCGACCAGTCTTTGAAGTCGCAGTGGACATCTACATTATCAGCAGCTTAAGACTGTACGTGGTGAATGAATACAATCCACTGTATGGCAGAAGCAAAGTTTCAACTCAATAATGAGAACCAGCTAGTAATACAGATTGAAATGAACTAAATCTTCCCTCAAGATAGACACAAAATGCTAGAGTAACTCAGCGGGCCCGGTAGCATCTTGCACATAAAAACATAAATTATACATAAATTGCACATAAAATTATGCAGGACAATAAAACAATTAAAAGATTGTGCATAAAGTAAGACCTTATTGCAAAACATAATTCGGGACAAAAGTCAATGTTCCTGAGAGTTATATTGTCCTGCCAGGATTAATGTAATATGCAGGCATGGAAATCGCTATCAAAATATGGAGGGGACCGGGGGACAGGGGGGACACAATTTCTTGGCGGCCGTGCGCGCATGCGCACTCACACACACACACACGCGAGGCTTCGGAGGCTCAATCCAGCGCTAAATGCAGCTCAACGCTGCCTGTCTCGCCGGGTTAACCTACAGCCCTGCCTGGACTGATGGGACACCAGCGCTGCTTCTCCGCGCTGGCTGTAAACCTGGGCCATATTTCCCGCAAGTCCAGGCAGGGCTGTAGGTTAACCTGGCGGGGCAGGCAGAGTTGAGCTGTGTTTAGCGTTGCTTGTCTGCGCTGGCTGTGGGCCTGGGGGCACCGCACCCATCTGTCTCCCGACGTCTCTGGCCACCCCCGGGCGTGGGGGGTGGGGCACTCGGGTGGGGACAGGGCAGCGCCAGAGAGCCGGGATCGATCCTGGTTGCGGATGAGACGCAGGTCTGTGCCACGTCTCCCTCCTCCAATCATCGCGCTGAATTATCATGTCCCGCCCCCATTGCCTGCTGACCGACGTCTCTCTCGACCAATCAGCACCCTCGATCAGCAGTCCCACCCCCACTGTCTCGCGGAAAGCGGAGATTTCACCGGGTTTTAAAATCCGGATTACATAAAATGGGGGGGGGACTGTCCACCACCTCTCAAAATAGGGGGGAACGTGTCCCACCTGCCCCCCCCCCCCCGGGATTTCCGCCCCTGGTAATATGTGTTGGTTCAACAACCTGATGGTTGTGGGAGGTATGTGTAGGAAGGAACTGTAGATGTTGGTTTAAACCGAAGATAGATACAAAATGCTGGAATAACTCAGCAGGACAGACAGCATCTCTGGAGAGGAGGAATGGATGATGTTTCAGATTGAGACCCTTCTTCAGATTGATCCTTCTTCAGTCTGAAGAAGGGTCTCGACACTAACCGTCACCCATTCCTTCTCCCCAGAGATGCTGCCTGTCCTGCTGAATTACTCCAACATTTTGTGTCTGTCTTTAGTCGTGGGAGGTAGCTGTTCCTGAACCTGATGGTGTGCAAGTTCATTCTTTCTTTTGTTTCTCCTGCCCGATAGTAGCAGTGAGTGGAGGTCATGGTCTGGATGATGGCGATCCTTAATGATAGATGTCGCCTTGTTGAAGGGGCACCTCGTAGATGCTTTTGATGGTGGGAAAGATTGTTCCCGTGATGGACCAGTCTGAGTCTACCACTCTCTGCAAACCCTTTTCCTATGTGTTAGAATTGTCATTCCAGTCCTGATGTAACCAGATTGGCAATTTCTAGAGTATTCAGTGACCCACTGAATCTCTTTAAACTTCTAAGAAAGAAGAAGCACTTGTATGCCACCTTTGTGATTACATCTGTGTGCTGTGCCCAGGGCAGGTCATCCGAGATATTAATGCCAAGCAATTTTAAGCTCTTTTAGTTGTCAGATTAACTAATTTAACACATTCTGGGAATCAAACTGAAACAATTTTGGTCTCAGTGCTCTATTCCTTAAGTAATTAAATTAGTGGGAAGCCATTTCATATTTATTTTCAATGCCAACAGTAATCTAGGTTGCTACCAATATTGATCGACTGATGAAATGAGCTTGATCAGTTCACTGGCCAACACCTGGTTGTAGGTTAGGTTTCTATGAGCTTTGTAAGGGAACAGAGATAAGGAACAAGGGGACGTTTTAATATATTAGGGCTACATCATGCAATTCTTCTCAAAGATCCTTAGTTGTTTGCAGCGCAGGAGGGGGCAGAGAAGTGTACCTTAACAAAAGTAAGATTGGATGCATTAAATTCCAAAGAAGCCAGCATTCAGCTAGTCAATTGTAATCTATTCTAGTCATCATCTTGTCCACCACCATGGTCAATATCCATCAATATCCGCTGGGATTAGTTGCTGTGGAGCTAATACATCAGCACAAGGGTCATTTTAACATGTAGAAGGAACTGCGGATGCTGGTTTACACTGAAGAGCTGGTTTACATACAAAGTGCTGGAGTAACTCAGCAGAACAGGCAGCATCTCTGGATGGAAGGAATGGGTGACGTTTCGGGTTGAGCCCTTCTTCAGACTGAGGAAGGGTCTCGACCCGAAATGTCACCCATTCCTTCTATCCAGAGATGCTACCTGTCCCGCTGAGTTACTCCAGCATTTTGTGTCTTTCAGTCAGTTTAACATGTTGCTGTGAATATCACTTTTCTTTTTTAGCCATGGGTTAGCAGAGGCAGAGAGAACTCACCCTTTGAATGACTTTCGGAATGAGATATGACTTGAGATAAAATTAGAATATATATCAGACCTGAAAACTGCCTGAACCCCATTTCATCATAGATTCACCTTCTTGAATCAGTTACAAGTATTCTATCAACTTTGTTTCATCTACTTTCAAATTTAACATTAACAACGAGGTTCTTTCTGCTTATATCTTTGGATAAACCATTTAACAGAACGGGTTTCCAACTGCACTCTGTTAGGCTATTTTCTGGAATAAACCATGTCACTTGCCAGAGGTAGATTGATTAACCAATTTCTATATTTCACAATTTAATAAAGAGATCGCTTTGCAAAGGAGCGTGGTAATCAGTAGAATGAGTGGGTGTTGTGCAGTCTCATTAAATTCTGTTTAAGAATAAATAGATTGCATTAGAGAGTTAAGGCTGGATATTTTCTTGGTTAGTACAAGGTCTTTATGTACATTTCCAGTAAATTTTATTTAAAGTCTAATCTCTTAATGTAATCGGTATTAATAGCACATTTCCCAACATTTAATACAGATCTTCTGCATGGATGAGGAACACAAATGTGGAGACTGCATACAGGTACATGTGGAATGACATATTGTGGACCAACATGTGCAAAGGTTTATAATACATGCAAACATGTGAGCTTGGTACATTGAAACACATTTTAGCCCCCTCTGGCATTCTGCCCACAATGAACATTCAGCCACTGAAAACCTCTAATAAAGCAAATGATTCTCTAACTGGAGGGCAGAACTGCAAATATTAAAGTTCTGAACCAATGAAAATGTGTTTGTCAATAACTGAACAATGTCTTGGAAGATAGAATTTGTGTTCAGATACAGGTGATTTCTTTTAAAGAACAGTTGAAATTTTGTCAATTTTAAATCAGCAATATTAGTGGTGCAGTGGAAGAATTGCTGCCTTACAGCGCCAGAGACCCAGGTTCAATCCTGACTACGGGTGCTGTCTGTACAGAGTTTGTTAAATTCTACTTGTGACCATGTGGGTTTTCTCCGGGTGCTCTGACTTCCTCTCATACTCCAAAGACATAGGTTAATTGGCTTCTGTAAATTGTCCCTAATGTGTAGGATAGTGTGAGGGTACGGGGTGATCACTGGTTGGCATGGACTTGATAGGCCTGTTTACACATGATATCTCTAAAGCCTAAAGTAAAATGAAGTCTATGTTGTCAGAATGAGAGAGAAAAATATATTTAGATGCATAAAATGTATGTGGAAAATGCTATGAAATTCCAAATAAATAAGCTGAACATCAACCTGAATAGGAACCACCATTTTTTAAAATGGTTTTGAATACATTATATATATATTTTTAACGTTTTATTTTAATTAATGCTAAATACAATGTCAGCGAAGTTGTAAATTTTGTTGGTAATCCCTATAAAACCTGCAATAATTTGTCAAATTAATTAATAAGGGACGGGATAATTTAGCCAACATGAACTAATGCACTCCTACCACATTAAATTAGGAGTTACTAATACAGTATTTGTCTTGCAGACCTGGTAGGAGCAGATTTTCTCATCTTCACAATGTAAGATCGATGGCATAGCAGTGTTGTCTCCAGATATGCAGGTACCCATTTAATGAGGTAGGTTTCCCTTGTTTCTCTTTAAATAAGAATATTGACCCATGAATGATTGGGTTAACATATGATGAGCGTTTGACGGCACTGGGGCTGTACTCGCTGGAGCTTAGAAGATTGAGGGGGGACTTCATTGAAACTTATCGAATAGTGAAAGGCCTGGATAGAGTGGATGTGGAGAGGATGTTTCCATCAGTGGGAGAGTCTAGGAATAGAGGCCATAGCCTCAGATTTAAAGGACATACCTTTGGAAAGGAGATGAGGAGGAATTTCTTTAGTCAGAGGTAGTGAATCTGTGGAATTTATTGCCACAGATGGCTGTGTATGCCAAGTCAATGGATATTTTTAAGGTGGTGATTGACAGATTCTTCATTAGTAAGGGTGTCAGGGATTATGGGAAGAAGGCGGGAGAATGGGATTGAGAGGGAAAGATAGATCAGCCATGATTGAATGACGAAGTGGACTTGATAGGACGAATGGCCTAATTCTGGTCTAATAACTTATGAACTTATACAAGTCGAAAAAACAACACATGTTCAAGAACTTGAAGTTTTGTTTAAGAAGGAACTGCAGATGCTGGAAAATCGAAGGTAGACAAAAGTGCTGGAGAAACTCAGCAGGTGTGGCAGCATCTATGGAGCGAAGGAAATAGGCAACGTTTCGGGCCAAATCCCTTCTTCACACCCGAAACGTTTCAACCCGAAACATTGCCTATTTCCTTCTCTCCTTAGATGCTGCCGCACCCAGCATTTTTGTCTACCTTCAAGAACTTGAAATTGTAATTCTAATAATAACGCCAGACTTTGACATCCAAAACACAGATTTTCACAGATCATCTTAGACCTTAGAGAGATTGTCGGAAATGGAGAATAAGGGTAGTCAGCACTTCAGAGAACATAGAACATTAATGCTAAGCCTCCAACTCTCATAAATCTTGCCAAATACGATGGGAAATGGTCAAACAATAGTTGAAGCACAGTAATGCTACTTTCGATCACAGTGAAGGAGTTAATAGATCTACAACAGAATGTAGAACATTGCTAACACTAAACAAGGGGACTGATAAACCAAAGCACAAAACTGGGAGTGATCGCTATTTTCATCCCACATTTATCGGGGAAACTTTTTGTTGTTATTGAAACTAATTAAGCAAATTAGTTGACCTTGAAAAGTTAAGTTTGTTAGCATATCACCATGTTGCTGAGATTCTCAACCATGTAGAAATGATGAAGGCAGTGCCCGGAAATCATTCTATAATATGTATACATTTTTACTTGTTTAATCAGTTTGCTATTATTTAATCAATTTATGAGACAGCAAGCCACATTATTGTATTGTGGCAATGAATCGTTTGGCCTTTTTGCTCTTCATTGAAGAACCACATTGCTTTGTACTAATGTAAATTGGCAGATTGTAACCTGTCCACTGACTTCAGGTTTGATTTTGGAGAATTAATGATTCTGAACAGAATTGAAATTGAAGTTGAGAAAGAACAGTGAAAGCATAACGTAGAAACAAGGAACTGCAGATGCTGGTTTGCCAAGGAGAGATACAAGTTTAGTGTAGTTTATTGTCATGTGTACCGAGATTCAGTGGAAAGCTTTTGTTGCATGCTATCCAGTCAACAGAAAGACAATACATGAGTAAGAAAGATGATACATGATTAGGGAGTTAAATTGATTAAATGCTGGAGTAACTCGGCGGGTCAGGCAACATCCATGGAGAAGCTGGATAGGTGACGTTTCGGGTCGGAACCCTTCTTCAGGGATCTTCTGCATAATCAGTGCAGAGTGCATAATTTGAGATGGAGTTGGAAAATATCTGGTGATAATAAACACATTGTCCCATACTCATTTCTGTTGAATTGAATTATTGAATATCTCTTTTCATAAGCTGTTCCTCGTTGGGCCTACTCTTGCTCCCTTGTTTCTACAGCACATGAGATAGAAATTGACAATAGATACAAAATGCTGGGTCTCTGGAGAAATATAATAGGTGAAGTTTCGGATCGGAACCCTTCCTCAGACTGAAAAGCCATTCGGTCTGAGGAAAGGTTCCGACCCGAAGCGTCACCTGATCTTTTTCTCCAGAGATCCTGCCTGTCCCACTGAGTTACTCCAGCATTCTGTGTCTTTCTTCGGTATAAACCAGTATCTGCAGTTCCTTCCTACACAGATAGTAATTGACTTTCTGTGTTCCACCAGACTCCTGGAAAACAAGAAAGTTACATGTGATGCATGTTTGGACAACTTATTCAATTCATAACCAAATTCAACTGATTATGATCTGGTACTACATACATCAGGAAGAGAAAAATAACTGAAGGCAATATGAAACTAGGACATTAAAGAATACCTCGGCTTACTCAATCAATTGTTAAAACCATTGCATCCATTCTAATTTTGAAATTCCTTCCCTAGAATTACCAGAAATCTAGTGAATGACATACTCCAACATTTTCATTTGGTTTCAATATATCCTCCCATTTAAAGTTTGGGTGTTCTATGTATTTCCAGTGCAATGCCCCAGTTTATCATATTGCAGAAGGAGGCAACAGAATGCTTGTTAAGAAGTTTTAATTTTTATGTTACAGTGTGGAAACAGGCCCTTCTAACCACTGAGTCCATGGCGACTAGCAATATCCAAACGCTAACACTATCCTGCACAATTGGAACAATTTTACCAAACCAATTTGCCTTCAAACATGTACGTCTTTGGAGTGTGGGAGGAAACCGGAGCACCCGGAGAAAATCTACGCAGGTCGTGGGGAGAATGTACGAATTCCATACAGACAGCACCCATAGTCAGGATCAAACCCGGGTCTTTGGCGTGGTAAGGCAGCAACACTGTTCTTGACTGTGATTCAGAAACCATGCTGAGGAAGGTAGTGTAATCTCAGATGAATACTTGGCATGTTATCAGGTTATATTTTGTATTGAAATTAAACCTATAGATTTTCTGAAAAAGGCGGAATCTAAAAAGGCATTTATTTCCTCCGGGAGTCTACAATACTGGAATGATTGATAAATAAATGTGTTGTAAATCAATATTTCAACATCCACTCTAACCAAGGCAACAGTTTACTCCCCAGGGGTCAGTGGTAGGATTAAGCTGTTTTTGTCTCTTTGAACATAATGGGATATACAAAAATTCAGACATGGATTTAAGAGCTGAATGCTGGGGAAGAGGTGAAAGTAACTAACTCTGACTTCAAGGCAGTGTTTCACCAAAGGTAGGTAGCACATTGGATAAAAGAAACCATGCAAGGAAAAACATGACCACTTCAGTTGATGGAGGCAGAACCAGGAACAATTGAGGAGGAATAACAGTTATGCTTCTGAATTCAGGCGAATTATTACTTCAACCGTCTTGATCAGATCACATGTTGTATGGAAAGGTCCATTCATTAGAAGAATGTAATATTATCGGAAATTGTACTGAAAAAACTAAAGTGGCTACTCTGCAAAGACTGAAGTCACAGCTGAATCACCGAAAGATGGTCCATTTGTTTAAGGGCTACAGAACAATCTTCCATGAAATCTGTCCAATTCTTCAATGGATCATGGCTGAAAAGAGATTTAACTGGATGAGCCATATCAACACTAGGGCTACAAGAAAATGTTTTTTTATAAATCATGACCTCAGGATATTCCATGGTGCCTTCCAGATGAAGGTGGCGGCATGGTGGTGCAGTGGTAGAGTTGCTGCCATACAGTGCCAGAGACTCGGGTTTGATCCTCACTACGGGTGCTGTCTGTATGGAGTTTGTACGTTTTCCCTGGGTTTTCTCTCTGGTTACCTCCCACACTCCAAAGACATCCAGGTTTGTAGTTTACTTGGCTTGGTATAATTGTCAAAACTGTCCCTAGTGTGTGTAGGACAGTATTAGTGATTGCTGGTCGGTGCGGACTCAGTGGGACAAAGAGCTGTTTCCGCACTTTATCTCTAAACTAAACTAAATTAAAAAGTGTAGTTACTATCAAAATATACACAACCAGTTTGCACAACTTTCCTGAAACGGCAAAGTGTTATGGCCAATTGACCTTTCTTGATTTAGACAAACCCGCATGTCAGCACAACAGCAATAACTCACGTGCTCTTTGAAACAGAACTATATGATTCTTCACATTTAACTGAAAGAGCAAATACAGCCTTGGTTAATGACCCATCTGAAAGATGGCACTTTGACAGTACCACATCCTCTCAGTACTGATTACTGCCGGCCGAGCTTTCTCTGCTCAAGCCTCAAGCTAAACCCACAAAAGGGAGGCATGGTGGCACTGTGGTAGAGTTGCTGCCTTATAGCGCCAGAGACCCATGTACAATCCTCTTAATGGGTGCTTGTCTGTACAGAGTTTGTAGGTTCCCCCCCGTGATCTGCGTGGGTTTTCTCCGGGATCTCCGGTTTCCTCCCATAGTTTGTAGGTTAATTGGCTTGGTATAATTGTAAACTGTCCCTAGTGTGTGTAGGATAGCAGTAGTGTGCAGGGATCGCTGGTTGGTGCGGACATGGTGGACCAAAGGGCCTGTTCCCTCGCTGTATCTCTAAACTAAACTAAACTTCTGAAATGTGATTTGAATAATCTTCTTCAGACTTGAAATCTCAGTTGCTGCCGCCTGCTGTTGAGAGAAAAACAGACTGGATCTTCTGTGATGAGTACCTGCCTTGATGGCTATACAAAATACTGCAGATGCTGGAATATGGTGCAAAAAAACAAACTGTCCGACTAACTCAACAGGTCAGGCAGCATCTGAGGGGGGAAATGAACAGTCACTGTTTTGCTGACGACACTTCCATCATGCAGAGGAGGGGTTTTGACTGGAAATATCAACAGTCCATTTATCTCCACAGATGCTGCCTGGTTTTCTGAGTTCCTCTGGAATTTGTATTGTGCCTTGGTAGTTATATTTCTCAAGAAATTAAGAATTTTCTGGGAAGAGCAAGCCATTTTTCCCATTCCCTTCATTTCTCTGGTTCAATTTCCATCTTTTCATTACTGATAGATACATAGAGTCATTCAGTGTAGAAATAGGTATTTCAGCCCAACCTGCCCATGCAAACCAAAATGCCCCATCTACACTAGTCCCACCTGCCTGTGCCTGGCCCATATCCCTCTAACTTATCTTATACTTGTCCAAATCTCTTTTAAATGTTGTGATGGTATCTGCCTCAACTACCTCTTCCGGCATCTCGTTCCATATACCTACCACCCTTTGTGTAAAAACGTTGTCCCTCAGGTTCCTGTTAAATCTTTACCCCCTCACCTTAAACTTATGTCTTCTGGTTTTTGATTCCCTAACTCTGGGTAAAAAACTATGTGTGTCTACCCTATCTATTCCCTCATGATCTATAAGATCACTCCTCTTGCACTCCAAGGAATAAAGTCTTAGGCAGCTCAACCTCTCCCTATACTGTTGCTCGGGGCCTCAAGTCCTGGCAACATCTTTGTAAACACGAGTCCTGGCAACATCCTGGATGAGTTGCAACAACTTGCTGAACCTACTTCACAGCACCCCCACCCATTGCCTCAACTAAGAAGGATAGATTCCGCAACATCAAGGGGAAAGCATAAGTGTTGTATACCATCGTATACTGAGCATATATTACTGTTCCTCACTTGATGACAAGTAAAAATAACCCTGAAATTCTTCATGATAAGGGAACACAGTCTTTAGACTTTAGACTTTAGAGATACAGCATGGAAACAGACCCTTCGACCCAACGAGTCCGTGCCGGCCGGCGATCACCCCATACACTAGCACCATCCTATACATAAGGGACAAATTATAGAAGCCAATTAAACTACAAACCTTTGCAACTTTGGAGTGCGGGAGGAAACCGAAGCACCGTGAGTAAACCCGTACGGTCACAGGGAGAACGTAAAAACTCCATATAGACAGCTTCCATAGTCAGGATTGAACCCGGGTCTCTGGCACTGTGAGGCTGCAACTCTACCTCTGCATCACTGTGCAGCCCTAAGTTGCGAGGAAGATTAAGCCCTGCCTGCATCAGCCACATCTATTGAACAATTCAAAACATAGTCATGTTTTTGCACCCGTAGGTCAAGACCCTACCTGGTGAGGAACACACAAATATTGCCACATCTTGCCATTGCTTCGCATTTTATTAAAGAGATCAGGAAAAACTATTATTGTCAGTATCCAGCTGTCTGACCATGATTATAGCTATCATTGACTAGTTCTCTGTAGATCTTTGTTCTGAAAACTCTGCTCGTTAAAGGTAAGATTCCCTCCCGGCAGAGCAACACGTATCCTGAAGCGGTCTGATGGAGATTTTCACAAACCTGTCACGCTCTTTGAAGCCGTGAAGAAATGTCACCACTGTTAAGATTTAGTCCCTTGGTACTGATGTCCGACAATTGCATTCCATTACCACATAGATGTGTAGCTAATGATCACCCTCTTTCCCATAGAAGAGAACTCATTATAATCACATTAAAATTATTCTCACCAATTTCAAAATTCAGCAATATTTCTTTAAATGTTCTGATCCTTACTGGCTCTTCCGTTGCCCCTGAATCACTTATAGACATGGATATTTTCTTGCACTTTTTCTCTCGCCCTTAATCTCTCTTTCCCTGGTTCTCTCAAATGTATTTAGTTTAGTGTAGTTTAGAGATATAGTGCAAAAACAGACCCTTCCTCTCACCAGGTCCGCGCTGACCAGCGATCCCCGCACATTAACACTAACCTGCACCCACTAGGGAGAATTTTTACATTTACCAAGCCAATTAACCTACACACCAGTACGTCTCTGAAGTGTGGGAGGAAACCGAAGATCTTGGAGAAAGCCCACACAGGTCACGGAGAGAACATACAAACTCAGTACAGACAGCTCCCGTAGTCGGGATCGAACACGGGTCTCCGGCGCTGCATTCACTGTAAGGCAGCAACTCTACCGCTGCCTTACAGCAAATGCATGAAGGATACAGAAAAAGGGGGCAATAGCAGGTTGGCTTTTCTAAGTACAGGTCAACCAGCTATTCCTTGGTTCCAGAGCCTTTCTGAATGATCTGTTTTGCTGGACCAAGGGTGGTCACGACCTCTGAGAGGAGCCCAACGGTACCGAAATGGTCCAGCTTGGCAGCCGAGGAACCAAGATATTGGCCTGCAAAGTCTGCCTTGGCTATGGGAACGGATCTGCCGCCTCCGGCCGAGCTAGAATTCCAGAATCTCAGCCGCAGGGACTAAATTCCACCTGTCAATCAGCCGTAGAATTCGGCTATGCAGATCTACTGACTCCGGCCAGTTAACCTACAAACCTGTACATCTTTGAGTGTGTGAGGAAACCAGTGATCCAGGAGAAAACCCAAGCAAGGTCATGGGGAGAACATACAAACTCCGTACAGACATCACCCATAGTCACGATCAAACCCGGGTTTCTGGCGCTGTACGGCTGCAACTCTACTGCTGCGCCACCGTGCCGAAGAATCAGTATGATATCATATTACTACATCTTATGTGGCAGTAGTGTTTAGTTTTGATCGAGATTCCCCTTATTGTTGGTCAAATGCTAGGCTTTGATGTCAGGACAACACATTCTGTTATGATTTACTTGCTACTCAGCTTACAAAATAACTAAAGAATGGCTGACTTGAACTACAAATAAATATCGCATATTAATAAAGGAATCAAGTTCCAATCTCAGGAAGCTCTTGGATGTGTATAAAACTTTACATTTTGAAGATAGTTTCACTGAATAATTCATCTTGTTTGTAAACTATAGATCAGAAGATCAACTGAGACAGATTACAAAATACGTTTTTCAATTCATGGAGGACAGTTGTATCTTTTGTAAATGAATGCTATAAATGAGATGGGATTATGAGTATGGAGGAAGATATAAAAAGACTAGGGAATATAGGCAAGCTGAGTGAGTGGACCAGAATAAGGCGGATGGAATGCAATGAGAAGAAATGTGAAGCTATCTGCATAGAACAGAAAACAAGAGTATTTCTAAATTGTTAGTGCCATAGAATCATAGAGTCATACAGCACAGAATCAGTAACTTGTCCATGCCGACCAAGATGCCCCTTCTGAGCTAGTCCTATTTGCCCGCATTTGGCTTTTATCTCTCTGAACCAAGGGTTCCCAACCTAGGGTAAATTTACCCCCAGGAAGTAAATTTCGTCTACCCAGGGGGGAAGATTTGTTGATTCTGGATTTGTACATATTTTTTCTCATTGACTGACTGTGTTTGGTTCTGATATACCGGTATCTGTTCATCATTAGTTGTTCATAAATAAGTGAAATAACATTGTTATGTGCTATTAAAGTTGCCAGGGGTAAACGGGACAAAAAAAGTTGGGAACCCCTGCTCTAAATCTTTCCTATTAATGTACTTGTCCGAGTGTCTTTTAAATTTTGTTGTTGTGCCTAAGAATACTTGAACATAGGTCTTCAAAGCCAAGCATGCAAGCGATGAAGAGGACAAATGGTCCAGATAGCATTTATTACAAGATGATTTGAATGCAGAATAAGGAGGTCTTATTGCAATGGTATAAGCCTTAGAGAAAGTGCATCTGTACTGGGTACAGATTTGATCTCCTTCATTAAGAAATAACGTCCTGCTTCAGAAGGACTGCAGTGAAGAATCACTAGACTGGTTCCAGAGATGGCTGATTTGCAGTACGATGACAGATAAAGTAGACTGAGGCAGTACTCTCTTGAGTTTGGAAGAATGAAAGGAGATTGCATCAAAACATACAAACATTTTTAAAATTCATGACAGACCAACTAGAAGGAAAATGTTTTCTCTGGTTGAGAACTATAGGACCTGGGGGCACAGTTACAGAATAGGGGTAGGGCATTTAGAATTAAGATGATAAAACAAATGACTTCACTCAGATGGTGATGACTTGAGCATTTAGATTTTTTCCCATGTGGATGTGAAATTGGGATAATTTAGAATCAGCATGAATGGGTGATCGATGGTCAGCGTGGACTAGGTGTGCCGAATGGCCTGTTTCCATGCTGTAATTTTTTTCAATCAATCAATACCTTTTGCTTGTTCTTTCATTTGTTGTTAATTCCAACATGAAATACGCAGCTGGCTTTTATAAACTCAATTTGTGAAGCTATATGCAATAACCTTGAAAGCGCTTGAATGGATGGGAGATGTAGAAGGGGTCCATTTTAAGAAAGCACAGGTTTTACCTCTCCCATATCCCAACTCACGTTGCACTAGATAATGGCTCAAAAGGACAAAGTAATTATAGTTAAAAATGAATGCGGAAAACGCAGTGGGAAACAAGTGTCTGTATCAACATTGCACCTTTCTTGGTTATATTGTTTCCATTGATCATTTACCATCCAGCATTTTGATACACTAGCTTTACAAAATCGCAAGCCTAATTATTATAATGTTTTCTCAAACGGCGAAAGCATTTGCAAGAAATATACTTGGATTGCAAACTGTAAATCCATGCTGAGAAAGCTGCTTTTGAGACCACCCTTTAGCGTGGAGCCTTGGTAATCTGCTGCCACAGCTGAACACTTGAAGTGATATAGAGATACAACCATTGAGTTTCCCCAAGTCTTGCAGAGCAGCGGTCTGATTTGATTTTGGTAACATGAGGTGCTTTGGATATGCTTTACACATTTTGTTTGAAATGACTATTCCTGTTACAAGACCCTGTCATCTCTGTAAGCAGTTAAACCCCAGTCCCATGGGTGCATCCCAGCTGGTAATAAACCATGCTTTGCTGAAGCTTGTTTATTCCAGCTTTTTATGATTCTGTGATAGAATTAAAATGACAAGTGCAATCATGCCAATTGTCACACCAAAAGGGCCTACCTATAAATAAACTAAGCAAACGATTGTACAGGGTCTTTAATTGCTGTGGTGATAACTTAATAAGTGAGACATGGTGAATGACTTTTTGCGAGACTACAGTAAGCCGAGTCGAAACCTGTCAGATCAGAAGCTTCAGCGGCACTGATTACTCCTACTGCTCCTACTAATACCACTGTGGCCACAGCAACAACAACACTTTTGATGCCTCTCAGTCAATTTCAGAGCATTCTCAGACATGCAAACATATTGTCGGTGGGTTAGACACAAAATGCTGAAGTAACCCAGCAGGTCAGGCAGCATCTCTGGAGAAAGGGAATAGGTGACATTTTGGGTCGAGACCCTTCTTCTCGACTACTCAATCTGAAGAAGGGTCTCGACCCAAAACGCCACCTATTCCATTTCTCCAGCGATGCTGCCTGACTCGTTGTTACTCCAGCATTTTGTGTCTATCTTTAATGTAAACCAGCATCTGCAGTTCCTTTCTGTACATATTGTAAGCTGATAGAGCTTGTACATTAAAAAAAAGTATTTTTCACAACTGAGACTGTAATTTTACCACTCACGACTAAAATAAATATGCATTCCCTCAAAAAAAATCCTGTTACATGTTGAAAGTCTATAGCCAATAGTCTATAGGACTGATAATTTTTTCTTAGTAAACAGAATTAAACACACAGGAGACACAAAATACTGCAGATGATGGTTTACAAAAAAAGCCACTAAGTGCTGGAGTAACCTCAGCATCTCTGAAGAACATGGATAGGTGATGTTTTGGGTCGGGACTCCTCTTCAGACTGATTGTGGGCGGGGTGGGGAGTTGGAAGAAAGCTGGAAGAGAGGAGAAGCAGGACAAAGCCTGGAGAGTGATAGGTGGATACAGGCGAGGCGTGGTATGGATAGGCAGATGGTTGGATAAAGGCCAGAGATGAAACAACAAAAGGTGTGAGATGTGGTTTGTAAAGGTGCAAATTGTAAAGCGAGAGGAAGGAATATAGGTGGAAGGGGAAGGAGAGATATGGGTGCAATCTCACTAACTTCCATCCTGCCTTCAAATTCACTTAGACTATCTCTGACACCTCTCTCCCCTTTCTTGAACTCGGTCTCCATCACAACTATCAACTAACATCTATTGCAAACCTACCAACTCCCACAGTTGCCTGGACTACATGTCCTCACTCCCTGCTCTTTGTAAAGACACTATCTCCCCACGCCCAATTTCTCCATCTCCACTGAATCTGCTCATAGGATGAGGCATTCCATTTCAGGACATTCCCAATGTCCTATTTCTTTAGGAATTATAGATTCCCCCTGCTGTCGTAGATGGATCCGTCACCCTTGTCTCCTCTGTGTCCCATAGTTCTGCCCTTGCTCCCCGTCCCCCTAGATGGAAGAAGGTAGAGTACCCCTGGTCCACACCATTCACCCCATCAGCCTTTGCATCAAACACATCATCCTCTACCATTTCCGTCACCTTCACTGTGATCCCACCACTAGTCACATCTTCCCAACCGCATCCCTTTCCACCTCCTACAAAGACCTTGGTTCACTCAACCCTTCCCACCCAAACCACTCCCTCCGCAGATACTTTCCCCTGCAAACGCAGGAGATGTAACACTATCTCTCATCCCTCACATTCATCCAGGGACCCCAACATCCTTCCAGCTGAGACGGAGGTTCACGTACACATCCTGCAACATCATCTATTGCATCTGGTGTTCCCAATATGGCCTCCTGTTCATCGGCAAGACCAACTGTAGACTCGGTGACTGTTTAACTGAACACAAGCGCTCTGCCAGCCAAGGCCTGCTGGATCTCCCGGATGCTAATCTTTTTAACTCCCCAACCCATTTCCTTACTGTCCTGAGCCTCCTCCATTTCCAGAATGAGGCCATACTAGAGGAACAGTATCCCATATTCTGCTTGGCTAGCTTACAATCTAATGATATGAGTATTTAATTCTCCAACTTTAGGTAAGTAACCTACAAGCAATTGTTTTTTAAAATCTCCTTTTTCTCTTTATTTCCCCCTCAACCACCATATTTCCTGTGCCTCACCTGGTCTTGCACCCATTTCTTCACCTCCCCCTCCCCTTCCACCTGTTCATTTCTCTGGCTTCACAATTCCCGCCTTTTCCATCCCTATCTCACACCTAAGGTAAATGCTCGTAATGCTAACGGTAGGTATTCAGGACATCGGTAACTCGTGACGTGTTCTCATCCCTGCAAAAAATGTCCACGAGTAAATAAATACCCGTGATGAAAAAAATTGATACTTTTTATACCTACCGTTAGCATTAAGAGCCGCTACGAGACATCCACGAATTCCTACGGACTCGCTACAGACATTCTCCGAGTTCGAATCAGGGGAAAACTCGGGAGAACTCGTGAATTACCTCGTACAGTGGGACAGGGGCTTTAGAATTCCTGAAGGTGGGTTGCCTTGTTAATATTGCACAGACACTCTTTGATGGTACCACTCTGCAGACAGAAACTACAGAGAAACATTTTAAAATGCTCAAAATCTCAATTGTATATTTATTCCAACACCAAAGGGATTGAACATTTTCATATCAAAATATGAGTTTTTTTTGTCTGACCAAATTGAAATGATTTCTGCACTGATGGATAATGGTGAGGACCACCAATAATTTAATCAGAATATAATGTGGGAAAAAATATTGGTACGTGAAATTGCAGAAGACTTAAAACGATTAATGTTTTATGTGATAACCCAATGGATAAAATAGTGCTGTCCCTTTTGCCTTGCCTTCATGGGCAGAAGAATATCACATAAAAAAACCCAGAAAATAACTCTGCCAGTTAAGCAGTTTCTGTGGAGAGAGAAAACAGTAAATATTTCAGGTTAAAAACACTTCATATAGTCAGGGTAATAAATATAGAAGTTGCATGCTATGTTACAGTTGTACAAGACGTTGGTGAAGCCCCATTTGGAGTATTGTGTTCAGTTTTGGTCATACAGCACGGAAACGGGTCCTTCGACCTACTCTGACCAGGCCGACCAAGATGTCCCAGCTAGCCTAGTCCCATATCCCTCAAACTTTCATAACCATGTACCTATCCATGTATCAATGCAAATGTCTTTTAAATGTTGTTATAGTACCTGCCTCCTCCATCAGCGCGTTCCATATACCCACCACCTTATGTGTGAAAAAGTTGTCCATCAGTTCCTGTTAAATCTTTCCCTTTTCAATAGTTCAATCAATGGTTCAATGGTGCTTTCTTTCCAATTTTTTTCCATTTGGTTGAAATCTTTCCTCTCTCACCTTAGTCCTATGTCTTCTGGTTCTTGGTTGCACCACTCTGGGTAAAAGACTCTGTGTATTCACCTTATCAATTCCCTCATGATCTTCTATAAGATCTTCTATAAGATCACCGCTCATTCTCTTGCATTCCAAGGAGTAATGTCCTAACCTGCCTAGCCTCTCCCTACAGCTTAAGCCCTCACGTCCTAGCAACATAAACCTTCTCTTCACTCTTGTTTAGGAAGGAACTGCAGATGCTTGCTTACTCCGAAGATGGACATAAAGTGCTGGAGTAACTCAAGGGGACAGGCAGCATCTCTGGCGAGAAGAAATGGGGGAAGTTTCGGAAGAAGGGTCTCAGCCCGAAACATCACATGTTCCTTCTCTCCAGAGATGCTCCCTGTCCCGCTGCGTTACTCCAGCATGTTGTGTCTATTCTCTGCACTCTTTCCAGCTTAACAACATCCTTCCTATAGCAGGGTGACCAAAACTGAACACTATACTCCAAATGGGGCTTCACCAACGTCTTGTACAACTGTAACATAGCATTAAACTTCTATACTCATTACCCTGACTGATGAAGTCCAATGTACTGAAAGGGTTCTTGATCACTCTATTTACCTGTGACTCCACTTTCTAGGAAATATGTACCTGCTCTCCTAAGTCCCTTGGCTCTGCAACACTCCCCAGTGCCCTTCTTAAAAGGCGAGAGGATTAAATGGAAGGTGAGAATGCAGAGTTAAGGCTGCAATCAAATCAGCCATGATCTTCTCTAATAAGGAAAGATATGAGGGGTTGAATCGCCTACTACTTAATCTACATTCGTTAGCCCATATATTAATTTCCCTTGCATATAAATAGAAACTGACAGTATTGATTTTGGTCAGAGGCTGTAACTTTTTACATGAATAAAAAATACTTAAGGTTTGGTGTCCCCCGACGATGTTACGATGTTAAAATAAAATGTCCCCATCTGCACCTCCAATCAAATGGTAGATACAAAAAAATAATTTCAACAGAAAGATATATAAACAAAACATTAAAATTGTCTGAAAAAATTAAATGGAAATGTGAAATTCAATTAAAAATTGATCTGGCATGTATTTATTGTGGTTAAACAATGGAATTCATTACATCTCACAGAGGACCTAATCTAGCCCTCTGACAAATGAAAAATGGCTTGGCCATTTATCACATTTAAAATACGCAATTGGATCATACTAAAACGTTACTCTCGCTTGTCGGCTGCAGCTGCTTGTGCTGTTACAGTGCTCTACTTAGCACCGTATCCCTCTCCTCACATGCCTGTTGCAAAGACTGCCTGACTTCAATTACCTTTCCTCAAAATCGAGAGATTGATTTAGTCAGGCTAATGATTAATGACAGAAACAAATGGTAGCTTAACATCACCAGACTCGAGACGGGGGTGGGGGGGGGGGACAATAATTTTGCTCCTCTCTCTCTCTCTCCCTTCTCATGCCCTACCACCAATCCTAATGACTAAACAATCTCCCCACTACAAACTACTTGAGCAGCATTGAAACATTATATAATGCTCTTTTAAAAGAAACAGGAGTCGTCATTATTTCCCCCCCAGGCACTGAAATGTCCACAAAACTCAAAAGAGGAAATAATCAGCGACCGGTGTGTATGAGGAATGACCTATAGATTCAACTATTCCTTAAAGGCCCTTCTCCCTTTCTTGAAAACATTAAATAAATCAGAAGTCCTTGACTGTTGACTTTCAATGGATCACTGACTAGCATTATACAAGAAAATAGATGACCCCACAAGTATGCCAGGAGCTTTGTAATATGTCTTAGGACCCATGTATTTTGTATTTGTATTGCAATTGGAACTGGCTGCTGAGGACTGGGTAAGGTGGAGGAAGGACCTCAGGGTGAGTGTGAAGCACCGTAACAGCATGTCGTTCAAGACGATGGAGGCCATGTGCCAACGCCTCAAAATGGTCAATAGCAACAATAACACACTCACCACTCCAATGGCCAGAGACAACTTCACCTTTGCAAGCTGTGGGAGGGTCTGCCTGTCGCAGATAGGCCTACTCAGCCACAACAGTCCATGCTCCAAATGGGACAACATCAAAGCCGCAACTGGCACAGTGGGCTGAAGGGCCTTTTTCGCTGTATCTCTAAACCAAGCTCATCTAAACTATAACTAAGTTGGAAGAATGCTGATAATTGGAAGTAGTTTTGAAAAAAAGGGTCTCGACCTGAAACGTCGCCAATTCCTTCTCTCCATAGATGCTGCCTCACCCGCTGAGTTACTCCAGCATTTTGTGTCTACCGGGTTCCTTAGCACTTGTTTCATGGACATTATTGATGGCGTTTGATTCCAAAGGGACACCCAATGGAATCATGCACATTTGTAGTCTGTCTCCTACCTAATGCAGGATTATGCAGAGTAGGCAAAATGTTGGATTTCTCAATCATAAACCCAATACATCATTTTGCACCAGCAGGGTACACCCACTAGAGGGGGCAACACTGTAGTATGCAAGTGGGAAATGTGGTCAAGTCCTCAATTTTGACTCCAAACAAACCTTTTGGCATCGGGTTACACGTGAGCGATGAAAGCCACTACAGTTTACCACCTTCCATCCTCGTTCAGATGATTTGTTCCTTCATTGCTCTTTCATGTCAGAGAACACTGAGATTAGCAAAGGTACTAATGGAGACTTCAAAATTCATCACCAAACGTCAGCAGCCAGTTTGGAATTATGACAGTTGAGTGATCTAATGCAGGAGATAAACCTACCAGGACCTATCCTCACCAATCTACCCATCGCAAATAGGGTGGCACAGTGGCGTAGTGGTGGAGTTACTGCCTTACAGTGCCACGTTTGATCCTGACTATGCCTGCTGTCTGTGTGAAGATTGCACATTCTCCCTATGACTGTGTGGGTTTTCTCCAGGTGCTCCAGTTTCCTCCCACATTTCAAAGACCTGCAGGTTTTGTAAGTTAAATTGGGTTCTGTAAATTATGCCTAGTGTGTAGGTTGTAAAACTGGGATAACAGAACTAGGATATGGCTGTGGACTCAGTGGGCCGAAGGTTCTGTTTCCACACTGTATCTCAACACTAAACTAAATACATCTGTCTATGATAGCTTGGTAGGTGACCAGTTCTTCTTCCACTCTCCATGTAAAAAACCTTGCCCCACTCATTTCCTTTAAACTTTCCTTCTCTGAATGTAAACTATGCCCTCCAGTCTTTCGCATTTCCATCCTGGGAAAACATATTCTGACCATTTACCCTGTCACATCCTTTATGTAAAGGGGCCTATATCCAATATGGCCTATCCAAACTTTCATAAAGTTGCCACATGACTTCCTGGCTCTTATACTCAATACCCCGACCGATGAAGGCGAGCATACCATAAGCTTCCTTTACCCCAAGATTCCCGTGTACATCAATGCCATTAACTGTAACAGTAGAATTTCTTTCTCCCATCTCAGATCAGAAGGCATGACTGACTCGGTGTAAAGTCTTTTCTCAACACAGTGCCCACTAATTGGCTCATCTTTCACAATGCTTTGGAAACTCAGAAATTAATTCTACTAGGTTACATAGAATGCATTGACAGTCTTCTTTAAATCGATTGCTTCTAATTAAATTTCTTGTCTACACACACTCAGGGCTGATTTAAATGTCAATTGTCTGTAAAATTAATCTTCTGTTTACACCGGTGATAATGAAAGTTTATTGGCTGATATCTACATTTGGGGAGTTTCTGTGAACTCTCAACTTGGTGATCATGCTTGTGTTTCAGTGTTTCTGTTTAGCTCAACAAACAAGATATCAGATTGGGTTGTTGGGAACCAAAAAGCTTTCCAGCAACCATGAAAAACGATTATATTTCACAAAGCAAATTTGAAATTTCACTGACAGCGAAACCAAATGACAGATTCAATCAGAACCCTCTATGATAATTGGAAATACCTACCTTGACTAACAGGTATCAGACGCTGACATTCTAAAGATGATAGTGTGCAGAACCAATAAAGGCTGTTTTACTAAAAATCCAAGTCTCAATGTTAACTTTCCAGGGGAGTTTTATCAAATGTGCAAGGTAGAGTGATAGAGTCCTGGGGTCATACAGCACAGAAGTGGCTCCTTGGCCCACCATGTGCATGCTGAACTTTCTGCCCATCATCAGTAATCGCATTTGCCCACACTAAGTACATATCCTTCTATTGCCTCAGAGTCATGGAGTCATATAGCATTGAAACATGCCCTTCACCCCAACTTACCCATGCTGACCAACATGCCCCATTTTACACTAGTCCCACCTTCCTGCGTTTGACCTATATCCTTCTAAACCTATCCTATCCATGTACCTGTCCTAATTTATTTTAAACACTGTGATAATACCTGCCTCAACTACCTCCTCCCCACATCTCATTCCATACAGCCACCACACTTTGTGTAAAACAAGTTTCCCCTCAGCTTCCAATGAAACCTTTGCCTCCCTCACCTTAAACCTATGTCTACTGGTTCTTGATTCACTCCTATGGGTAAAAGACTCTGTGTACTTACCCTATCTAATCCTTGCCTATTTAAATATCTGTCTAAATGTCTCTTAAACATAATGTTTGCATCTGATTCCAACAGATGCATCCTCTGGCAGTGAGTTACAGATATAGATTGCTCTCTGCGTACAAAACATACCCCTTTAAAACTCCTTCCTCTAACTTTAAAACTATGTCCTCTTGTTTTTGGTACCTCCACCATAAGGAAAAAAAGTGATTGTCTATCTACCTCCTTACAAACTTCTATGGGGTCACCTGTCAGTCTCCTTCGCTCCAAGGTAATCAATCCTAGCCTATTCTGTCTCTCCGCATAACTAATTTTTAGTTTAGAGATACAGCGCAGAAACAGGCCCTTCGGTCCACAGAGTCCGCACCGACCAGCGATCCGCGCACGTTAACACTACCCCACATACGTTAAGGACAATTTACATTTACACCAAGCCAATTAACCTACAAACCTGTATGTCGTTGATGTGTGGGACGAATCCTAAGATCTCGGAGAAAACTCCCGCCGGTCACGGGGAGAGAGTACAAACTCCGTACAGGCAGCACCCGTAGTCAGGATCGAACCCAGGTCTCTGGAACTATAAGGTAGTAGCTCCGCCACTACGCTCCGTGCCGTCTTATGTCCTCCAATCCAAACAAAATTGAAGAAGTGTGAGCAGGAATGATCAAATGGAACAATCATCTGCATGTAAGAAAAAACAATTATTGTGCAATATGGGAAGCATGTCAATTATTTAAGTGAAATAGATAGAAATATCAAAAACAATTTCCATCATCATTTAACGTAGAATCACTGCAAAATCCTCAGTCATGTAAAGACGTCAATTCTGCAGAGATTAATTGGACTGTGTGAATTCTATGGCAGTCTATGGGATGAGATGAGAAAGTAAAACTGATTACAGCCTGGATTCCAGATAGATGAGCCACAGAAATTAAGTTAAAAAATAACACACACTCACAGAGCTAGATGCAAATATAACAAAAAGGGAGAGAAACAAAGGGTACACATGGTTATTTCTGCAGAGTGATACAGAGTGTACAGGTAGATTGGTTGTACGTTTATGAGTGTGTCTAGTGAACATAAAAGATTGTAAAAGGTGTTGGGGCCATGACGGAGATTTGGTTGTGAGAGGAACAGGACTAGCAGCTCAACGTTCTAGGAATTCAATGTTTTAGACACATTGAACCATATTGAAAATTAATGGACCACAACTAATTCTCTTGACTTAAATGTTCTTAAGTTCAAAGCAGTTTCCTCTGATTGTCCACATTATGGTAGTTCAGTCTGGTCTTTTTTGTCCGAGGCAGGTGAAACGTAAATTGGCATTATCTTTGTAGACTGAGAACAATCTTCAGCCAGTTGTAATCTGACAGGACAAAAAGACTACTACTTAGCACAAAAATTGTTGTCCATGTGTAATGTATAAACATTATTTCTTTAAAATCATGTATGGAATTAATCAAAAACACAATTTAACAAACACCGTGATTTTGATGAACTATTTAATTAAAGATTAAAGATGTTAAAATGCCACTATATTGGCCTTCATGGAGTTGGGACATAAAAAGTAGGTTGCCTAGCAAAAAATACTCAGGAGGCAAAGCTACATCTGTGGAAATAGAACCTGAGGTATGTGGTCAGGTTGATGGCCTTTCGTTAAAACGCGTTTAAGAGTTGGAAATATAATAATGAGTTATGCAGCTGTAGGAAGCAAAATGTCCCGCTTATTGCTTGTGATATGACTTGAAGCTTTAGCTCTAAAATGTAGCTCCGTCTTGTTTATCCAATACAATCCCAGTTATTTTACTAGAAACCACATTCAGAAATAGGCTTCAGTGAGAAACCATCCACGGTCATGAGATCAGAGGATTAAATTACATTCTTGAAGGCTGTGATTTGCTTTAAATTTATATTTGATTCCAGGCATCTTGAGAGAAATTTAAAGCTTTACTATTTAATCTTTTCTATCCATGATCCCACAAGCTCCCGACTTTTGTATTGCAAAAAATGCAGTCAAATGAATCATTTTAAATATTCATTGAAGGTAAGGTTATCCGAGAGTTTAGTTTTACTTGAAGCAAGATTTATTGCTTTGACTTTCTTAAGAATCCCTCCTCGCGGCAGTGAATTTTGAAGTGAAGCCTCCCTTGGTCCTCACACACATAATTTGTAAATTGAGCATTTCATGATCTCAGTATAAAGCATTCATGAACGTTTGCCTCCTTTTATGTTATTGACTGCATTGTAAGCTTGGCAGTGCAATGGGAAGAGTAAATGAAAAACAAACCAAGATACGCTCATAAGAAATATTCATGAATACATTTTGCAAAGCATTCACGAGGACCTAGGATTTATATCTTTCATTGGACCATTGACTGCTCCTATGGGAACCTTTTATGTGGGATACAGACTTCTCAGTTAAAAATATTTGGCTCAACTTAATTTCTGACTGGGATGGAAGTCTGTTTTGGGGGGAAATATGGTGTTAGTGAAGAGGGCTGGGGTTGGTAATTATCACCTCCTTTCTGGAAATGTATGTTGGGAAATGCCTCTATAACGGTCTGCAACGCCATTTCACCTGTATGACATGCTTGTGGCAGCAAATGGTGAATATTGAGTGAAGGATATCTGTTCAGCTGGAAATGTACAGCCAGTCTTGGGTAGACAAGAAGGCAGTACACTGTTATAAATTTCATGCAAGGTATTGGATTATTTTGAATTCAAGTAGGAAGAAATCCCAAATGACCAAGAAGATTTGCTACTCTGCTGGGACAAGATTGGACGGAAACTCGCAGAATATAAATATGCATTTCCCGAATTCACTTTTAATAACATTGCAGGGAAAAATAAGCTGCCACTCTGTCTCTCTCTGAGTGGAATTGTGGTTTTATCGATTCATGTATTTTTTTTCAAAATTTGTCAAGTTTCTTATTAAAAAAGGAGACAAAAATAAATCTTTTTTTTAAACTCCTGAAGCAGATGCATACTGAAGCTTGATATGCAGACTGGACAAGCTCTGAGCCCGTGACATTGGAGACACAAGGAATTTCAGTTGCTGGTGTATGAAGAAAGACAAAATGCTGGAGTAACTCAGTGGGTCAGGCAGCATCTCTGGTGAATATGGAGAGGTGATGTTTCAGGTTGGGGCTCTTATTCAGACTAATTGAAGTTGGGTGGAGCAAGCTGGAAGAGAGGTGGGGGTGGGACAAAGCTTGGAAAGTGATAGGTAGATACAGGTGAGGTGGGGGGGGGAGGGGGTTGATTGGCAGATGGGTGGAGAAAAGCCAGACTAGTTTATGACAAAATGCTTTTCCCATTGTACATGTGTACATCCCACCTAATGTGCTGAAAACAGCTCCTTGACCCGAGCATTTTGGCCAGTTTTAACCCTTTTACAATTTGTCTCTGTTTGCTTTGTTGTTACCTTCTCCCAATTAACAATGATCGATTCTACATTTTCCTTGATTTACATTCCCTTTGTCCTGTTTTCACACCTTACACTTCCTTATCTATACTTCCTTATGTATACCGTCCCTCCCCTGACATCAGTCTGAAGAAGGGTCTCGATCCGAAACGTCACCCATTCCTTCTCTCCAGAGATGCTGCTGGTCCCGCTGAGTTACTCCAGCAGTTTGAGACTAAACCAGGTTTTGCAGTTCCTTCCTACACATTTAACCCCTTTACATTCTCTCTTCTTCTTCAGGTTAAACCCTCTCTTTACGTAATTATATTGATCAACATTGGCTCAGATCATATATTTGTTCAATCTTGCCCTTTTTCAACCATTCATTATCATGTGGCCGGGATAGTACTATTGTTTGTGTTATTTCTCTGCTGTTCCAGCTATTCGAAATGGACATCAGATGTGTTCAGTAATCTCAGCACCTGTCCAAAGGCCTGGAATGGGAAACCTAGGTTAATTTGACTCCATTCATCAGTCAGCTTACCCTGTTGTGCACAATGGGAAATGGGATATTCAACGAGTGCATGAACAGTCTTGGAGACACAAAGAACTGCTGATGCTGGAATCTTGTGGAAAAAGAAAAAGTGCTGGAATAACTCAGGTCAGGCAGCATCTGCGGAAGGAAATAGACAGGTGGCGCTTCATTGTCAACCCATTCCTTCCACAGCCGCTGCCTGACTCACTGAGTTACATAGAAAAATAGGTGCAGGAGTAGGCCATTTGGCCCTTAGAGCCAGCACCGCCATTCAATATGATCATGGCTGATCATCTAAAATCAGTACCCCCTGTTCCTACTTTTTCCCCATATCCCTTGATTTCTTTAGCCCTAAGCGCTAAACCTTACTACAGCACTTTGCGTTTTACACCCTGATAAAAGAAGGGGGAAGTGGGAAAGACTGAGATGTGAGCAGTTTTTCATTATGTTTGTTGCTTTCCCAAGGCTGTGTGAACTAGAAAAGGTCAATGTCTTGTCCAGCTTCAGTTCTTCCCGCATAATATGAAGCTTACAGAGAAATGTAATAATATCCAAAGTATTCGCTTCTCACGAGAAGAACATAATTCTTGAGAAAGTAGTCATTAGCCTAAATAAAAACAAATCTAAAAAATTAAGAGATCTAATTCCTTAACTTTTACGAAGGAACTGCAGATGCTGGAAAATCGAACGTAGACAAAAATGCTGGAGAAATTCAGCGGGTGAGGCAGCATCTATGGAGTGAAGGAAATAGGCATTGTTTCGAGTCGAGACCCTTCTTCAGACTGCTGTGGGGGTGGGGGGTGGGCTCGGGGCGGGAAGAAGAAAGGAAGAGGCGGAGACAGTGGACTGTGGGAGAGCTGGGAAGGGGAGGCGAAAGAAGGAGAAAGCAGGGACTACCTAAGATAGGAGAAGTCAATGTTCATACCGCTGGGGTGTAAACTACCCAAGCGAAATATGAGGTGCTGCTCCTCCAATTTACGGTGGGCCTCACTGTGGACATGGAGGAGGCCCAGGACAGAAAGGTCACATTCGGAATGGGAGGGGGAGTTGAAGTGCTAGGCCACCGGGAGATCAGGTTGGTTATTGCGAACCGAGCAGAGGTGTTGGGGGAAGCGATCGTCAAGCCTACGCTTGGTCTCACCGATGTAGAGCAGCTGACACCTAGAGCAGCAGATGCAATAGATGAGGTTGGAGGAGGTGCAGGTGAACCTCTGCCGCACCTGGAAAGACTGCTTGGGTCCTTGAATGGAGTCAAGGGGGGAGGTAAAGCGACAAGTGTTGCATTTCCTGTGGTTGCAAGGGAAAGTGCCAGGAGAGGGGGTGGTTTGAGTGGGAAGGAACAAATTTCCCAGGGAGTTACAGAGGGAGCGGTCTCTGCGGAAAGTCGATTAGGGAGGAGATGGGAAGATGTGGCCAGTGGTGGGATCCCGTTGGAGATGGCAAAAATGTCAGAGGATTATTTGTTATATGTGATGGCTGGTAGGGTGGAAGGTGAGGACAAGGGGGACGCTGGTAAGGTGGAAGGTGAGGACAAGGGGGACTTCAACTCCCCCTCCCATTCCAAATCCGACCTTTCTGTCCTGGGCTCCTCCATGGCCAGAGTGAGGCCCCGTAAATTGGTGGAGCAGCACCTCATATCTCGCTTGGGTAGCTTACACCCCAGCAATATGAACATTGACCTCCAAATTAGGTAGTTCCAGCTTTCTCCTTCTTTCCCCTCCCCTTTCCAGCTCTCCCACAGCCCACTGTCTCCACCTCTTCCTTTCTTCTTTCTGCCCCCACCACCCACACATCAGTCTGAAGAAGGGTCTTGACCCGAAACATTGCCTATTTCCTTCGCTCCATAGATGCTGCCTCACCCGCTGAGTTTCTCCAGCATTTTTGTCTACCCTAACTTCTTTAATTTAGTACTTTGCATTCCCTGGGATTGACACGTTGTGGAAGTTAGGGGCTGTTTTATATACTGGGTCTTGGTTCTTATCACATCCATTTATGACCAGTCACCTTAAAAATGAATGCAGTGTCATTTGTTAGTTTAGAAGAAAGGTGAAGCAGGTCTTATGGAGAACAAGGAACAGTTCAGGTATTTACATTTCAGTGAGTTTCATAGAGTTGTAAGAAGTTTGGACTTAAACCAATACGTTTTTGATGAGTGTATGAAGGGACAGGCCCATGTAATTTGAGATGTCTGATGATATTGTTACAGACATAATCAAATTTGTTTCATATTGTAGAACTCAGTCCTATTCCTATTCAATGGAAAAACATCCCGGTTGCATACATAGGCTCTCCTATATGAAATTACTAAAATGCAGCTGGCAGCTAAATTAGATTTCGATGGCTAATCCAACGTGTTGATGAGTGTGAAACCTTAAACCGTGGATAGTTCAATTATATTATATTCCTGTCCCTCTTTGATGAGCACTTAGAGTAGATGTCTTTTCCCATTAATTGCACAGTTTGTAACCAGAAGCCAGCGTATTACTGTTGTTATATTGATGCAATACAGCTGCAGTCTTTGTTCTTCGCCCTGTTTACCTTTTTTTGTTTGTTCTCCGTGTACACATAGAATCCTCCTTGTATTGAAAAAATGTTCTCATATTAGATGTCTTTGAACACGTTTTTCCAGTGCCTGAAAACAGTGGAGTAGTTGATATCCTTTGACCTCCCCTTTCTCCCAGAATACAAAAGCCAGGCCAGAATATTTGCTGATGTTTCATTTCTTCTATTGTTTTACATAGTATACTCTCATGTGATCCTTAAATTGATATTTTTTTAATTTCCAAATAAATAAAACCTTACATAGCATTACAAAAAAACTGCAAATACCTGGAATTTCAGCATTTCTGTCCCTTTGGAATCAAGACCTCCCAGCAGTATGATAATACAATCAGAGTTATACAGTGTTCCCACATGGAAACAGGCCCTTTGGCCCAACTTGCCCATGCCACTCAAGATGCCCCATCTACACCAGTCCCACCTGCCCATGTTTTGGCAATATCCCCCTAAACCTTTCCTATCCATGTACCTGTCCAAATGTATTTCAAATGTTGTTATTGTACCTGCCTCAGTTACCTCCTCTGGCAGCTTGTTCCATAAACCCACCACCCTCTGTGTAAAAAAGTCGCCTCTGAGGTTCCACTTATCTTTTTTACCTCTCACCTTAAACTATATCCATAGGAACTTGATTACCCTACTCTGGGTAAAAGATTCTACACATCCACTCTATCGATTCCCCTTATGATCTTATACACCTCTGTAGGATCACCCCTGAGCCTCCTGTGCTGCAAGGAATAAAGTCTGCGGAGATTAGAGTAATGCAGAGGATTGCACAACAGCTTCTTAAATTAGTATTTCCTTCTAATTATATGCTCAAGGAAAGTTACATTCACTTGGCTGTTTGGCAACTGCGCATTAAAGGAACCAAGAGATACTGTATCTGCAGGAAAATGACATTGAAATAGAAGTTCATAACTTGATGAATGGTGGAGCAGACACAAAAAGCCATGTAATGCAAAGGAATACAGAACATCTTCTTAAATTAAATATAAAACCTCATGGCATTCAATACTAATACATATTGACTTGGTAATAGCATTGTGTGAAGTATGATATTATTAACACAACCTAATAACTTCATAGTTTTTAATCTGAAATTCTGAGCCATTGCCTATGGAATCTGAATACTATCAAATACATTATTGACTTACTTATTATGACACAGATGAAGGTAATTTAGCCCATTGGGTACATGTTGGATCCCAGCGGAGCAATCTTACTGGTCCTGTTTCTTGTCTTGTTATATGCTCAATGCTCACTCCAATTTCTTACGCACCACTCCTCTCTCTTACATTCCAGTCATGGTCCTATCATGGCTTCTCATACTGATGTTCAATCTGCTGCCTGTTGCCTGATGTTCAGCCATAATCCTATCCTTAAACATGGTGAACAGAGACAACTCAAAGTGACCAATGTAAAATAATGATTAATAGTAAGATTAAATGAGAACTTACCAGTTTGAAGTTTGATCTTTATTTTATGAGGAGTTACGTTGGTGATTACGTGAAGAAGACCCGTCAGGACGCATGCGCGTCAATCTTCAAAGCAGCGGTATGAAATCACAGATAACACAATATTTGAAGTAACATATTAAGATGAGCAACATGAGAACTACCATATGACCTCTTTTATGAGAGAGGGTTGGGCGTGGCGGGCACGTAATCACCAACGTAACTCCTCATAAAATAAAGATCAAACTTCAAACTGGTTCTCGTTTAATCTTACTATTTTACTTCGGAGTCACGTGAGTGATTACGTGAAGGGTTCAAGGCTCTGTGATTTTATGCCGGAGATCCAAATCCCGGCTTCTCACTGCATTGATTGACTTTCGATGAGAAACAATCAATAATGCGTTAAACATGAAATGTGAATATCATGCAGTAACAATTGATTTGAATAATCAAAACAACCAGTAACCCCTCTATCCCAGGGGAAACTAAACAGGACTTAATCCTGAATTTGCAAACAGCCTCTCGCCGATCGGCAGTCAGCCGATGGTAAAAAATTTAAAAAACAATTCATTTGACCATCCGGCACCTGTAAGAATATGGCCGATGTGAACATCCATCGCCCTAGCCGACGACGTTGCTGCTGCACTAGTGGAAAAGGATATATACAATTCAGTGTTAATACCTGCCTGAATCAACATTTGCTTTAAACCACCTTGAGATAGTCTGCACTGACATTCTCCTGTGTGGCTACATGTAACTAATAAACAATGCTGTTTCCACATTTCTTAAGGTCTTTATAGCTTCAATATAATGAAAATAAATGTGCCATTACACATAAACATGGACCAGTAGGTTATGCTGAAACACAATTTTAACAAACCTGTAACACCTGGCCTGCTCTGTTTGAGCAGGGCGCAAATATATAACGTAACATTCTCTTCAGCAACTTCCATCCTGTCTAGCAGAAGTTTTTGCAAAATCTGCACTTGCTATGCTGAACCAATGCCATGAGCATAACTACTTTCATGATTAGTTTGGCAAATTCAGAGACATGACAGGAACCTACTGTCGAAGCAACTTGAGGACCACACTTACATCGCAGATCGCCATATACCTGGGTTTAGGAGGTTTAGAGTTGAAATTCCTTTCATCAATCCAGCACTGATATGATGAAACCCAATAGGATCTTTCCTGACCCCATCAAAACCATACGAGGACAAAGCACTTAAAGCTGTATTAATGGTGCTATAACTGAGCCCCTTATCATCATAGAGTGTCAACAGGAACTTTAAAATATCCACAATACCTGCAGTACTATAGTCAATATTATTTTGTACACAATATTGCTCCCATTTTTTTACATAAGTAATATACCCCTTTTGAGTACTCTTTCTCCAGGCTACAGTGAGCATGTCCACCGTTCGCCCAGACAGTCCTTGCCCCAGGTATGGCACTCTTAAACCTGCAAATTAACAAGTCAATACGGTCTCATAACGGATGACTTTCCCGTGTTAGCGGATGCTCCAGTCAATTCCTACGCTTGGGAACCACCAAAAAGAGGTTGGATCCCTAACTGTAACATCAAAGGGAACCATGCTTGATTCGGCCAATTAGGTATTACAAACACCCCCAAAGCGGCATCCTGCTTGATTTCTTGTAGACTCCGACCTATTAGGCAAAATGGTAGGAAAATATATAAAACATACCACCCCAATGTAAAGACAAAGTATCAATTGCAACTGTGACCTGGTCTGGTTCCCATGAAACCTATTTAGGCTGCTGATGGTTGAACCTTGATGCAAAACAAATCGATATCTGGCATTAATATATAAATACTATATTATTGAACACCTCCTGTTTCAACATCCAATCTGTGTTGTCATGGAACTTTCGTGACTTGGTGTCTGCTACTATTTAGAATCTACCTGGTAGATAAATAGCTGAAATATATTTTTCAATGTACCAGGCCCAAATTTGATTAGCCAATCTGTCACAAGATACCGACTTGATTCCACCGATGTGATTAATATATATGCCACTTGCGTAGTATTGTCAATCTGAAACTGAACATGCAGATTATATTTGTTAGAGCAATAAGCCTTATCCATAAAACCTCTTAATAGTTAATTGCCCATGTCTGCAGAAGCGATGCCTCTTGCTCAGTTCATCTGCCTCCACAGCTGAAACTCGTATCCGTGACACCCCACCCGAGTGCACTGACATTCATCTGCAAAATCATGGAAGGCTGGTCAAGCATTACCTTGCTATAACTCCTGTACACATGGTGAATCCACCATTGCATGGGTCTATTATAATGACTGGAATGTATCCTTAATGCCTCCATTAGCTTGATACAGCTGTCAATTAGCTCTACCCTTTTTCCCTGGGCAGAGTCACTTAATTGAATCAATTGTTACCCAAATAGTCAGGTGTTAATTTGGATTTCTCTGGATGAATAATGCCCAATCTTTGAAAATTGGTTTTAACAACTACCACCGGTTACTTCAGCTGTTCTCTTGGATACCCCTGTAATCAAGATATCATCGAGATAAGCCATGAGCACCTGACCCTGGCCTCTCAGCATGCCTATTATAGGTCTAAAAAATTTTGTTGCCATAGTTGATCCATCCAGGTGAATTTCAAATATCCTTATCCTGCAAATAAACAGACATTAAGTAATGCGCATCTTTAAGCTCTATAGTCGCCATATAGCATCCTCTTGACCCAGTTGCTTGGCAGTGACAATTCCATCTTACAATGTCTATACCACATCCCCCATCGTTTTTTGGGCTGGGAAAGTATTAGACACAAATTGATGGGGTTGGTGAACCAACTTTACAATTACACCTTTATCACATAAGCTTCCAAGCGCAGTCTGAACATCCATCTGTTCTGTTAATGAAAACTGAACAGTTCTCCCAAGAACATGCTGAATGTGCAAATCACAATTTGGATTGAAATCCATTCGAAACCTTTGAATAACACTCTGTATAAACAGAGCTAAGGTAATTTGCTTCCATTCATCCCAGAAACAGATGTAATGTACCCCAGATTTAAGTTGTGTCACATTTGATATGTGCACCTGAGAACCAGGCCCACATACCTCCTTGGTACCTGGTGGATGACGTTGTCCCCGGCTCCTGGCGGGAAAGCCAATGTTTGACCATGTTCCCGCTTTGTTTGTAGGGGTACTTTCTTTTTTGGAAACTTGCCGACTGCCGGTGGCTTGATCAAGCCCACCGTCTTTGCCTCTTCATCCATGTCCTTGACACTCTTGGCGAGGTCCTCTCCGAAGAATAGGTGGGCCGGCTGTATGTTGCTAGGCTGGAAAAATACTGCAATTTTGGAATTAATGGTGGGCCGAATGGCACTTTCCCTGAGACAATTTATCTAAAAAATGGATGCTACAAAGCAACCCTAGTACCTCTTGCTGCGTCTCCGACACATGCCCTCCATCCACCGTTCTCGCGAACGCCGTGATTCCTGAATCAAGTAATTTCAGGATTCTCTGCAGCTTCATCTCCACGCCCACGCCCATCTGGCTCCATATCACCCGGTTCACTGCTGGCACCTTCAGCAACTCGCAATTACCGCGGTCTCTTGGTGATTCCAGACTCTGACTGGACAGCGAATCGTACTGCCAGAGATGGGAACTCTGACAACGGCCGTCTTTGCTTTCCCAGTGGCATTCCATACTCTGATGGGACAGCGAATCGTGCTGCCAGAGAATGGACCTCTGACAACGGCCGTTCTTCGCTAGTCAACAAAGTCTCCGTCAGAGTCGGGTCAGAACTGAGCTGACCCTATCGTGGAGGCCAGCTCTTCTCCCAGTGGCACTCCATACTCTGACGGGACAGCGAATCGTGCTGCCAGAGAATGGACCTCTGATAACGGCCGTTCTTCGCTAAGTTCCAAGTCTCCGTCAGAGTCGGGGTCAGAACTTAGCTGACCCTCTGGACTCACCTCATGCATGAGGGTGCTTTAAGCAGCCCTCTACCAGGTGCTGCCGGCGTGGCCTTTCTGCAGCCTACCGCCCACACGACTCCTCCCCCCGGAGTGTGCGTTTCTGGAGCAACCTCTGGATGAGGTGCTCCATTTGGGAGAACCGTTTAAAAAAACGTCTCCAGCCCCGTACAGGCTCGTTGTGGCCCGACTCAGTTGAGTCCAAGGGCCTCCCAGACTTCCCCGTGCCTTACGCCCGACTGGCGTTGGCTTTGGTGCTTTTTAGCACTCAGTCTGAAGTCGCCCCGCTCCCGGTCGGCGACTGTGCAGGGGTACGCGGCAGCCGCTCACAGACCGCCTTCCCGCGGCTCTCCTATGCTTTACCTGCGGCTGCCCTAACACCCCCTGCTCGTCTTCACCATGGTGCTGCCTGTAACAAAAAACACAGAGCACGGCACCACAGCAAAGGAACTTTTCACTCCAGCTAAGTTTCCCACTCCCACTGGTCCTCCCGCTGGTCCGTGCGCCAATGCGTCCGACGTAATGACGCGCATGTGCCCTGACGGGTCTTCTTCACGTAGTCACACGTGACTCCGAAGTAAAATACAGTATCTATGGCTTCATTCTCATCTTATGTAAAAATGGTCATGTCAAATTCCTTGCTCTGATAATAATTTAATATTTCATGTTCCATCAATTTGAGGACTTTAGCAGATGTGTGGTAAAAATCGCAAAATTCTGATAGTTGCTAAAATTATATTTTAAAGTTTGTGTTTTCAGTTTCAGGTATTGTTTTGCATCAACTATGACAATTACAAGATTATCTTTCAAAAGAATGAAATCGAAACGCAAATCATCTAAAATTTGCACTAATATTCATGTCAGGTTTTACAACAAACCTTTAGAAATGACTGCTTCAATTTCCTTTACACAGTTTTGTGTATTTTTAGGCTTTTTTTAAGTACTCTCACCTAAAATCCTTCAGTGTTGCTTTTGACAGCTTAATTGGGATTTATTAACTCCCATCAACCATTTCATCTACAAGTAAAATAGATTATGTCAGGGATGAAATAGATTTTATGTTCTTCGTAATAAAAATATTGCATATGAATGAGTAATTATGAAGGTAGTATGTGAATTTATAAGTATTTATAAGTTAATTCTCTGTCTTAATATATAATTAAATCACTTTAGTTTTGTGTGGATTTTTGTCAAAAGCAAAATTATAAATGCAGATATTGACAGCCTATAATGAAAAAGCAGAAAAACTGTTTGAATGAAGTCATTGACCTGAAACAGTATCTGTGTTTCTCTCTCATAGAGTCATAGAATCATAGAGTAATACAGTGTGGAAACAGGTCCTTCATCCCAACTTGCCTACACCAGCCAACATGTCCCGGCTACACTAGTCCCACCTGCCAGCATTTGGTCCATATCCCTGCAAACCTGTCCTACCCAAGTTCAAGTTCAAGTTCAAATTTATTTGTCACATCCTCCATAAGGTGCAGTGAAATGCAATTTACCATGAAGCGTTACAATTAATAAAGGACACAATGCACAACATAATTCAACACAGACATCCAGCACACTGTGGTGGAAGGCAATACAGTTCAGACAGTCCTCACCCTCCTCCCTTATTCACCCGTGGTTGGGGCCCTGACCCTCCGTAGTCGCCGCTACGGACGGCCCGATGTTCAAGCCCTCTGGTCGGGATGGTCGGAACGCCGACATCGGGACAGGTCGAGCACACGCCGCGGCCCGTAGCTCCCAACCGGCCACCTCCTTACCAGAGACTGTGGCTTCCAGATGATGTAGGCCGCAGGCGGTTGGAGCTCTTCACCGGCGACCCCCGGCGAGGGATCGCCCGCTCCACGATGGTAAGTAAATTCTGCTCCACCACTGCCGCCAGGAGACCAAGGGTCCAAGATGTTGTATACCGCAGGCCAGTTGTGGGAGCGCTTCTCCGGCGACCCCCGGTAATGAGGTGTTACAGTCCCCGCTGCGCCGCCGCTGAAGCTCTGGGCCCGAATCCGGGAAAGGCCGCACCAAACCAGCTGTAAGACCGTGAGGAGGGGGGCGATGAAGCATCAAGGGAGAAAGTTGCCTCTCCGTCGAGGTAGGTGCCTGAAAACGGTTTCCCCCTATTCTCACCCGCCACCCCTCACGCAAGACATACAGAGAAAACATACTTTCGGACAAAATAAAATAAACCAAAAAAGTCGAAACAATGAACCCGCTGCAGGCGAGGCAGCCGCCTCACAGTGCCGCCGGAACCGGAATCACATACCTGTCTAACTGCTTCTTAAATGTTGGGATAGTCCCTGCCTCAACTACCCCCTCTGGCAGCTTGTTCCATACATCCACCACCCTTTGTGTGAAAATCTTCTCTGTACCCTTTCCAGCTTGACAACATCTTTCCTATAACACGGCGCCCAGAACTGAACACAATACTCTAAATGTGGCCTCACCAACATCCTAGACAACTGCAACATGACCTCCCTACTTCTATACACAATACTCTGGCTGATGAAGGCCACAGTGCCAAAGGCCTCTGTATATATGTAATTCTCTGAAACCACAGCAGAATATAGTTTCTGTTATCTATTGATTATCCATATTGGCTCAGCATATTGATTTATATTTGTAGGCTCTCTGAGGTATGTGAACTCCACAGACACTAAGCTTGGATTTTTTGCTGGTGGTTCATCACTTGGCTCCAGTCACACCAGAAGATGTTGTGACACATAATAAAATACTGTGCACTAAGACTCCAAGTAAGCCATCAACGTGGCCTGGATAGAATGAATGTTGAGAGGATGTTTCCTTTAGGAGAGTCTAGGATCAGAGGCCATCAACAAACATGGGTACAATATTTAAATGCTACATTGAAACTGAATATTAAGTGATCTCTTCTTGAATTTGATGCTATTATGACATTCAACAAGCTGATAAATCCTAAGTAAACCATGGTAAAAAGTAGATAAACAGCTCTGATTTTATCATACGTTAAGAAAACCATTTTAAGTTCTGATTCATAAAAGTCAAATGAATTTAACAAAAATACACAGCAGTTAAACTTTGAAACCCATAAAACTCATTATTAGCTGTGCTTTATTATGAATATAAAATATAAACATTTGAAACATCGACATCGAGGGAGTTTAATTGGTGTTGATTTGTTGTGCATTTGCCATTGACAGTTTTAATGAAAATACAAATGGCTTCCTATAACTGGGACTGTTCAGCAGGTTTTTAACTGAGTGCAATTAATATAAACATAAAATATTGGCAGCAGTCCCCCTTGCTTTATTGATTGGCAAAACTGTTCTAATGTTGTGCTCTATATGAATTACCTATTAGAAGATACAAGCGTCAAGATGCTATTCCAAGTCTGATGTATTTATTTTAAGTTCCTGTCAACCTATATTTTTCCTACACAATCGGGAGGGTTAATCTCACCATTTCCACCGTTGGATATGCAAACTTATAACGTATCCATGTTTCAAAATGATATCTTTCCTTAAAAGGAAGAAATAAAAAGGCATAACTCAGTTGAAATTTATAGGCTACTTTATTTAAAATTTGAAGACAGCGTGTATAAAAGAGAGATAAATACACGACATGAGATAAAACATGACAGGTAGCACTTACACAACTATTTAGACGGGTATAAGAATTACATTCTGGACAAAATATATTGAGGTGGGAAACACAATGAAGTTTATCATCATTCAAAATTTGATTCAATTAATAAAAATTAAACGATTTTAACAAAAATAAATGCATCAATTACATTTTCAAAGCTAAACAATTATTTGTTGAGTTTTATTTGTGCATATGAAACATGAATATTTTAAATATTGACACCATTTAATTTAAGGGAGAAAATTAGGGAACAAAAGATAGAGGGAGAGAGAGAAGGAGATAAGAATCACCGACAATAGGAAACTAAGATGCCTCTCATCATTATAATTTGAACAAGTATTCAAAAGCAAGGATGAGCCTTGAATACAAATATCATAATTATTACATGGCTGTCATGTACTTTGTTAATGATCACAAGATGTAATCATCCTAATTACAAAAGCTTGTGCAAGACAGAGAGGGAGAGACAAATGCTGAGGCACTATTGTAAAAAACATTGCAGGAACCCCAACATTGCTTATAATTTGATCCCAAAAGATATTTGATTGAGAACAGACTTGCTGGGATTGCTTCCAATATCGTTGTTCCCAGCTTTGAATTGTTTCCTTTACTTTTGGTTCAAGATGACATTTATAATGAGAAGGCTGAACAGTCAGTTCACAGAACAGAAAATAGACGCTGGTTTCAGAAAGAGGTCTGTAAGTCGGACGTGAGAAGCAAAAGGCAGTTAATAAAACTTCTTAGGAAATGGATGGCAGCACATACTGCAGCAAACAGAACAAAAGTGTTGCATTAACTAGAAAGTAAAATAAAATCCTCCAGCAAAGAACTGGCATTGCCATGAAGCATGATGATGTGCGAAGAGCATTTCACCAGCGGGTCTCTTCTACATGTTTTTGGCCCATTGTTGCTTCAAACAACGACACAAAATGTAACTTTCACATCATATCACATGACCAACATAAACTGTTGAAAGAACAGTAAATCATTTAATAAGTCTGCAAAATGATTAGAACATTCTAGAGATCCATTTACTATACATTGAATTAATGGTCACGATTATTTTGGTCTCAAAATGAGTTTGATTGAGAACAGACTTACTGGGATTGCTTCTGGTGTGGTTATTCCCATCTTTGAATTATTTCCTTTTCTTTTCGAGCACCTTATAACTTTCAACGTATAAAGGTCATACGGTAATGGGATTGTAGATTCAAGTTCTACGTTTTAAACATTGTTGGGTCATTTTCAATAAATAAATGTTATTTTAATTTTATTTACTTCTATCAAATATACTGTATGTGATTAGATTAAAATCTGTTGTTTATTACATCACTGAATCACTATTTATTAAATACCGTCCAGGCATCAGAATATATATGCAGCTTTACAAACAATGCCGTTTTGTCACCGTTGAGATGCTGGGTTTGGAAAACCCAATTGTACCCAAAACACAATCTTTTGAAGAAAGACCCTGGGTGGCTCAGGGTGCAGATGGCAGAGCTCGTGCCTCGCAGTGCCAGAGACCCGAGTTCGATCCTGACCTCAGGCACTGTCTGCGTGCAGTTCGGGTGCCCTAGCTTCCTCCCAAATCCCAAAGACGTGCGGGTCTGCAGGTTCTTTTGCCACAGAAAATAGTCCTCCATGTGTAGGGAGTGGATGCAAAAGTGGGATAACATGGAACCTGTGGGAATGGGTGATCAGTGATTGGTGTGGTCTCAGTGGGCCAAAGGGCCTGTTTCCATGCTCTATCTTTCAATTCAATTCAATGAGATAATGACCAAATAATCTAATTTAGTGATCCTTTCAGGGGATCAAATAGTTGTCAGGATGTGGAACGCAACCTTCCAGTTCTGTGTTGAATATTGCCGTGGGTTTTTTTTTTTTTGGTGTATTATTTTATGTGTTTCAGTGTAGTATTTTACCTGACAGGATCTTCAATATTGCACCACCAACTCAATAATGCCCAGAAGTGATTACACGCCCAAGTCTGTGGGATTCAACTAACAAATTACTTTACTCTTTCTTTCCTTACCTACTTCTTTCTTTCAACCAATATTAACTTCACCCTGTGATTAAATTAGCATCTTATACCCAAACAGGAATTATAATCATGCCCATGCACCTTCTGATGAAAAGAAGTGTGTATTCATACATATAAATTCAGACGCACAAAGAAACCCAGTGTCTGAACAAAATCACTTTAACTACTCTCTGATCACAGTTATTACCTAAAACCATTACGTCTGAATCCATATCTGTGGAAAAGCAGATCGATGTGTATAATCAGATTTAATATCTCTAATCAACTTGAACTTGGATCTGTAAACTCAAAACTGAGCAGCAGCAATGTCAGCATTGTTGGAGAAACAGAAAAGGGAAATTTCATGGAGACAAATTAATAAGCTGAACGATTTGTGAAATGCTCATGGAAATGCAGGTATTTGTTGATAAAGTATAAAATCTCTGAACACAGAAGAGAGTGTACAGGTGCCTAAGATGGTAGGAAGGCAAGGAGGTTGTACAGGACAGAATAGAAGAAATGGAGGTAAATAGGGAAGGGAAAGGATGAGTGAAAGGATGAATGAAGGAGATTGTGATTTGTTGATATGCAAGGGCTTATAAACAAAACAATCAATTGCAATACCTGATAGGAAACACAGGAGCGACTGGTGTAATGTTGGGGAAGTTGCAGGGAGTGACTCTCTTTGTGATTAGCTAACTCTTAGCCCTTATGCAGCATCATTGGTTAACCGATGTTGCTGGATTTCTGCAACATTGACTGAGGACATTGACTACAGGACTTGATGGGCCGAATGGCCTAATTCTACTCCTATTCCTTATGACCTTATGACCGTAGCATTTTAAGTTTGGCACAATCTTGCAATTTTACAAGGTATGCTCAAGAGATTGCAAAGGTGTTGCTTCTAATTTGACTGCATTGGGCAATCGAACGTATAAATAGTAAGTGTGGAAAATAAAAGACTATGCCAGTTTGCAAGTTGAGGTGGGAGGGAGTAAAACATAGTTTGCTTTCCCTGGAATGGAAATCAAGAGAATATCACCTTCAACCAAAGACTGAATCAGGGAGCAAGACAACTGCCAGGTAACAGCCAGCAAAATAATTTGCCTTCCTTCCTTCCGGTATTTTGTGCGGGAGTAGTTGACATGGCAAGAATCTCCTGTTCAAACTGCAGGCAGGAAGAAAGGCAGGTATAAAATTGCTCTCATGGGGTACAAAGATCTGAATCATTATAGCAAACAACCTGACTACATCTCCCATTTTTGTTACCAAGCTCAGGGAACTGGTTCTCTGAACATCCCTTTGAAACTGGATCCTTGACTTTCTCATCTACAGAACACAATCAGTACAAATTGGCAACACTTCCTCCTTGATAATGATCTGCACAGAGGCACCTCAAGGCTGTGTGCTCAGCCCCTGCTCTGCTCACTCTGTACCCATAACTATGTAGCCAGACACAATTCCAACTTTAAATTAGTCAATGACACCACCTTGTTGGATAGATTACAGATAATGAGTCAGAGTGTAGGAGGGAGATCGATAATTTGATTGAATGGTACTAAAACAAAAACCTTTCCTGGGTATGTATATCTCTGAAGATCTGTCCTGCACGCAGTACATTGATGCAACCATAAAGAAATCCCATCAACACCTCTATTTCCTGAGAAGATTGAAGAGATTCATTACAGTAGAGAGCATATTGATTGATTGCATCCCAACCTGGTTTAGCAACTCGAACACCCAGGAATGAAGGGGATTACAAAAAGTGGTGAACACTGCCTGGTCCATCATGGGTACTGACCTCCCCATCATCAAAGGAATATACAGGAGTTGTCATAAAGGTAGCCAGTAACATCAAGGACCCACACCACCCTGGCCACACTCTCATTTCACTCCTACCATAGGGAAGAAGGTGTTGGAGTCTGAAAACTATAACATCCAGATTCAGGAACAGCTTCTTTCCAACAACCATCATGAATGAAAGAATGAATACATTTATGGGCCAAGTATTCACATACAAGGAATTTGCCCTGGTGCTCTGCGCGCAAGTGACAACATGACATACAGTGACAGTTAAGAATGATCCATAAAACATTAAACATTAATAATAAAACATTATTGATTAAACATGTGAATTAAATAAAATACCAGAGCAAAAAGAGGCTACAGATTTTTGGTTATTGAGTAGAGCTACTACTTGTGGAAAAAAAGCTGTTTTTATGTCTGGCTGTGGCAGCTTTGACAGTCCGGAGTCACCTTCCAGAGGGAAGTGATTCAAAGAGTTTGTGGCCAGGGTGAGAGGGGTCAGAGATTATCTTACCCGCTCGCTTCCTGGCCCTTGCAGTGAACAAGTTCGTCAATGGAGGGAAGGTTGCAGCCAATAACCATCTCAGCTGATCGGACGATACGCTGCAGCCACCGGGTGTCGTGCTTGGTGGCTGAGCCAAACCAGACCATGATGGAGAAGGTGAGGACAGGCTCTATGATGGCCATATAGAATTGGGCTATCATTGCCTGTGGCAGATTGTGCTTCCTCAGCTGCCGTAGGAAGTACATCCTCTGTTGTGACTTTTTGGCTGTGGAGTCGATGGTAGCCCCCCACTTAAGGTCCTTGGAGATGATGGTTCCCAGGAACTTAAAAGACTACACAGATGTGACTGTGGTGTTGTTGATGGTGAGTGGGGTGAGGGGAGTGGAGCTCTCCTAAAGTCTACAATCAATTCCACTGTCTTAAGAGCATTGAGCTCCAGGTTGTTGCAATGGCACCAGGACTCCAGCTGTGACACTTCCTGTCTGTAGGCAGATTCCTCCCCATCCTGGATCAGTCCAATCAGGGTTGTGCCGTCCGCAAACTTGAGAAGCTTGATAGAGGAGTCAGTGGAGGTGCAGTCATTGGTGTAGAGAGAGTCGAGGAGAGGGGAGTGTACGCAGCCTTGCGGTGCTCCTATGCTGAGGGTTTGCGGGTCCGGGATGTGCTTTCCCAGCCTCACATGCTGCTTCCTGTCTGCCAGGAAGCTGGTGATCCACCGACAGAGGGGTTCAGGCACAGTCAACTCGGAAAGTTTGGAGTGTAGTAGCTCTGGCACAATGGTGTTGAATGCAGAGCTAAAATGAACAAACAAAATCCTCGCATAGGTCCCCTGGTGGTCTAGGTGCTGGAGGATGAAGTGCAGGCCCAGGTTGACTGCGTCATCCACAGATCTATTGGCCCAATATGCAAACTGGGCCAGAGGGGGTTTGTGATATTTTTCAGCTTGGCCAGCACAAGCCTTTCAAGGGTCTTCATGACTACAGAGGTCAGTGCAACAGGCCTGTAGTCATTAAGGCCAGTAATCCTTGCCTTTTTGTGTACAGGGACAATAGTGGAGACTTTGAAGCAGGCAGGGACAGTACAGATTTTCAGGGACTGGTTAAAAATGTCTGTGTAGTTGTTTGGCAAGTTGTTTGGCACAGAGCTTGAGAGTAGAGGGGAAAACATTGTCCAGTCCTGGAGATTTCCAGCTTTTCTGTCTTCTGAAAAGCCTCTCCACCTCCTCTATTTTTATTGTTGATAATGGAGAAGTGATGCTGTGCAGCACGGAGGGTGTGGGTAATTGGGTGCAAAGTGGTGATAGGAGAGTGGTGGGGGGGATAGGGTCCAGTCTTTTCAGACTCGAGTCTTGCTTTAAGTATGTGTGAAATGGTGAATGGGGAGGAGTGGGTGTAGAAGGGCCCAGTCTTTGCAGACTGAGGTCAGGCTGTGCATGGGTGTGAAGTGTTGGTTGGGGTGGGAAAGCGTTCAGTCTTTTCAGACTTGAGTCTTGTTTTAAAGTAGGTGTGAAGTGGTGAATGGGGAGGAGTGGGTGCAGAAGGGCCCATTCTTTGCAGACTGGGGTCTGGTTGTGTTTGTTGGGGAGGGGGTACCAGCGTTATGTTTCTGCTTGTCAAACCTGCAGTAGAACTCACTCAGGTTGTTGGTCAGCTGACGATTGTCCAAAGAGTCGGGGGTTTTCCTCTTGTAGCTGGTGATTTCTTGCAAGCCCTTCCAAACTGAAGAAAAGTCACTAACTGAGAACTTGCTCCTCAACTTCTCAGAGTACCTTTCCATGGCAGCTCTGATTCCTCTTCTCAGCTTGTACTTGGCCTGCCTGTAGAGGTCTGCATCCCCGCTCCTGTAGGCATCCTCTTTAGACCGTCGGAGCTGTCTGAGTTCTGCAGTAAACCAGGGCTTGTTGTTGTTGAACCAGATCCTGGTCCTAGTTGGAATGCAACTGTCCTCACAAAAGCTGACATATGATGATACAGTGTCTGTATACTCATCGAGGCTTGTGGTTGCTTCCCTGAACACATTCCAATCCATGCAGTCAAAGCAGGATTGTTGGTTCTCAATGCCCTCGCTTGTCCACCTTTTCGTTGTTCTGACCACAGGCTCAGCATATTTTAGTTTCTGCCTGTAGGTCGGAATAAGGATGAGGATAGCAAAAGGATTTGAGTATAGGAGCAGGGAGGTTCTACTGCAGTTGTACAGGGTCTTGGTGAGACCACACCTGGAGTATTGCGTACAGTTTTGGTCTCCAAATCTGAGGAAAGACATTCTTGCCATAGAGGGAGTGCAGAGAAGGTTCACCAGATTGATTCCTGGGATGTCAGGACTTTCATATGAAGAAAGACTGGATAGACTCAGCTTGTACTTGCTAGAATTTAGAAGATTGAGGGGGGATCTTATAGAAACTTACAAAATTCTTAAGGGGTTGGACAGGCTAGATGCAGGAAGATTGTTCTCGATGTTGGGGAAGTCCAGAACAAGGGGTCACAGTTTAAGGATTAAGGGGAAATCCTTTAGGACCGAGATGAGAAAAACATTTTTCACACAGAGAGTGGTGAATCTGTGGAATTCTCTGCCACAGAAGGTAGTTGAGGCCAGTTCATTGGCTATATTTAAGAGGGAGTTAGATGTGGCCATTGTGGCTAAAGGGATCAGGGGGTATGGAGAGAAGGCAGGTACAGGATACTGAGTTGGATGATCAGCCATGATCATATTGAATGGTGGTGCAGGCTCGAAGGGCCGAATGGCCTACTCCTGCACCTATTTTCTATGTATCTATGTTTCTATAAGGTGAACTAGACAATGATCAGAGAGACCCAGACCCACCCGGGGAACAGAGCAATATGCAGTCTTGATTGACGTGTAACAGTGGTCAAGTGTTCTCTCCCCTCTGGTGGGGCAGGTAACCTGAAGTCTGTACTTTGGAAGGTCACGGCTGAGGTTAGCTTTGTTAAAGTCCCCCAAAACAATGACCATGGAGTCTGGGAAGTCACTCTCTACCCTCATTACCTGGTCAGCGAGTTGCGTTTGTGCCTCACGTACGCAGGCATGGGGGGGGGATGTAAACTCCAGCGAGAATAAAGGATTTAAATTCCCTCGGAGAGTAGAAGGGTGTGCAGTTTATAAACAAAGATTCTAGGTTGGGAGAGCAGAAGTTTGACAGTACTGTGATGTCGCTGCACCAGTCCTAGTTGGTATAGTAGCATATTCCACCGCCTCTTGATTTCCCCGTTGCCTCCACTTCGTGGTCCGCTCTGTGAAGTTGGAAGCCAGCCAGTTGCAGCGCGCAGTCTGTGGTCGACTCGCACAGCCAGGTCTCGGTGAAGCACAGGGCAGCAGCTCGAGCGAAGTCCTTGTTTGTCCGGCGCAGGAGTTACAGTTCGTCCACTTTGTTATTGAGAGAACGTACGTATGCCAGGAATATGCCCGGGAGTGGTGTGCGTGATCCTCATCGCCGGAGTCGGGTGAGTGCTCCAGAGCGCTTCCCACGGGTCCTCCTCCGTCTCAAGACCTTGAATGCAGCCACAGCCCCGCCGACGAGTATGTCCAAATAATCCAGCGAGTGAGAGAAATACGGAACGATGTTTGGAGGTACCGTATGTCCGATGTTTATGAGTACCTCTCTCGTGAAAGTAATCTTTGTAGCATTTTCACAGATGACACAAATAAACAAACACATACAAAACAGCAAGGAGCAGTGGGAGCCATCGTCTACACTTGCTTCAGTGTTCATGATATTGAACACTACAAACTCCAACTAAACTCCAAACTTCAAACTGCCTGGGTTGCACTAGGAACTTTCGGATTTGTTTTGTTTTTTGTACACTATATATATTATTTTTAATTTACTGAACTTCTTTATTTTATCATTATTATATTATCTATTGAGTACTGTGTTTACAAACCTGTTGTGCGGCTGCTATAAGGAAGAATTTCATTGTTCCGTTTTGATAATAAAACACTCTTAACTCTTGATCAGCAACATTAATTCTGCTTGTCTCTCCACAGATGCTGCCTGACCTGCTGAATGCTTCTGACATTCTATGCTTTTATTTCATTAGTTTTGGCATCTGCAACTTACACTTTGGTCTAGTTTTAACAATTTGTGGGAGCTGTTGAGAAGCCATTGTATGCTCTGAGTAATTTGCCTCTCCACCAAAGTCGTTCTGTTTATTACCTTCTACATTACGCTGCTGCCAAAAATGAGAATTTGCCCATCAGATTTTGTGACCAAATATTTCCTAGGAACATGTTAAAAAAGATCGCGTAGGATCTGCCATGTTGAGTTATTGAGGGCATATCTCCAGAGAACCCAAAGAAAGTTCGTAATGATTTCCATGTGAAACTTCAGAAGAAATCTCCAGTTCAGTTTGTTTACAAATTTTAAAAATTTGAAACATGGTTGTGTATTGAGACAAGAAAAAAAGCTGGAATGAATTTCCTCAGGTTTCCATTAACAGAAATTATACTTTTTGATCAAATCTATGGAAAATAAATAATTTGTGCTTGCAGTTGCATTTATATAGTCCAGTCGTTATATTAACAATGAATACTGTGGAATTCTAAATTTAACAAAGAGAAAGCATGTTGTTTTTATCATCTCTCTTTCTCCCTGGGTTTGGCTGTACTTTCTGAAGTATAAAAGTTGCTAATGGTTTCCATGTGGAACTTCTGCAGAAAAAAAACCCTTTAATTCATATTCTAAGTTGCTTCGAAATCATTTAAAAAACAGCCCATTTTGCGTTGGGGGAAAAAAACTGTATAATGACTAAATGCAATACCATTCAAAATGGATGTGAGAATTGTTATCTGTGTCCAGGATTTGAGTTATAGAGTCACAGAGTAATAGAGCTTTACAGCATGGAAACAAACCCCTTTGCCCAACTTGTCCATGCCGACCAAGTTGGCATTCTGGGCTGCTCCCATTTGCTTGCAATGGGCCCATATCCCTCTATACCGTTCCTATCCATTTACTGTATCTATCCAAATGTCTTATAGTTGTAAGAGTCATCAGGATTTGTGCCTGGTGTCCATATAGAACACAGACAACATAGTGATGCCTTCCTATGTCCATTGACAAAGGATCCAGTTAGTGCTAATTATCCAATTGTTTGTTAATAACCAGCAGGAGACCATTTCCCATGAGTGGTTTGCACCCATTTAAAGTTGTCTTGCATCTCTTAAAGAGGAGTTGCTTCAAGAGAGAAGCAAATGATGGCAGGATGTTCTACAACTAGTTGACCTGCAATACTAAAAATAAAATGTTGGATATTCTCTGCTGATTAGGCAGCATCTGTGGATAGAGAAAAATATAGATAATATTTAGTGTCTGAGACTCTTTGTCAGAACTGGATAAGAGAGGAAACGGGATAGTTTTAGGTTGCTAAGAATGTGGGGAAAGCACGGATAGGACAAAGGGAATTTCTCCAATGGGGTGCCATTGTAAATCTGCAGGGATTGGGGTGCTTTGGGAAATGGCAGGTGTCTGTGAAAGACTGGGCTTCACTGGTGGTGACATCATAGGGTGGAGGCCCAGTTCTTGGTAATCATATGACCCACCTGCCGCCACCAAGTCTGGAACTCTGAAGAATTGTCAAGAAGCTTCTGCCCATGTGACCCACCTGTTGCCACTAAGTCTGGGCTCCTGAAGATGTTTCTGTGTTGTTTCAATATGCTGACGCTTGTTCTGTTTGGGCAAAGGAGTTGACTCCCACTGTATCTTCCCTCTGGTATTTGTGATTGGTTTGTAGGGGTTGCCTCCCCTTGTACTTTCGTGCCGTTAGATTCCCGCCACTGTATAGGGTGATCGTATCGTTGGGGCGTGTCGGTTGTCTTTGCACGAGGCTGCTGAGGGCTCGAGTGAGTGGACCCGAAGTTGGCCCCGCGGTGAATAAAGAAGGGTTTGGACTCCAGTGTTCGATTCAGTGTTTTACTGACCCAGACTAGAGAGGGTAGAAGATCCGGAATCAACACCATCCAGGTTGCCATAAGAATAAGTTGTAAAGTAGATTTGGTCTCTAGATTAATGAGAGCCAGTAAGAAATAAAACAGAATGAACAAAATCTATGCAATGAGACCAGTTACACTTGAGAATACAAAACATTTGTTAAAAAGTTGGAAAGTGAACAGGTCAGAATGTGATACTGGAGAGAGAAAGAAAATGAGTCAATATCACAGTTGCAAAATGCCATACACCTGTGAAATTATGGTACAATGGCACTTTATTTGTCACATGTACCGAGATACAGTGAAATTCATTTTTGTATTCTGTTCAGTCCAAGTATCATTATACATAATCATTATACATAATAGAAACATAGAAAATAGGTGCAGGAGTAGGCCATTCGGCCCTTCGCGCCTGCACCGCCATTCAATATGATCATGGCTGATCATCCAACTCAGTATCCCGTACCTGCCTTCTCTCCATACCCCCTGATCCCCTTAGCCACAAGGGACACATCTAACTCCCTCTTAAATATAGCCAATGAACTGGCCTCAACTACCTTCTGTGGCAGAGAATTCCAGAGATTCACCACTCTCTGTGTGAAAAATGTTTTTCTCATCTCGGCCCTAAAAGACTTCCCCCTTATCCTTAGACTGTGACCCCTTGTTCTGGACTTCCCCAACATCGGGAACAATCTTCCTGCATCTAGCCTGTCCAACCCCTTAAGAATTTTGTAAGTTTCTATAAGACTTATAAGTTTCTATAAGATAATATACATTATCTCACCATTACCACAGACTGACTGTGTAGGAATGCCGCAGAGCAATTGTTTAATGACCTTTGCAGGCGCTGATGAAATTTCCAGCAGAGCAAATATAGAAAGGTTTATAATTTCATGGTTAATAAAAGCATAGCTTCAATCTGGTTAAAGGTAGGTCCAGTAGGGATTAATATTGCTGATCAAGAGAGCAAGACTGCAACATGTCTGCATTCTTTTGGATGCACCAAAATGTTGTGGGTATTTTACAAATGGACGAGCTCGATAGTCTCTCTCCTATATTTGGAATTCTTTGATTTTGTTGCATTAATTGTGGGGTACAGGTGTCCTTTGTGTGAAGAGTCTTTGAGGCGTTGTTCTGTATTGTGATTTTGTAGTACCGATGCTGGTGAGCTAAGCATTTTCTGTTTGCCTGATGTGGAGAGATAGTTATCTGCTCACATTGGCAGCTCCGTGTCACTTCCTAAACAGCAGGTTTCCGACATCACAAAAAAAAAACCCAACAGACTTGCAATGCTCTTACTGTCTTTGTACGGTGTGCTAAAGGTTTCCTGTTGAAAAGAACGCTAGATACATCAGGGCTGAGAATTCATACATCACCCTCTGGCTATGACCTTACTGACATGAGCAGACAAGACATACAAAAAGGAAAAATATACAGAAAGAAATCACTTTATTTATCTACCCCCAGGGTGACAGTAGGATTACATTTTGTCAGTACATCAGCTTTCCACCTATCTTGTCAAGTATACGGCAGAAACAGGCCTTATCTATAAATTCAACATGGAAAACAAATGATAGATGCAGCATGGTGGCTTGATATCCCTCAAAATAAAGGAACAACAGGGTTGTTGACACACAGAGGTAATGTGAAATAACAACATAGAAATTGACTCCAGAGGCAATAAATTGGCTGTAGATTGTTGGACACTAATAGACATTGTTATCAACAGCAAACACGTACAACCATCAGAAATGGCTTTCCAACTGCAGTACGTGACATGAAGGCTGCTCTTGAACAACTGCTTGGCTAACAGACTGTTGCAAACATAAAATCCGGAAGGCTTGTAATATGAATAAAAATTCCCCATATTACATCGATGGATAATTTGGATAAAATTCTGAGACTTCAATATGGAGTGTAAAATTATCAGACATACAGTATGTAAAAGTACTTTTGGAAGAGAGAGCAAGGTTGAGGCAGAATTCCAAGTCAAAATTTCTCAGACAATGAAACCTCAAAATGTATTTGTACATAAACCCCTGCTTGATTTTGTACCATATTTTAGGACGTAGAACAGTACAGCACTTGAGCATGCCCTTCGGTCCACAATGTCTGTTCCGCACACGATGACAAGACCATCACTTATCTACTTGCACATCACCCATATCCCACCATTCCCTTCATATTCATATGCCTGTCCAAAAGTCTCTTAAATGCCACTAATGTATCTGCTTCAACCACCACCCAGGGCAAAGCGTTCCAGGCACACACCACCCTCTGTGTGAAAAACCTGCCCCACAGATCTCCTTTAAACTTTGCTCTTCTCATCTTAAAGCTGTGCCCTCTAGTATTTGATTTTTCCATCATGGGAAAATAGATTCTGACTGTCTACCCTATCTATGCCACACATGATTTTATATACTTCGACCAGGTCTCGCTGCAACCTCTAGCATTTCAGGGAAAACAACCCACATCTGTCCAACCTCTCCCTCTAACTAATACAGGCATCATTCTGGAAACCTCCTCTGTGCTCTTTCCAAAGCCTCCACATCCTTTCTGCATTGGGCGACCAGAGCTGCACCCAATGACTCCAAATGTGGCCTAGCCATAGTCTTATAAAGCTGCATTATGACTTCCTAACTCTTATAGTCAATGCCTCAATCTATGAACACAAGCATGCCATATGCCTTCTTTACCACACCGTCGAAAGCTTTTGATTTCTTCGTGTGTTTTCAGATGTGGCAATGGAACGACACTTTTTGAAATTGTACAGTCATGTGATGTTACAGTATGGTCTTTAACATCTGCACTATCTTCAATATATTCATGGGATGTCGATGGTGGTGGTGATGCCAATATTTATTACCCCTGAACACGATGCATTTAACAGTCACACCCTTTCATGGATCAGATGTCACACAGAAGCCAGAGAGTTGAGAATGGTATAGATGCCCCTCTCCGAAGTGGACATTTGTGAACCATGTACCATTTTAATTGAATCACTTGCATTTAAGTTCCACCACCGTGGTGGGGCTTGCATCTCCGGGGAAATAAACTAGGTCTCTCGATCTTATACCAGAAAATTATTATTAGGCTACTGTAACTTCGTTGCGAGTTAGCTCAGTGAAAAAAAAACGTGGCTATTTTGCATGTTATAACAATTTGTCTGGTTATTTGTTAAGTGCTTATTTCCTCAGCTCCTGGGAGGGAAGAGAGACCAAGCTACTTACCTGGGCCAAATCTAATTACGTTCATTGTTGCTGTTAAGGCAGCAAATTCTGGCACAGATTGTGCTTGTATTGTTAATAGCGATGATGTGAACAGTTCAATGTCGCCTAAAACTAGACACAAAGTGCTGGACTAATACAACGAGTCAGCCAGCATCTCTGGAGAAAAAGGATAGGTGAAGAAGGGTCCAGACCTGAAACGTCACCGTCCTTTTCATACAGAGAGGCTGCCTGATTTGTTAAGTTACTCCAGCTCTTTGTGTCTATCTTTGGTATCAACCAGTATCTGCAGCTCTTTGTTTCCACAATATCACCTAACTTGTTGACTGCATGATAATCTACTGAGGCAACACTGCTCCACATCCTTGGCAAGTGCAACTATGCATTCAGGTGCTAAAAGGAACACAAGACTATCTATATTCACATCTTGGGAAACTACCTGCTCGATTTCCCCTTCCAAAAAGGGGTGTGACCTTCCCAGCCATCACTCACGGTTGTTTTCAAGAGAGAGTTACATTTAGCTCTTAGGGCTAAAGGAATCAAGGGATATGGGGGAAAAAGCAGGAATGGGGTACTGATTTTAGATGATCAGCCATGATCATATTGAATGGACGTGCTGGCTCGAAGGGCTGAATGGCCTACTCCTGCACCTATTTTTCTATGTTTCTATGAACCTAGCCCCTAATTAATAATACTGGCTAGTTTTCTTCAACAATGTATTCGGTTTGCAGTTGGTATTTTTCCACCAATTACTGGTTGGCAACGGTCCTTCTCCACAGCAGGAAAAAAGCAAAAATAACAAGTTGCATTTATGCAATACCTTTAACATTACCCCAAGGCTTTCTATCAGCATTATTAAGCAAAGTTTGACACAGAGCCAAATAGGAAAGTATTAGGGGAGATGCCAAAAAGCCTTGGCAAAGAGCTTGTTATTAAAGAATTGGGGGGAGAGAAAAGCGAGGTGGAGAGATTTAGTCTTGGATTTCCAGATTTCATGCCTTGTCAGCTGATGACATGGCCACCAGAGGTGGGGTCATTTGAAAGCAAGGATAAAATGGGGGCACACCATTTTGATTAGTACATTCACCATTCTTGATTAGTACATTCACCATTCTTGATTAGTTCAGGTGTCAGAGGTTATGGGGAGAAGGCAGGAGAATGGGGTTAGGAGGGAGAGATTGATCAGCCAAGATTGAATGGTGGAGTAGACGATGGGCCGAATGGCCTAATTCTACTCCTATTCCTTATGAATTTATGACCATATGACCAGGCAGTTACAGGACAGGTGATGGATAAAGACATAGGAAAGGGTATGACATTGGACATACAGTATTTGAAAACAAGATGAGAGATGTTTGTCAAAAACTTATTCCAGTCAAGGAATTTATTGCAAAGAAAGGATATATTGCTGAAGCTAGACACAAAAAGCTGGAGTAACTCAGCGGGTCAGGCAGCATCTCTGGAGAAAAGGAATAGGTGACTTTTCTGGTCGAGACCTCTTCTTCAGACAGTCAGGGGAAAGAGAAACAAGAGATATACTGTAGATGATGATATAGAGAGATATAGAACAAATGACTGGAAGATATGCAAAAAGTAACTATGATCAAGGGAAGGTAGAGCTCACAATGGTCCATTGTTGGCTGTAGGCTAGGTGTTAACGAGTTATAAAGACAGTGAAATGCTAGAGGACGACAGTGAAACTAATACAATGACTAGTGTGGGGGGGGGACTGAGAGAGAGAGAGGGGCTCCACCTATCCAGTTCACACCATGAATAATGGGCAGATAGGTGATTGATCTCAATTCTAAGGGGGGATTAAGCGGGTAGTTTCTTAATGTGCAAATGCTGGTTTAAATCGAAGATAAACACAAAATGCTGGAGTAACAGAGGGTTAGGCAGCATCTCTGGAGAGAAGGAATGGGTGACGTTTCGGGTCGATACCCTTCTTCAGACCCTTCTTCTCAAGAAAAGTTTTGACCCGAATCATCACCCATTCCTTCTCTCCAGAGATGCTGCCTGTCCTTCTGAGTTACTCCAGCATGTTGTGTCTAGGTCATTTATTAAGGTGTGGATAAGTATAGTCTTGTTTCCCTTTAGCATCTGGTTGCAGAATGCAGTTGTCAAGGAGTTGGAGCTGTGTTGCCTTAGCAGATTACCATGCAGTCAATGTTTTTAGGTGACATTGATTGTTTAAGTGAAGGAATTTTAAGTCAAGGAACCATTGAACGAAGAACCAACTTAAGTTAGTGACCATGGAGATGAAGGTTGAATAGGTCTAGGTGCAAGCTTCAAAATAGATGACAGTTTTAGATGAAGTTAAACTGACCGAGGGTGGAAGATAGCAGACGAGTCAGGAATTTATTGCAACAGGTAAAAATAATGACATGGATGAGGGTCATTCGGTCACAGGTGAGCTGTAACTGCAGTGGAGTAGGACAATGTTAACGAAAAAGTTGAAACTTCATCTGGAGATCAAACACTGAATGAAGAATGTGATCAGTCCAGTGATCACAGCAAATTCCAAAATTATTTTCAGTGTTAATACATAGAACACCAGTGCCGCAGATTGTTTGTCTCAGCATAAAATAACAGAAATCATCTTACCTGCTGAGGGGCCACGGGAAAAGTCATTTCATAAAGGAATGTGAGAAACATATTGTAATAATAACCAAAGAAAGACACAAAGTGCTGGAGTAACTCAACGGGTCAGGCAGCCCCCCTGGAGAACATGGATAGGCAACGTTCCATGTGGCAACTCTTCTTCAGACTTTAAAAAAGGGTTCCAACCTGAAACATCATCTATTGATGTTCTCCAGGGATGCTGTCTGACCTGCTGAGTTTAGTTTAGTTTAGTTTAGAGATACAGTGTAAACAGGCTCTTCGACTCACTGGGCGCAATTCTGGTCGCCCAATGTCCGTGCCGACCAGTGGTCCCTGTACACTAGCATTATCCTACACACAAGGGACAATTTACAATTTTTACAGAAGCCAATTAATATACAAACCTTTACGTCTAAGGAATGTGGGAGGAAACTCGGAGCGCCCGTGGAAAACCCAGGTGGTAACGGGGAGAACGTACAAATTCTGTACAGACAGCACCATAGTCAGGATCGTACCCGGGTTTCTGGAGCTGTAAGGCGACAACTCTACTGCTGCGCCACCGTGCTGCCAGGTTACTCCATCTATTTTTAAATCTTTCTTTCTGAAAAACACCTTGTTGTTTATGTTTAATATTACTGTCATGGCAGCAACTTCTACCAATTCTACTAATCATGTGAACAAGCAAAACAGACATATGTCACCTAAAATATTCACTGTAGGGTTATTTGCTCAAGTAATATGTAGAGTGTGGTATATTTTTTCATCTAAATATATATTCATGGCCTAATAATACAACTGTACCAGTGATGTAAAGGTATGTATGAATTGCTGTTGGTCTTCATAAAAAGACAGAACATCTGGTGTCTCAGGGAAATTTATTTAATGCATTACTCATCCATTCCACCAGAGTTTGACAGAGCCCAGTCCCCAGTATAGTACAAGGGGGTACAAGCACAGAATGTGTGCACCCATTGTTGAGGATAAGACATTAACACCAGCGGGGTGGGAGATTGCAACCTTCATGTGGTCCACCTTGTTTCGACTAATGCAATCAACCCGACGTGCACAAACAAGATCAAATAGAACAAGTTGACCTACAACTTTAGGAGAAGGAGAAGGAGAAGAAGTAGAAGAAGAAGAAGACCAGCCATTTGAAATATCAGGTTATCAGTGTAAAAATAATTGGAAAGGTCTGTGTCAATTTCATGGGTTCAGCTAATGCTTTAGACTGGAAACATATTTATCTGTAATAAACAATAAACCAAAATTAAACCCACAATGGCTTGTTTGGACCGTACCATTAACTCCTGTGCTGGTTAAAATGGTGCCAATATATGTTCAACCAATCTACCTATCTGTAAACATATCTTATTATATCTTGCACTAAAAGTGAAGGCTCAATGAGTTGGGAGACTTTCAAATTAAAAGTAAAAGTCAAAGTGATATATTATCAATTATCAGTTTTGTTTTGGTGAGATATTGCAATTTACAGATTAGGAATGACAGTGCCATTATAAAGACACCAGACTTGTTCAGTGGTATTTCTGATGCTAGACCACTTCTATGCTGTGGAGATAATTTCCATTTTCTATTTAAATAATAATGATATTGTACACAGACTGTGAAACATACTCTTTTACGAAGCTCTCTCCAGTGCCTTCATTGTGTTTGTGGGGTGTGCTTAATGTCATGTCATCCTTCACAGGTGACAAGGTCATGCTATGAAGCACTGGGTCATGGCTACAGCACAAAATCCTCACAGCCAAGCCCCCAAGCTTAAGAGGAATGCGAGATGAATCAACCACACAACTGGTAATTGAACATACATTTGGGATATTAAAAATACATTTTTGTTGTCTGGATTTCTCAGGGCAGTAATTACACCATGACCCCAAGGAGGCTTTGCCATTTACTCATAACCTTTCATAGTTTGCACTTGAAGGCAGTTTGCGGGATTGCATCAAACTTGTCAAAGGTCAACAATGACAGATGTGAGGTGAAGACACATGACCCACAAGCAGGGCAAGAGACAGATTATGTAGCTGGTCTGAATACTAACAGATGTAATCATTTATTTATTGCCTGGTTCGATGGATTTGAAGAGAGAAATGGTGGAATATTCAACACATTGGACAGGATGATCGCTAAACACTGAATAAATGATAGCTCACCCAGCTCGAGGATAAATGCCATTAAGCTGGAAAGAATGCAGAGAAGAATTATGAGGATGTTGCCAGGACTCAAGGGTCTGAACTTTAGGGAGAGTTTGGTAAGCTAGGACTTTATTCCTTGAAGCGTAGGAGGCTGAGGGTAATCTTGTAGAGGTATATAATCCTCTTGAGGAGAATAGATTGGTTGATTGTACAGAATCTTTTTTTCAGGGTAGGGAAATCAAGAACTAGAGGGCGGAGGTTTAAAATGAGAGAGGAAACATTTTAAAGGAACCGAGTGGCAACCTTTTCACACGGAGGGCAGTGGGTATGTGCAACAAGCTGTCAGAGAAAGTAGTTGAGTACAATAACAGCATTTAAAAGTCATTTGGATAGGAACATGGATGGGAAATGTTTAGAGGGATATGGGCTAAATGCGGGCAGGTGAGACTAGCTTAAATGTGGTATTTTGCTCAGCATAGACGAGTTGGGCCGAAGGACCAGTTGCTATTCTGTATGATTCCTTGATTTTCTGACTAAGTCTGAATTTAAAATGAGCTCAGCCAGTAGCAGCAAACAATTGCATTGCGAGTCTGATGAGCAGAACAGATGAAACTTGACTTGATTTAATACATCATATAATATATTATAATATATTATAAGGTCAGTGGAGAAGGCCGCAGGAAAGAGAACTATATCAGTTAAGAAGAGTTTATGAAATGAAAATTATGTAGATTTTGGGAAGAGAAAGGAAAAGAGAAAGGAATCATGGAAAAAGGCTTTCAAGACATTTAAGAAACTTTTTTTTTATGAATACAGAGTTTAGTTCAGAGATAAAGTATGGAAACATGGTCTTTGGCGCATCGAGTCCATGCAAACCATTCATCACCCGCTCATAGTAGTTCTGTTATCCCACTTTTAAATCCACTATTCCGTTAAATGTTTTAAAGATGTTAGGAATTTGTAGAAGGATTTTGTTTTAAAAAGTTTAATAGTTTTTTAATGACTATTTAAACATTTCTGAATCTCTTAAAGATAGTGGAGTCAGGGGATATGGTGAGAAGGCAGGAACGGGATACTGAATGTGGATGATCAGCCATGATCACAGTGAATGGCGGTGCTGGCTCGAAGGGCTGAATGGCCTACCTATTGTCTATTGTCTATTGTCTATTATTGTTTTTCATGCTAGATATAACTGAGTGCTCTGCCAGTTTCTTCAAAGTCAAGGGCCGAGGCTAGGTCAGCTGTAAAACCCCTTTTTGACGTTATAGTGGGAGTGTCTTGTTCAAGCTCACCTCCACCTTCCGAAGGTGGTCCCATTGCACAGCTGACTGCTCCCTAACCAGCGGAATCTTGTTATGAGACATTGGAGCTGGCTCTTAACCAAAAGGGCAGCATTGTGAGACAGCGATAGAGTTGCTGCCTTACAAAGCCTGAGTTCAATCCTGACTACGGGTGCTGTCTGTATGGAGTTTGTACATTCTCCCTGTGACCATGTGGGTTTACTCCAGGTGCTCTGGTTTCCTCTCACATTCCTAAGATGTCCAGGTTTGTAGGTTAACTGAGTTCGATAAGCTGTAAAATTGTCCCTAATGTGTTTGATGGTGCAACGGTACAGAGTGATCGCTGGTCAGCACGGTCTCAGTGGGCCAAAGGGCCTGTTTCTGCACTGTATCTCTAAACTCTGAAAGTAGTTGTTGGCATTCCAAATAAATATGAACTTTGGTATTGGTTTATTATTGGCACCTACTGCGAGGTATAATAAAAAATAGTTTTCTATACTATCAGAGCAAATCATACTGGATGTTTTTCTTAAAGGGACGACTCTGTGGCACAGCTGGTAGAGCCACTGCTTCGCAGCACCAGTCCTAGGTTCGATCCTGACTTTGGGTGTTGTCTGTGTGGAAGTTACACGTTCTTCCTGTGGCAGTAGATAGACACAAAAAGCTGGAGTAACTCAGCAGGACACGTAGCATCTCTGGAGAGAATGAATGGGTGACGTTTCAGGTAGAGACCCTTGTTCAGACTAAGAAGGGTCTCGACCTCGACTCGACCGGACCCTAAGGGTCCTACCCATTCCTTCTGTCCAGAGATGCTGCCTTTTCCGCTGAGTTACTCCAGCCTTTTTGTGTCTATCTTCGGTTTAAACCAGCATCTGCAGTTCTCTCTTGCACATTTCCTGTGACCGTGTTAGTCTGCTCTGGGTGCTCCAGATTCCTCCCGCATCCTGAAAACATATGGGTTTGTAGGGTAATTGACCGTTGTAAAGAAAAAAATATTGCCTCTGTACATAGGGATATGAAAATGGGACAAATTAGAACTAGTGTGAACATGTGAATCAGGGTCAGCATGGACTCAGTGAACCAAAGGGCCTGTTTCCATGCTGTATCTCTAAGACGACATGAGTTAAAACAAATGATACCAACCTGTAACAGGTGGAACATAAAATGTAGAACAGTACAGCACCGCAAAGCTCGGTGCTGGGACCACAGCTATTTACAATATATATTCATGATTTAGATGAAGGGATTAAAAGTAACATTAGCAAATTTGCAGATGATACAAAGCTGGGTGGCAGTGTCAAGTCAAGTCACGTCAACTTTATTTGTCGCATACGCATACAAGATGTGCAGTGAAATGAAAGTGGTAATGCCTGCAGATTGTGCAAAAACTACAGAACAGAATAGAACAGAATCAGTATTTACATATTAGAAAATAATTTATTTACAAAAGACACAACTCAACAGTAAATTAGTCCCTGGTGTGATAAGAGTTTACAGTCCTGATGGCCTGATGGAAGAAACTCCATTTCATCCTCTGTTTTCACAGCATGACAGCAGAGGCGGTTGCCTGACCATAGCAGCTGGAACAGGCCGTTGCTGGGGTGTTAGGGGTGCCCCATAATGTTGCTGGCTCTGGATCTGCATCACCAGGTGTATAGGTCCTGCTCTACTCTCTGCAGAGCCTTCCTGTCCTGGGCAGAGCTGTTCCCAAACCAGTTTGTGATGTTGCCGGACAAGATGCTTTCTACAGCCCCAGAGTAGAAGCACTGAAGGATCCTCAGAGAGACTCTGAATTTCCTCAGCTGCCTGAGGTGGTAAAGGCGCTGCCTTGCCTTACTCACCAGTGCGGCAGTGTGAGTTGTCCATGTCAGATCCTCTGTGATGTGGACTCCCAGGTATTTAAAGCAGCTCACCCTGTCCACAGTAGTCCCATTTATCTCCAGTGGTGTGTACGTCCCCAGATGTTGTGCCCTTCTAAAGTCCACAATCACCTCCTTTATTTTTGTGACATTCAAGAAGAGGCTGTTGTCCTGACACCAGAGTGCAAGATCAGCCACCTCCTCCTCGTTATCGGTGATCAGGACCACCACCATGGTGTCATCAGCAAACTTGATGAAGGAGTTGGAGCTGAACCTGGCCACACAGTCATGTGTGTACAGGGAGTACAGTAGTGAACTGTGAGGAGGATGCTATGAGAATGCAGGATGCCTTGGACAGGTTGGGCAAGTGGGCAGATGCAAGGCAGTTGCAGTTTAATGTGGATAAATGTGAGGTTATCCACTTCAGTAGCAAAAACAGGAAGGCAGATTATTATCTGAATGGTGTCAATTTGGGAAAAGGGGAAGTACAACGAGATCTGGGGGTCCTTGTTCATCAGTCACTGAAAGGAAACATGCAGGTACAGCAGGCAGTGAAGAAAGCGAATGGCTTGTTGGCCTTCATAACAAGTGGAGTTGAGTATAGGAGCGAAGAGGTCCTTCTGCAGTTGTACAGGGCCCTGGTGAGACCACACCTGGAGTATTGTGTGCAGTTTTGGTCTCCAAATTTGAGGAAGGACATTCTTGCTGTTAAGGAAGTGCAGCGTAGGTTCACGAGGTTAATTCCCGGGAAGGCGGGACTATCATATGTTGATAGAATGGAGCGGCTGGACTTGTGTACTCTGGAATTTAGAAGGATGAGAGGGAATCTTATTTAAATATAAGATTATGACTTCCGGTGGCGCCATGTTGGACTGAACAGGCGTAGCATTTTAGCTCCGTGCCCGTAATCGGCGAATTTCCGGTTTAAAAATTGATTTGGAAGTCGGGACCGTGTGTAAAAACTTATCGGAGCTGCTTGTCGCGGTGCTGATGATGTCATCAGAAATCGCCGCGAAAATAACGGAGGTTTAAGCTATTTTTAAATGAAAAGAAAGACTCCCTGTCAGAGCCCTCAGAGATCTGTCTCCAAGCAACTTTTGAAAAAACAGTCACCACCTGAAAAAATTCAAGAACCTGAAGAAGTAACTGCTGAACTTCAAGAACTTGAAGAAGTAACTGCTGAACTAGCCCTGAAAATGATTACAAGATCAAAGGCTGAAATGGCTGAAAAAGTTTTAAAGGACAAAGAGATGGAGGAAATTAAAACATCGGTGAGTGAGTTAAAAAATGAACTTTTGGCATGTAATAAAAGTATGATGGAGAGCATGATGAAGAACATGAACATTGGGAATCAGAAAGTAATTGATTCAATCGGTAATATAAATAAACAAATAGACGATGTGCATGGTGAATTATCTTTGAAAATTGATAAGGTGGAAGAAGACTGTACTAATAAGTTGGATGTGGTCCACCAAACTGTTACAACATGTTGTACTACCATGAAAGATATGGAAATAGCAATGTTACAAATGGCTGAAGAAATGCAGAAAATCAAGAAGAATTATAAAGATGTCGTGGGTCAGCTGGCTAAAACGTTGGATAAATGCCTTGATTTGGAAGCAAGGTAAAGACGGCAGAATTTAAGAATAGTTGGAGTGACAGAAGGAGAGGAGGGGAATGATCCCCGAGAGTACACTGCCAACTTACTTAAAAATATACTCGACCTGCCAGCTAAACCGAAAATAGAAGTGGCACACCGGGTGAAACGGCCAAAATCAAGGGCACAAACAAAAGGAGCTCCCCCACGACAGATCATTGTGAAATTTCGGGACATTTCAGCTTTGGAAGAGGCCGTGAGAAAAATTCAATATGGAAAGATTATGAAGTTTGGGATGGACACTATCAGACTTTTTAGAGACTATCCTTTTGAAATTGCTAAAAAAAACGAGAAGCGTTTAAAAATACACAACAGATCTTGAAAGGGCACAGGGACATCAGATATGGAATAATTTATCCAGCTAAGATGATCATTACTTATAATGGTACCGAACGCAAATTTATTGATCCAGAAGCTGCGTACAAATACGCTCAAGACATCGTAAAAGAAATAGAGGCTTAAGTAAAACATCACATCCTCAAGACAAGGTTTTTATTCTATAGACAACGGCTGAGGGAAGGTCGATAGAAATAACTTTTTAAATTAAAAAAAAAAGGATTAAGATGGCGCAGCTTCTCCTGTGCGGCTGTCTAGACTCTCTTATCTCCTCAAGGACAAATTCGGCTTCAACATGAGCGAAAGATGGAATAACAAGGGCGTGGCTGAATGAGCAAACTAACGAAGATGGATGGAAAAAAATTCCTGAATGAAAGACTGTTAAAATTTTATCCCTACACTAATTCCATACTAACACAAAAACTACTGAACTAATATAGTAATAGTAATTAAAGTTATTGAAATTAACACACTAACAGTAATAGTAATTGATTTAAAATTGAATTGCTTAATTGATAAAATGTAATAATTCATTATAAGGATTGACCCCCCCCCCCCCCGGGTAGGGGAGGAGGGGGGCTAAATATAAGTAAATAGATTTACAACAGACTAACAAATTAATTTAGAAATTATGATAAGCCGTAGTTCAAATTTTGTGTGGAAGGAGGTGAGGAGATTCAGAATCTTGGCAAATAGCCAGGTGCCTGAATCCGGTTAATCCCTTCCAACCAAAGGCAGATTAGTATGGAAGGGGAAGAAAATGTAATAATTGTTAACATAAGTAAATGGTAGATAAGTTTGGAGATTAGAGAAGATTTATTTAGATATAAAGATATGGTAGATACGGTAAGGCTGACACATAAAATTTGGCTTTGAATGGGTCCCAACTCCCTTTTGTAAGATTATTCAAGGGGACGGAGCTAAATGTAGATTAACAACTACGGAAGTCATTAATTGTGTAACTACCACCATTAGGTGGATAATTGGTCACAGTGTTGTCATTTTTAGACACTGTAACCTCACTTTTTTGATTTTTTTTAAATGTCACAATAATGTACACTTTTTTGTTTCTTTACTTAAGGACAATTTTGAGAGGGATGTAATAACTGAATTTAATATTGCAAATGCTCGCCCAACAGCCAGAGACCTAAGGTATTGCTTGCACCACATGTTTATAAGGTATTAAATAATTCAAAATGCAAGACGATAATTCGAAAAGGTATACCATTTAAATCGAAGAATATCATGACAGACAAGGAAGGGAGATACTTTATAGTTACCGGAGAGATTCACGCTACCCCAATTACCTTGGTAAATATTTATGCGCCTAATTTTGATAATCCTCAATTTTTAAATAAAATTCTGAATATAATTACAGAGTTCAATTTATTAAAATGTGATAATTGGGGGAGATTTTAACTGTGTTTTAGATCCATATTTGGATAAATCTTCACAACAGAGTAGGGGCAACACAAAATCTAAAACCAGGGAAATCTTAAATACTTACATAAAAAATACAAATATAACAGATGTTTGGAGGATCGCTAACCCTGTCGGAAGGGAATATTCGTTTTATTCAATGGTACACAAAACTTATTCACATATCGACTATTTCTTAGTGGATACAAAACTAATTCCCTATACAATGAATCCAAAATATCATAATAGTATAATTTCTGATCACTCCCCGTTAACTTTAAAAAAAAATTAGGAATGCCTTCTAATAAATCATTTTGGAGGTTTAATCCTCAAATCTTAAATGACCTTCAAGGGGAAATATATTTAAAACAAAAAGATGGAACTTTTAAAAAAGAATAATCACACCCCAGATACCTCACCAGTTCTACTATGGGAATCATTCAAAGCAGTTATTAGAGGATCTATAATCTCATACCAAGCTTTTTTAAATAAAAGGAATAAGAAAGAACAAAGGCAGTTAGAAGAACGAATTAGAGAATTGGAATTAGATAATGCTAAAGAGCCTACTATAGACAAACATAATAAAATAACAATAATGAAATTTAAATTAAACAAAATATTATCAGCAAATGTTATTAGATTATTTCAAATCACAAAACAGGAAAATTTTGAATTTGGGGATAAACCACACAAACTTCTGGCTCGACAACTGAAAAAACGGGAAAAGGACCACACGATTTTAAAGATTAAATCAGATAAAGGGGAATTGTTAACACTACCTAAGGATATTAATAAAAGATTTGCTCAATTTTATCAAAATTTATATACATATAACCATATAACCATATAACCATAACAGCACGGAAACAGGCCATCTCGGCCCTTCAAGTCCGTGCCGAACATTTTTTTAATTTGTTTTTTTTTTTTTTAATTAAAAATAAATACTTCCCCCTAGTCCCATCTACCTGCACTCAGACCATAACCCTCCATTCCTTTCCCGTCCATATACCCATCCAATCTATTTTTAAAGGATAACATCGAACCTGCCTCCACCACTTCCACTGGAAGCTCATTCCACACAGCTACCACTCTCTGAGTAAAGAAGTTCCCCCTAATGTTCCCCCTAAACTTCTGTCCCTTAATTCTCAAGTCATGTCCCCTTGTTTGAATCTTCCCTACTCTCAATGGGAAAAGCTTATCCACGTCCACTCTGTCTAACCCGCTCATAATTTTAAAGACCTCTATCAAGTCCCCTCTTAACCTTCTGCGCTCCAAAGAATAAAGACCTAACTTGTTCAACCTTTCTCTGTAACTTAGTTGCTGAAACCCAGGCAACATTCTAGTAAATCTCCTCTGTACTCTCTCTATTTTGTTGACATCCTTCCTATAATTAGGCGACCAAAATTGTACTCCATACTCCAGAATTGGCCTCACCAATGCCTTGTACAACATCTAAAGCGGTAGCAGATAGTACCAAAGTTAGAGAGTTCCTGGATAATTGTAATCTCCCAAAACTCAATGTGTGTGAACAAGAGGAATTAGGTGCACAAGTCTCAACTAAGGAAATAGAAGAAACAATAAATACATTAAAGAATGGAAAAACTCCAGGACCAGATGGTTTTAGTAATGAATTTTATAAAAGATTTTACGAGATAATTACACCACTACTACATAAAATGTATACATATGCTTTTAAAGAACATACACTTCCAGAAACATTGGCGGAGTCAACGATTACACTTATACCTAAAAAAGGTAAAGATTTAGAAGATCCGGGTTCTTATAGAGCTATTGCGCTGCTAAATACAGATCAAAAAATATTAGCGAAAACATTAGCTAGAAGGCTAAGTAACTATGTCAGTAAATTAATAAATCCGGATCAAACAGGGTTTATACCCAAGAGATATTCAAGCAATAACCTGAGACGTCTGTTTAATATAATGCACTCACATAAAACCGAAGAGCAAGACTTATCAATTATTTCACTGGACGCAGAAAAAGCATTTGATCAAGTGGAATGGGATTATATGGTTAAAGTATTGCAAAAATTTCAAGTGGGAGAGAATTTTATCGCTTGGGTAAAATTATTATATGATAGGCCTACGGCCAGAATATTAACTAATAGTATTTTGTCCTAGAAATTTCAGTTATCAAGGGGAAATAGACAGGGGTGTTCATTATCACCTCTGCTATTTGCTCTTGTAATAGAACCGTTAGCGGAAAGTATTAGGATACATCCGAATATTCATGGGTACAATACAAAATATTCAAATAATAAGATATCTTTATATGCAGATGATGTACTACTATATATTACAAAATCACAAACTAGTATACCAAATATATTAAATTTAATTGAGGAATTTGGATCCTTTTCAGGATATAGAATAAATTGGAATAAAAGTGAAATTATGATGATTAAACCTCAAGAATCGACACACCTGTTAAAATTCCCTTTTAAAATCGCTTCAGAAAAATTTAAATATTTGGGAATTGAAATTACTAGAAAATATAAATCTCTATTTAATGCAAACTATATGCCCTTACTCAATAAACTAAACACACTGATTAAATTCTGGAAAACCCTCCCGATGTCTCTTGTAGGCCGAATAAATGCTATAAAAATGATCTTTTTACCACAAATTTTATATCTATTCCAGTCAATACCGATATACTTACCCCAAATTTTTTTTAAAAAATTGGATGCTGATATTACAAATTTTATATGGGACTATAAATCCCACAGAATCCAAAGAAAACATTTGTGTAAACCTAAGGAATTTGGTGGATTATCACTCCCCAATTTTTTATATTATTATTGGGCCACAAATGTCAAAAATATGATTCACCTGTTGGACAATTCGGCCCAGCAGGTGGATTGGATAGTAATGGAGAGAGAGGACTGTTCCCCTTTTAACATAGCAGCGATCCTTCTCTCACCAACAAAAATAAAGAATACAATATATAGTAAAAATCCAATTATTCACAGTACAATTAGAATTTGGAAACAAATAAAATTAACGTTAAAACTAAGAAATCTATCACTTCTTTCACCTATAATGAATAACCCTTCGTTTAAACCTTCTATGATGGATAGAGCTTTTATAAATTGGGAAAGAGTAGGAATTAAAACGTTTGGAGATATGTATGAAAATGGAAGTTTTTTAACATTTCACCAATTACAACTTAAATACAACTTGAATAGTAATCAATATTTCAAATATTTTGAACTACGTGACTATTTGAAAAAGTATACACGAGAATATCAAAATATGTCTTCTGACCTATTAGATGGGATAATGAATATAAAAGCGGAATCAGCTAATTTAATATCATACCTATATAATTCCATTTTAAATATAGAAATTCCATCATCGGACGGGATTAGAAGAGAATGGGAACAGGAACTAGCTATAAAAATCTCGAAAGAGAGTTGGGATAAACATCTATTATATGTGCATAAATGTTCGATTAACGTAAGACATACTCTGATTCAATTTAAAATTTTACATAGATTATATTATTCAAAAGCTAAATTAAGTAAATTTTACCTAAATACCTCTGCTAACTGTGATAAATGCCTAGTCCAAGAATCAACTATAGCACATTCTTTTGTTTTTTGTATAAAAATTCAAAAATTTGGGAATGAAATTTTTGAAATTTTCACTAAATTATTTAAAATAAAACTGAAACCGAATGCAGAACTGATTATTTTTGGAACAATAGAAGCAAGTTTGGAGCTGACTGCATTTCAAAGGAGTTTTCTTAGTTATGGCTTAATAACGGCAAAATAACTGATACTGAAATTTTGGAAAAATGCTCCTACGCCAACAATACAAATGTGGACCTAATATGTCGGAATTGTTACATCTAGAAGATATGAGATTCCTCCTAGCAGGTAAACAAGACCAATTCCAAAAGATTTGGTCTCCATATATCGACTTATTACAAACATAGGGTGCAACAAAATGATGATAATAAATGGTTTTAGGACCTGGCGAGGGGTGAGTAAAGATAAGAAGTAGGTACATCCCTTTCATATTGTCCTATCTTATTTTCTTTTTTCTCTTTTTTTCTTTTCTTCCTTAACTACTTCTTGTGGTTTAGGTTCACATGTGTGTTCCTGGACCACTTTTTCATTCACTCACTGACTGTCTTTGCTAGCTCTTTCTATCCATTTTTTCTATTAAAGTTGAAAAACAGAAGTGGTACAAGAACTGTATAAATTCACGTTATTGCAGATTACTGTAATGTAAAATACTTCTAATAAAAAAAATATATATATAAGATTATTAAGGGTTTGGACATGGTAGAGGCAGGAAGCATGTTTTCAATGTTGGGGGAGTCCAGAAACAAGGGCCACAGTTTAAGAATAAGGGGTAAGCCATTTAGAATGGAGATGAGGAAACACTTTTGCACACAGAGGGTTGTGAATCTGTGGAATTCTCTGCCTCAAAAGGCAGTGGAGGCCAATTCTCTGGATGCTTTCAAGAGAGAGTTAGATAGAGCTCTTAAAGATAGTGGAGTCAGGGGATATGGGGAGAAGGTAGGAACAGGATACTGATTGTGGATGATCAGCCATGATCACAGTGAATGGCGGTGCTGGCTCAAAGGGCCGAATGGCCTACTCCTGCACCTGTTTTCTGTTGTCTATTGTCTATTGGAACGGGCCCTCTGGCCCACAATGTTTGTGCCAAACATGATGCCTAGTTAAACTGTTCTCATCTGCCTGTACATGAACCATATCCCCTTATTCCTTGCACTTCCATGTGCCTATCAAATAGCCTCTTAAACGCCACTAACGTATCTGCGTCCTATACCACTTCTGGTAATGCATTTTCAGGCTCCCATGTAAAAATCTTGCCCCGCACATCTCCATTAAACTTTCCTCCTCTCACCTTAGGGCAAGGAGACTGGGAATGAAGAGTTAGTAATGGATACAGTAGATCCTCTTCTGGGACCGCACACGCTGTCACCATGCTCCTGTACCATCTTGGCTATCACGGCAAGAATAGGTATTTTCTGAACCATTACTTCGATGGCTAATCAAATCTCTCTGGCTGTTTATTTGAGTGAGGCAGCATGTCACACATTGCACAATTCTTTCTGTATCATAACTGGCCACCTCTGCCAGTCATCCACTTTGATTTTGACTAAGTTTTTATCTTTCTGTTCATAAAGACTAGTCTGACAATCCTTCAATTGGCAACACATAATACAGGCAAAGAAGCATAATATAATTTGAATGGCCACATTTTGTCTCCCCTACTCCCTTTGCCCTAACCATCTCTATTCCACCTTCTCCAACTTGTTTCCTCCCCTTCCCAGTTCTGACGAAGGGTCTGGGAAATGAAACAAGAACTCTACAGTATTTCTCTTTCCACACATGTTGCCTAATCCGCTGGGGTCTTCCAGCATTTTTGGTTTTCCAGCATTTGCAGGGTTTTTTAAATTTTCACACAATTTGTGCCCAAAATAAGCTGTGTGACGTGCTTAGAGAAATATTGAGGAATTGTTAAGGATTGTTAATGAAGGCAAGGAAACAATACTGCTATTCTGAAGTCCTATCCAGTGCAATTTCAAATCCAATTCCCATTCCAACTCAGTCCTCTAGTGAGCAAGGTTTCATTATGCCGAGCTCATTCAGTTTTTAATCCTCAACCTTTGCTTTAGACTTGCATATTCCTGCTTCAAACATGAGCCAGGTACTTGTATTAAATGAGGGTTATGTGGCCCGATTAATAGTAATTATTGCTTGCTATTGCACTTTCCAGATGCAATCTCTGGAAAGTTCACTTTAAGAGATGTGATGGTTACGAGAAATGCCTTGACTTTCTACATCCCTGATATGTGTATGATCGGAACTGACAATGTAGAAATCGTACAAAATGCAAGATTAATCATCAACATTCATTTGGACATCTCACCTTCGAAATTAAATGTGTCCCCTATCGTCTTCACTATTTGTTCTTGTGTTTACTTACTGCTGAATGATTGTAAAGCAAATTTTAACATTCAGCTGTTGACATTTTTGGATGACACTGCAGATCTTGAGATGGCATAAGATCAAACCAATTGCGAAAATAAATTAAAGAAGGGCTTATTCTTCATTTTCTTGGACATATCATCACATTGTACATGGCAACAGGAACAGCACATCAAAAGTATCGAACTGTTTGCAAAGTGCTTTAGGATGTGAGGTAGTCATGTACAACTGGATGGCCCAGGTTTTGCTGGGTAGTGTTGGCAGTTCCATGCAGTAATTCTGACGGTTCTGTGTATGACTGCCTGGGCAAGTGCCAGCAAGCTCAGGATTTATCTGCTTGTGTTTGCTAATATTTCTAGTCCTGCTGTTGCACCAATTCCCCATGGATACCAGTGACAGAGTGTGAAGGTGTAGCAATATCTCAGCATGCGCTGGGAAATCTGTTTGAAGAACCTAATCAAGGTTAGGAACGAGATTGGCATAATGAAACTCCTTGCCCAAGGAATCTGTGCCCTTTCCACAGATTTCAATGGGTGATATCAACAGTGATGGACTAAGGCAAATGGGAATAATCTTACATTACTCACAAAATTGTTTCAGTTTACTTAAAAATTTAAGAATATTTTAAATGTTTTAGTTTAAAGTAAAAGTTTTTCACGCATTTTTTAATGTTTCTGAATAACACGGAGTATGGTTAAGCATCTCTCATTTTGTCTCACCCCATTTCCTCCTCTCCAACCCCCCACCTTCCCCCATGTCATTGTCAGGGGATTGATGAGTAGAAACTCCTATTATGTGGCTCATTGCTGAGTCTGAGAAAACTTCTCGCTGAGAAATCACACAAAATAAACGCAGACTGGGACTATATTTTCATTTTCCTTTGATCTTTTTAGTTGTGCCGCCTGCAAAAGTAAATAGCAGAGATAGAGCTATTGACAGAGCATCCTTTATTGAAGGCAGCGATCTCCCTGCTAACCGCAGAATTCCATTCATCTATGTATCAATATGTAACATGGTGTTCTCAGTTCTTCAGTTCTTAAAGACATATAAGTTTTTCTTTTTATCATTAATCGGGACTACAGCTCATATACTTGAGGAATAAGGCATGAGCACCTATCTGTTGTCTTCATCAATACTCTGCTGCATTAATCTTAACATGTTCCATTCAGCCACTACCCTTGTGTAGGCCTTGGTTCAAGAAACAACTTGAGTCGCACATTAGTCAAGAAGTCAAGAGTGTTTTATTGTCATATGCCCCGGACGGGGCAATGAAATTCTTACTTGTTGCAGCACAACAGAATATGTGAATATATAAACATTGTATATAACGGGATAAAAAAAGAAAAAGTTCAATAAATACCAAATAGTGCAGTAACAGCCCCTTTCGGCCCACCATACTGGCCTTTACACCCATGCACACTAATCCCATTTCCATGCATTGGACCCATACCCTTCTATCTCTTTGTGTGTGGGAAGGATCTGCAAATGCTGGTTTACACCGAAGATAGACACAAAATGCTGGAGTAACTCAGTGGGTCATGCAGCATCTCTGGAGAAAAGGAATAGGTGACATTTCAAGTCGAGGCCCTTTTCAATCTTTTTCTCCAGAGATGCTGCCTGACCCATTGAGTTACTCCAACATTCTTTATTTTTCCTATTTAAGTATCTGAATAAATGCCTTTTCAATATGGTATGTTTATTTAAATATAGTATTCTTTTTTAAAAACAATAATGATTGTAATCTGGCTCACACGAATTTAAAACAAATCTTGAGTATTATAGATGAACAAGAGTTTGGAATAAAATAATTAGTTACATAATCTTAAGTAGGAATATCCATGTCCTTCCTATTTTTTGACAGCAATAATTTCTCTTACAATAAAGTCATCCGGGCTATTTCCAGGATACCTGCAGAGCTGAGCAAGCAGATGAGCAACGTGTGAAATATATTGACCTGATCTGCAGCAGCACTTGGCCATTGACAGATGGACCCGGAGACAGTAATCTCAGCTTTTCAGGGGATTGTGGGTTTTAAGTGCCAACCGGCAATCTATTGGAAATTATTGATAAAACAAATGCGCTGGAGTGAAGGTCTGAGCTGTCCTTCACCATCACCAAAAGGTCATTGAAAATTTGTTCCTGATTGATGGCAGGGTTTAAGGGCTGGAAAAAATCCTAGGGCAGCACAGATGAAAGCTTTTTGTAAATTGATTACCTGGAGCAGCCTGCGTGTATGTGATATAAATATCTACAAGGTATATAATAATAAATCCACTAAAATATGATTTGCGAAATACATGGAAGTCATCATAATTATAGTTATATTTGGAGACACCCAATATCAGCATTTATAAATAACATTTCCTAGACAGTCATGACGTTTATACAGAAGCTTGGGTACTTGAGTCTCATGCCATGAGCCTATTCTTCATTTCAATCGATGGATTTTAACCCCATCAGCCTCCTTTGGTTCCGTAACTCTTGTCCAAGTAATATTCATTAATCAGCAATTTAAATTTATAATTGACTAAAACTGTACGGTATATGAGAGGTGCGGATTTGTCATCTGCATGAAGAAGCAGTTCCTAGCATTAGTCCCTATTGGGGTGACTAACTTCAGAGTTGCACTGTTGTCCAATGCACATTAGCTGGCATGCAATGGAGATGACTGCCATTTCCCATTTGTTTTGTGTGAGTCAGCATATACATGTGATGAGGTCTCTGGGAAATTTGACCATGTTGTCATGGTTGTAACCATTGCTGGCCTTTCCAAAATGAGTAGGTTTTCTTTGTACTGCATCACACAAGGGTTCCACTAGAGCAAGTCTCATATTTATATTCTATTCCATGGGTCCCTTCCCTGCTATGGTACTAATCCCAATCCCCACCCGAAACGTCACCTATCCATTTTCTCCAGAGATGCTGCCTGACCCGTTGAGTTACTCCAGCATTTTGTGTCTATTCATCACTTTGCCCTGATATATCATACACATTAAATTATATTGTAAATATTTAGGCTCAACATATACTGGCCATTTATATATTTTCAAAGAATAGCAAACAAAATACTTCCAATCCTTTTTGGTATGGTATGTACTAAAAAACAGGACTTGCATCTGCTGTTCATGTTGTACTGTAAGCTGCCTGAATCACTCAATGATCAAAAGATGTCCATTAATGTGGGTTTAAGCTCAGATGCTGCATACACACAAGGCCAATGCAATATGCATCAGCTACTTCTGCCCCTGAAACGTTTTGGATTATTCCAATTGATGGCAGCTATCCAAGAACTATGTGTAATCCTCAGCCTTTAATCTTGTAATGGTGTTAATTATATCATCATAAATTCTCAGTAAGATGAGTGTCATAATGCCTCTTGAATTCCCATCCCCTCTTTGGCAATTGTACCAATTTGTGCGATGCCAAAGTAAATTGGATCATTTTCCAGGTTGAAATGCAATAATAACTATTTGCCTAGTGAGTCCCTTTCTGGAACCTGATGTGCTTTCTGTGTCAGAGGGGATAAAGTAATTCCCAATACAGACCTTCTTTTGGATCAGTATAGGAGACCTTGGGCCACATGGTCCTGAGACCAGCATTAGAGAACCTGGGACACATTGTCCTGGGGTGTCTGCTGTGGAACTCTTAGAACCACTCTATGTCCAGTCATAGTCATGCTGTTATCAGGCAACTGAACCATTCTATCAACAACCAGAGGATGGTCCTGAATTACTATATACCTCATTGGAGACCCTTGGACTATCTTTAATCAGACTTTACTGAACTTTATCTTGCACTAAAACATTACTCCCTTTATCATGTATTTATACACAGTGGACAGCTCGACTGCAATCATGTATTGTCTTTCCGCTAACTGGTTAGCACGCAACAAAGGTTTTTCACTGTACTTCGGTACACGTGACAATAAACTAAACTTCATAGAGCATGGAAACTGGCTCTTTGTCTTTAGAAAACCAGCAGAAACCTAAGCAATCCCAATCACAATGTGTAAACTCCGCGTTAATAACACCGGAGATCAGGATCAAACCTGGAAATCTGGAACTGTGAGGCAGCAGCTCTACCAGCTGCACCACTGTATTGCCACTTCTGGGACAACATGGTTTCACCAACACAGAGTTAGACTGTGATGCGTATGAAGGAACTGTAGATGCTGGTCTAAACCGAAGATAGACACAAAATGCTGGAGTAACTCAGCGGGACAGGCAGCATCTCTGGACAGAAGGAATGGGTGACGTTTTGGGTCAAGACCCTTCTTCAGACTTCAGACGTTAGACTGGGATGCTAGTACAGCAAATAAATCAATTACCTTTTGTGTGCCCGATTTTCTTGGCACATCTGCAACAAGTGTGACATGTTCCAATATCAACACTCAAACAACAGTATTGAATTTATAGAAAAAATTACTAAGGCAATAGAAAATAAAGAGTATGCAGTAGGGATTTTTTTGGACTTAAAAAAAGCATTTGACACCGTAGACCACGAGTTATTAATAAAGAAACTACAAAGATATGGCATTAGAGGCATCGCACTATCATGGCTATTCAGCTACCTACAGAACCGGGAACAATATGTCGAAATACAAAACCATAAATCACAATTACTGCAGGTTACGTGTGGGGTGCCTCAGGGGCTCAGTGTTAGGGCCATTATTATTCATTTTGTATATCAATAATATATGTGAAGTGTCAAAAACTCTTGAAACTATTCTCTTCGCTGATGATACTAACTTACTCTGCTGTGGAGACAACTTGGAACAGCTCCTGGATAGTATGGAAAAGGAATTGAGCAGGATGAAGATCTGGTTTGATGAAAATAAACTCACATTGAATTTAAGTAAAACAAAATTCATAATATTTGGAAATCGATCAACCAACACAGAGAAAAAGCTCATGATAAATGGCACAGAAATAGAAAGTATCTGAAATAAAATTTCTTGGAGTATTAATTGACAACAAATTAACTTGGAAATCTCACATAAATTATATTAAAGCCAAAATATCCAAATCAATTGCAATACTGAATAAAGCCAGAGACCTACTAAATCAAGCCTCCCTGTATATGTTGTACTGCTCCCTCATACTCCCATACATGATCTACTGTGTGGAGGTATGGGGAAACACATACAAAACAAATACACATCCAATCTTCATCCTCCAAAAAAGAGCAATACGAATAATTATACATAAAACCACCTACAGACAATCAACAAAACCATTATTTATCAGACTAAAAACATTAAAATTTCAAGATCTGACAGATTATAAAACTATCCAAATTATGGTCAAAGCAGCTAATCAGCAATTGCCTTGTAATATCCAAGGGTTGTTCCAATGGAGAGAAAGCAAACACAACCTGAGAGGAACCTATATATTCGAAAAAACGGCAATAAGAACTAATGCAAAACTCCATTGTGTTGGGTGCAAAGGGTGTTAGTCTCTGGAATAACTGCCATGATGAGCTGAAAAAATGTAAGACTCTATTCAAACTAAAAACACTTTTCAGAAACAAAAGATTGAATGGTTATGAGCTGGACCAGTGATTTTCTTTTCTGTTTGGTTATTTCTTGTTTGTGGACTGTTCAACAGATTTTGGGTCCATTTGTTCCCATTATTTTGTTTTTCCATGAAAATGTATAGAAAATAAGAGGGGGTAGGACCAGAAAAGTTTTCGAACTTCTTCTTACCCCTTTTGAACATGAACGATATTATTTGCATTATTTGAGTTACTTATTTGTTTGTTTTCCTTTGTGTTTTATTTTCTTTTTTATTGCTTATAAGTTTATTTGTGTTTGTATATTTTTTATAACATGTTCAATAAAATAATTTTTAAAAAACTTTAAAAAAACAGTACAAATTTTATCTCAGCATCATTGAAATATACAGAGAAACTGGCTGTTAGTTGACTGCAACACTTCAGCAATGTATCTATTACAGTTGTAAATGCAACATTTACTTTCTGAAACAATTCATTCCAGTCAGTGCCCTGATGCAGCAACCAATTCAAACTCCGACTGTGATTCAAATGTTTGCTGTCTTTTTAAAGACAGAAACGTGAAAAGTATACACCACGAAGAAATACCATCTTGTTTGGGAACAGAAATATTTCATGGGAGAAAAGAAACCCATCTTCATCTTATTTCATTATCTGGCAGTAATACCCCTTGACCCCTGGAAAAGGAGAAAGATTTAAGTGACTATTGACCAACCACTTCCCGTCTGTGTGAAATCATTATGGTATTAAGTTCTTAAGTGTGTCTTTGCTTATTGACAGGTTACTGCAAGGTTCAGTTTTAGACCTTGGGAATTAATGCTTGACCATGAGGTCTGCCTAATGCAACGCGTGAAAGTGATGCAATTTATTTCCTTTACTTTGCATCACAGCAGATGCAGGGAAACAATTTGTCTATGGTAATCCTCAAGATTGTTGACCAGGTGTTGCCCATGATCATCTTGGAGACTGCATAGAAACAACTGCAGCAATATCAATAAAATTCACTTGTAAAATAGGTGCAGAATTAGTTGTGATAGCAAGTTTCAACATCATTGCATGAGAGAAATCAAAAATGCAGAATCAAATCTTTCACCATCACAAGCTTAATTATCTGTATCTATTAAGAGTACAATTATGTTCCAACTGAATTTAGATCAACAAAAATCAATGGCACCACTAGTGGAGTTGCTGTCTCATAGTTATAGAGAATCTAGTTCAACACTGATCTCGGGTTATACAAGAGCACGTATCCAGAACTCTTCAAAACTATCTCACATCTTCTGTTCTTCTTATCACTGGTCTTTGTTCCAACAATCTGCCTTTCAAATACCCACTCGCCTGTGTCAACCTATTGCCTGCCACACTTTATCCAGCCGATCCCCTTTTCAGCTTTCAATCCCTACCCCAACATTCAGTCTGAAAAGGGTCTCAAACCAAAATGTCTCCTGTCCGTGCTCTCCAGAGATACTGCCTGACCCGCTGAGTTAAGGCTCTGTCTCATCGGCGGTGAAGCGCGGCTTCGCCTGTAGAGGGGACCGCACGGCAACGGCGAGAGCGCCGAGCCTATGCCATGGGAGCGCCGCACGGATGCTGCGCGGGGGGCGAGTGATTTAAATACGGCTGGTCCCACGTGCTTGCGGTAAGTTAAAAAAAAAGAGCGGGCCGACTGCGATGACGTCATTTTGGATCTGTGGGGCTGTGGCGGCGGCCGTGCTGATCGCGGCGCTGTAGCGGTGGCTGTGGCGGCGGCCGTGCCGCACACGTGACTCACTAGCGGCGGCTATGGCGGCGGCTGTGCTGATCGCGGCGCTGTAGCGGTGGCTGTGGCGGCAGCCATGCCGCACACGTGCCTCACTGGCGGAGACTGTGGCAGTGCAAGTTCGACGCACGGCGCTCGTGCCACACTGGCGGCGGCTGTGGCGGTGGCCGTGCCGCACTCGTGCCTCACTGGCGGAGGCTGTGCGGTAGGGGCTTATTTTTGAACAGTGTTGGTTTTATTTTAGCACCGTGCGGTGTTGGGAACAACGCCGCATGGCCCCGGAATTGTGCGTATGACCGAGTGCGCGGTCTATGGCGGCCCAGGAGCGGTAGATTCTTCCTATTTCGCCGCCAATGACCGCAGACTCGTGAGACAGGCCTTTTACTCCAGCACTATGTGTCCTCCCTGTTCGACTATGGGGTTTCTCCACAAGCTCCTGTCTCCACCCATGTTCCAAAGATGTGTAAAAGGCCTGTCTCACGAGTCTGCGGTCATTGGCGGCGAAACAGGAAGAATCTACCGCTCCTGTGCCGCCATAGACCGCGCACTCGGTCAAACGCACAATTCCGGGCCCGTGCGGCGTTGTTCCCAACACCGCACGGTGCTAAAATAAAACCAACACTGTTCAAAAAACTTTTCCTACCGCACAGCCGCCGCCAGTGAGGCACGAGTGAGGCACGAGTGCGGCATGGCCGCCGCCACAGCCGCCGCCAGTGTGGCACGAGCGCCGTGCGTCGAACCTGCACCGCCACAGCCTCCGACAGTGAGGCACGACCGCTGCCACAGCCGCCGCCACAGCCTCCGCCAGTGAGGCACGGCCGCCGCCACAGCGCCGCGATCAGCACGGCCGCCGCCACAGCCCCGCAGATCGTAAATGACGTCATCGCAGTCGGCCCGCCCTTTTTTTTTACTTACCGCAAGCTCGTGGGACCAGCCGTACTTAATCACTCGGCCCCCGCGCAGCACCCGTGCGGCGCTCCCATGGCATAGGCTCGGCGCTCTCGCCGTTGCCGTGCGGTCCCCTCTACCGGCGACGCCGCGCTTCACCGCCGATGACCGCAACACCGTGAGACAGAGCCAAGTTAATTTAGTTTAGTTTAGTTTAATTTAGTTCAGTTCACTTTATTGTCACATGTCCCGAGATACAGTGAAAAGCTTTTGTTGCATGCTAACCAGTCAATAGAAAGACAATACATGATTTGAACCGATCCATTTACAGTGTACAGATACATATAACCATATAACCATATAACCATTACAGCACGGAAACAGGCCATCTCGGCCCTTCAAGTCCGTGCCGAACACTTTTTTATTTTATTTTTATTTTTTTATTTTTTAAATTTTTTATTACTTCCCCCTAGTCCCATCTACCTGCACTCAGACCATAACCCTCCATTCCTTCCCCGTCCATATACCCATCCAATCTATTTTTAAAGGATAAGGGAATAACGTTTAGTGTAAGGTAAAGCCAGCAAAGACCGATCAAGAATAGTCCAAGGGTTATCAAAGAGGCAGATAGTAGTTCAGCACTGCTAATTAGTGTATTAATTAGCCACTGCCAGTTTCCTCTTGAATCTGGAGGGAGATGATGAGAATATGGAAGAATAAAACATGGGATTATTGTGAGATTAGTGAAAATGGCTGGTTGATGGTTGGCATGGACTTGGTGTGCTGAATGCCCTACATCTGTTCTGCATCTCTGTGACTATGACCATTGCTAGATTTTCAATACAGCAGCATTAATATTAATAATAATATCAAGACAGAGGTACTCATTAAGTTAAGTGGAACTCCCCTCATACCATAGACTGCAAATTAATATTCTATGGATAAACAGGACAATAATACACCTTGATTATAACAACAGATTCTGAAGTTTGTTGCTTGGTAATTACAGACCCCAATGTGCCTGTATCCCAATGTGCCAATATCCTATATTTTTGCTGTCACTCACGCCGTCTATCAAATTGAATAACATCCACAGTGGTGCAGCTGGTAAAGCTGATGCCACACAGTGGCAGAGACACAAGTTTGATCCTGACCTCGGATACTGCCTCTGAAGTTTGCACGTTCTCCCTGTTGCAGCATGGATTTCCACCGGGTGCTCCGGTTTCCATCCACATCCCAAAGACGTGCAGGTTTGTCAGTTAATTGGCCCCGGTAAATTGCCCCTAGTGTGTAGGCAGTGGATGAGAAAGTGGGATAACACAGAAATATTTTGAATGGATGATAGATGGTCGGCATGAATTCGTTGGGCCTAATGACCTGTTTACATGCTGTATCATTCAATCGATTCAATAATTCAATCCATTTGGTCAGCTAGTAGGCCTATAAAATTATTTTTAGTTTTTAGTTTAGTTTAGAAATACGGCATGGAAACAGGCCCTTCGGCCCACTGAATCCGCGCCGACCAGCGATCTCCGCTGACTAACACTATCCTACACACACTAAGGATAATTTTTAATTATACCAAGCCAATTAACCTACAAACCTGCACGTCCTTGGAGTGTGGGAGGAAACTGGAGATCCCGTGCAGACAAGGATCGAACCCGGGTCCCTGGCACTGTAAGGCAGCAACTCTACCATTGTGCCACCGTACTGCCCCCGCGTTTGTTAATGTTAACAAACGCTTGCTCGGGAGAAGAAAAACCAAGACACATTAAACTGCAGCTGTTGCATCAGGTCAAAGGGTGGGTCCTTGGGGACAATATTTGTTCGTTGAATACTTGGCTCCTGACAATGGTCAGCTGGAGAGTGCCCATTCAACAGGTCCAAAGCTGCCCCTGACAACACTAAGAGGGAAGCTATTGGGATCTCAGGGCAATGATTTTATTTGCACGTCACTCTGGAGATGAGTTGCAGTTTATGATATAACTGGCCACCCCAGTTTGTGGCTGTCTGTCACAGCCTCTGGTGATGATAACGGACTCTGAGGAGCTGCAAGTTGCTGAAAAAGCAGGAGAAGGAGGAGGATGTGGAGGTAGAGGAGCAGAGAAGGATGGACACAGTGTACAGGAGTAACTCAGCAGATCAGGCAGCATCTCTGGAGAAAATGGATGGGTGACAATTTGGGTCAGGACCTTTCCTCAGACTGAAAGTAGAGGGGAGGGCAGAAGAGTAGGATACATAGACAGAGGAGAAGATTGAGCAGGAGATGCCAAGGCAGAGAAGGAGTAGGCAAAGTTTAGTTTAGTTTAGTTTAGTTTCGTGATACAACATAGAACAGGCCCTTCGGCCCACTGAGTCTGCGTCGACCAGAAAGCACCCGTAAACTAGTTCTACCTTACACACTAGGGGCAATTTACAGAAGGCAATTAACCTACAAACCTGCACATCTTTGGCACGTGGGAAGAAACCGGTGCACCCTGAGAAAACCCACATGGTCACAAGGAGAACGTACATACTCCGTACAGACAGCATCCATAGGCAAGATCGAACCTGAATCTCTGACGCTGTAAGGCAGTAACTCTACCACTGCACCACCGTGCCGCCCAGAGATGGAGAAAGAGGCAGAGACAGAGATTGAGGAGGAGGAGGAGGAGGAGGAGGAGGAGGAGGAGGTGGAAGGGGAAGGGGAAGGGGAAGGGGAGGAGGTGGCTGAGGGGGACGCAGAGGGGCCAAAGTAGGAACAAGAGAGAGGGATGCAAAGAAGGAGATTGAGAATGGCGAGAAAATAAAAGGATATCATGTTAATAAAATTGTCGCATGATTTTTTGAATGTGGTCAAATGATCACAAGTGAAATGTACCTCAGATCCCTGCACCCTTTTCCGGAATGTTCCAGTTTGGTATCATTTAGATTTTACATTTAGATCACAACCATTTGAATGTAAAGCATCGAAAATGCAACAGTCAGGTATGCTGCTCGATGGGAATGATTCTTCAAGTGCAAGGCATTGTTGCATGGGAGTTACGGTTACTTCTCCACACTTGCGACAAATGCAATTTGAACATTTAGCCACTTTGTTCTTCTGTCGATGCAGCAAGTAAAATCAAATTTAATTTCCTGACAGCAGTTTTATCTGTCTCTGCTGACAAGTTTATGTATTGCTTTCTGATGGATGCATTCCGACCACTGTTGCCAGGAACTAGTTACAAGAAGGAAGGGAGGACGTGGTTATATTTTTACAAGGTGGAGTGAATATTTGATGGGTATAGGAAGAGAGTGTTATTCAGGATTTATTGTTTGCTTCACATCTTCTGAATAAATCTTGAATCAGTCATACTGGCCTGCTCAGTGGATGCAATAAATACAGTATTTCTCATCTTCCTGTGAACTCTTCATTTCTACAATGTCTGATTATTTTTTGTTATTACAAATAGAATTTGGTTAATGAATTTATGGATGCATATTTGGAAATACTCGAGATTTGTCTATATTTTAAGATATCCTCTAAGTTGCCCAGGAATTGTGCAGATTTGGGCAAAGGGATGAAATTGTAAGACCTAGCTGATTATATTTTAAATCTCTGTGATGTTGTTCTTAGCTGACAGATAATAATAATAATAATAATAGGGCGGCACAGTGGTGCAGTGGTAGAGTTGCTTACAGTGCTTGCCGTGCCAGAGACCCGGGTTCGATCCCCACTACGGGTGCTGTCTATACGGAGTTTGTACATTCTCCCCGTGACCGCGTGGATTTTCTTCAAGATCTTCGGTTTCCTCCCACACTCCAAAGACATACAGGTTTGTAGGTTAATAGGCTTGGTATAATTGTAAATTATCCCTGGTGTGTGTAGGGTAGCGTTAATATGTGGGGATCGCTGGTCGGCGCGGACTCGGTGGGCAGAAGGGCCTGTTTCCACACTGTATCTCTAAACTAAACTAAACGTGACTCAAGTGTCATCAGTGTCTTTGGCAATCTGTTGCTTTAAAGGGAAATACTGTGGCCTGGAGAAAAGACCTTGGATCCAAAGCTCAACACACAAAAGCTAGGATGAAGAAAAGTTCAGTGGAAAGGGTATGTTGGAGCTTCAGAGTGCATGAGATGAACTTGGTGATGAAAGAATTGACAGGCTTACCAATACTTCCATGAGCTGTGAATTCAGATCAAAATATTTTTGCCCAGATGAACCAAAGCATAGGGATCTGATTATTGAAGGGGTCATCACACAGGACATTTAACTGGCCAAATCAAAACTGTGAAACTTCTTCGTACACCAGTACTATGTTATCCCACTTTTGCATCCTACACACTAGGGGCAATTTACAGAAGCCAATTCACCTACAAATCTGCACATTCTTGGAATGTGGGAGGAAACTGGAGCACCCGAAGAAAACCCATAGAGTCACAGGGAGAACATACAAACTCTGCACAGACAGCACCTGAGGTCAGGATCCGGTGCTGTGAGGCAGCAGCTCTATTTCTGCACCACTGTGCCGCCCACTTGTTGAAATTCCAATTATTATTAATGTAATTAGCTTCTGACTATGAGCCTTTATGATTGAAGCCTGGATTTAAATCCGAAAGTGTATGATGGGCCCATGGACTGAGAAAAAGGAATATATTATGGGTATGTTGAAATTTAGCTGCACTGGTCCTATAAAAGGTATCTCTGCTCGTAATTATCCTGGACAGGAAACCTGCTTCAGAAGCATTGAAAAAAAACCCTACAATTGTGAGATTGTGCAGTGGTGGATCAGAATAAACTGCAGCTGGAGTTTGGTGGCAGTGGTGAGGAATCTGTACCACGAGGACCCTGTGGTGAAATGAAAGCATTCGAACACATCATTGGCATTTAAATCCCACATGTATTTCCTGTGAATCAATTATTTATAAAAGCCTCAACATGTATCTGTTTAAAAAATATCAGCCTGTTTCAAGGCGTTGGATTTCTGGTTTAGACTTTGTTGTGATTTAACCTTGGTTAGACATTATAGTATCTATAATTTAACACAATTTCATCCAACCTATTTTTTGGGAATTTAAGTTTCCGCAAGCTATATTGTAATTATTATAGTTACGTGACCACACCAAATGTCTGCACATCCAAATGTTCATCAAGGAATGGCAGCTAGTGGTCAGATAGAGGCGTTGGTTGATTTGTACCAATTAAATATTCACCGATCCAGACCACACATTATCTTCCTTGATCACTTGGTACATTTTTAAAGCTTCAGCTGTGGCTTAATAGTTGCATTCTCATCTCAGAGCCGAATAGTTATTGGCTGAAGGAGATACAAGGAACTCCAGATGCTGGTTTACAAAAAAAGGCACAAAGTGCTGGAGTAAATCAGCGGGTCAGACAGCATCTATGGAGAAGATGGATAGGTGACATTTCGGGTGAGGACCCTTCTTCAGTTATAGGCTGAAATCTCACTTTAGTACATCACTCAGGCTGAGACTGCAATGGAGAGCTGGAGGTGTTCTCTAAAATAACTTTAGCCCTGTCAGCCATCTCTATTGTGGATGTTAAGGTCCAAGACTATTAATTTAAAGAAGAGAAAATACTATCATTGTGGTCCTAACAATATTGTTTTCCTCATTCAACATCACTTTAAAAAAAATTATCTGGTTGTTATCATGTTGAGAGCTTTCTATTCATAAATTGACCACAACATTTCCTAAATTAAAATATCAACTGTAATTCAAAAACACATCATTGTCTGCCAGAAGATGTTGAAGACATATACTGTAAGTCTTATATAAGAACATAAGACAATCTGTCAATGGTGATGATTCTCCCTGGGTGCTGTAAATACACTGGAGATGTTAAATAAGGCGGAAAAAAACAGGCAACTATGGAGTCCTCAGCAATTCATCAAAGCATTCCCATTCATACAGTAGATATCTGATTACAGCAGTGAAAACTGAAACAGTTTGTTACCATGAGTGAATTAGCAACTATGTAAACCCGATTAAACATTATCTATGAGTGGAATTGTCAGTTTAGTAGTTAAAGTATTCAGAATGATCTTGAAGAAACTCATGAAGTAAATGTTAATCAGGGACAATGGTGGGGTGGGAGATTGCAACCTTCATGTGGTCCGCCCTGTTTCAACGAATGCGATCAACCTGATGTGCACAATCAAATGAGATCAAATAGAACAAAGGTACACAAAAATGCTGGAGAAACTCAGCAGGTGCAGCAGCATCTATGGAGCGAAGGAAATAGGCAACGTTTCGGGCCGAAACCCTTCTTCAGACTGATAGGGGGTGGGGAGAAGAAAGGAAAAAAGGAAAAAGGCGGAGGAGGAGCCTGAGGGCTGGGGGAGGGGTGGAGACAACCAGAGGGCTGATGAAGGGGAGGGACAGCAAGGGCTAGCAGAATTGGGAGAATTCAATGTTCAAGCCCCCAGGATGGTAGGATATGAGGTGCATTTCCTCCAATTTACGGTGTTGCTCGCTGTGGCCATGGAGGAGACCCAGGACAGAGAGGTCAGATACGGAATGGGAGGGGGAGTTGAAGTGCTGAGCCACCGGGAGGTCAAGTTGGTTATTGCGGACCGACCGGAGGTGTTCGGCGAAACGATCGCCAAGCCTCCGCTTGGTCTCACCGATGTAGATCAGCTGGCATCTAGAGCAGCGGATGCAATAGATGAGGTTGGAGGAGGTGCAGGTGAACCTCTGTCGCACCTGGAACGACTGCTTGGGTCCTTGAATGGAGTCGAGGGGGGAGGTGAAGGGACAAGTGTTGCATCTCTTGCAGTTGCAAGGAAAGTACCAGGGGAGGGGGTGGCATGGGAGGGAAGGGAAGAATTGACAAGGGAGTTACGGAGGGAGCAGTCTTTGCGGAAGGCAGACATGGGGGGAGATGGGAAGATGTGGCGAGTGGTGGGGTCACGTTGGAGGTGGCGAAACTGACGGAGGATCACTTGTTGTATGTGACGGCTGGTGGGGTGAAAGGTGAGGACTAGGGGGACTCTGCCCTTGTTGTGAGTGGGGGGATGGGGAGAGAGAGCAGTGTTGCGGGGTATGGCAGAGACCCTGGTGCGAGCCTCATCTATGGTGGAGGAGGGGAACCCCCGTTCCCTGAAGAATGAGGAAAATTTCAGATGCCCTGGTGTGGAACGCCTCATCCTGGGAGCAGATGCGGCGTAGACGGAGGAATTGGGAGTGGGGGATGGAGTCCTTACAGGAAGCAGGGTGGGAAGAAGTGTAGTCCAGATAGCCATGGGAGTCGGTGGGTTTGTAGTGGATGTCGGTAAGGAGTCTATCACCTTCAATGGAGATAGTGAGGTCAAGGAATGGTAGGAAGTGTCGGAAATGGTCCAGGTGTATTTGAGTGCTGGATGGAAGTTGGTGGTGAAGCGGATGAAGTCAGTCAGTTGTGTGTGGGTGCAGGATGTGGCACCAAAACAATCATCGATGTAGCGGAGGTAGAGGTCGGGGATGGGGCCCTGGTACGCATTGAACAAGGATTGTTCTACGTACCCGACAAAGAGGCAGGCGTAGCTGGGGCCCATACGTGTGCCCATAGCTACGCCTTGTATTTGAGGAAATGGGACGAGTCAAATGAAAAGTTATTAAGTGTAAGGACCAGCTCCGCTAGGCGGAGGAGGGTGTCAGTGGCCGGGTATAGGTTGCTTCTACGGTCGAGGAAAAACGGAGGGCTTCGAGACCATCCTGGTGGGGGATGGAGGTGTACAATGACTGGACGTCCATGGTGAAGATGAGGGGGTGAGGGCCTAGAGAGTGGAAAGTTGTAGAACAAGTTGTCCTACAACTTTAGGCTGTGCATGCCATATGCAAGAAGAAGAAGGGACAATGGTCCATGTTCAGTGTTGCCCTTTGAAGAATGCCCACAATTGCAGTTATCTCTCAGAATATACATATATTATAGAAGAGTACAGCACAAGAACAGGCCCTTTGGCCTACAATGTCCATGCCAAACGTGATGCCAAGTTTCTTGTAGCCACATGGATCCCAATGCCCTGCTAGCTTCTCTGCAGCAGCAGTTCTGTTGGGCATAATGGGAAGTTAGGTTGTGGAACCTAAAGACTGCCCATGGATCAACATGTTACTGTTATGTAGAAGGTTCTGGGAGTTAGACCCAATGATGAGGAATGATCCAGTGATTTATTTCCAAGTTATGTTGATGTATGATTTGGAGGAGAATGGGTAGTACTCCCATTTCCTGCTGACTTTTCTCTTGAAGGTAGAGGAAACAGATTTGGGAGCTGCTTTAGTTTATTTTTATTTTTTAGTTTAGTGTAGAGATACAGCATGGAAACAGGCCCCTTCGGCCCCGCGCCTACCAGTGATCCCCATACACTAGCACTATCCTATACATTAGGTACAATTTTTACCAAAGTCAATTAATCTACAATCCTGTACGTCTTTGGAGTGCGGGAGGAAACTGGAGCACCTGGAGAAAACCCACACAGCTCACGGGGAGAACGTACAAACTCTGTACTGGCAGCACCTGTAGTCAGGATCGAACCCTGGCACTATAAGGCTGCAACTCTACCGCTGCGCCACCATGACGTTGGAGTATTCTGTGTAACTGCAACACATTTTATAGATGTCCCACAGAGCAGCCACTGTACACTGATGGAAGGAATGAGCTTTTAAATGGTTGATTAGGTGCTAATCATGTGCTTTGCTTTGTCCTAGATGATGTTGAACCTCTTCAGTTACTGGCGCTGTGTGCCTGCTAGGAAGTGGAGAGTATTGAATTCCTAGGACGGAGATAATTGGCCTTTGGCAAACACAACCTCTAGAATTCAGCTCTTTGATAAGGTTTGGAGCTGTATGTTTACTTTCGTTCAAAAGTGATGGACTGAGTTTCACCCTGTAAGAAATTTATTTATTTTCTGCAATCCTTTTGAGTGCATTTGTCTGCAAACACAGTCTTTACCGAGTTCAAAATAGGATCAGCCAAAGATGAAAGCAGTGACACGAGATAAACCATCCAAAGCACCACGACCCTTTTATGTGGGAAGAAAATAACCATCATTAGGCACATGACTGCAATGCACTTTGTGTCATTGTTGTGTCTCTTGACCACTGTGACAATGACTATAGGTGATAATGTTAGATATTCCATTCTTACACATCTCTTTAGGTAATGTTTCAGCTTGATGACCTTTCTTCAGAACCATATGGGGCGGCACAGCTGTACAGAGTTAGAGGTCATAAAGTCATAAGTGATAGGAGTGGCATTAGGCCATTCGGCCTATCAATTCTACTCTGCCATTCTATCATGGCTGATCTATCTCACCCTCACAACCTCATTCTCCTGCATTCTCCCCATAACCTCTGACACCTGTACTAATCAAAAATCTAACTATGTATGCCTTTAAAATATCCACTGATGGTCTCTACAGCCTTGTGTGGCAAAGAATTCCACAGATTCATCACCCTCTGACTAAATACATTTCTCCTCATCTTCTTCCTAACTGCTGCCTTACAGCAGAGTTGCTGCCTTACAGCGGCAGAGACCCGGTTTCGATCCTGTCTACGAATGCTGTGTGTATGGAGTTTGTACGTTCTCCCTGTGACCACGTTGGTTTTCTGTGGGTACTCCGGTTTCCACCCATAGTCCAAAGATGTACAAATTTCTAGGTTAATTGACTCCGACAAAAAAAAAGAACATTATCCCTAGCATTTAGGATAGTGCTAGTGTATGGGGTGATCGTGGTCGGCGCGGACATGGTGGGCCAGCTCGCTGTGCGATTAAAGTCTAATGTCTAAAGTTATTCTAATGATAGGTCTTCTACTCGCAATGTCCGTTCAACCACATTATAACTATTTCATCATAGCATATTTGGTATGAATCTATTACTATAATTCATCGATTAACTGAGCAGAGAATCTCTAAAGTATCTCTTTAGTATCTGTAAACTAAACTAAAAAGTTACACTGTTGCAATGTAAAGCTTCTTTTGTGGTGATAGAGAGAGGTGCAAAAGGTACAATGTAGTTTAAGTTTCCTAATGGGTTGAGCTTGTGTTTCTATTAATTGCCAACTAAATGTTAACATCGGTTGAATCTTATTTTCTCTTCCTTTCTTAACTCCAGAATTGAGTTTTGCAAAAGCATAAATGGAGGGATTTAACTATTCTTTAATTTTTTTAAAACCTTATCACACATTTCATGTAAAATGTTATTGGTTTTAACTTTATACAAACAATGTGTACCAGGCAATCAATAAATCAAATGCAGCCACTAATTTTTTGAATGATATTTCAATACTTGGAAAACAAATAGTCAGTACACTCCCCAAACCATGTGAAATTGAAATTTATTGCAGGTCTCAATAGGATAAAGTCTGGTATCACATTTGCAAATTATTAACCTCATTTTATTTGTCATATGCACAAGTTATTTCAGATTGTAGAACAGTGAGGGATTGCTTTGCAAGAATGACAGTTTGCTTTTAAAAGCATTGATATATCTGCTTCTAGTTATTGTGAATACAATCTTTATTCATGGAAACACTTGATGAGCGGTGGGAAGCAATTCATATCCCACAGTTAGCAAAGACAGTGAGTAATTGCTGGCTTAAACCCTCGTGAATTATCAAATCAGCTCACTCATGGGCAACACTTGCATGTATCGAAGGGAACATGATAAGAATACTTTTGCAAAGAAAACCTTTCCAATCAGAGGCATTTAATTTAGGCTCTTCTACTTATCCATATTTTAGTTTAGTTTAGTTTAGAGATACAATGCGGAAACAGGCCCTTTGGCCCACCGAGCCCTCACCGACCAGCGATCCCTGCACACTAACACTATCCTACACACACTAGGGGTGATTTTACATTTATACCAAGCCAATTAACCTACAAACCTGTACGTCTTTGGAATATGGGAGGGGGGGGGGGGAATCGAAGATCTCGGAGAAAAGCCATATGGTCACAGGGAGAACGTACAAACTCCGTACAGACAGCACCCATAATCGGGGTTGAACCCGGGTCTCTGGCGCTGTAAGGCAGTAGCTCTACTGCTGCACCATTGTGCTTTCGATGTTTGATGTAAACGGGTGCAGTTTAATACAAATTTATTGTGGACCTACAACTTATATGTCAGGTAAAAAACATGTTACAGATAATATGTCTTTCCCAGTTGGACATGATCAAGTTGGTGGTGCAGTGGTAGAGTTGCTGCCTTACAGAGCTTGCAGCCCCGGAAACCCGGGTTTGATCCCGACTATGGGTGCTGTCTGTACGGAGTTTGTACGTTCTCCCCGTGACTTGCGTGGGTTTTCTCCGAGATTTCCTCCCACACTCCAAACACGTACAGGTATGTAGGTAAACTTGGCTTGGTAAATGTGAAAATTGCCTATAGTGTGTGTAGGAGAGTGTTAATATGCGGGGATCGCTGGTCGGCGCGGACCCGGTGGGCCGAAGGACCTATTTCCGCACTGTATCTAAACTAAACTAAAACAAAAATCAGATGATTATTTTATATGCCATTGTCGGTCTCACACATTAGTTATGCATTCCCTGATGTGCGCAAAATAACCTTCTGAAAATGGTTCAATTAATATGGTAGAAATTTTCAAATGATTTGCTTGCCTTCTGATCAATCTAATTACTTTTTTATATTAATCCAGGCCTAACATTAACTTCAAACGTTAATGAGGAACAAAGTTGGCATTTCCCGTCTCGAGGCTACATTTGCTGAATTAATTATTGTAATCATGTTCGTTTGTTCAACATTACCGACAACTCACTTGCGAATGTGAATACATTGTACTTGGAGTACCACATTTTCAATCGGTTATGTGTTTGTTCTATGCTCTATTGCTTATTCAATATTCATAGTGTAATTTAAATGAATATCCAATATGTTTCATGTCAATTTTAGAAGAGTGTCCTACGTAAGGAGGAAGTAGCCTCACATGACACAAGATTTGATCTCTTTTAGAATCTGGCAACGGTACTCAGATGCATTAATGCACCACATTATAATTTTGTTTAAACGATTAGAGATAAGTAAAGGTTTTATCAATGAGTTTGTACACAGAGGCCAAGGGAGACATCAATTGTGGTAACTAATCTGTCGCTTATCTGCGAGGTACAAAATTGCTGAATACTTCTTTCTATTATTATCTTCCAAAATTTGTACACATCTGCGGACAGGACATTGACCAGAAATGAAGACCAGAAATTGAACAGGACACAGTGCAATAGTTTGTAAAAATCACAGTCCGATAAAGCACAGAAAGAACAGTTCCACACACCGTTAACCATGTTGAATGTTGGTCTTCACATGATCAATAGCAAATGGAGAGGCACTCTATGTATACCAGTGTCTGTAAGACTGAATATGTACCTGCTCACAAAAAGTAGGGTATTGCAAAAAGCAGTTCCATACAAACCTTAGATCATCCATTTTCTGAAGTGTGGATTTAGTTGTGTTGTTAACCAGTTTCTATTATAGCAATGATAACAAATCTCTTCTTATTAGTTTGACAGCTTGCCCTATTTTATAGTGAACAGATTTTAGCACTATTTTATATTGTAACAGGCATAAGCCTACTTTATATTGTAATGTGCTAATAATACCTTGCATTCTCTATTGATTTGCTCTCAGGATCTCTGGTATCTCCAGAAGGATAATGTACAGTTTGTATTTATAGGGCGGCACGGTGGCGCAATGGTAGAGTTGCTGCCTTACAGGGCCAGAGACCCAGATTCGATCCTGTCTAGGGGTGCTGTCTGTACAGAGTTTGTACGTTTTCCCCATGGGTTTTCTCCGGGATCACAGGTTTCCTCCCACACTTCAAAGACGTAAGTTTTTAGGCTAATTGGCTTGGTTTAATTTAAACTTGTCCCTGGTGTGTAGGATAGTGTTAATGTGCTAGGACCGCTGGTCAGCGCAGGCTAGGTGGGCCGAAGTGCTTGTTTCCGCGCTGTATCTCTAAACTGAACTAATATTGACTGCCTTGTTCTGACTGGCACTTTCAAAGGTTACTCTATCTTGATTGTTCTTAATTATAATTAACCATGCACTCTTTACAGAAAGTATCAAAAGCAATATGTCATTTTTGTACTGGATAATGATGAATGCATTGGGCTGCAATAGGGTGTACACATTGACTTAAATCCTCAATGGGGTATTCACCTGCTTTGATACATTTTTTGCAGACAAAACAAAAATCTAAATGGGATTGTCGTGCAAAGTGAATTGCAGTTTAATCATGTCATTGCCATCAGAAATGACCAACCTTCACTGACCTTTGCATTCACTGCACTCCTATTGGTGGACCAACACGAACCATGGTAAAATGACTAAGGAATGAAAACAAGTTGAAGTAAGGTTTGACTGTTATCATTAGCCTGATTGATTGATCCTTGACACTTGTTTAAAAGATGAATTAAAATACAAATCTGGCTGTGTTCCATTGTGTGAAGAGAAGATTCCGTTCCAGAGGAATTCATATGAGGGGGAAATCACAGTGTGTGGCATGATCAATAAGGCTACACATAAATTGGACTTAATGGCTTTCAGTCATGGTCATGTTATAATGAAGGGAAGTCGATTTTGTCAGTCCTCACCCTCCACCTCCCAGGATAATCCTTTGCCCTTGAACAACTTGCTACTGCAAAATCACACAGCACCATAGAGAATTGACTGCGGCAAAGCGACATCTGGAATAAAATGGCCCATATTAGTGTGGTCACTTAACTGTTGCGAGGAAAATAATAGGAAAGCTAAGCAGTTAATTTGTGACAAATTAATGACATTTTACTGAAGGAACGTGTCTGGTTAACCTCCCATAGAAGGCAAACACAGAGAAGAGAAATTACACATATGGAGCTATGAGATGAGAAAAACATTTTTCACACAGAGAGTGGTGCATCTCTGGAACTCTCTGCCACAGAGGGTAGTTGAGGCCAGTTCATTGGCTATATTTAAGAGGGAGTTAGATGTGGCCCTTGTGGCTAAAGGGATCAGGGGGTATGGAGAGAAAGCAGGTACAGGATACTGAGTTGGATGATCAGCCATGATCATATTGAATGGCGCTGCAGGTTCGAAGGGCCGAATGGCCTATTTCTGCACCTATTTTCTATGTTTCTATGTTTCTATTCTATCAGCAGTTTCTGCAGAAGTGCATTAATTGGAAATTTCCAGGGAAACGAATGAAATACTAGCGATCCAGTAAAATCTTAAGGTAGACATTGCCGAATACTTTGTGAAAAGGACAACCTCAATTGAGTTTATTGATTTGAAACTTTAAAAAGTTCCTGGGCTGAGCCTGTTTACATTCTTGTATGTGTTGTATGGGTGATAGAAATTCATATTAGATCATAGTTTAAAAAGCAGCAAGGCTGTGACTGTTTATTGTTAAATGTACTTGGAATATAGATCTTGGTACCAGTTATCAGAACTGTCATCTGCAGATTGAACTTTACGCTGTCTTTTTGTACCTTTAAAGTCAAATAAATGCACAATCAATGATTTAATGAGCAAAATACTTGCAGCTGAAATATAAAGCTATCCAGGTTAAAAGATCCCATTAATGTTGCTGGGATAATGACTACTATTATTACAACTATGATGGAAGAAATTAGGTGGGAAATCATTGAAACAGCTTCCACCAGCACCTTTCCTGTCATACAACACTCTTGCTGTCCATTGACTGTTCCTGATGATAAGAATTGCATTTGAGGTCATTAAACAAGGAGAGACCATAATCTGTAGTGAGGTCTGTCACCAATTCTCCATCCATTTATAGATGGAGAATAAGTCAGATTGGGGAATGGACAAATGAGAGAGGCGGTGGAAGGTGAGTCAATTTAGGAATGGGCCGACCTGGATTGTATTCACTGGAATTTAGAAGGATGAGAGGGCATCTTATGAAAACATATAACATTCTTAAAGGATTGGACAGGCTAGATGCAGGAGAAATGTTCCCAATGTTAGGGGAGTCCAGAACCAGGGGTCACAGTTTAAGAATAAGGGGTAGAGCATTTAGGACTGAGATGAGGAAAGACTTTTTCACCGAGAGAGTTGTGAATCTGTGGAATTCTCTGCCACAGAAGGCATTGGAGGCCAATTCACTGGATGTTTTCAAGAGCGAGTTAGATTTAGCTCAGCGCAAGGGATATATGGGAGAAAGCAGGAACGGGGTACTGATTTTGTATGATCAGCCATGATCATATTGAATGGCAGTGCTGGCTCGAAGGGGCGAGTGGCCAACTCCTGCACCTATTTTTCCATGTTTCTAAGGCTTTCAAAATGGAGCTGAATGAGTACTTGATGACCAACAGTTTATAAGACTAGGTGAAAAGAGTGGGGAATTAGATTGAAAAGATGGTTTGGCATATGACAATGATTTTAACCTAAATGCCTCGACACCTTCAGATGTGGAGATGAATAAAATATACTGTATATTAATTAGAAACTAAACTTTACCAAACATTATTAATCCTGCCCTATCCTGTACGGAAACAAACGCCTTTCACTGCACCTCAGTATATGTGACAATAATAAAGCTACGCCTAATCAATGATCCTTAATAGAAGTGTAATCAATGGGAGTTATAGTAAACAGAAAGGAGGATGGTTTTAGTTATAAGGGCTAATTAATTCAGGCTCAGGACATTTAGGGATTTTTTAGGGCGAGTCTAATAATTTTCAGCTAGTTCTTTAGAATTTCATTTCCACCTTGAAGTTAGAAATGGGAATGTTTGTTAGGAGATTTTTGTGAAGGCAGTATTGGTGATGAAATCAAATTAAACTGCAGATCAGGTCACATCAATGGGAAAAGAAATTAAAGTGATCATTTCAGATTGAATACCTTTCATCAGAACGGTAAGGATCAAAGACCTGTCATCAGAACTGTCAAACCTTCACGGCAAGAATCTTTTGAAGCTTTTCTGGGTCCGTTAGCTTTGATATTTTGAGGCCAGGGCAATGAAGATGACAAATTGGATTGGTGGTGGTCAGTCAACTGTTTATCAGGCAATGCCACAAGTGATTTCAACATCCTTGTGATCTCCCACTCAGACAATGATGTAACAGATGCAGTTCGTGGATCGAGGTCCTTGTACGCAATACGTTGTACTTCACCAATACACAATAGACGACTTGTAGATATACAAGTCCTGATGCTAAGACATTAGGGTAGACTCACACCTGTTCTAATTGAGCTAGTAGCACTGCAACCTCACAGCACCAGAGACCCGGGTTCAATCCCGACCTTTGGTGCTGTCTGAGTAGAGTTTGCACGTTCTCCCTGTGACTGTGTTGATTTCGTCCAAGTGCTCCAGATTCCTCCCAGAGAATGAAGGTTAATTGGTCTCTACAAAATTGCCCCTGGTGTGTAGGGAGTGGATGTGAAAGTGGGGTAACATAGAACTCATGTGAACTAATGGTTGGCATGGACTTGGTGGGCAGAAGGGCCTGTTTCCATGCTACATCTTTCAATATTTCAATTTATTAAGTCAACTCATCGCTTTTGATATTGTTGATATTAAAACCTCTCAGTTTGCTCAGTTCTTAAATCACAATCCACCAAACTGAATTCAAATCCTACTATGGCAACATCCAAAACTTAAATTCAGTTAATAATATGGCTTAGTAATGCCTTGGTAACGATAACCACAAAAACAACTGGATTGTAGTTAAAAATCCATCTGTTTCATTAATGTCCTTCAGAAGAGAAAATCTGTTGTCTGGCCTTTATGTAACTCCAGATCCACCCCAAGCGGTTGATTCTTAGACATACTCAGAAATAGATCACCACCATCTTCCTGCGTCAAGTTAAGAGTGTTTAATGGTCATATGCACCAGGAACGGAACAATGAAGTTCTCCATGAAACTCATAGAAACATAGAAAATAGGTGCAGGAGTAGGCCATTCGGCCCTTTGTGGCAGCACCGCCATTCAATATGATCATGGCTGAGCATCCAAAATCAGTACCCCGTTCTGCTTTTTCCCCATATCCTTTGATTCCGTTAGCCCTAAGAGCTAAATCTAACTCTCCCTTGAAAACCTCCAGTGAATTAGCCTCCACTACCTTCTGTGGCAGAGAATTCCACAGATTCACAACTCTCTGGGTGAAAAGGTTTTTCCTCATCTTAGTCCTAAATGGCCTACCCCTTATTCTTAAACTGTGACCCCTGGTTCTGGACTCCCCCAACATGGGGAACATTTGTCCTGCATCTAGCCTGTCCAATCTCTTAAGAATTTTATGTGTCTCTGTAAGATCTCCACATTATAACAACTAACAATAATCAATTATACCATAAATTATCAGTAATATTAGGTAATCAAGCCGTAATATTGAAAACTGAAGTACATAGTGCTACCTTATCAAAGTCTATATTAGATCAGCTCCTTGGTCCTGCTCACCTTCTCAAGCGAAACTGAGAATGGGCAATAAATGCTAATGATGCCTTAAAAAATATTTAAAAAATCTAAGCATACATCTTCAGGAATTTAATGGAGGAAAAAAACACATCAGATTAGTTTGTGCATAACATCCTTGCATTAATGAAGATCACAATCTGCTCCAATGAATATATTGTTTGCCTGGTAAAAAATTGTGAGGTTGGTTCAGAATAAGGAGAGTTAATCTGCATAAAAAAATAATGATTCCTGTTTCAGCTCAAGCTTACACCGAAGCAAAGAAAGATGGTAAACAACACATAGCAATTGATTACCGACTGTGTGAGACATGTGTGCAAGTATCTATCTACATCTGGAAACAGCCACCTTGTTGTCATGTTCACCCGTGTAGGATATAGTCACACATTTTAAACAGGAAGGAAATCATTACATTCGGTAACAACATTTTTAAGCTCCATCAACTGAGAGCAAGCATTTTTCTTTCAGTAATGTACACAATTGAGCGCACATTTCGTTTTTGTAATTGCTTAGCATATTGCTGTAATTATAAAACAGCATGTTGAGCATTGCTAAATCTGTGTGAGACTAGGGCCTTATGTATTTTGTTCAGTTAACCCATTTGAGACCTGTCTATTGTTTCAGCTGTTAATATATTTATGTTTACAGTACACACATATAATGGTGCACACTGAATCCAGTTTGTAATAGAGCTGAATAATTTCGAACAACCAAAATATTGGAGATTCATTGCAGAACCAAAATAAATCAGTATTTTTAGATGATTGTGGTTGGCAAATTGAAGGAACCGAATGATTACCTGAACATTGCTAAGTGGGAAGTCTATCACAGGCACACAACGATTTGATAGACATATAAATGTTAAACAATAAACAATCTGCTGAAGGAACTCAATGGGTCAGGCAGCATTTGTGGAGGGAAATGGAGAAAAAGGAATAGGCTTCTGGGCAAGGCCCTTCTGCAGACTGAGAGTGGAACCTCATCAAAGCACATGGCTTATTTATATATTATACGTAAACTCACAAGGCTGATTTTGCTCTTTGAAACAACTTTGTGAACATTCTGGACAGGTATCTACATTAGAGATTTAATCTGTTGACAGACATCTTTAGAGGCAAAGTTTTGAGTTGGGACCACTCTACTCTAGATGCCAGCATCTGCAATCTCTTGTGTCTCTACAAATGTCAAATAAAGTTGGGCAACAGTTGTCCACCAACAACTACCAATTAAAATAAATAACTGATTAAAGAGTTCAAAATTTCTTTGAAGGTTTTGGCAAACACTTTGGCTTTTTCCTAAACTGAACACTTTTAATTATCTAAAATGTTGTTAGCCCGATACAGATAAAAAGTGTTGGGGGTGGAGTTTCTTTAGTTCTTATCTTTCACCCCACCAGCCTCTACAACCAGATCATTATTTGACATTTCGTTCAGCTACAACGTGATCCCACCACCATCTCTTTATTCCACACTGATACGCTTGTTTCTTTAATCTTTGGAGTACTGTCAATTTCAAGTGAAATCATTTCATTGTAATCTCTGCAAGTTCATTAAATGACGAAGACTGAAAATACTGTAACAAATTATCAGAAACTTCAAGTAACACTTGCTTTCCCTCTCCCTCCATCCCTCCCCTTCCCAGTTCTCTGACCAGTCTTACTGTCTCCGACTACATTTTATCTCTGTTTGCTTTGTTGTTACCTTCTCCCAGCTAACAATGATCTATTCTACATTTTCCTTGTTCTCCATTCCGCTGGTCCAGTTTTCACACCTTACACTTCATTTTCTATGTATCTCCCTCTCTCCTGACATCAGTCTGAAGAAGGGTCTCGACCCCAAACGCCGCGCATTCCTGCCTGCCTGTCCCGCTAAGTTACTCCAGCATTTTATGTCTATCAGAAAACAATCTAAATTGCTAATATTTCTTCTGGATTTTTCAATTGCAAGGACATGCATCTTGCTAGATTTTCATTTTGTCTTCCCATATAATATCATTCCATTCCTTTCAAGAAGGGTTTAGCTTAGTTTAGAGATACAGCGTGGAAACAGGCTCTTCGGCCCACCGAGTCCGCACCGACCAGCGATCCCCACGCATTTACACTATCCTACGCACACTAGGGACAATTTACATATATACCAAGCCAATTAACCTACAAACTTGTACGTCTTTGGAGTGTGGGAAGAAAACTGAAGATTTTGGAGAAAACCCACGCAGTTCACTGGGAGAACGTACAAACTCTGTACAGGCAGCACCCGTGGTCAGGATTGAACCCGGATCTCTGGCACTATAAGGCAGTAGCTCTACCGCTGCGCCACTATGCCACCCTGCATTTCCTGGTGTGCTTGCCATTCTACTAGCAGCAGTATTAACACAAGTGGAAGTTTTCTCCTTGAACAATACATTGTGTAATAGGTTTCAGCTGAGGGCAACATAGGTGCATTCTAACAGAGTGAGCAGAATGCTTCCGCTAACAGCCTGGCCCTAAAACATTTCACTGTTTTTTTGAAAAAAATCCTCATTACAGAATATTTCAACATGTAATTATGTAAATTATATCCAGGATTGTAAGATTTAACTCATAATCCCCAGTGTGTATGATTGACAAGCTGATATATGAACAGCAGGGGAACAAAATATAATTGCTTTAAATTCAATTTGGTCAATTTTCAGTTTAAATGCTTAAATCTAAATGGATTTGAATTTCAATTTCCTTTTTGTCCCTGCTACTTATAAGTTGTATTGGCCAAATTAAAAGGTCATGCACCCTTAAGTCTTAAACTTTGTTATTGTGCCATCCTCTAACTCATAATGTTAAGAGATTACACAACAGGCCAGTAATTCCATATGGATTGTTCCACGAATGTTTGTGATATATTGGATTGACTCTATGAATGGTGTGGTGATTGTGATACGCAGTTCTTTCTTTAATTGGTTCCAGCATTGAATGCAGGGCCAGGGGATTCATGCAGGGATTGCACAAAATCCTAGTTAAACTACAGCTAAATTATTGTATAAGTCCTGATCATTACATTACCCCAGCTCCAGACAGAATATGGGAAAGCTCGATATGAATTGGAGTATTTTAGATATATACAAGATTGCCTTGGCTAAGGTTGTTTCCTTTGGCAGAGAGGAAAGTAAAGAGGAATTTAATTGAGGTTATTAAAATTGAGAAAAGTCGAGACAGGGTGAATAGGAAGGAACTAATTCACATCGCAGAGAGATCAATGATAATGGATGTGGATTTAAGGTAATTGGAAGAAGGACTGAAGTGGATCTGAGGAAGAAAACTATTGACCCAAAAGTGATGGAGTCTGAGACTCTATGCAGAATGATGACAGAGTTTTAGTTTAATTTTAGAGACACTGTGTGGAAACAGGCCCTTCGACCCACCGAGTCCATGCGAGCCAGCGATCCTTCATACACTAGTTCTATCCTACACACTAGTGACAATTTACAGAAGCCATTTAACTGACAAACCTACACATCTTTGGGATGTGGGAGAAAAACCGGAGCACCCGGAGAAAAGCCACGTGGTCACAGGGAGGATGCGCAGACTCCGTACAGGCAGCACCTGTAGTCAGGATCGAACCGGGGTCTCTGGCACTGCAAGGCAACAGCTCTACTGCTGCGTCACAATGCCTCCCCAGTAATATCTACAAGACAGCAGAGGCTTCACAATAAAAGTGCATACTTTAATCAGAACTGACAGCACAGCACATTGATAGTGATGCTTATATCCATAACCTTATCCTTATAACTATAAAACTCTGATCTTGGATGTGTGTGTGTGTATTTATTTATTTGTTTGTGTGTGATCACATCTTCTTGAAAAAACGACGCGCTAACGGTAAAATTTTTTACATATTCCGATAGAGAAGTAAAAAATCGCTTTATCCGAAAATTTCATGCATTAATTCTCGAGTTATTAATCAAAATGTTCAAGAATCTGAAATAACTTTGAAAATAAAACTGAGCAGCTTTGGCTGATGCCGTCACAATGGCTCTGCGTGCTGCCCTCGCACAGGCCCATGCCCGCCCGCAGCATCGCTCAGGCCTGGCGCCTGGAGGGGAGGCTGCTGCTGCGGGCCGAGCCTGGCTCGACGCCTGCAGCCTCGCTCGGGGTCCTAGCGTCGACGCCCGCCCGCGGCCTCCCTCGGGTCGACGATCGCCCGCCACCTCGCTCGGGGTCCTCGGGTCCACGACCACCCGCAGCTTCGCTTGGGTTCACAGCCCGGCACCTGGTGGGGAGGCTGCTGCTCCACGACCTGGGTAGGTGCTGCCTCTACCCCCTCCCTGTCCCTCTCTACCCCCTCCCCCTCCCTCTCTACCCCCACCCTCTACCTTACCCCTCCTCCTCCCTCTATACCCCCTCCCCTTCCCTCCACCTCTTCCCCTTCCCCTTCACACTCCCTTTCTACCCCCTCCCCCTCCCTCTCTACCCCCTCCCTCTCTGCCCTCCCTCTCTGCCCTCCATCCCTCTCTGCCCTCCTCTCCCCTTCCTTTCTGCCCCCCTTCCCTTTCTGCCCCCTCCCCTTTCTGCCCCCCTCCCTTTCTGCCCCCCTCCCTTTCTGCCCCCCTCCCTCTCTTCCCCCTCCCTCTCTGCCCCCCCCTCTCTACCCTCTCCCCCTCTACCACCCTCCTTCTCTGCTCTCCATCTCCCTCTCTGCCCTCCATCCCTCTCTGCCCTCCCCTCCCTCTCTGCCCCCTCCCTTTCTGCCCTCCTCCCTTTCTGCCCTCATCCCTTTCTGCCCTCCTCCCTTTCTGCCCCCCCTCTCTGCCCCCTCCCTCTCTGCGCCCCCTCTCTGCCCCTCCTATCTGCCCCCTACCTCTCTGCCCTGCCCCTCCCTCTCTGCCCTGCCCCTCCCTCTCTGCCCTGCCCCTCCCTCTCTGCCCTGCCCCCCCTCTCTGCCCCCTCCCTCTCTGCCCTGCCCCTCCCTCTCTCCCCCTCCCTCTCTGCCCCCTCCCTCTCTGCCCCCTCCTCCCTCTGTGACCCCCCTCCTTCTCTGCCCCTCCTTTCTCTCTCCCCCCTCTCTGCCTCCTCCCTCTGCCCCCTCCCTCTCTGCCCCCCTCCCTCTGCCTTCCTCCCTCTCTTCCCCTCCCTCCCTCTCTGCCCCTCCCTCTCTGCCCCTCCCTCTCTGCCCCTCCCTCCCTTTCTGCCCCCCTCCCTTTCTGCCCCTCCCTCTCTTTCTGCCCCCCCTCCCTTTCTGACCCCCCCTCGCTCTCTGCCACTCCCTCCCTCTCTGCCCCCCTCTCTCTCTGCCCCCCTCTCTCACTCTGCCCCTTCCCTCTCTGCCCGCCCCCCCTCTCTATCTGCGCCTGCGCAGTTGGGGGTTATGCGTGTGGATGGGGTGGGGTAAAAAGAGCGAATGAATAATATTAATATAATGTCAAGGGGGCAGTTAGGGGGGTGGTTAGTGTGTGTGTGGGGGGGTGGTTAGTGTGTGTGACGTCGAAGGCCGCCCCCCCCCCCAACCGCACGTTGAGGGGATGGGACCCAACGGGTCCCACTTAGACTAGTCATATATAAATGTGACAATATCTCGACACCACTGGTAACCTTTCACCTTTTTTTGCTTATCAACTATCTATCCACAGACTGCAAAGGAAATCCACTGAAGTCCTTCAGCAGTTTATTTTTTGCTCAAGATTTCAACATCTACAGTCTCTGATATCTTCAATTATTCATCTACCTCTTCCATAAAAATACCCAACTCTACTTCCACTGCCCTTTAAAAAGCAAATCGTGAAGACTTGCAACCCTTGGCAAAAAAAGTCATGACTTCTAAATAAAAAGTAATCCCTTATTTTTAAACCGAGACCCATCGTTCTAGATTTTTCCACCCATTATCTGCACATCAATCCTGTTAATATCTTAAGATCCATAAGGATCTTATTTGTTTCAATTAAGTTACCCCTCACTCTTCAAAACTCCAGTAAATACTCCCCAGCCTTTTCTCAAAAGACAATCTGGTTACTAATGTAGTTGTAGGATACTGTATAGTCTCACCAATGCACTATCTAACTGAGACATAACCATTCGACTTTTCCATCCAATTTCCCTCACAATAAATGATAACATTTTGGTAGCTTTCCCAATTACTTGATGTACTTGATACTAGCCTGTGAATCATACACACTACATCATCATCACACTGAATCTATAACTCTGTAATCTCTCACCATTTAGATATGTTTTATTTTCCCAAATATTTTGCTACCAACATGGACAATTTTACTATTTACCACATTACACTCCTATATCCAGATCTTTGCACCCTCATCTGATATATATCTATATGACTCTATGGCCCCCATTTGTCTGCTTCACACTTGCTTTCCTAACTATCTTTGTGTTATCAGCACATCCAGCAACCAGACCTTCTGCGCTTTTATCTAAGTCATCGATAGAAACAGTCAAAGGCTGTACCCACCACTGATCGTCTTTGGCATAGCAATCATTACATTTTGCCAAACAGAGAAAAGACCCATTTATGCCTACTCATAATTCATGGAGAGATACACCATGGAAACAGACCCTTGGCCCACCATCCGTGCCGCCCCTCAAACTCCCATTTTTACACTAATCTTACTAATCTATACTAATTATCCCATCATGCCCATCAATTTCTGTTTCACCTTCAACGACTCGTCTGTACACCAGGGAAATTTCCAGTGGCTGATTAACCAACACACACATTTTTGTTGGGATATGGGAAAAAACAGGACCAACAGGAGGAAACCCTCATGGCCAGAAGGAACATGTATAAACTCCACTTGAGCAATAACAGAGCTCTGGATTAAACTTGGGTCACTGGAACTGTAAGGCAGCAGCACTACCCGCTGCACCATTATGCCCATTCTTTGATAGACACAAAATGCTGGAGTAACTCAGCAGGACAGGCAGCATCTCTGAAGGTAAGGAATGGGTGACATTTCGGTTCGAGACCCTTCTTTCGACCCGAAGCGTCACCCATTCCTTCTCGCCAGAGATGCTGCCTCTCCCGCTGAGTTACTCCAGCTTTTGTGTCTATCTTCGGTGTAAACCAGCCTCTGCAGTTCCTTCCTACACATGCCCATTCTTTACTTGCAATTAGCCAGCCAATATTCCACCTCATAAATATGTCACCTTCTGCGATAATCTCTGATGTGCTACCTTACCAAATGCCTTCTGGAGAATTCACTCTGTCGTTATCCTCAACATATGCTATTTCTTCAAAGACGTGGTGGATTCAGGTCATATTAATATCTACAGGACACCAGGAGCTTCACAATAAAGACATGCACATAATTCTGGTCCATCAGTAAAGCAGCCCAATATATACACAAGTGATGATGGAATTGATTTTTATGGAGTATTCTCATGGAGTAGTTTATATATTTATACATAATTACATCTTAGTGAGTGATGTTTGACCTCGTAAGAAGAAAAAACTTTTAAACAGCTAGTAAATCGCATCCCACAAGTATTAAAGTTGGATCATGTGCCTGGATGTTTTCAGACATCAGATCAAAACCAATAAAATATTCAGGAATTTAAAAAGTGAAACCCAAATTATAAATATTTCCAGGCACCTATACATCTGAACACTAAAATGCAAATGAAAAATAAGTAGAAAATACCTTTCCATCATTTCAAGTTCTTTGGGATTCATACCCTGCATTCCCTATTGACAAGAGTTCCAAGCAATTTTTCCGAGATAGGAAATCACTGCAACTTCCCACTCTTCCCGCTGAACTCCAGGAAAACCCACCATTTGAGTGTAGGCTGTTCATGCTCATGTCATAAGAGCAGAATTAGGCTATAAGGCCCATTGCGTCTACTCCGCCATTCAATCAAGACTGATCTATCTTTCCCTCCCAACTGCATTCTTCTGCCTTCTCCCCGTAACCCTTTACACCCTTACTAAATCAAGAATCTGTCTTTCTTTGCCTTAAACATACCCAATAACTTGGCCTCCACAGCCATCTGTGGCAATGAACTCCACAGAATCACCACCTTCTGACTAAAAATATTCCTCCTCATCTCTTTTCTAAAGGTACGTCCTTTTATTTTGAGACTATGCCGTCTTGTCCTAGACTCTCCCACTGGTGGAAACATAATCTCCACATCCACTCTATCAAGGCTTTTCACTATTTGGTACATTTCAATGTGGTCCTACCTCTCTTCCTTCTAAACTCCACGAGTACAGGCCCAGTGCCGTTAAACGCTCATCATATGTTAACCTAATCATTCCTGGGATCATTCTCATAAACTTCCTCTGTATCCTCTCCACCCTCAGCACACCCTTCCTCAGATAAGGGGCCCAAAACCACTCACAATGCTCCAAATGCAGGCTGACCAGTGCCTTATATAG
>CM075984.1:37804589-37926788 GCA_038087875.1 Malacoraja senta
TTGGAAATACAATAAGGAAACAGGCCTTTCGGCCCACCCAGTCCAAGCCAACCATCAATCACCCATTCACACTAGTTCTATATTATCCCACTTTCTTATCCATTTCCTATACATCAGGGGCAATTTTATAGAAGCCAATTGACCTACAAACCCACACATCATTGGGATGTGGGAGGAAATTGGAGTACCTGAAAGGAGCCCATGCTGTCACAGGGAGAACATGTAAACTCCACACAGACAGCACCTGAGGTGGGATCAAACCTGGATCTCTGGCACTGTGAGACAGCAGCTCTACCAGATGCACCCTGTGTAAGAGCCTAGAACTAAAGGACACAGGTTTAAGGTGAGAAGGGAGAAATTGAAAGGAGATTTGAGGGGTCAGTTTTTAGGAAAGAGTGGCAAATATCTGGAATGAGCTGCCAGAGGAGGTGATGGAGGCAGATATAATTACAGTGTTTAAGGCATTGTACTTGGATAGAAAAGTGTTTAAAGCAAAGTACTTGGATAGAAAAGGTGCAGAGCAATACTAATGTAGGCAAATGTGCCTAGCTTTGAAAAGGGCCTGTCCCACTTCCACGAGGTAATTCACTAATTCTCCCGAGTTTTCCCCTGATTCAGACTCTCAGAATGTTCGTAACGAGTCCGTAGGAGTTTGTAGATATATCCTAGTGGCATCAGGTAAGTCGGGATGTTATTTCCAGCCCGTTAAAAAATGTCCACGAGTAAAAAAATGGTCGGGATGAAAGAATTAAGTCGTGAAAGTGGGGCAGGCCCCCAAAGGCATCAATGTTGGCATGTACAAGATGGGCTGAAAAAGTCTGTTACTGTGCTATACAATTCTACATATTCACTCACATATTATTGCTTTGTGCAGTTTCTACATTTCATCAGTCACGCATTTCAAAAACAATTAATTGGCTTTCAAACAGTTAGGATGCACTGAAGTTACAAAAGGGTGCTTTTTAAAAATCAATCATTCACTTTCCTTTTTGGTAACTAATGACTGGTTGTTTGAAATCTATCATCTATTAAAGCAAACAAATTCAAGTTTTCTTACACGTAATTTATCTTTATTATCATGCATTGGCAGCAGTGCCTTAGATAATTCTGCTCCATAAACCTTCAACCCTCCCACTCCATTAAAATCCACACATACTTAATGATGAGGGAAAATTGTAATTGAGGTTACCACAATTGAACTAATTGCCATTGGGATCAGAAAATGTCTTCTCTTCTCAAGAAGCTCACAAGCAAAAAAACAATAATGCATTTTTTTAAAGAAAGAATCTTTGCCGCAAGAGAGAAAAAATGCTGATGTTGATCAACATCTGCATACAAATGTAACAAAGCAGTTTTCAAAAGGCTTACAGATTGCTGTAGTTTAATATAACAGTAGTTTAATGCATTTTTTAATGTAGGGGATTTGCTTGAAGTCTATAATGAGGCAATCAGGAGATATATTTAGCACATTTTTGCTTGCAGTAAAGAAAATACTGAACGAAACAGAGTTAATAGTTCAATAATCTTTCACCAGGTCAATGACCTGAATCATTGACTTTATTTCTTTTCATGGATAGTCCGATCTATTGAATAGTTCCAGCATTTTCTACTTTTATTTCTAATTCCCAGCATATGTAATTTTTTTCTTTCCGTATTGATCTCTGTGATCAGTTTTAAACTCAAGGTTTCACGGTTTCAAGGCCTGTTTATTGTCACGTGTACCAATTAAGGGACAGTGAAATTGCCTATTTATGTCTATTTCCAACAATCTCAACTGGCAGAACTGCCGCTCAGAGTGCCAAAGACCGGGGTTTGATGCTGATCTCGAGTGCTGTCTGTATAGAGTTTGCATGTTTTCCTGAGATTCTCTGGATTCCTCTGGATATTCTGCTTTCCTCCCACATCCCAAAGACATGCTTGACTAATCTTGGAAATCATGCTTGACTAATCTTCTGGATTTTTTCGAGGATGTAACTAAGAAAATGGACAAGGGAGAGCCAGTGGATGTAGAGTAACTGGACTTTCAGAAAGCATTTGATAAGGTCCCACATATGAGATTAGTGGGCAAACATAGGTGTCAATTAGTGCTGACATACATAGAAAATTGGTTGCTAGACAGGAAACAAAGAGTAGGGATTAACGGGTCCCTTTCAGAAGGGCAGGCAGTGACTAGTGGGATACCGCAAGACTCGGTGCTGGGACCACAGCTATTTACAATATACATCAATGATTTAGACGAAGGGATTCAAAGTAACATTGGCAAATTTGCAGATGATACAAAGCTGGGTGGCAGTGTGAACTGTGAGGAGGATGCTATGAGAATGCAGGGTGACTTGGACAGGTTGGGGGAGTGGGCAGATGCATGGCAGATGCAGTTTAATGTGGATAAATGTGAGGTTATCCACTTTGGTAGCAAAAACAGGAAGGCAGATTATTATCTAAATGGTGTCAAGTTGGGAAAAAGAGAAGTACAACGGGATCTGGGGGTCCTTGTTCATCAGTCAATGAAAGTAAGCATGCAGGTACAGCAGGCAGTGAAGAAAGCGAATGGCATGTTGGCCTTCAATAACAAGAGGAGTTGAGTATAGGAGCAAAGAGGTCCTTCTGCAGTTGGACAGGGTACTAGTGAGACCACACCTGGAGTATTGTGTGCAGTTTTGGTTTCCAAATTTGAGGAAGGACATTCTTGCTATTGAGGGAGTGCAGCGAAGGTTCACAAGGTTAATTCCCAGGATGGCGGGACTGTCATATGCTGAGAGAATGGAGCGGCTGGGCTTGTATACTCTGGAATTTAGAAGGATGAGTGGAGACTCCCGATCCCTGGAGAGAAGGAATGCCCCTCTGAGTTACTCCAGCATTTTGTGTCTTGAATCAATTTCAATAGGAAGTGAAATTTAATGATTCTGTTATTGACACATAACATTATTAAACTTAGATATTTGCAGTTCCATGGGGTCAGGTGGACACCTCACAATGGACCAAGGGCAAATGGTTTTAGGTGGAGCTAATGGAGGTGGCTCCATGTTAAAGAACTGCCTCCTACTCAGCTGGATTTAAACACTGCAGCCCAAGACTTGTCAATGAAAGACAAATCATTGAGCTACAGTGGAAGATGTTTAATATCCTAATAGGGCCATCAAATGCACTCAACATGATTGCACAGAGATTGTCTCAAGCATAAATGGCTTAATGCCACAATTGAATTGATTTGCCTTCACAGAGGTGTTATGAAACATCAAATGCTGCAGTCAAATGAATCCATACACAACCCAACCAAAATCAGACAAAATCAGGACCAGTTACATACCCTCAACGTTGGCTTTCCAAAGCCCTACTTATCTACACCCAAGTATTCTTCAGTACATAATAGGAGTGAAGGGTGACTTTCCCAATTTTGACCAAGTGTTATCCATACCCTATACATAAAATTCAAAACTTTCTGCATTCAAAAATCAGAATGAAGAATTGTTCCATCTGTAGCTTTCAGTGTCCACAAATAGGGTTTGATCCACAACATAATCACTCAGAGACATGTGCATTACAACTGAGGATGATGCATGAATTGAATGACCTTTTATGTTTCTTTTTAGTTAAATACTAGACCAAGTGCAGACCTGTCCCCCCCCAACGCGTGATTGCGGGAGGGGGGGAGAGGTGGGGGGGGGGGGGTGCCATGTGGCATCACATACACTAACCATCCCCACACACACACAAACTACCTCCCTTGATATATTTTTTTTTAAAAGAGAGAGAGAGAGAGAGAGAGCGAGAGAGAGAGAGAGAGAGAGCGAGAGAGAGAGAGAGAGAGAGAGAGAGAGAAAGAGAAAGAGAGAGAGATAGGGGCGGCAGGTCGCGGGGGCCAGAGCGACACACGGAGCGATCCGAGGAGCAAAGATCCTATAGCACACTATAGGCTCTTTGCTGAGCTGCCAAAAGCAGTGGCCGATCAGCCGATCATGGCTTCCGCCAGCGTTACAGACGTTCGGGCCACGGACACGGAGAGGAGGTGGTCCCCTGTGACGGGTAGAGAGGAGAGGGGAGAGAGGGAGGGAAGAGAGGAGAGGAGGTGAGAAGAGGATGGGGGGGGGAGTGGAAGAGAGCTGGGCAAGTGAGTGGGCTGCGAAATGTGGAGAGAGACGGAAGCGGCTTGACTCTCTGGAAACCAGCAGCTGAGTGAGCGGGTGGGGGGAGGGGAGGGGCGTGGCTTCACGAGCTGTGCCGACAGTGAGGAGAACCTCCTTCACCTCCGGATCTGCAGAACAAAGATCCTATAGCGGAGCTGAGCTGTAGGGTCTTTGTTGCAGAACATTCTCGATCTTTCTTTGACTTTTGAAGAACGGGGGGGGGGGGGGCACGAGGAAAGGCATTGTGAGGAGAGCAGCTGGGCAACCTTAATATTTAAAAAATGTCAGTTTGATTATAAATTTTATAAATATCTCGGGACCAAATTTATTGAGGATTGGATTTTTGAAATCATAAGGAAAATTTCTACCAGAAGATGTAAAAATGTCACTGTTATTGTAACGTCAGCAGCTGGGCAGCGGTCAGATTTTAAAAAAAAGGTCAGATTGGTCAACAATTTAAAAAAAAAGTCGGGGGAAAAATGTACCAAATATACAGAGGAGTGGATTTCTAAAATCACAAGGAAATCTCTACTGAAATATGTAAAAATGTCCCCGTTTCGGCGTTTGATTTTCGAGGAGCTACGTTTCACAGGCAAAATGACACACACACCCACACACACACACACACACACACAGAGTTTTAAAAGTATATAGATAGATAACGCAATTAAATGCCATCGGGGGACATTACAACATGAAGCAGTGGCAGATTTTGTAGAAGATAGACTCAAAATGCTGGAGTAACAGGCAGCATCTCTGGAGAGAAGGCACAGGTGACGTTTCGGGTTGAGACCCTTCTTCAGACTGAGTTGGGGAGAGGGAGACACAGAGATATGGAAGGGCAAGTTGTGAAAGCGAGGCATACAATCAATAATATTGAATATATGCCTCGTTGTCACCTTCCCCTCAGCTACAATGTACCATTCTACATTTCCTTGATCAGCGGCCCCTTTGATCTGTGTTTTCACACCTTACCCTTCCATATCTCTATGTTTCCCTCTCCCCTGACTCTCAGTCTGAAGATGGGTCTTGACCTGAAACATCACACATTCCTTTTCTCCAGAGATGCTGCCTGACCCGCTGAGCTACTCGAGCATTTTGTGTCTATCTTTGGAGTAAACCAGCATCTGCAGTTTTTTCCTACACAGTGATCCCAAGCAGTCCTCCCAGGTGAGGCAGAGGTTCACCTGAACCTCCTCCAACTTCATCTATTGCATCCGCTGTTCCAGGTGTCAACTGCTCTACATTGGTGAGACCAAGCGCAGGCTTGGCGATCGCTTCGTCCAACACCTCCGCTCAGTTCGCAATAACCAACCTGATCTCCCGGTGGCTCAGCACTTCAACTCCCCCTCCCATTCCAAATCCGACCTTTCTGTCCTGGGCCTCCTACATGGCCAGAGTGAGTCCCACCACGAATTGGAGGAGCAGCACCTCATATTTCGCTTGGGTAGTTTACACCCCAGCAGTATGAACATTGACTTCTCCAATTTCAGGTAGTCCTTGCTTTCTCCCTCCTTCCCCTCCCCTTTCCAGCTCACCCACAGCCTGCTGTCTCTTCCTATCTTTTTCCCGCCCCCCCCGCATCTGAGGAAGGGATAGTCGACCCAAAACGTCGACTATTCCTTCGCTCCATAGATGCTGCCTCACCCGCTAAGTTTCTCCAGCATTTTTGTCTATCTTCGATTTTTCCAGCATCTGCAGTAGCTTCTTAAACCGTGAATTTTACAGGAATAACAGAGGAACTGAAGGAATTTCACATTAGACAGGAAATGGTGTTGGGTAGACTGATGGCACCAAAGGCAGATAAATCCCCAGGGCCTGATGGTCTGCTTCCCAGGATACTTAAGGAAGTGGCTCTAGAAATCGTGGAAGCATTGGTGATAATTTTCCAATGTTCTATAGTTTCAGGATCAGTTCCTGTGGATTGGAGGGTAGCTAATGTTAACCCACATTTTAAGAAAGGGGGGAGAGAGAAAACAGGGAATTATAGACCAGTTAGCCTGACATCGGCGGTGGGGAAGATGCTGGAAAATTATAAAAGATGAAATAATAGCACATTTGGATAGCAGTAGCAGGATTGGTCCGAGTCAGCATGGATTTACGAAGGAGAAATCATACTTGACTAACCTTCTGGAATTTTTTGAGGAGTAGATTTTGAGCCAGTGGATGTAGTGTACCTGGACTTTCAGAAAGCGTTTGATAAGTCCCACATAGGAGATTAGTGGGCAAAATTAGAGCACATTGTATTGGGGGTAGGGTGCTGACATGGATAGAAATTTGGTTGGCAGATAGGAAACAAAGAGTAGGGATTAACGGGTCCCTTTCAGAATGGCTGGCTGTGACGAGTGGGGTACCACAAGGCTCGATGCTGGGATTTCAGCTATTTACAATATCTATTAATGATTTAGATGAGGTGATAAAAGTAACATTAGCAAATTTGCAGATGACACAAAGCTGGGTGGCAGTGTGAACTGTGAAGAGGATACTATGAGGATGCAGGGTAACTTGGACAGGTTGGGTGAGTGGGCAGATGCATGGCAGATGCCGTTTCATGTGGATAAATGTGAGGTTATCCACTTTGGTGGCAAAAACAGGAAGGCAGATTATTATCTAAATGGAGTCAAGTTGGGAAAAGGGGAAGTTCAACGGGATCTGGGTGTCCTTGTTCATCAGTCACTGAAAGTAAGCATGCAGGTACAGCAGGCAGTGAAGAAAGCGAATGGCATGTTGGCCTTCATAACAAGAGGAGTGGAGTATAGGAGCAAATAGGTCCTTCTGCAGTTGTACAGGGCCCTAGTAGGACCGCACCTGGTGTATTGTGTGCAGTTTTGGTCTGCCAATTTGAGGAAGGACATTCTTGCTACTGAAGGAATGCAGCATAAGTTCACCAGGTTAATTCCCGGGATGGTGGGACTGTCATAAGTTGATAGAATGGAGCGGCTGGGCTTGTATACTCTGGAATTTAGAAGGATGAGATGGGATCTTATTGAAACATATAAGATTATTGAGGGTTTGGACACGCTAGAGGCAAAAAACATGTTCCCGATGTTGGGGGAGTCTAGAAGCAGGGGCCACAGTTTAAAAATAAAGGGTAAGCCATTTAGAACGGAGATGAGGAAAAACCTTACACACAGAAAGTTATGAGTCTGTGGAACTCTCTGCCTCAGAAAGTGGTGGAGGCTGGTTCTTCGGATGCTTTCAAGAGAGAGCTAGATAGAGCTCTTAAAGTTAGCGGAGTCAAGGGATATGAGGGGAAGGCAGGAAAGGGGTACTGTTTGTGGATGATTAGCCATGATCACATTGAATGGCGGTGCTGGCTCGAGGGGCCGAATGGCCTACTCCTGCACCTATTGTCTATTGTCTAAATTTTAAGACTATTTAAAATCATCCAATTAATTGAACTTGTTATGACTTGATATGGTTGAAATAGGTCTTATGACTATGACGTATACAATAGTATAAGCATTGTATAATCTTGTTTATTCCCAGTGAGAGTGGAATTTCACCTAAGATAGACACAAAAAGCTGGAGTAACTCAGCAGGACAGGCAGCATCTCTGGAGAGAAGGAATGGGTGACGTTTCTGATCGAGACCCTTCTTCAGACTGGTTAGGGATAAGGGAAACGAGAGATATAGACGGTGATATGGAGAGATAAAAAACAATGAATGAAAGATATGCAAAAAAGTAACAATGATAAAGGAAACAGGCCATTGTTAGCTGTTTGTGGGTGAAAATGAGAAGCTGGTGCGATTTGGGTGGGGAAGGGATAAAGAGAGAGGGAATGCCGGGGCTACCTGAAGTGAGATAAATCAATATTCATACCACTGGGCTGCAAGCTGCCCTAGCGAAATATGAGATGCTGTTCCTCCAATTTGCATTTAGCCTCACTCTGACAATGGAGGAGACCGAAGACAGAAAGATCGGTGTAGGAATGGGAAGAATTAAAGTGTCCAGCAACCGGGAGGTCAGGTTGCTTCACGCGGGCTGAGCGAAGGTGTTCCACAAAACGATTGCCCAGTCTCCTTTTTGCCTTGCCGATGTATAAGAGTCCACATCGTGAACAACAGATACAGTAGATGAGATTGGAGGAGGTGCAAGTGAACCTCTGCCTAACCTGAAAGGACTGTTGGTGTCCCTGGACTGTGTTCCTGGACAGAGACCTGTATAGCGACAGGTGTTGCATCTTCTGTGGTTGCAGGTACCCAGGGTGGGGGCGGCTCGGGTCGGAAGGGATGGGTTAACCAGGGAGTTGCAGAGGGAACGGTCTCTGTGGAAGGCGGAAAGGGTTTATTCAAGCTAGGTTATTTAACCTGGGCTATTGTGGACTGCCCCTTTAAATGTCTTTTTGTCAAGTTTTATAAAATTACCCAAAAGGTAGGTCCTTTGCCAGGTAATTTCCTCTAACAGGAGAACCAAGTTAAGGGGATGTCTATTGACAGCATTCGGTCATCATCGAAATTTAATTGCTTACAGAGCAAACCTTGCATTATTTCACAGCATCGTCCCCATGATTAAACGCACTCACAGCAGTTTTGAAGTTGACTTTTGGGTGGGATGTTTCAGAGTTGACGCCATGCACTACCCTGTGAAAAAAAATAATTTGACAGCTTGATTCATTGTATATGGCACAACATCCTGTTTACAAACCTTCCTGGGTGAACATTACAGTGCCACATTAAAATTTGCTTGCAAGAAATTCGACCTTTCAATGCGTGGTAATCTTTTTGGATTTTGGAAATAGAAACCTTTATTTTTCCTTGACTTTCAAAACGATATTCTCTGCGTTGGAATCCTTTATGAAGAGTGACATTTTGCATGTGTGTTCTTCGTGCTTGAATCCAATCATCATAAAGTGCCTTTGATTGCAAGTGGAACTTAAGCCATCAAAAGCAATTAGAGGTAACAAGAACACATGGTGCTGCATTCTCTGAGTTTCATCAAGTTGATGGCCTTTTTCACCTTCTGATGACAGCAGGAATTAGACAGAAGGATGAAGGAGGGGGAGGGAATGGGTGGATGTGGAATACCTCACGAATTACATAAAAGGAAACCCTTGCATGTTTTTTTGTCTTGAGGATTCAAGACACACTCATCAATTAACGTCTGGTATAGTTGAAACTATTTCAGGCTAGAGATACAGAGCGGAAACAGGCCCTTTGGCCCATCATGTCAAAAGGTTATCAGTGACAGGAGCAGAATTAGGCCATTTGGCCCATCAAGTCTACTCCATCATTCAATCATGGAAGATCTATCTCTCCCATCTCACCCCATTCTCCTGCCTTCTCCCCGTAACCCCTGACACCCACGCCGATCAGAGATCTCCGAACACTAACAGTATCCTACACACTTGGAACAATTTACAATTACTGAAGCTAAATTAACCTGCAAACCAGGATGTCTTTGGAGTGTGGGAAGAAACCGATATATCTGGGAAAAACACACACAGTACATGTGGCGAACATACAAACTCCGTACAGACAGCAGCCGTAGTCAGGATCGAACCCGGGTCTCTGGCGCTGTAAGGCAGCAACTCTACCACTGCATCACATTTTTCACACAGAGAGTGGTGAATCTGTGGAACTCTCTGCCACAGAAGGTAGTTGAGGCCAGTTCATTGGCTATATTTAAGAGGGAGTTAGATGTGGCCCTTGTGGCTAAAGGGATCAGGGGGTATGGAGAGAAGGCCCTACAGAGAGTGGTGAGGACAGCGGAGAAGATCACTAGATCACCCCAACCAGCAATCCAGGACTTATACCCATCTCGCTGTCGCAAGAGAGCAACTAATATCATCAAAGACACCACCCACCCAGCACACAAACTGTTCACCCTCCTACCATCCGGCAGGCGCTACCGCAGCATGCGAAGCAAAACCACCAGATTCAAAAACAGCTTTTTCCCTCAGGCCATCTGACTACTCAACACACTCAAGAAAATTCCATGAACATTACACAAACAAAGACCAACTGACTGTCAAATTAACTTTAACTCAATGTCTGCAGTATGCTATTTGCACTTTTCTACATTGCACCTTTTATTATTGCACCTTAATAACATACCTCAAAATGTTACTACACTCTGGCACACTGTGAATATTTTATATAATGTATATGTCCATTGTCTATCTTTATTGGTATATTGTCTGTCTGTGTTATAAATATTACTTGCACATTGGAGTATGGGGAAACGCAATTTCAATCCTCTGTGTAACTACTTGTTGCATTATTTGAATTGACAATAAAGTTTACTTTTTGAATTTGAAAGGCAGGTACGGGATACTGAGTTGGATGATCAGCCATGATCATATTGAATGGCGGTGCAGGCTCGAAGGGCCGAATGGCCTACTCCTGCACCTATTTTCTATGTTTCTATCACCATTTTCCTATTGAGGAAATTAATGTTCTTTCTCGACTGAATTTTGGTTTATGAAATTCTAGATTTCACAGAACCTCTTAGAGCTCCATGAAATTTGGTATAACTTGGAATTCTGTTACTTTCAGACATAATTTTCACAATATTGTTCTAATTGTTTGAAATATATAGCATGGAAACAGGGCCTGCAGCCCACCAAGTCCAGGCTGACCATTGATCACCCATCCACCCTTGGTCTCTGTTATCCCACTTTTCCACCCATGCCCTATACGCTAGGGGTAATTTACTGAAGCCAATCAACCTACAAACCTGCACGTCTCTGAAATGGGGGAGGAAACTGGAGCACACTGAGAAAACCCACACGGTCTCAGGGAGACCTAGCAAACTCCACAAAGACAGCACCCGAAGACAGGACTGAATCCATGTCTGTGGCACTGTGAGGCAGTGACCCTGCCAGCGGTGCCACTGTGCCACCCTAAATTGTTAATGTGGTGTGATTGTGAGGCATCTATTGATTTGAAATTTGGTCACATTTTTTAGAGTAGCTTGTGAGCAGTGCAGAGTTCTACTATAGTTAAAGATATAGTTAACTTAATGACAAATAGTCCTTTCCCAATGTTTAAAAGTCAGAGTGGATCGATGGAAAACAAAGATGACTTCAGAGTACAAAAAGCTATCTTTCTTCCCACCTGCTGAATTTACATTTGGTGTCAAAAGCTTTTGTGTTCGTTTTCTAGGTCTGCACAAAACATGAGAGTCTTTAATTTACAACAGAAGTCTTTAATGCTTTATAGCCCTGTTTCACTGTGCGAGTTGACCCACGAGTGACCCCGAGTGAAAGACTCGTGGTTGCGTACGAGACTACAAGTTTATGATCCAGAGTTTAACCGAGTTCCCACGGGTATGTCTAAGTTTGCCGTTTACTTCTCATTTCTGCGATGTTCCAAGTTCGTCTCCCGAGTGTACCAAGTTCCGCTCCCGTTAATCTTGAAGCAACAATGTATATCGACGTGTTGAAAAATCATCACATGTTAAAAAAATGATGTCATGCTTTTTTTTACATACTATAAAAAGCCTGCCTTGTTTAAATTGGCTCATTTGGAGAAAATGTCTGCAAGAAGGCTATTGGAGTCCAGGATGGTGATGTTTTTTGTTCAAGTGCTGTATGCTGCAGCCCTTAATGTGATGCAAGGACGCTTGTGTAATGAAGGCAGAAGAGAGAGAGTAAAGAGGAAAATTAAGAAGAGGTCTCAGTGGGTGAAGCCCCTGTTTCAAAGGAGATCTCTCTTTGGACAGTATGAACAGCTGCTTAATGTGCTGTGCGAAGAGGATAAATCTGCATTTAAAAATTTCATCAGAATTTCACCTGAGCTCTTTAATGAGCTGAAGAATAACAAAGTGGATGTGAAATCTCACCTACCTGTTTCAGTGACAGGCACCCGCAGCCAGTGAATGAAGACACCCCCATCTGTCTCCCCTCCTCTCTCCACCCTCTCTCCTCCAACCCCCCCCTCACCCCCCCCCAATTTGGAAATGTCATCCCATCACCCATTCCTTCTCTCCAGAGATGCTGCCTGCCCGCTGAGTTAGTTCCCACTTGCAGCAGCATAACAGGCCAGCAAACACAATACTCATAGATAATATACTAAACAAAGAAAATATATATTAAAAAATCCAGTATTATTGCAAAAATCCCAAAGTCCTTAGTGCAACCAACGCAGTTTGTAGTTCATAGTTTAGTTAGCATTTGTAGCATTCAAGAGCCCGATGGTTGTTGGGAAGAAGCTGTTCTTGAACCTGGAGGTCATGGTTTTCAGATTCTTATACCTTCTGCTCAGCAGGAATGAAATGAGAGCATGGCCAGGGTAGTGTGGGTCCATGACAATGCTGGCTGCCTTTTTGAGGCAGCACCTCCTATAGAACCCTTTGATTCAGTAAATTTCAATAAAGAGATCGGGAATCTGGCATCATGGCTTGAGAATAAAACCCAGCCTTTAACATCCGCATAATGAAAGAGTTGGTGTTGTCCTACGGAACAGGGGTGCAGGAGACGTGAACGCAACCCTGTCTTCTTCAACAGCACTGGTAGAGATGGCTTCTGGACGTGACTGGCAAACCTCAGATTAGGCTGCCATGAAGTGTCATAAAATGTTCTCACGCTGTTCCTCAATACTGGTTTGTCTTAAGGTTGCGAGTGTAGATGACATGTGCATATACCTTTAACATAGTGACCTCACCACTACTAACCACTCCCCACATCACTAGTATAATTACAAACCTTCCCACCCAGTGCTCGCTCTCTGGTTCCGGTGACAGACCACGAACAGCTAGGGCAGTAAAGTATGTGTATCATGAATAAACAGTAGTAAAGACACAGTGTGTTATGACGCCTCTTTACATGTTGTCAGCATCGTACCTTTGCGCCTCCAGTTTATCGGTTTTTCTTTACTTTGGACCCGTTTCCCCATTTTTTTATCTCCCGTGCCATGGCTACTTCTTGCCACAAACCCGACATGCTTGTCTTCGACTCGGACATTGCCCATCGGTGGGGTGTCTTTAGACGTGACTTTCAACACTATGCCACGATCGCCCATCCTGCTGCCACCCCTGCTACACGGGCTTCTCTGCTTCTCAACCTGGCTGGTCCTGATGCCCTGGAACAGGCTGAGTCGTTTGTCTATGGTGCAGGTGAAGATGCTCAGGACCAGGTATGTCTTATAGCTAAGTTTACCGCTATGTGCGACGTCCCCACTAACTGCATTCTAGAGCGTTTTAAAATGTTCACCCGGTGTCAGATCTCTGGAGAGTCAATCGATAACTATATCGCCGCGTTGCGTCACCTGGCCAGGCGTTTGCAGCCTGGACACGCTGACCCCCGATCAACTGACCCGGGACATTTTAGTGTATGGTCTTCAAGATGAAAAACTAAGGGCTGAACTTCTGCGGAAGCACGACCTGTCTTTAGCCGATGCTCTGCACGCCTCCCGCATGGCTGAGGCTGTCGCCTCGGCGGTGTCGTCTGCTGATCATGACATTAACTTTACCAGTGTTGCTGGCCGCCGGCGGAACGCTGGCCCGCAACGGCAACAGGGGTCCCCTGCACCCGGGGGTAGCAGCCCACAGCGGTGCCCCAACTGCAACTTTACCTCCCATCAGTCTAATGTGTGCCCTGCACTGGGAAAACCGTGCAACTTTTGCAGGAAATTGAACCATTTCTCTGCCGCCTGTCGCTCTCATGGGAAGCCAGTTCCTGCTCCACGCCGAATGTTAAACAACCTTGCTCGAGCTGATAGCGCGCTTGGTTCACAGTTCCAGCCTGATCAACTCCCTTTGTCTGATACAAGTTCCTCCCAGGGGGAGACCAGCATATTTTCAGTGTTGGATGCACCTGCACTGATAACGGACCCTTCGGTTCGTGTTACTGTCAACGGCTCGACCTTCACCGCCAAACTCGACACGGGGGCCGTGACCAATGTAATGTCAATAGGCCTCTTCAAGAAGATATGGATGAGAAAGTTACTCCCGATCACTCCCTGTTGCATGCCTACGGGGGAAGCGTGCTCGTTCCGGTGGGGAAGGCTACCCTGCACTGCAAGGTACTGCATGCCTCTCGGCCCCTCACTTTTTATCTACTGGATACTAACAACATCACCCTGTTGGGCGCCCGGGCATGCCAGGACCTCGGCTTGGTCTCTTTCCACCGTGATATCCACCAGGTGCGGACCCTTATGGACCCCCTGCGTGAATACCCTGACCGTTTTGATGACAAGCTGGGCAAGCTGCCCTGCAGGTACAAGATCGTTGTCGACCCCGGTGTTGAACCTATGGTCCGTCCACCGCACCGCGTCTCCTTCGCCATGAAGGACAAGGTGGAATTAACGCTGCTCAACATGGTTACCATGGGCATCCTGAAGGAGATGAGCGAACCCACCCGGTGGATCCCCACCATGGTTGTTGCTGCGAAAAAGGACAAAAGTGAAATTCGCATTTGCATCAACCCCAAAGAACCTTGGGGACCTGAACCTTGCCATCAGACGCCCTCATTACCCCATGCGAACAGTGGAGGACGTCGCTGCACAGGTTGGCTCGGCTACTGTCTTCTCGGTTCTCGATGCCAAGAGCTCCTTCTGGCAATTACCGCTGGACGAGCGGTCCTCCTACCTGACTACCTTCAGCACGCCATTCGGCAGGTTCCGATTCCTCCGCATGCCATTCGGGATCACCTCTGCCAGCGAGGTCTTCCAGCGGACGATGGAGCAGCTGTTCGCCGGTCTGCCGTGTGCTATCATCATTGACGACATCCTGGTCTACGGTAAGGACGTTGCTGAGCACGATCTCCACCTCCGTCAAGTCCTGGACCGGGCCCGTGAAATCAACCTCAAACTAAACCCAAAAAAGTGCCGTTTCCGCGTCCCAGAGGTCACCTATGTGGGCCACGTCTTTACCGCATCGAGGCTGAAGCCTGTCCCGCAGAAGACGGCTGCGGTCTCCGGGATGTCTTCGCCCACCGACGTGCCCAGCCTGCAGCGTTTCCTGGGCATGGTTAATTACCTGGGGAAGTTCATCCCCGACCTCACCGAGCTGAGCGCGCCCCTGAGGGAGTTGATCAAGAAGGACACTGCCTGGGCCTGGCTCCCGCATCACCAGAAAGCTTTTGACATTCTGAAGTCCAGGCTGGCCAGTACCCCCACTCTCCAATTCTTCGATCTGCAGCGTCCCATTGTTCTTACCTGCGACGCCTCCAAGTTCGGTCTTGGTGCTGCTTGCCTGCAGCTCCACGATGGCCTGCAGCTGCCTGTTTCCTACGCTTCCCGCACCATGACCCCTGCCTAGCAGCGCTATGCTCAGATAGAGAAGGAGCTGCTTGCTGTGGTGTTTGCCTGCTCCAAGTTCAAGGACTATATTCTGGGAAACAGCTTCACGATCGAGACCGACCATCAGCCGCTGGTCTCTATCCTCAACAAGCCGATCCACGTTGCCTCGTCCCGTTTGCAGCGCATGATGCTACAGCTCCAGCGTTTTACGTTCAAAATTGTATATCGCAAAGGCAAGGACATGTTTGTGTCCGACACGCTTTCCCGCGCACCGCTAACGTCCACCGATCGCCATCCATATGAATCGTCTGACCTGATGGTGCTCAACATCAACATTGTGCCTTCCCAGCAGATGCTGTCCCTGGTCAGCAACACTGCCAAGGACCCTGCCCTGCAGCAGCTTGCCGACGTCATCAGGCAGGGCTGGCCAGACCCTCATTCATCCTTGCCGCCTGGAGTCGTGCCCTACTTCCTGGTCCGTGACGAACTCGTGCTGCACGACGGCGTGGTCGTGAAGGGACACAAGGTCGTTGTGCCTGCTGCCCTGCGTGACCAATACTTTCAGACCGCCCATCGCGGTCATCCTGGGGCCGAGGCCACCCTGTCTCAGGCCCAGAGTTTGTTCTACTGGCCCAGCATGGCCCAAGACATCCGGGAGAGGGTCTCCGCTTGCTCTGTCTGCAATAGCCTCACTCCCCATCAGCAACGGCAGCCGCTTCTGCAACAGCCTGCCCCCAAGCTGCCCTGGATGACCGTCGCCGCTGACATTTTTGAGTGGCGTGGCAAGCACTTCCTGGTTCTTGTGGACTCGTACTCCAGCTGGTTCGAGGTTGACCGGCTGCACTCCCTCACCTCTTCGGCCGTTATCGGGAGGCTGCGCCAACACTTCGGAACCTTTGGCACCCCGGCAAGTCTTCAATCGGACAACGGCAGCCAGTTCTCGAGTGCCGAATTTCGGCGTTTCGCTGCCAGCTGGAACTTCCGACACTATACCAGCAGCCCAGAGTACCCACAAAGCAACGGCTTGGCGGAGCGCGCTGTCCGCAGTGCTAAGGACTTGCTGGAACATTGTAGACTGTCCCATTCTGACTTTTACCTGGCCCTCCTCAACCTTCGGAACATTTGCCGCGACACTGCCTTGGGTTCCCCAGCACAACGGCTGATCTCGCACTACAAGACCTCCGATCCCAGTGACCCAGCGGTCCCTCGTTCCCTCTGTTCTCCAGCCCGCTGCTGTCCAGAAGCGCATTGCCCTCAAGCAAGAAATCCAAAAGCGCTTCCACGACCAGTCCTGCCGTCCCCTCCCGCCTCTGTTCCCTGGCCAAGTCGTCCGGATGCAGTCCCCCTCCGGTCACCCCAGGCTTGCCATCGTTGTCGGTACTGCTGGTTCGCCGCGGTCCTATCTAGTCGACCATGACGGTACTATTTACCGCCGGTCCCGCCAACATCTGCGGCTTGTTAATGAGCCCCCGCCGCCGCCTGCAGACCCCTACTCCCCCCCACTGTCTGCCACGTTACCTGCCCCTCCACGTATGCCCCGCTCTCCACCAGCCAGTCCTCCCTCACCTGCCCATCTTCCCGCTACTGCTCCTGCTTCCCCTGCTCCGTCTCCGTTTTCTCTTTCTCCTCCCGGTTCCCTGGTTCTCTCACCCGCGCCTGCTCCTACTCAAGTTCCTCCTGCAGAGGGGGGAGATGGCGAGCTGCGTACCCGGTCCGGGCGGGTGGTCAGGCCGCCTGTCCGTTATGGTGATTTTGCTTAACTGTATTGCTTTTTATTTCCAAGGGGAAGGATGTAGATGACATGTGCATGTACCCTTAACATAGTGACCTCACCACTACTAACCACTCCCCACATCACTAGTATAATTACAACCATCCCACCCAGTGCTCGCTCTCTGGTTCCGGTGACAGACCACGAACAGCTAGGGCAGTAAAGTATGTGTATCATGAATAAACAGTAGTAAAGACACAATGTGTTATGACGCCGCTTTACAGTGAGCTCAGTCCCAAATACACAAAATCTATATATAAACTTCAAGCAATTTTTTCTTTTCAACCCACTCTATCACCTTATCAATAACTTTTACTTTGTTAAGCAGAATTTGTCTTTAAAAAGTCTAAGTAACTGATATTTCTGTCCCTGATTATTGTTTCTAAAAAGAGTTCCCACGGTAGAATCACGAGTCACAAAGGTAAACGCACGGGCCACTACGTTCTTACAACGAGTTGAAATGTTTCAAATTTTAACCTCAAGAGTACATTTTACTCGTGGAAAAGTTCAAACATGTTTGAACTTTTTCAAGAGTTAACAAGTTTCACGGGTACCTGCCGTTAGCGCCACGAGTCGCTAAGTTGCGTCCATGAGTTCCGACGTTCCCGCTACGTTAATTGTACGTGATTACCACGAGTTAAATTTGTTTTAAACTCGGGGTACCTCGTGGGTCAGCTCGCACAGTGTAACAGGGGTTTTACTCAATGCTGGCAGCAATACAACTCAAAATGGCTCACACACTACAGACAGGATAAATTATATACAAAACATCTCCCTTTGTCCTGTGCAGCACCACCTGCTGCACGGGAGGAGGTACGGGGTCCTCCCACCCCACACAGTCCACCAAACATCACATTCCCCCTTTCCAGTTTGAACGTCTCCATTTGGCTGGACCTTGCTTCGCTCATTTTTCCCAGCCTTTTTTGCGTTTCACAACCCTTGCTAAAGGCTCAGAACCAACAGAGTTTTCCTCAGTGTTCACTTTTGAAGAGATATCTGTATTTGCTTTATCTGTATGCTGTTCTTTCTCCACTTGACTGTAGTTTTTCGCGGTGGTTCTTCCTTTCCGTCTGGCACCGTTTGTGAGATTACAGCTCCATGACCATACGGCGATGCATCGGTGGCCAGCGAGATCGGCTTCGATGGATCATAGTGGACGAGCATCTCCTTCAACCTGGTGAATGCATGGTTACACTCTTTGGACCAGTGCCATTCAACGTCCTGTTTTCGCAGGTTGTACACGCACTTGCTGACCATGTTGCAATCCATGGTAGATGACAATGCCATAGTTGATCCATCATAGATCAAGGCGTTCATGTCCATCTTGAAAGCATGGATCCAGTCCATGGCGCACATGGGTGTACCTTCTTTACCAACGATGATCAGCGGCAACATCTGTGTCAGACCATTACAAGGAAACGGCAACTGTGCATTTGCCTTTCGTGGGAATGGGCTGTCGTTCATATCCAAAAAGGCGGATGTTGGCCGGTTTCAGTTTTGGCGATCCGATCCTCTCCCAGATGTCCTGACCTAGCGACACAGCCAAACCAGTGTCCACCTGGAACTATAGATCGACGTTCGAGACCCGCAGCAAAATCCTCATCTTGTTGGTGATCGTAGACACACCGAGCAATTCAATAGGAATGGTCTCCGCGATTTGGTTGACTGTGTTTTGTGCTTTCTTGGCCTTTCTCAGCTTTCCTACGGATTGACACACTGCCTGGAGACGATCTTTTCGGTATCAGGCATAACAAACGGACTTGATATACGGGCACTCACGGTGATGATGAGCATTCAAGCCACACCGGTAGCAGGGTTTCGATCCTCCCCCCACAGGGGAACGGCTCTTCTGAAACTGACCCACCTTCTCCGGATTTGCTCTGGGTCGATCAACTGGTTTCTGGTGTTGCGGACGAGTCTGATGAACTGTATGCACCACTTTCGTGTTCGTTTTCTAGGTCTGCACAAAACTTGAGAGTCTTTAATTTACAGCAGAAGTCTTTAATGCTTTACTCAATGCTGGCAGCAAGTCAACTCAAAATGGCTGCACCCGCACACACTACAGACAGGATAAACTATATACAAAACATCTCCCTTTGTCCTGTGCAGCGCCACCTGCTGCATGGGAGGAGCAACGGGTCCTCCCACCCCACAGTCCACCAAACATCACAAAAGCTATGATGTCCTCACATTGGATGTAGCTGGCCTGAATATTATTTTCTTTGCGGAAGATACCATTCATCCATTGTATCGGTTCCAGTTTGAACAGCTAAAGATAGACATAAAGTGCTGCAGTAATTCAGAGGGTCAGGCAGCATCTCTGGAAACAAATGATAGATGATGTTTCAGGTGTGCACCCATCTTCAGACCTTTGCCTACTTTGAACATCCATCCCAGCTTCTGTTTGTTCTCCATTCAAGATTCCCACATCACCATTGCTAAATTATGATGGAACCATCTTTCACCTTTGCAATCCACATTCAATCAACTTAGGCTGCAAATTAGAAACTATTAGAAACGGTTTCTCCTTATTTACCAGATGGAGATTCACTTGGAGCAACTAGCCTGATAAAACTATGCTGGCTCAATGTTATTTACAGTGTCACTAGAGACCATCACAAAACCAACATTAAAAAAAATCCTTTCTCCTAAATCTCCATTTAATCTCCTCTGCTATCGAGAGAACCATTCTAGTTCCTTACTTGCTTGCATAATTGAATTCCCTCATCTCTGGTATTGCTCTGTACTTTCTTTAAGACATTGGCATCCTTCCTGATATTTTTCCTCAAATTGAACACAATAATCCAGCTTCAACTAAATATATAAATGTATATGCCTTTAACATAGCCATTTTTCCTATGAAATTGTGAAGTCTTTACAAAAGAAAATAATCTATAATCCTACATTGTCTTTCCCCATTTCAGAATATACAAAATCACCTCACTGTCAGTTAATTGCCTTTGAAGTGTAGCAATTTAGGGAAACGAGGCAAATAATTTTCACAAACAATAACCAAGATAAATGACAGTTTAAACAAATTAAATTAATTTTAGTTTTTTTATTCAGAGATAACATAAAAGTTAGGCTTTTTATGTATATCTGAATAATTAGACAAATCTTTGGTTTAAAAACTTTTCTGGGGGGTGGGGGTAGCATCTGTGTTACACCCCTTCAGTACTTCCCTCAGTTGTCAGCCGGGATTTTGTGCTAGTTGCCCAAGTGGGGCTGGACGCGACATTTAATTGCCAAGGAAGTGAGAGTTTAATTTAGTCTGGGGCCTGTTTCCATGCTGTTTCTCTAAACTAAGCTAAATTAAGAATTATGATCACGTGTACCAAGGTGCCGTGAAAAGCTTTTGTTTGCATGCTATCCAGTCAAAGATAAGACCATACATGAATACGATTAAGCCATCCAAAGTGCACTGAAAGGGGATAAAGGGTACAACATTTAGTGCAAAAATATAACACAGAAATCCGATAAAAGATGATGCAAAGGTAGGTGTGCTGTTGAAATAAAGCCATGGCTTCCATATAAAATATTTACAACAAAAATTTTTGCAGCAAATCTCTACATAAATCTGTTAATCATTGTATCATTCTGGAGTCATATGAGGGTTTAGAGGGTGCATTTCAAATAGCTTTGGCTTTCGTGCAGATTGTATTCAGAATAATTGTCATTGAGAATGCTTTAGAGCAGGAATTCAAAGGTTGAAATGATGGTATCAGCGAGAGAATAAAATACACTTTTTTATTAACCAACATCATTAGCCTGAATGTGTTCTTCTCAGTATTCTAATAAGTCCAAAGTACATTTTCATATTCTAATAAATTATGAAAATAATAGGCTATAATATATGCTTATTATGCCAGTCCCAAAAAAGATGTTATTTTTAATGAGACTACTATTAATTTGGGTAAATGCAGCAACGAATGAATAATTCTCATGCCCTGGGTATTTTACTACTTATTTTAATGGTTCAGGAGAATATCAGTAGGCTGGAAATGAATGAATAATTAAAAGTGGCAATAAGGAATAGTTCTCATTGAAAACGACATTGAATGTGGTAGAATCAGGTGACACGGTAGTGCAGCGGCAGAATTGCTGCATTACAGTGCTGACAGCACCAGAAACCCGGATTTGATCCGGGCTACGGGTGCTTGTCTGTACGGAGTTTTTACATTCTCACGGTGACCTGCTTGGGTTTTCTCTGAGTACTTTGGTTTCCCCCTACACTCCAAAGACATACAGGTTTGTAGGTTAATTGGCTTGGCATAAATGTAAAAATTGTCCCCCGTGTAGGATAGTGTTTCTGCACTGTATTTCTAAACTAAACTAAACAGATTGAGCAACCAAAAAAATGCAGAATTCAAGCTATAGATTATTCTGTGTTAAATTTCATTCATCAAGGGAGCCAAAAATGACACAAATGATCATGTTTCAACTTGTTGGAACTCACACGTAGGGTTCAGACGTTTAAAGCTCACCCAAAAGCAACCTACAGTAAATCTAGTTTTATAACATAAGACTGATGAACATTGACATGGCATCTTAACATTTTAAGGGCATTATATGATACCACAGTTCCTTTATGCACTGTTTGCAAAATGTTATTCTGGGAACAAACTGATGTATTATTTAATACAGTAAAAAGTACCTGCTGCAATTTGGAATTAAAATATAAGAAATGAGATAACAACATGAATCACCAAGGATGAATTTAAATATTCTAGAAATACTTGAATTCCCAAATCATTTTCTGATATCACCTTTTGTAATTACTCTTAGCTCTTTAATAGTGATTTTGAAATCAGGTGTGTGATTACCTCTTCACAAGCTTCCCTGTAACTGCATTGCCTGCAACCTGAACTCTGTTTGAACTATAAACGTAAAAAATACCCCAGATCTGTCAGTTCCTTTGCCTCTTACTCAGGAGATTGTGAGTTCCAGTCCCACTCCAGGGTCTCAAATCAGATGATTTGTGGTGACGTTCAGGTGCAAAGACTGTCCAGCCCAGACATTGAAATGTCCTGCCAGCCCTTTAGGTGGAGTAACAGATCTCACGGCACCTTTTGGAAGTAGAACCTGGAGTTTTCATTCAGGCAAATTCTTATCCCTCATCTGAAATCACTTGAACCACAATATCTAGCTGTAATCAAATTGCCACTTGTTGAAGATAGTTGTGTGTAGAATGGTTGCTTATTTTCCTCACATTGGGGCAGACTAACAGGTGACTAGTGAACTGCCCAATCTTGCCAGCGGCATAAGAAATAGGAGCACAAACAGGACATTTATAGATTTGTAGCATCATGGAATCTTACAGCGTGAAACCAGGCCTTTTGGTCCAACATGCCCACACCGGCCAACATGTCCCACCTACAATAGTCCCACCTGCCTGCGTTTGGCCCAACTCCCTCCAAACCTGTCCAATCCATGTGCCTGTCTAAATGTTTCTTAAATGTTGCGATATTACCTGCCTCAACTGCCTCCTCCGGCAACTTGTTTCATTTGGTCCTTTGCCCTTGCTCCAACATTCAATAAGATCAAGGGTGTTCTTTACTTCAGTACACTTTTCTGTTCTAACCCCATATTCCCTGTTTTCCATAATATCATAGATTGTATTGATTCATCCTGAATGTACCCAGTGACTGAGACTCACGGCACACTTGGGTAATGGGCCTGTCCCACTTAGGCAACTACAGGCGACTAGTTTGTCGCCACATGTTTGCCGGTGGTCGCTGGGAGTAGTCTCCTCAGTTGTGCAAAATATCGTAGCGTCTTTCTGGTCGCCGCTAAATTTTCAACATGTTGAAACTTTTTTGCCGACAGTGGGTTTGACGCCAATGAGCGTAGCTTGGCTTCTCCTGACGTAGGTGCTGTCGTAGCTTGTCGCCAGGATGACGTAGGTTGTCGCCGTTTATTCGGCGACCTGCTGCGACTATGACAGTCGCCGGAAGTTGCCTAAAAAATCGCCAAGTGGGACAGGCCCATGAAGCAATCTAAATGATAATTTATTTCAGATCTGAATGACTGAGGCCCCTTTTTGTGAGATGGTAATGCTTGATCATGGACAACCCAGCCATGTGAATCATTATCCTTGCATGTACTCCAACAATCCCTAGAAGAATCTTGTACGTTTCAATGTGACCACCTCTCACTCGTCTAAACTCTAAATGCTCAAAACTGAAACTACTTAATTTCTCCTCACAAATGAATCCCCAAATCCCAGGAATCACTCAAGTCAGTGATGATTGCTCTCCATCCATCCCTCCTTTGTAGGAAGACATGGCCTGTACACAATCTTCTGGTTGTGGTGTCTCAGTGTCCCTAGGAGTTTACTATTATGCTCTGTACCTCTTGCTATTAAGACCAATTTACTACGGCCTTTCTATCACTTGCGGTTCTTGATTGTCAACCTTCAGTGATTTGTGTATAAGGACTCTGAGAATCTTTTGAACAGCACCACTAAATCACTCACTAATTAAATATTCCACTTTTCTATTTTTTTCTGTCGTTGTGTAAGCTGTCATGTTTCCACATGAAATGCCATTTGCTATATGGGAAGAGAAGGGAAAAGAAGGGAAGAGATTGAACTTTTTTTTCGCCTTCCATCACAGTGAGGAATGTGAAGGAGTCACTGTGGTGGATGTTTATGTTAAAATGTATTTTGTGTGTTATGTTGCTTTTAATTTGTATGACTACTTGGCAAATTAAATTCCTCATATGTTGCAAATACTTGGCTAATAAAGTATTATTGTATTGTATTTCTTTGCTTATTTACTCGACCTGCAATATCTCCCTGACACGGAAGAAGGCCATTCAGATTGAATCTACGTTAGCTTTCAAAACAACCCATCATTCGCATACCATACCCCCATTTATCTCCCTATAATTAAAAAGTTATAGGTGCAGAATTAGGCCATTTGTCCCATCAAATCTACTCCGCCCCTCAATCCTGGCTAATCTATTTTTGCCTCTCAATCCCATTCTCCTGTCTTCTCCCCATAACCCATGACACCGGTAACAATCAAGAATCTTTCAATCTCTGCCTCAACTTCCATTTGACTCTCTATTCTCTATTCACTCTCACAGACCCATTAACACATCCATGATTTTCCTGCTGCCGACTCCAGGAATAAATTGCAGTAGCCAATTAACTTACCAAACAGCACCTATTTGAGATTTGAGAGAAAACCCATGCAGGAAACCCATGCAGTTACAGACTCGGCACAGACAGCACCAGAGGTTGGGATCAACCCTGGGTGACTGAAACTGAGACAGCAGCCCTACCTGCTGTGCCTTTGTGCAACTGTGCATCTGCATCCTCCCCACAGCTCTCAGCTTTGTATTATCAGCAAACTCGAACATATTGCATAATCATTTAAAGGCTTTACCGAGCAAAATATCTTTTGCTTTCTGTGGTATTAAAAAAATTGCAAATGCATTATAGGTTTCAGAACCGAACAACATTATCCTGTGCATGCACATTCTAAGTAACACCATCAATTTCTGCCATGTTATTTGCACTAAAAATATTCTACATATAAAATGATACACTCATGCACCCCATCATGCATACCAAATTGTTCAATATAGCCATCTTAGATCTAAGCAATCACTTATACCTGTTGCTGCCTGTGCTCTGATGCAGTTCCTGGTTCTACATTAGTTTCTCAAGTGCTTTGATGTTTGAATGAGAATGCTCAATGGCCCATGTTATGGGTGGTGTGCCATCAATGTTGGAGATTTTCATTAAAAGCTAGGTTCCGATTACTACAGGTAAGGAGTAAGAGATTTGTTGGTGCTTTAGACTCATGGCAAACCTTAGTGTGTAGGAAGGAACTGCAGAGGTTGGTTTAAACTCATTCACAGACCACAGACTGTTCGAATTGGTGGAAAAGTGTCAGCCTCGATAACAATCAGCACGGGAGCACCTCAAGGCTGCGTGCTCAGCCCCCTGCTGTACTCACTCTATACTCATGACTGCGTAGCCGGTCATAGTGTGAACTCCATCGTCAAATTCGCTGACAACACCACTGTTGTGGGACGTATCACTGATGGGGACGAGTCAGAGTATAGAAGTGAGATCGACCGACTGACCAAATGGTGCCAGCACAATAACCTGGCCCTTAACACCAGCAAAACCAAGGAACTGATTGTGGACTTTGGAAGAGGTAGGATGGGGACCCACAGTCCCGTTTATATCAACGGGTCGATGGTGGAAAGTGTCAAGAGCTTCAAATTCCTGGGCGTGCACATCTCTGAAGATCTCTCCTGGTCCGAGAACACTGATGCTATTATAAAGAAAGCACATCAGCGCCTCTACTTCCTGAGAAGATTACGGAGAGTCGGTATGTCAAGGAGGACTCTCTCTAACTTCTACAGGTGCACAGTAGAGAGCATGCTGACCGGTTCAGCAACTTGAGTGCCCAGGAGCGAAAAAGACTACAAAAAGTAGTAAACACTGCCCAGTCCATCATCGGCTCTGACCTCCCTACCATCGAGGGGATCTATCACAGTCGCTGCCTCAAAAAGGCTGGCAGCATCATCAAGGAAACCGCATCATCCTGGCCACACACTCATCTCTCCGCTACCTTCAGGTAGAAGGTACAGGGGCCTGAAGACTGCAACGACCAGGTTCAGGAACAGCTACTTCCCCACAGCCATCAGGCTATTGAACTCAACTCAAACAAAACTCTGAACATTAATAGCCCATTATCAGATTATTTGCACTTTATCTGTTTTATTTATTCACGCGTGTATATATTTATACAATGGTATACGGACACACTGATCTGTTCTGTATTCATGCCTTCTATATTCTGTTGTGCTGAAGCAAAGCAAGAATTTCATTGTCCTATCTGGGACACATGACAATAAACTCTCTTGAATCTTGAATCTTGAATCTAACTAGAGATAGCACAAAATGCTGGAGTAACTCAGCGGGACAGGCAGCATCTCTGGAGAGAAGGAATGGGTGCCCTTTCAGGTCGAGACCCTTCTTTAGACTAGAGTTAGGGGAAAGGAAAACGAGAGATATAGACGGTGATGTAGAGAGATATAGAATGAATGAAAGATATGCAAAAAAATCACGATAAAGGAAACATGCCATTGTTAGCTGTTTGCGACGTTAGAGTGTGAAGCTGGTGTGACTTGGGTGGGGGAGGGATGGAGAGAGAGGAAATGCAGGTGTTACTTGAAGTTAGAGAAATCAATGTTCATACCACTGGGTTGAAAGCTGCCCAAGCGAAATATGAGGTTGTTTCTCCTGTTTGCGTTTAGCCTCACTCTGACAATGGAGGCCTCGGACAGAAAGGTCATTGTTGGGAAGGGGAATTAAAGTGTTTGGCAACCGGAAGATCTTGATTGGGACAAAAGATTTAGGATTGCATTATGGGGTTATGAGGCACAGGTATTTTTCAAAAACTGCCCTCTTGATGATCTGCAATGAACAGTTGACTCCTCTCAGCTGCTCCACCATTTAATTAGATCATATTTGCACCCTGACTCCATTTGCTCAGCTATCACAAGTTTCTGGAGATACAAGAAACAGGGGCTGCAGTAATCTGGAACAAAACACAAACTGTTGGAGGAACTCGGTGGGTCAGGCGGCATCCATGGAGGCAGGTGGGGTTCAGGGTCTCAACCTGAAACCTTGCCCATCCACCTGCCTCCACAGATGCTGCCTGACTTACAAAGTTCTTCCAGTAGTTTGTATTTTTTAATCACGGGATTCCAAAACGGGCTGTAACAGGAGAAACATCAGCAGGAGGTTGGTTGGATGGTTGAATGAACCAATTACACACATTCTTACAGCTCTTTGAGTCTCTTTGTGATTCTCTATATACTCTGCATTGCTTAGATATGAAGTGTAAAGCCACGGATCAAAACAATTCTTGTATGTAATTTCTTCACAGCAGGCAAGGATTCAGAGTATCAAGTCAAGTCAAGTCAGTAGAACAAGGTATATGTACTCCCTGCCTGGTGGCAATACCTGAACCCCTTGGCAGTGCAGTGTTTGTGCCAGATTAAACCTAATCGTTGGTTTATTATTGCCACGTGTACCAAGATAAGTTGCAAAGCTTTGTTTTTGTGTGTAAATCATCTGTACATTAATACAATCAAACCCTGCAGTATATAGTGTTATGGCTGCAGAGAAAGTACAGATAAATGGACTTATTTTCCACTGGACTGTTAAACCTCCTGTGACATGGGTTATGGGTCCATATCAGCCCACCTTATGAACCCATAACCTGTCTGAGAGGGTACATAAGATAGACACAAAATGCTGGAGTAACTCAGTGGGACAGGCCACATCTCTGGAGAGAAGGAATGGGTGACGTTTCAGGTCGAGACCCACCCATTCTTTCTCTCCAGAGATGCTGCCTGTCCTGCTGAGTTACTCCAGCTTTTTGTGTCTGTCTTCAGTTTAAACCAGCATCTGTAGTTCCTTCCTACACATAAGAGGGTACATAATCTAGGCGGCCCTCCCTAACATTGAAAAACAGCTGGAGATGCTGGCAATTATGCAATTATGCAATTATGCAATACTGAACTTATTTGTGTTGTTTATGGGGGTGTTTACACAGTACTATGTTTACATGTAAAGAATGTCATTGTTCTGTTTCAAGACATATGATAGTAAAACACTCACGACTCTTGACCAATCTGTTCCTATCTGCCCTGTCACAAATATAAATAAACCATCTCATGCAAACTAAAAAACCTTCTGGAGGAACTCAGCGGGTCAGGCAGCATCTGTGAAAGAAAATTGAAAGACACGTTTCAGGTCAGGATTCTTTATCAGTCTGCAGCGGGGTCCCGAACCGAAAATTTGTCTGTTCAGAAAAGCAAATCTAATCCCTATTGACTTTGTTGTGTTGTGGAAATCCCCGAGATCACAATGACTGTCAAGCAAACAATTAGAAGAAAAGAGACAATTCAAGAAAATGAATTCAAAAGTATATTTTTGAGAAGAATGAACTGAGAATGTTTATAATATTCTCAGCTCAAGTTCTGAGCACTACAGATGAAAGTAGGTACACAAAAATGCTGGAGAAACTCAGCGGGTGCAGCAGCATCTATGGAGCGAAGGAAATAGGTAACGTTTCGGGCCGAAACCCTTCTTCAGACTGATAGGGGGTGGGGAGAAGAAAGGAAAAAAGGAAAAGGAGGAGGAGGAGCCCGAGGGTTGGGGGAGGGGAGGAGACAACCAGATGGCTGATGAAGGGGAGGGGACAGCCAGGGCTAGCAGAATTGGGAGAATTCAACGTTCAGGCCACCAGGGTGTAGACTGCCCAAGCGGAATATGAGGTGCATTTCCTCCAATTTACGGTGTTGCTCGCTGTGGCCATGGAGGAGACCCAGGACAGAGAGGTCAGATACGGAATGGGAGGGGGAGTTGAAGTGCTGAGCCACCGGGAGTTCAGGTTGGTTATTGCGGACCGACCGGAGGTGTTCGGCGAAACGATCGCCAAGCCTCCGCTTGGTCTCACCGATGTAGATCAGCTGGCATCTAGAGCAGCGAATGCAATAGATGAGGTTGGAGGAGATGCAGGTGAACCTCTGTCGCACCTGGAACGACTGCTTGGGTCCTGGAATGGAGTGGAGGGGGGAAGTGAAGGGACAAGTGTTGCATCTCTTGCGGTTGCAAGGGAAAGTACCAGGGCAGGGGGTGGTATGGGAGGGAAGGGAAGAATTGACAAGGGAGTTACGGAGGGAGCGGTCTTTGCGGAAGGCAGACATAGGGGGAGATGGGAAGATGTGGCGAGTGGTGGGGTCACGTTGGAGGTGGCGAAACTGACGGAGGATCACTTGTTGTATGTGACGGCTGGTGGGGTGAAAGGTGAGGACTAGGGGGACTCTGCCTTTGTTGTGAGTGGGGGGATGGGGAGAGAGAGCAGTGTTGCGGGGTATGGCAGAGACACTGGTGCGAGCCTCATCTATGGTGGAGGAGGGGAACCCCCGTTCCCCGTTCCCCTCCTCCACCATAGATGAGGCTCGCACCAGGGTCTCTGCCATACCCCGCAACACTGCTCTCTCTCCCCATCCCCCCACTCACAACAAAGGCAGAGTCCCCCTAGTCCTCACCTTTCACCCCACCAGCCGTCACATACAACAAGTGATCCTCCGTCAGTTTCGCCACCTCCAACGTGACCCCACCACTCGCCACATCTTCCCATCTCCCCCTATGTCTGCCTTCCGCAAAGACCGCTCCCTCCGTAACTCCCTTGTCAATTCTTCCCTTCCCTCCCATACCACCCCCTCCCCTGGTACTTTCCCTTGCAACCGCAAGAGATGCAACACTTGTCCCTTCACTTCCCCCCTCCACTCCATTCCAGGACCCAAGCAGTCGTTCCAGGTGCGACAGAGGTTCACCTGCATCTCCTCCAACCTCATCTATTGCATTCGCTGCTCTAGATGCCAGCTGATCTACATCGGTGAGACCAAGCGGAGGCTTGGCGATCGTTTCGCCGAACACCTCCGGTCGGTCCGCAATAACCAACCTGAACTCCCGGTGGCTCAGCACTTCAACTCCCCCTCCCATTCCGTATCTGACCTCTCTGTCCTGGGTCTCCTCCATGGCCACAGCGAGCAACACCGTAAATTGGAGGAAATGCACCTCATATTCCGCTTGGGCAGTCTACACCCTGGTGGCCTGAACGTTGAATCCTCCCAATTCTGCTAGCCCTGGCTGTCCCCTCCCCTTCATCAGCCATTGGTTGTCTCCTCCCCTCCCCCAACCCTCGGGCTCCTCCTCCTCCTTTTCCTTTTTTCTCCCCACCCCCTATCAGTCTGAAGAAGGGTTTCGGCCCGAAACGTTACCTATTTCCTTCGCTCCATAGATGCTGCTGCACCCGCTGAGTTTCTCCAGCATTTTTGTGTACCTTCGATTTTCCAGCATCTGCAGTTCCTTCTTTAACACAGATGAAAGTAGGTTCTGTTACATCACGAACAAGAAGCTGTAATACATAAATTACTGATTGATAACTATTTCCAAAACTAAATCTGTTGCAATATTGAATGCCAGAGTGTTAGATTCCATTAGGAAACTCCTGAGGGTGCTTCCAAGAAATACAGGTCTCAGTTTAACATAAAACTTTTGGAATGAAAGCATAGGTGAATATAAATGGAAGTTCTGCGTAGCAGGGATACGTTTTCTGTGTGGTGTTATTTTCTGAGTTTTCTGATGTAAGTTTATATTGTAGCTGAATAATGGCAGCAAATCCTGATGGAATATATAAGGTTAAAAGCTCAGAAAGACCAGCAAAATCCTAAGGAATTAGCTTTGGAGGAAGGATCAATGTTACCTACTTTGATAAGTGTCCTCCTTGGTAAAATAATAAACACTGATTTGGTGCAATGTTCTCCTAATATGAATAATTTACAATTCTGATTTTAACCTCAAAGAGGATTTATTTTTTGGCACTATAATAGAGGCCACTAAGGTAGCAGACTGTAGGTAACAGGGAACAAGAACTGAGCTTAGCATTATTATTAAACAGAAATTCAATTAAACATAATTAGGATATATTTTTTTAAGTTTTGAAAGTTACTACAAAGCAGTTTTTAATGATAATTCACATGCATGGGAGAGTATATATTGCTCACTGTAAAACAATATTACTAATGATCAAATTTGGCTGTAATTATTTGCAGTTATTTCTCAAGCAGAATATAATGAAAGGACGGTGAGAATAAATCCTGTCAACTAATAGGATGGCCCACACATTGCTGACTGTTGTCATGCTGCGGGAACTGTTTGAGAGTAGTGTGCGTTGAAAATCATGGCCCAGAATTTGCACACAGTTGTCACTGAACCTGGATGAATTTCTCCCCCAAAATATTTGCCAGTCCCTGAGGCACAAACTCCCAATTTTTGCAACAATTAGGTTTAAGGTGAAGGGTAAAAGATTTAATAGGAATCTGAGGGGTAGCTTTTTCACACAGAGGGTGGTGGGTCATAAGGTCATAAGTGATATGAGCAGAATTAGGCTAAGTTACTCCACCATTCAAACATGGCTGATCTATCTCTCCCTCCTAACCCCATTCTCCTGCCGTCTCCCCATAACACCTGACATCCATACTAATCAGAAAGAGTGAATGGAACAAGCCGCCTGAGGAGGTAGTTGAGGCAGGGACTCTCCCAACATTTAAGAAACAGACAGGTACATGGATAGGACAGGTTTGGAGGGATATGGACCAAATGTGGGCAGATGGGACTAGTGTAGCTGGGACATGTTGGCCAGTGTGGGTAAGTTGGGCCGAAAGGCCTGTTTCCACACTGTATCATTCTATGACTCTAATCACTTCCAAACTAAGTTGTAGGTTTATTCTTGGTGTCTGGCACCTGTAATCATAATCATAATCATAATAGTAATTTATTAGCCAAGTATGTTTTGCAACATACAAGGAATTTGATTTGTCATAGTCATACCAATAAAGAGCAACAAGACACCCAAATAAATTTTTATCATGAACATCCACCACAGCGACTCCCCCACATTCCTCACTGTGATGGAAGGCAAAAAAAGTTCAATCTTCTTCCCTTCTTTGTTCTCCCGTGGTCGGAGCACACGAACCTTCCGTTGTCGGGGTGATCTTGGCTCCCACAACCGGCGGTCGAGCCCTCCGCGTAGGGGGGATCATGCTCTCGCATCGGGGGGATCTCAGCTCCCCGTGCCAGGCGATCAGATCCCGGGTCGGGGCTAGTCGAACCTCGTGTGGCTTGGAGCTTCCCGACATCAGTCTCTATCCGAGCTCCTCGATGTTGAAATCCGTAGGCCGCGGTTGGAGCGTCGATCACAGGCAAGGGATCGCAGGCTCCGATGGTAAGTCCACAGCCCCGCGGTGGGTCTCAAAGTCTGTCTCGAGCAAGGCCGCCAGCTGCATGATGTTAGGCCGCAGAGCGACCGGAGATATGATCCGGAAAAGCATTTGCATCTCCAGCAAGGTAAGAAATTGAAAAAAGTTTCCTGCGACCCCCTCCCCACACCCCACATTAAACAAACCAGAGAACATTAACACATACTTTTAAAACACACTAAAAATAATTTTAAAAAGACGAAAAGACAGACAAACTGTTGGCGAGGCTGCCATCAATTTGGCCTAGCAACCAACTAATCATTGTAAAGAATCCATGCAGACAGCATACAAAGAAGTGAAATGCATATATTTTAGTTACCAGCATGTGTGAACATATGATCAGGAGAAGAGGTGAAATATATAGAGTCAGTGGCTGTAGTGATGTAGAGAGATATAGAATTAATGAAAGATATGCAAAAAAGTCACGATAAATGAAACATGCCATTGATAGCTGTTTGCGACGTTAGAGTGTGAAGATGGTGTGACTTGGGTGGAGGAGGGATGAAGAGAGAGGAAATGCAGGTGTTACTTGAAGTTAGAAAAATCAATGTTCATACCACTGGGTTGAAAGCTGCCCAAGCGAAATATGAGGTTGTTTCTCCTGTTTGCGTTTAGCCTCACTCTGACAATGGAGGCCTCGGACAGAAAGGTCATTGTTGGGAAGGGGAATTAAAGTGTTTGGCAACCGGAAGATCTTGATTGGGACAAAAGATTTAGGATTGCATTATGGGGTTATGAGGAACAGGTATTTTTCAAAAACTGCCCTCTTGATGATCTGCAATGAACAGTTGACTCCTCTCAGCTGCTCCACCATTTAATTAGATCATATTTGCACCCTGACTCCATTTGCTCAGCTATCACAAGTTTCTGGAGATACAAGAAACAGGGGCTGCAGTAATCTGGAACAAAACACAAACTGTTGGAGGAACTCGGTGGTTCAGCCGGCATCCATGGAGGCAGGGGGGGTTCAGGGTCTCAACCTGAAACCTTGCCCATCCACCTGCCTCCACAGATGCTGCCTGACTTACAAAGTTCTTCCAGTAGTTTGTAATTTTTAATCACGGGATTCCAAAACGGGCTGTAACAGAAGAAACATCAACAGGAGGTTGGTTGGTTGGTTGAATGAACCAATTACACATGTTCTTACAGCTCTTTGAGTCTCTTTGTGATTCTCCATATACTCTGCATTGCTTAGATATGAAGTGTAAAGCCACGGATCAAAACAATTCTTGTATGTAATTTCTTCACAGCAGGCAAGGATTCACAGTATCAAGTCAAGTCAAGTTAGTAGAACAAGGTATATGTACTCCCTGCCTGGTGGCAATACCTGAATCCCCTTGGCAGTGCAGTGTTTGTGCCAGATTAAACCTAATCGTTGGTTTATTATTGCCACGTGTACCAAGATAAGTTGCAAAGCTTTGTTTTTGTGTGTAAATCATCTGTACATTAATACAATCAAACCCTGCAGTATATAGTGTTATGGCTGCAGAGAAAGTACAGATAAATGGACTTATTTTCCACTGGACTGTTTAACCTCCTGTGACATGGGTTATGGGTCCTTATCAGCCCACCTTATGAACCCATAACCTGTCTGAGAGGGTACATAAAACAGACACAAAATGCTGGAGTAACTCAGTGGGACAGGCCACATCTCTGGAGAGAAGGAATGGGTGACGTTTCGGGTCGAGACCCACCCATTCTTTCTCTCCAGAGATGCTGCCTGTCCTGCTGAGTTACTCCAGCATTTTGTGTCTATCTTATGTACAGTCTCTATCCGAGCTCCTCGATGTTGAAATCCACAGGCCGCGGTTGGAGCGTCGATTACAGGCTCCGATGGTAAGTCTCTTGCGGTGGGTCTCAAAGTCAGTCTCGAGCAAGGCCGCCAGCTCCATGATGTTAGGCCGCAGAGCGACCGGAAATATGATCCGGAAAAGCATTTGCATCTCCAGCAAGGTAAGAAATTGAAAAAAGTTTCCCGTGACCCCCTCCCCACCCCCCACATTAAACAAACCAGAGAACATCAACACATACTTTTAAAACACACTAAAAATAATTTTTAAAAGACGACAAGACAGACAAACTGTTGGCGAGGCTGCCATCAATTTGGCCGAGCAACCAACTAATCATTGTAAAGAATCCATGCAGACAGCATACAAAGAAGTGAAATGCATATATTTTAGTTACCAGCATGTGTGAACATATGATCAGGAGAAGTGGTGAAATATATCGAGTCAGTGGATGCAGTGTACCTCGATTTTCAGAAAGCATTTGATAAGGTCCCACATAGGACATTAGTGGGAAAATTAGGGCACATGGTATTGGGGGTAGAGTGCTGACATGGATAGAAAATTGGTTGGCAGACAGGAAACAAAGAGTAGGGATTAACGGGTCCCTTTCAGAATGGCAGGCAGTGACTAGTGGGGTACCACAAGGCTTGGTGCTGGGACCGCAGCTATTTACAATATACATCAATGATTTAGATGAAAGGATTCAAAGTAACATTAGCAAATTTGCAGATGATAAAAGCTGGGTGGCAGTGTGAACTGTGAGGAGGATGCTATGAGAATGCAGGGTGACTTGGACAGGTTGGGGGAGTGGGCAGATGCATGGCAGATGAAGTTTAATGAGGATAAATGTGAGGTTATCCTCTTTGGTATCAAAAACAGGAAGGCAGATTACTATCTAAATGGCATCAAATTGGGAAAAGGGGAAGTACAACGGGATCTGGGAGTCCTTGTTCATCAGTCTATGAAAGTAAGCATGCAGGTACAGCAGGCAGTGAAGAAAGCAAATGGTATGTTGGCCTTTATAACAAGAGGAGTCGAGTATAGGAGCAAAGAGGTCCTTCTGCAGTTGTACAGAGCCCTAGTGAGACCACACCTGGAGTATTGTGTGCAGTTTTGGTCCCTTAATTTGAGGAAGGACATTCTTGCTATTGAGGGAGTGCAGCATAGGTTTACAAGGTCAATTCCCGGGATGGCGGGACTGTCATATGCTGAGAGAATGGAGCGGCTGGGCTCCAGAGTTGTACACTCTGGAGTTTAGAAGTATGAGAGGGGATCTTATTGAAACATATAAGATTGTTAAGGGTTTGGATACGTTAGAGGCAGGAAACATGTTCCCAATGTTGGGGGAGTCCAGAACCAGGGGCCACAGTTTAAGAATAAGGGGTAAGCCATTTAGAACGGAGACGAGGAAACACTTTTCCTCACAGGGAGTTGTGTGTCTATGGAATTCTATGCCTCAGAGGGCGGTGGAGGCCGGTTCTCTGGATGCTTTCAAGAGAGAGATTGATAGGGCTCTTAAAGATAGCGGAGTCAGGGGATATGGGGAGAAGGCAGGAACGGGATACTGATTGGGGATGATCAGCCATGATCACATTGAATGGCGGTGCTGGCTCGAAGGGCCAAATGGCCTACTCCTGCACCTATTGTCTATTGTCTATAAACATACATAATGAAATCTTCTATTTTGAAAAAAAATAATAGATGTGAAAAAATTCCAATTCCCACATAAGCTTTTTTGCAGGCAAAAACAGTAAATAGTAATAATGGCTTGTTTTATGATTAGAAATTTGTATGCAATAAAGAAAAAGATTTTCATGACATTTTCCATTGACTAATTTGCAAACAACTTAGATTCACATTAATGCGAGTAATTTCCCTCATTTTCTTAGCGGAGAAGGACACAAAGAGTACGACTTGTGGAATTCTGGGAATACTGTGTGCTTTTGGGATATTGTTGCTGAACAATAATAACTTCATCTTCATCACTACCATAAAATTAGGGTGAATGGATATTTGTGCCCATAAGTAGGCGAGGTCATGAGCTATAACTTTCAGCAGAGTGCCAGCACTTTTATTGGATGTACCCACTTTTCTCAATATGTCTTGAAGTCTATTGCTGTTGTCTGGTTAGTGACATCTTCTGCTGTGTTCTCTATGCCATTGTTTACTCTTGTACTGTGAAAGTGCTTTCCTCAATGAGACAGCACAAATTTATTTTGACTTTCCACTTCACATGCCAGGGAATCTTCCTATTGAGTCATAGGGAACTGTAGATGATGGTGTTCAGTGTGATGGGCTTTTCGGATCAATCCTCATCATTTGATTAAAAAAAACATTTAAAATTCAGTCTTTCGAAGCCATTATGCATTGTGTCAGATCTAGCCTCACAGATCAATGTATTGCCGGTACATTGGTGTTGTTCCTCAACACTTGACAGGGAGTTTATATTCTAGCTATAGAAATGCTCTGTTCACCTTTAAAATAATGAACACGTTGAAAGCCAAGGAAATCAATTTTCAGTTTACATCTAAAGATATGATCAGATTGGATCCCCTCACACAGAGATTTACCTCCATCTGTGTGCGCCATCTTTGCTTCCATGCTTCCTCACAGCAATGAGTCTGAAACTATGAGCATTATTATTATCTCTTTCAGAGTTGTTGAAATAACATTTGATAACCTTGTTTTCTGTTGGTGCAGGATATCAAATGACATGGAAAGCATTTCTTGTCACAAATGCTTGTATTCGAATCTAATCTACCGTGTTGGTAGCAATATCTTTCATCAGTTCCCATTTCAGTTGGGAATAGAACTATTAAATTGTATGGCAACAACATTAAGCTCCATAGCAAGTGAAGTTTATTCATTCTCCTTTCAGTGATATGCACATTTCTTTGGTGTAACTGTTAAAAAATGAGCAGTGATGGCAACACAACATGCTTGCTGCTCTACCCATGGGATCTACACCTTTGATCAATTCTGCAAACCAATTCTATTAACTATTTAATAGATTTTATTGTCAGCAACTGCTGTTCGGCCATATATTAGTGCGGGAATACGCATCAAGCACAATCATGTCCTCAGATTGGTGGCTCATAATGGAATAATCTTTCTCTTCCACTAGGTTTTGAAAGGTAGGTGGTTCTTGGGTTGTACATTGGGTTATATTTTGACTGGACAATGAAATGAAGTAGCGACAAAATGTGATGGATAGAACAGGAGGCGATGAGGATGAACCAGTCAAAACATTACTTTGGTCTGAGTTAATTGCCTAGAAATGTATCTTTGGTCATTAGCGCTAAAGATGCAATAAAGTTGATGTTGCACATTGTGCACTCTGTTGAAGTAGAACTGTACAGCACAGGAAAAGACCTTTCGGCCCACAATGTCGAACATGATACTGAGATGAACTCTTATCTGAATATAACCCATATTCCTCTATATCCATGTGCCAATCTAAAAGTCTCTCAATTTGGAATTCACTGGAATTTAGCAGGATACATAGATACATAGAATGCAGGAAGATTGTTCCCGATGTTGGGGAAGTCCAGGACAAGGGGTCACAGCTTAAGGATAAGGGGGAAATCCTTTAAGACCGAGATGAGGAAAAACTTTTTCACACAGAGAGTGGTGAATCTCTGGAACTCTCTGCCACAGAGGGTAGTTGAGGCCAGTTCATTGGATATATTTAAGAGGGAGTTAGATGTGGCCCTTGTGGCTAAGGGGATCAGGGGGTATGGAGAGAAGGCTGGTACGGGATACTGAGTTGGATGATCAGCCATGATCATATTGAATGGCAGTGCAGGCTCGAAGGGCCGAATGGCCTACTCCTGCACCTATTTTCTATGTATCTATGTATTCACAACTCTCTGGGTGAAAACGTTTTTTTCTCATCTCAGTTTTAAATGGCCTCCCCTTTATTCTCAGACTGTGGCCTCTGGTTCTGGACTCCCCCAACATTGGGAACATTTTTCCTGCATCTAGCATGTCCAGTCCTTTTATAATTTTATATGTTTCTATAAGATAACCTCTCATCCTGCTAAATTCCAGTGAAATGTGTGGAATTCTCTGCCACAGAAGGCAGTAGAGGCCAAATCACTGGATGAATTTAAAAGAGTTAGATAGAGCTCTAGGGGCTAGCGGAATCAAGGGATATGGGGAGAAGGCTGGCATGGGTTACTAATTGTGGATGATCAGCCATGATCACAATGAATTCGAAGGGCCGAATGGCCTCCTCCTGCACCTATTTTCTATGTTTCTATGTTTCTAAATGCCACTTTAGTATCTGCCTCCACCACCACCTCCGGCAGTGCGTTCCATGCACTCACCACCCTCTGTGTAACAAAAACATGTTCTGCACATGTCCTTTAAACCTTGCCCCTCTCACCTTAAACCTATGCCCTCCCATATTTGATGTTTCCATCCTGGGAAAAATATTTTGACTGTCTGCCCTATCAATGCCTATCATATTTGTATGTACTACCCCCTCAACCTCAGATCTCCAGAGAAAACAATCCCAGTCTGTCCAACTGCTCCCTGTAGCTACTACCCTCTAATCCATGGTGAACCTCCACTGTATCTTCTCTAAAGCCTCCACATCTTTCCTGTATTGGGTGACCAAAACTACACGCAATACACCAAATTTATTCAGTGAGTTCAGTATTTTGGAGGCAGAGTATAATGAAATGATGTGGCAATGTAGTACATATAGTATCATTTTTATTTTCCATTGACAAAGTAAATACATGCAGCTGTATTTGACTGAGACAGTGGGTGATGACTGATTGTCCTCAACAATTTGATCCCCAGCTGACCTCCACATGTACATATGTGGCCCAGCAGATATGCCTTGACATTATCAGAATTGGAAACTCTGGTTGTTTTTGCACACACACTCACAAGAGACACATTTGTTACTTTAGCTGGAATGAAACTTAGAATAGCGATTGAATAGGACATTCCCTGTCTTGCCAAGAACTTAATGATTCATCAGTCAAGCTGCCCCGTTTACTATCTTTTTTTAATGCATTACAATCCTTTCGCCTGAACTTTTTGTGCCCTTGCGATACAGATTATATTTTGAATGTACTGTTTTACTTACAATTTTAGTTTCCCCGCATCAGGTGGAAGGCAACCTCATCTCCATTACACAGCTACATCTCTTCACCAGATAAAAGCTGTCCAGGGTCTGACCTCCCCAGAGGAGCATGGGTGAAGCTCAACAGACTTGGTACTGGTTCCGCCTCCAGGCCGCTCCCGCCGCAGACACTCCGCGATGACTCTCCCGAAACTTTGGGCCTCACTCACCCAGACCTGCAACGGACCACAACTATATTTCATCCGCCGGAAGATCCACCTCTTCAATCAATGATTCCTGGCCCACCTTAACTCCACCAAGGACCTGAAACTAGCCCGCCTCCATGCCGCTCCCGCCGCCGACACTCCTCGACTCGACCGCCCGCAGGCCCCGGGCCCCAACCCTTACCCAGACTTGGTACTGGAGTTGGACATTTAAATGCCAGCATGTGGAGATGGGGGCTCCGCCAGAGCCCAGCCTGTGAATACGGAGCAGAACAATAGACAGCTAACCATGTCATCTCTGGGTGCCCGCTCTACCACCCACCAAATGGAGCTCATTGACACAGACATTGACGCAGAGACAACCTGGCTGCTCAACACCCGGCTTGAGATCTAACTTTTCCTTTGGTTTATGTTTCATTCGCAAGAAGAAGAAAGTGGCAATGATGTGGACTCAGTCTTTTTTTTTTCTTATCAATTTGATTCTCACCTGATTTTTGCTCTTTCGAGGTAAGTTTTAGTTTTAAATAAGTCCGGTGGCGCCATGTTGGACTAACAGACGTGCACCTAGCTCCGCTCCCGAAAAACGTCACGATTTATCGTGTAAAACGGGTCCATAAATCGGGACTGGATTTAAAAACCTTACCGGAGCTTCTGGTCGCCGGGCTGATGACGTCATCAGTAAGCGCGATGTTTTAAATGGTGGTTTAAAGCCTTTTAAATGAGTAAACTGTCTCCAGCTGAGAGCCCTCAGAGATCAGTGAAAAAGCTGCTGAGAGACCAGAAGAAGCCTGAAGGAGAAGTTACCTCTGAAGTCTCTGAATTGGCTGCAGAAATGGATACAAGAGCTAAGAAAGAGTTTGATGATTTGAAGAGATCAGTGAAAAATATGAAAGATGAGATTTTGGATGAAAATAAAAATATGATGGAAAATATGATGGAAAATATGGGAAATATGATGAAAAAAATGGAAAAGATGATGAAGGATTCAAATGCTGGTAATCAGAAGGCTATTGATGCTGGTAATCAGAAGGTGATTGATTCACTGGACATTATAAATAAACGAATTGATGAGGTGAAAGATGGACTATCGGAGAGAATGGACAAGATGGATGAAACTACTACGGACAGGTTCACGGCTGTGCTTGAAACAGTAGCTGCAAGTATGCGCACAATTACGGAATTGGAGAAAAACACGGCTCGAGTGGTTGAAGACATGGCGAAAATGAGGCAAGAACATGAGCAAAGGAAGCAAGAAAATGAACAAACTTCACTACAGATGATGAATCAACTGGGGAAAGTCTCAGACAAATGCCTGGACCTGGAAGCTCGCTCTAGACGCCAGAATTTGAGAATTCTTGGAGTCTCAGAGGGAGCCGAGGGGGAGGATGTTCACGAGTTTGCCATGGGTTTACTTAAACAACTGCTTAATCTTTCCAAAGAACCGAAAATCGAAGTGGCTCACCGTGTTCCAAGATTTAAACAGAGATATGGTGCGGGAAAAATTCATCCACGTCATATTATTGTGAAATTTCGGGATATTTTAGAACTGGAAGATGTTATGAGCAAAATCAAATACGGAATGCAGCTGTGGGTGGACAATGACATTATTAAGATATTCAGGGACTACCCGTATGAAATTGTGCAAAAAAGAAACAAATTCGAGAAGGTTAAGGATCTTTTAAGAGGGAAAGAAGGGATCAGATACGGGGTTTTTTATCCAGCTAAAATGCGTATTTCTTTCAAGGGTTCTGGAAAGTCATTTGCAAAGCCTGAAGATGTGTTCAAATATGCCCAAAGTATCGTTGAAAAATAGAAATCAAATGGGGGTTTTGGCAGATCTGAACCATTCCAAGTAATGCTTTGTCTGGGGATGGCTAGACTGTTATCTATGGAATTTTGAATCAAGGTCACTTTCTGTTCAAAATGAGTAAACAGCTGAACAGAAGGGAATGGTATATACCAGAAGCATTTATCTGTTAATAGACTATAATATTAAAACCAATTGTAAGAACTTATCCTATTAATAACTTAATAAGTTATTCATGTTAGATTAGAATGCTAACAAAAATAAAAAAAATAAAAATAAAAAATAATGAACTAACATACTAATATGAATTTTTAATAAATTGAAACCTTATCTATAAGTGGGAGGAGGGGATGAGAAACGAGCACCTGGCTTAGGTCCAGGGGTACGTCTCGTTAACCCCTTCAACCAACAGTTGACTATTATTGAAGTCAAAAGTATCTGTTTAATAATTAGTAGCTAAAATTGCGATATATACATGATATGTTATAATGAAGTATATAGGGTAAAATTGTATTATATATCTGAATGTGAGGCCCCGTTTTAATATTTTTATATGTTATGATTAACCAAGAGAGCGGAGCTATTTGTTTAACATCACAATGGAAGTTGAAACAAGGTTTTTTCCCACCTACAGGTGGGCCACTTGCTACAGTGCCGACTATATTAGACACTGTATTTTCACTTTTTTAATTTTTTTTAAATTACCACATAAACTCACATGTTTGTGTTTTGTGTTTAGTGATAAGCGTAAAATGGATATACCAACAAAACTTAGAAATTCAAAAGTTCCCCCAATACCCAAAGACCTGTGATATGGATGCACCACAAGATTTAAAGGTACTATAATTATTCAAAATGCAAGATGCTAAACAAAAGAACCTAGGAGGAATCTTATTCTGTAGTTGGAATATAAGAGGTATTAACGAACCTATTAAAAGGGGTAAGATACTAGCTCAGCTGAAACTGTACAACTCTGACATTATCTTCTTACAAGAAACTCATTTAAAATCTCAGGATCAAGCTAGGTTGAGGGCGAAATGGATAGGTCAAACATACCATTCTTCATTTACTTCGAAATCTAGAGGTACGTCAATCATTATAAGAAAAGGTATACCATTTAAAGCAAAGAATATCAGAACAGACATCGAAGGGAGATACTTAATAGTTAATGGAGAAATTCATGATACTCCAATTACCTTGGTAAATATATATGCGCCTAACTTTGACAACCCTCATTTTTAAAATAAAATTTTGAACATAATTGCAGAGTCTAACTATCAAAATGTTATAATAGGAGGAGACTTTAACTGTGTTTTAGATCTGTATTTAGATAAATCAAGCCAAAAACAGAGAGGGAATATGAAATCTAAAACCGGTGAACTTCTCAATACTTACATAAACAATACTAATATAGCAGATGTTTGGAGAATTGTTAATCCAACTGGCAGGGAATACTCGTTTTATTCAATGGTACACAAAACATACTCACGTATAGATTATTTCCTGCTGGATACAAAATTAATCCCTCATACTTTTAACCCAACATACCATACAAATTCGATTTCAGACCATTCTCCACTAACTTTCTTTTTAAAACTGGAAGGAATGTCTAAGAATAAATCGTTTTGGAGATTTAATTCTCAAATCCTAAAAGATCCACAAGCGAGTATATATTTAAAAGAACAAATGGATGCCTTTTTTCAAATAAATGACACTCCAGATATATCGTCTACTGTATTATGGGAATCTTTTAAAGCATACATTAGGGGTATTATAATTTCATATCAAGCTTTTCAAAATAAATAGAATAAGAATGAACAAAGACAGTTAGAAGAACTTATTAGACAAATGGATATAGATAATGCTAAAGATCCATCAATAGATAAACATAATAAAATAATAATTTTGAAATTTAAATTAAATAAACTATTATCAGCCAAACTTATAAGACTTTTTCAAATAACAAAACAAGAGCACTTTGAATTTGGGGATAAACCGCATAAACTTTTGGCTCGCCAGTTAAAAAAATTAGAAAAAGAACATACTTTCCCAAAGATTAAATCAGATAAAGGGGAATTATTAACCACACCGAAGGATATTAATAAAAGATTTGCGCAATTTTATGAGAATTTGTATACATCTAAAACGACAATTGATTCCTATAAAATCACAGAGTCTTTGGATAATTGTAATCTTCCAAAGTTAGAGTTGAAGGAACAAGAGGAATTGGGTGCACAAATCTCAATGAAGGAATTAGAAGATACAATAAACTCACTAAAGAATGGAAAAACACCAGGTCCGGATGGATTTACTAATGAATTTTATAAAAGCTTCTATGATAAAATTATACCAAGATTACAAAAAATGTACCAATATGCTTTTAAAAAACAAATACTACCTGATACATTAGCGGAATCAACGATTACACTAATACTTAAGAAAGACAAAGATTTAGAAGAACCGGGTTCATATAGAGCTATAGCATTGTTAAACACAGATCAAAAAATATTAGCGAAAACATTAGCTAGAAGATTAAGTAAATATATTAGTAAATTAATAAACCCAGATCAGACGGGGTTTATCCCTAAGAGATACTCATCTAACAATATGAGACGTTTACTCAACATAATGCACTCGCACAAATCTGAAGAACAAGAATTATCAATTATTTCGCTGGATGCTGAAAAAGCATTTGACCAAGTAGAATGGAATTATATGGATAAAGTATTACAAAAATTCCAACTGGGAGTGAATTTTATTCTATGGATTAAATTATTATATAATAAACCTACAGCTAGAATATTAACTATTAACATATTATCCTCGAAATTCCAACTATCAAGGGGAAATAGACAAGGATGCTCATTATCACCACAGTTGTTTGCTCTTATTATTGAACCGCTAGCAGAAAAAATTAGAATACACCCTGATATCCATGGGTATAATACTAAAGATTCAAATAATATAATATCTTTATACGCGGATGACAGATTACTATACATTACAAAACCTTAAATCACTATACCAAATATATTAAATTTAATTGAAGACTTTGGATCTTTTTCTGGATACAGAATAAATTGGAATAAAAGTGAAATTATGTCAATAAAACCGAAAGATTCAACACATCTTTTAAAATTCCCTTTTAAAATAGCTACAGAAAAATTTAAATACTTGGGAATCTAAATTACTAGAACATATCAAGGTATGTTTAAAGCAAATTTTGATCCCCTATTTAATAAATTAAACACACTAATTACATTTTGGAAAATGCTCCCGATGTCTTTAATAGGCCGAATAAATGCAATCAAAATGATCTTTCTACCACAAATTTTATACCTATTTCAATCGATTCCTATATACTTACCAAAGAAGTTTAAAAAAAAACTGGACTCAGATATCACTAATTTTATATGGGACTATAAATCACATAGAATACAAAAAACTCACTTGAATAAACCTAAAGTATTAGGGGGTTTAGCACTACCTAATTTCATGTATTATTATTATTGGTCAGTAAATATTAAAAATATGATTCAACTGCTGGATAACTCTGCCCAGCAAGTGGACTGGATTGTAATGGTGAAAGAGGATTGCTCCTCTGGAAACAATGGAGCGATCCTCCTTTCACCAATGAAACTGAATAATATTAAGTATAATAAGAACCCAATTATACATAGCACAATCCGAATTTGGAAACAAATAAAACAAAATTTAAAATTAAGAAATTTATCACTTTTATCTCCCATAGTTAATAACCCTTCGTTTAATCCCTCTACTATAGATAAATCTTTCACACATTGGGATAGACTAGGAATTAAAACGTTCGGTGACTTATATGAAACTGGAAAATTACTTTCATTTCAACAATTACAAATAAAATATAAACTCGGAAATAATCAATATTTTAAATATTTTCAAATATGCGACTATTTGAAAAAATATACAAAAGATCATTATAATAGCCCAGCAGATGTATTGGATGATGCAATGCAGATAAAAGCTGAATCAGCAAACTTCATATCATATTTGTATAATATTATCTTAAATGTAGCAATACCATCTACGGAGGGTATCAGAAGAGACTGGGAACAAGAGTTAGCTATTAAAATTTCAAAGGAAAGGTGGAATGAACACTTATTAAACGTGCATAAATGTTCGATTAATGTAAGACACACTTTAATACAATTTAAAATTTTACATAGATTATATTATTCCAAAACTAAAATCCATAAAATTTTCCCAAATGTATCATCCATTTGTGATAAATGTCAATCCCAAGAAGCTAGTATAGCGCACTCATTTGTTTTTTGTACAAAAATTCAAAAATATTGGATTGAAATTTTCGAAATCTTTACAAAATTATTTAAAATAAAACTGTTACCCAAAGCAGAATGGATTATCTTCGGAATAACGGAAGATGGTCCAGAACTAAATGTGTTTCAAAAGAAACTAATAGACTACGGGTTAATAACTGGAAAAAAGCTAATCCTAAAATTTTGGAAGAAGGCTCCAATACCAACTATAAACATGTGGATTTCAAATATGTTCGAAACATTACACCTAGAAGAGATAAGACTCCTCCTGGCAGGTAAACCAGATCACTTCCACCTGACGTGGTCTGCATTTATAGAATTATTACAAATATAGGGTGCAAAGGTACCTTAAAAAAAAATGAAATTTGGAGAGTTGGTATGTCCCATTTGCGTAATGCTCATAAAAAATATTTGTTTTTCTCTTTTCCCTTTTCCCTCTCCTTCTTTTCTAGGGTCTATTTCTTAACTCTTTTTCTTTTGTTTTTAATTTTGTTCTTATAGGGTCTTCGTTCTTTCTTGTTGTCACATTTTCTACACTTTCACTTTTTCCTTCACTTTCTTCTTTCTCTCAATCTCATCCTTTCCCTTTTCTAGTGTAAAAAACAGAGTACATTAATTGTAAGAAGATATAAGTGACGAGTACTAATGTATGTGGTTGTAATGTAATGTACTGCTAATAAATAAAAAATTAAAAAAAAAAAAAATTTGTTAAATAAAATAAAAAAATAAATAAGTCTTTTTAATAGTAAGATTAAACGAGAACTTACCAGTTTGAAGTTTGATCTTTATTTTATGAGGAGTAACGTTGAGGGATTACGTGAAGAAGACCCCGTCCAGCCGCACAAGCGTCAATCTTTCAAAGCAGCGGAGTGACAATCACAGACGATAATTACTGAAGTATGATAGTAAGATGCATAAAGACTTAGAACTACCAGCTTGATCCTTTTATGAGGGTGGGAGCGGAGGGCACGTAATACCTCAACGTTACTCCTCATAAAATAAAGATCAAACTTCAAACTGGTAAGTTCTCGTTTAATCTTACTATTTTACTTCGGAGTCACGTGAGTGACTACGTGAAGATTTCAAAGCTCTGTGATTTCACACCGTGGATTAAAATCCAGGTGCTCACTGCACTGATTGACTCTATTTGAGTAAGCACAATCAACAATGCATAACCAAAACATTAAATGTAATCAGTTAATGGTTCTATTTATTTTAACAAAAGTAACAAATTAGGCCCATTTATTATAATGGGGGATTTAATACTGAATCCATTTGATACTTAATCTCCTTATGGTAATACTTGTGAAACATCTGTTCACTTGCCCATCCTGCGGCCCCGAGGATAAGGTCTATTGGCACATCTGAATCCCTGGCCGCTGATGTTGATGCCGCCCTGGTGGAATGTGATCTAAATTTATCAGTATCAATACCTGAATAAATCAACACCTGTTTCAACCATCTTGAAATTGTCTGTGTTGACACTTTCTTATGAGGCTTTTTATGACTAATAAAAAATGCCAATTCTGTGCCTCTTAAGATTCTTGTTGTTTCAATGTAACATTTTACATATGTTACTACACATAGCCGTGGATCTGCTAGGATATGTTGAAAACTCCAACTTACATCCCGTGAACCCAGGTCTACTTTGCTTCAGTAAATCATAAACATACAATGTAACAGCATTCGCCCCTACCTTCATTCTGTCAATTCTTAGTTTCTGTAATGTTTGAACTCTCTGAGCTGAAACTAATGCCATGAGCATAACCAATTTCATGGTGATTTTGGCTAATGACAGAGTTTCAATAGGATTCCAATCCCTCAGCAGCATCAGTACATCTTTTACATTCCAGATTTTTGTATACCTAGGTCTAGGAGGATTGGAGTTGAAAATTCCTTTCATAAACCTACAGACCCAAGGATGTGATCCTATTGGATTTTGTTCTGATTCACTGCTTAAATATGCAGAGAGTGCACTTCGCGCAGTATTGATTGCACTATAACTTAATTTTAATTTGTAGTATAGAGTTTAAAGAAACTCTATTACATCTGAAATTTCTGCTGTGTTATATGCAATACTCTTTCCTGAATAAAACACCTCCCATTTCTTTATATAGGAAATGTACTGCTTCTGGGTACTATTCCTCCAGGCTGCTGTCATAACATCCACCATACGATCTGATAATCCTTTTCCAAGATATGGCCTTCTTAGAATCTGCAAATCAACAAACCAATACGATCATGTAAAGGATGTGGTTCATCAGTTACAGGGTGTACAGGCAGTTTTATCTGCTTTGGAATAATCATAAGGGTTTTTTTGATCATTTTTAACACCAGTGGGTACCATAGCTGTGTAGGCCAATCTGGGACTACCAAAATCCCTGAGGCTGAGTCTTGTTTAATTTTCTGTATGCATCTGTAGATTAAACAAAATTGTGGAAATGCATACAGAAACATACCACCCCAATGTAGCGAGAAAGCATCCACCGCTACTGCACCAGGATCAGGTTCCCATGACACATATTTAGGCAATTGGTGGTTTAGTCTTGATGCAAACAAATCAATCTCTGGCATTCCAAATTGTGTTACAATTTGTGTAAATATTTCCTGATTTAACATCCATTCTGTATTATCATTAAATTTACATGATATTTTGACTGCAATTAAGTTAAATTTTCCTGGTAAATATATTGCTGACAGCCAAATTTTTCCTGGCAATACACCAGGTCCAAATTTCATTTGCCAATCTATCACATGATTCTGATTTGATACCACCCATGTGATTTAGGTATGCTACAGCTGTAGTATTGTCAACCTGTACCTGATCATGCACATTTCCCATATTAGTGCAATAAGCTTTAAGGCCATGAAATGCTCCTAACAGCTCTAGGTAATTTATTCCTTAATTTTCAAGCAAAGGTACTTCATCGACATTCCACCTACCTCCACAGCTGGAAATCATGTTATTTGTGCCCATCCAAGAGCACTTACATCAGTCTGTAGAATGACAGAAGGTGTTTCTACCAGAACTTTTCTGCAAGCATTAGAGACATTGTTAATCCACCATTATATTTCTGTAATGGATCCAATTGTTAATTCCATGGCCTGTCAAAATGCCCTGTATTCATTTTTAATGCTTGTACCTTAGCCCTCTGTAAACATTGATAATGCAATGGTCAAAACCTGACAGCTGGAAACCCAGCAATTAATTTGCCCAGCAAGCTTGCCACTTCTCTAATTGAAGGCTTGTCCTCGTTTATGAGTTTAGTGCAATCTTCAATTAACTGCAGCCTTATCTTTTGGCAAGGTGATTACCATGTGTTCAGAGTTAATTGTGAACCCTGGCTATCCATTATTCTTGCTTGGTAACAATTTTGATTTTTGTAGGTGAATAATGAAACCCATTTTTTCAAAATGTATTTGACTCTAGATACTGACAATATTGCAGTAGCCAAAGTGTCCCGCACAATCAGAACATCCTCTAAATAAACCATTAATACATGGCCCTCAGCTCTTAGCAGAGCTAAAATTGGTTTGAGTAATTTTAGTGAATAATCTTGGTGCTGATGTCAGGCCATTGGGCAATGCTTTAAATTGCCATAACTGACATCCATCTAAATTTCAAATATCTTTGATCATTACCATGCATTTCACAGAATAATATGCATTTTGCAGATCTGTGCTTGCCATGTAGCAATTCTTTGTGACCAGCTGAATGGCATTAGTAAATGTTTCCATTTTGGAATGTTTCTATTGTACTTAAAGGTTTAAGATTTTTCAGATCCGAAAGGATTCTACATCCACCATCCTTTTTTGTTCTGGGAAATATTTGACACAAACTGATGGTGTTGTTCTACTGACTTTTCTATTACCTCCTTTTCAGCATAAAATTTTCAATTCTCCCTTGATCAACTTATTCTGTTACTTTGAGAAAATCCGTGACCAGTTTGAATTATGCTGAATTGGAGGATCCAAACGTGGAGTTAACTCAATTTTGAATCCTACAATGCTACATAGAATAAATGAATCATTTGTTATTGATTGCCATTCTTTGAGGAAGAATCGTAATCTTCCCCCTATTTGTGAGTGTGAAACATTTGTTGTGTTTCTTACCAGACCAAGCCCCCCTACCTCGGGGTTTGCCACCGGCAATTGTTGTCCCCTTCTAGTAGGCACATTGTAACCTCCACGTATCCTTGGTGCAGTATGTCAACGTGTATACGAGAATGATAGGCTTGTTCCTTCTCCTGCACCAGCATTTCGCCTGTAGGGATACTGCCTTCGCACCGCTCTGCTCAGCATAGGTAATCCTTTAGCTTCTTTGCTAGATTTTCTCAAAAAACAGATTTTAGGCATTTGTATATTGGATGGTTTGCAGAGCCTGCATACTTAGGATGAATATTTGGTGTTATTGTATTTTCACGAATACAATTTATTTCAAAGTGCGCACTACACATGAGTGCTAAGGCATTTTGTTGTAAATCCGATATAAAATCTTCATCCAATACCTCCATAGTTAATTCCTGGGGCTGATGGGAGAGTAGATAATTTATAGTTATAGCTATTTCCTCACTCAAAGGTTCCCCTGTTACTGTGGGAACAGCAAACATTTGTGCCAGCCTTGGAACATTTTAGCTCTGATAATGGACTCTGGTCCTGATATAAATCATTATTTGAATCTAGATATTCATCTTTATGTTGGGTAATTTCTGGCTCCCCTGTTCCAGGTAAGTCTCTGACAGATTCCCCCTGCGCGGGCTCTCTTGTAGGCCCATGAATAGGCAACCCTGTTTCAGGTGCTGCTGGCGCTGGCTCAACTCTAGGCCAACGCTTCATAATGTTTTCTTTTGAAATTGTCGGTGCTGGCACAAATGTACGGTTGTACTGTCTTTGCTCAGACATTTCTGGTACTGGCTCCCCGGTAGGCCAGCACATATATTGCCTTTTTACGGGCATTCCTGGCACTGGCTCTCCTGTAGGCCAGCATATATATTGCCTTTTTGCGGGCATTTCTGGCACTGGCTCTCCTGTAGGCCAGCACATATATTGCCTTTTTTTTACGGGCATTTCTGGCACTGGCTCTCCTGTAGGCCAACCACTGTAATAGCTTTTCACAGGTATTTCTGATGGCTCTCCTGTAGGCCACCCTTGTGCCTGTCCCATCCAAGGCACACCCTGTGATGATCATATTGAATGGCAGTGCAGGCTCGAAGGGCCGAATGGCCTACTCCTGCACCTATTTTCTATGTATCTATGTATTCTATGTATGTATCCTTTATTGGCCAACACCGACCTAAATCCTCCTGTGGGAGTTCTTTGTAAATCATTTTTCTCCTCAGGAGCTCTAAGCTAGCGACCCTTGCAGCCATAATATTTTCTGCTTCAGGAGGGTACACCTCCGGGTCTGACTCATCCGCGTCTACAGGTCGGGCCGCCTTTTGTCCAGCCTTGCGCCCGCCGTCGGCGGTTTTAACAGCACATTCGACCGCAACGGGAGTTAAATGGCTTCGATGCCACTGACTCCTCTGCCTGACGCCCGCTACCCACAGAATCTGGGGTTTTACCTGCGGTGCGTCCCTGTCCTCTCCTTCCCCTACGCTCTTTTCCATTGTAACTTGTGTGGACCTCTACCAACACGTCTGAGCGGGAAGAAAAGCACCCTGTAAGTGAAAATGAAACCACTTACCTTCCGACTTTTACTTTAACTTTGCTTTTTACTCACCGGCTGGAGGAGCTCCTGCTCCTCCACACACGGTCATGAACGCTATGCGTCTGATCGATATGACGCGTGTGCGGCTGGACGGGGTCTTCTTCACGTAGTCACTCACGTGACTCCGAAGTAAAATTAAGTATTTTTTCACACGCCTTCTCTCTAACTTGTTGTCACTTGATTGGGTGCTGTTGAATGGTGCACTTGGTTTCCAAGTGAAAAATAACCACATGTTTTTGTTATACTATTCTATGTCCTAGTCTTTTGAGCAATCTTACTTCTGTTTTGTTGTGATCCTCTCACTTTTTAGGTGTAGCATCTCTTCATGAGCATTCCAATGTCGTAATCACCTTAATTAGGAGAATAATATTTTCCCAGACATGTTACAATTAAAATTCAGGTGGGACATTCAAACTGAGCGGAATTCTGATGGAGGAAGTATAGGGTTTATGTTCAATTCCATTAATGCTATATACACCAGCAGATGGAATTTACAAAAAACCCTTGGGTCAGAAAAATAATTGAAAGCATAATACATAATCCACCAGTTTCGTTCTTTCCTTACCTTGTGTGCAACCAAGATCTATATCGAATGCTGGCGGTGGTAGGAATGCTCCCAGAGGAAGTTAAGCTTCAAAGCCAGGCAAGGAGCATCATTTGTAATAATAATAACAATACCTGTTACAATTGAATCCGTGGATCTTTTTTTAGTGATTCTAGGCGAGCCCAAAGGGGCAGAGACAAATGAGCGACTTCGCTCTATCAAAAGTCAACAACAGTTTTGGGATCTGTATCCAGGAGTGAAAAGAAAGGGGAGGTGATGAATCATGTCTGAAAGGGAGCAGATGGCTGGCTAGTGAGCCTGGTGGCAGTGATGCATATAGACTTTCATACATTATTAAAAAAACACCAACTATGGAATTGTATTTGCTGTAAAATATAATTTGTTGGCCGTGCAAAGCCGGAGTAATTCCTACGCCCCTGTCAATGTTAATTTTTCATGCATTGTAAATCCTAATCCCACTGTTCTTTTCTGATATTATGACCACCTCAGGTTATTTTCCACGCTTTAATGGTGCTGAGGACAATAATGAAGGTCTGGCAAATTTGAAGGGAGCCAGGGCCACAACACAGTTGTCTCGTGAAGCTTTCAGCAGGCAGAATGTATTAGAAAGTTTTTGCTCAGGCTTAATGCTAATCTCCAGTCAATCAATATTTCATTCTTCCCACAACAATTCACAGTCTATCAAATCCCCAATGAAGTTGCAGCAGGAAATAGCTGCAGTTCACAGCCGACACCCTGAAGGGAATGGAAATCATGCAAATTGCCTTGATTTTTTTGTTGTAAAAGAGAGATTGCTCACAGTAAGCAGTTTCAAATTGGCTAGCCTCATCATCAAGTCACCCCTCCAAACAGCAGCAGAATGTGCAAATGTTGGATGTTCAGGTTACTTTGTGGTGTTTTGCTTTGAAATAATGCTAAAGAATCTTGTTATGCAGTTTCTTTATCAAGTTGCAGTCATATTATGCACTTCTTGGTTTAGAAAGTTAGTGAGTCACACCCATGCATTTGATTCACGACATGCCTTCTCCATATACATTGGGGGCCACGGTGGCGCAGCCATAGAGTTGCTGCCATGCAGCGCTTGCAGCTCCAGAGACCCAGGTTCGAGCCCGACCACGGATGCTGTCTATACGGTGTTTCCCCGTTTTCCCCGTGACCGTTTGGGTTTCCTCAGAGATCTTCGGTGTCCTCTCACACTCCAAAGACATGCAGGTATGTTGGTTAATTGGCTTGGTGCATGTGTAAATTGTCCCTAGTGTCCCTAGGCCTGTCCACACTGCATCTCTAAACTAAACTAAACTAAACACAATCTCTTCAAGTGCATTGACCCTTACTTTATGCATTCTCTGTGCATTCACTCTTTCAATTCCCCTCACAATAGATAGTAAATAGTTAATACTGGGGTCTCCACAAACTCTTTCTCTCTCTGATTCTGCCAGATTCTGCATTTCTCCCTTGCAGTACTCCACTACTCCATGCACCTTCAGGGACCAGAACCACATTACCTCAACACAAAGCCTTTGTGTCACCATATCCCTCTACGTTTTATTATATTTGTTCATAAGATGTGGATGTCACTGAATAAGGCCAGCATTTGATGGTCACAATAAGAACAGGCCAATGTCAGATCTTCTTTACTAAAGTGCACTAATAAATCAGATGGGTTTTTACTTTCATCTGCTCAGACATTCTCCATCATGACTTTTTCCAACTTGTTAATTCAGGTTTAATTGATCTCTTAAATGAAGCCCCCTCTTGGAACAGCAAAGAGAGAAAATGGGGCCATGAATGCACTTGTAATTTATTTTAATAACCTTTTAATTCACCTTTCTGGATCTGGGTATCACTGGTGATAACAGCTGTAATTGCCCTTGGGAAAGTGGTGATGAGCCCACTTCTTGGTCCACAGCAATCACAGAGTCATAGAGTCACACAGCAGATAGGACCTTCAGCCTAACTCATCCATGCTGACCAAGATGCCCCACCTAAGCTAGTCCCAAATACCTGCATCTGGCCCATATCCCTCTGAATCTTTCCTATCGGCACGGTGGCGCAGCGGTAGAGTTGCTGCCTTACAGTGCCAGAGACCCAGGATCAATCCTGACTATACAGGACTATATCCTGACTATGCTGTCTGTACAGAGTTTGTACGTTCTCCCCATGGCCACGTGGGTTTTCTCCGAGATCTTCGGTTTCCTCCCACACTCCAAAGACGTACAGGTTTGTAGGTTAATTTGCTAGGTATTAAAATTTAAATTGAACATAGTGTGTTTAAGGTAGTGTTAATGTGCAGGGATTGCTGGTCGGCGCGGACTCGGTGGGCTGAAGGGCCTGTTTCAGTGCTGTATCTCTATAAAAACTAAATTCCAAAGATGTACAGGTTTGTAGGTTAATTGGCTTCTGTAAATTGTAAATTGTCCCTAGTGTGTAGAATAGTGCTGGTGTATGGGGTGATCGCTGGTCGTCTTGGACCCGGGCCGAAAGTCCTGTCTCTACGTTGTATCTTTAAAGTCTAAAAGCCTTGCCAACAGTCTGTCTCGTCCCTTCCTTCTTTGTTATTTTTTAGTATGTGTTAAATGTATGTTTTAGTGTTCTTTAGCTTGTTTTATGTGGGTGCTGGGGGGATGGGTGGGTTGGGGGAAACCACGACGGAGCTGCAATTCTTTTCCGTATCGTATTTCCGTCCGCACTGTGGCCTAACATCGTGGAGCTGGCGGCCACTTGCTGGGGACTGACTTCGGGAGCTCCAACTGCGGGAGCCTGCAGGGCTTAACATTGCAGATCTGGTGATCCCTGTTGGGGATCGAACTCGGAACTCCAACTGCGGGAGCCTGCGGACTTTAATATTGTGGAGCTCGCATTCCCTGGTTAGGGACCGACTTCGGGAGCTCCAAGCCGCGGGTGCTTCGATCGTCCCAACGCGGGAGCATCATTCACCCCGAAGCTGGATCTTCGATCGCTGGCTGCGGATGGTTTGACTGCCCCGACCGTGGGAGAATAAAGAGGAAGATTAGACTTTATTGCCTTACATTAAAGGTTTCAAAGGTCTTTTATTCGTACAATTCATTTATGGCTATATGGTAATTCGAGTTTCAATGTATCTTAATTGATACGTGACAATAAACAGACCTTTAACCTTTGAACCTATGAACCTTAGAATCTATCCGTGTACTTGTCCAAATGCCTTTTAAGTGTTCTTACTGTACTTTCCTCAACTACTTCCTCTGGAAACTTGTTCTATATACCCACCGCCATCTCTGGGAAAATATTCCCCCTCAGGTTTCTATTAAATCTTACTCCTCTCATCTTAAAAAAAGACATTGTCACCATTGTTCTTCTTGATGGTAGCAGTTGTAAGTTTGAGAAGAGCAGTTGACATACTCTGGATGATTAAATACAGTCCATTTTATTGATGATATAGGGAACAGGCAACATACAGCTGGAGCTGAACACTTCTTTTTTATGTCTGGAGGTGAGACAACACAATATCATACCCAATTTCTGGCCCACAGTAGCAATGTGACAGGTCCAGTTGAGTTTATGGCTCATGGTGGGACCGGTATCCCGCTAGAAGGCTCGTCGGACGGCATAACCAGGAGGGAACGAGGAGCATGGATGATAGGAGGATGAACCGGGGCAATGCCCCCGGTGCCTTCAAAGCAGGGTGCAGGAGGTGCTCCCAGGACACAAAGATGACCGGGCGAGGGGAGGAGAGGTGAGGCACGTCGGTTCGCGGAAACTGCTCCAGAATATTGAGCACTCCGGTCGACCTGTCGTTGGACTTTGAATAATGGCTCCAAAAATGACAGCGCCTGCATATGTAATATATGCAAAATGAATTGCACTGTGCGGTTCCATTGATTGATTATATTGGCGGGGGGGGGGGGGGGCACGACACAATCATGGTTATGCCATTGAATGTATGTTATTGGTGATTAGATTCTCTCTTGTTGGAGATGGTCATTGTCTGGCACTTCTGCAACTTATCAGCCCACGCATGAAATGTATAGATTTCGCTCCATAGATGCTGCCTCACCCGCTGAGTTTCTCCAGCATTTTTGTCTTCCAGCCCATGCATGAATGTTGAATAGGTCTTGCTGCATGTAAGGTGTGGACTGGTACATTTGCTTCAAAGTTACAAATGAAATTGAACATTGCTTACCCATCAGTGAACATAACCAGCTTTGACCTCATGTTGGAAGAAAGGATAATTGGGAAAGCAACTAACGATGGTTGAGCTTGGAATGCTGCTTAAGGAAACTTGTACAAACGTCCTGTTGTTGGGATAGTTGGGCTCCAACAACACCACATTGTTTATTACATCAATCAATTGTAAGGTTTTCCTTTCGTATTCCATTCTTCAGATTTACCAGTGCTCTTTCATGTCACATTCATTCCAAATGCTGCCTTAATGTCAAAGGCAGTCAACTCTCAAGTCTGTTCTCAAATATAACTCATCAGTATTTGGACCAAGGGTGTAATGAGGTCTGGACCCAAGTTCTCCTGACAAAACCCAAATGGACTTTGGTGAACAGGTCCTTGAAGAATCAGTGCTGCTTGATTGTGCCATCTACATTTGCCATGTGTTGTCCTCTCAACTAACTTTTTGGCATCACTCAGGGTGAATTGAATTGGCTAGAAATTGGAATCTATGATGGTGATAATCTCAGGAGGAAACTGAGATAGATTGGTCAACTGATATGTTTGGATGAAGGTGATTATAAATGCTGCAGTCTTTGGCAGTAACATTCTGAGTCCCAGCATGAAGCCTGGGAATGTTCTGTTTAATAATCCATCCCATTCACATCAAGGTGTCGTGGGAGTGCAGAGCATTGACTGGATCTGTTCGTGGTGAGATGGCTTAGCACCACGACATCAGCTGAAGAACTGCAGGTGGTCAACAGAAGGAAGTTTCCTTATCTATGCTTGACCAAATGATTAGCGTGTATGTGGTATCGTTTTGAACCCTTGTTAGGTTAGCACCTCAATTTTAAGTACACCTGCTGCAGTAAGGAAAATGTCATCTGTTGCATCCGCTGTTCTAGGTGTCAACTGTTCTACATCGGTGAGGCCAAGTGCAGGCTTGGCGATCGCTTCGCCCAACACCTCCGCTCAGTTCGCATTAACCAACCTGATCTCCCGGTGGCTCAGCACTTCAACTCCCCCTCCTATTCCAAATCCGACCTTTCTGTCCTGGGCCTCCTCCATGGCCAGAGTGAGTCCCACCGCAAATTGGAGGAGCAGCACCTCATATTCCGCTTGGGTAGTCTACACCCCAGGGGTATGAACATTGACTTCTCCAATTTCAGGTAGACCTTGCTTTCTCCCCCCTTCCACTCCCCTTCCCAGCTCTCCCACAGCCTATTGTCTCCACCTCTTCCTTTCTTCTTCCCACCCCCCAACCCCACATCAGTCTGAAGGTCTCTTCATAAATGCTTTCTCACCCTCTGAATTTCTCCAGCATTTTTGTCTACTTTAAATTTTTTCAACATCTGCAGTTCTTTCATAAACATATGTATATGCACACTCCTCACTGAATCTTACCCACAGTAAGGAATACGTCAGGTTTTAAGGATACACATTTCTCCTGTTACTACAAGTCCATGATGATCATGGATGCCCAATAATAAATTCTTGGATCTTTTCTGAGTGTATCCCATTTTGTGTAATTGTTGCGTGACATTTGTCCTCTTGTGAAGGTGAGATTTAATAAGTGTGCAGTAGGCAGAAGATGCAACTGCCGGGGGTAGATTAGTGAGGGGAACAACTCAGAAGTTTATTAGCTTCACTCATTTACTACCAAAGAGCAGATCTGGTGATGGTTCTTCAGGACTCAGCAAGCAGAAATGCTATCAAGCCACTATCAGTGACACATATTGAATGCCCCAGACAAATGATTTTCTGGGCCATTATTACTTCCAGTGTTCCTTCTGTGGATTACAAGCCAGGTATGGTCATGTGAATATGATTCTGTCAGGACATTACTTGACTAGTGCGTGTAACAAATGTTCCAATGTAGAAACTAGTGCCCAGATGTTTTCTTGTCCAAATTAGATGATGTTGGTTGAGCAACCTAGTTTAACTTATTTTGATGATACGTGGCTATTTCAAAAGCAAAATACATTGCGTTGGAAGTTTAAGGTCGCAAAGGGACCAAACTGAAAGGTGGAAAAGGATGTAAGACTCTCCACAATCCTCTACCCAAACCAAGTGTTATTGGTGAACGAGATGGGATTCCTGACAATCTGGTAGCTCCGTGGTCACCAATTTGTTAAATGCCAAGCTGCCCTGGAATCTCTGAGTTGTTAGTCCAGGATTCTGAGTTGCCAGGCTACTAACCTAACCATTATGCAACAGCTATATGCAACATGCTGTACGTTGACTGGATCATTTCACTTTGATGAAAAGTTTCTATTGTTTCAGCGATGTCATCCTATAAAAATAATTGGGAAACCTAGGTTTCTGACCTAGATTTGTTTGGTATCACAGCTAATACTTCTTTCAGTTCCATGGTTCTTAACATGTTTCTATATATTACAAGCCACAGTGTTTCCAATTCAGTTAAGCTGGTAATAATCATGAATAGTTACAATCCACATGCTCTTTTGCAGAGAAAGGAATTGCAGATGCTGGTTTAAACCAAATATAGACACAAAATGCTGGAGTAATGGGCCTGTCCCACTTAGGCTATTTTTAGGTGACTGCCGGCGACTGTCATAGTCGTAGCACGTTGCCGAATAACCGGCGACTGGACCCCCCCTTCGACATCAAATTTGAAATAGAATCACACGTTAATAACAAAAAAAAACGAAGTCAGCACCGGTGACAAGCTACGTCATGCTTGCGACAACCGACATCATCCTGGCGACAACCTACTACGTCAGGAGAAGTCAAGCTACACTCATTGGCGTCAAGCCAACTGTCGCCAAAAAGTTTTGAACATTTCAAAGTACAGCGGCAACAAGAAAAAAGCTACGATTTTTTGGGCGACTGAGGAGACTACTCACGACCATACAGGCAACAACCCGGCGACCATGTGGCGACAGCCTAGTCGCCTGTAGTTGCCTAAAAAATAGCCTAAGTGGGACAGAGGCATAACTCAGCAGAACAGGCAGCATCTCTGGAGTGAAGGAATGGATGACCTTTTGGGTCGAGACCCTTCTTCAGCTAATCTTTGCTCTTTTGCAGGGACTGTGATCTTACAAAAAGTCAATTATAAAAGACGAAACAGCGGCACATTTGGATAGCAGTAACAGGATTGGTCCGAGTCAGCATGGATTTACAAAGGGGAAATCAAGCTTGACTAATCTTCTGGAATTTTTTGAGGATGTAACTGGGAAAATTGACAAGGGAGAGCCAGAGGATGTAGTGTACCTGGACATTCAGAAAGCCTTTGATAAGGCCCACATAGGAGATCAGTGGGCAAAATTAGAGCACATGGTATTGGGCGTAGGGTGCTGACATGCATAGAAAATTGGTTGGCAGACAGGAAAGAAAGAGTAGGAATTAACGGGTCCCTTTCAGAATGGCAGGCAGTGACTAGTGGGGTACCGCAAGGCCCGGTGCTGGGACTGCAGCTATTTACAATATATATTAATGATTTAGATGAAGGGATTAAACGTAACAATAGCAAATTTGCAGTTGACACAAAGCTGGGTGGCAGTGTGAACTGTGAGGAGGATGCTATGAGAATGCAGGGTGACTTGGACAGGTTGGGTGAGTGGGATGATGCATGGCAGATGCAGTTTAATGTGGATAAATGTGAGGTTATCCACTATGGTGGCAAGAACAGGAAGGCAGATTATTATCTGAATGGTGTCAAGTTAGGAAAAGGGGAAGTACAACGAGATCTGGGGGTCCTTGTTCATCAGCCACTGAAAGTAAGTATGCAGGTACAGCAGGCTGTGAAGAAAGCGAATGGCATGTTGGCCTTCATAACAAGAGGAATTGAGTATAGGAGCAAAGAGGTTCTTCTGCAGTTGTACAAGGCCCTATTGAGACCACACCTGGAGTATTGTGGGCAGTTTTGATCTCCCAATTTGAGGAAAGACATTCTTGCTATTGAGGGAGTGCAGCGTAGGTTCACGAGGTTAACTCCCGGGATGGCGGGACTGTCATATGTTGTTAGAATGGAGCGACTGGGCATGTATACACTGGATTTTGAAGGATGAGAGGGAATCTTATTGAAACATCTAAGATTATTAAGGGATTGGACACGCTAGAGGCAGGAAACATGTACCCGATGTTGAGGCAGTCCAGAACCAGGGGCCACAGTTTAAGAATAAGGGGTAGGCCATTTAGAACGGAGATGAGGAAAAACTTTTTCACCCAGAGAGTTGTGAATCTGTGGAATTCTCTGCCTCAGAAGGCAGTGGAGGCCAATTCTATGGATGCTTTCAAGAGAGGGTTAGATAGAGCTTTTAAAGATAGCAGAGTCAGGAGATATGGAGAGAAGGCAGGAAGAAGGTACTGATTGTGAATGATCAGCCATGATCACAGTGAATGGCGGTGCTGGCTCGAAGGGCCAAATGGCCTACTCCTGCACCTATTGTCTATTATCTATTGTCAAAAAGGTGGCGAGGCATATTTCTGGTAAACTGAACTTTAAATAAGCAAAATCTTTTAAAACTGGTGAAAATGACTAATTCTCCATAATTGACTAATTACGCCCATTTTACACGAGGGACGTGTGCCGAGCTGTTTTGATATAAATGGTAGGCATTGCAGCATTTGGAAAATGGAAAACAATCAGAGAAAATGTTGAAGGATGATATGGGACGTCTCTGTTTCCTAGATATTTTGTGGTGTATTCTTATTCAGAGAATATTACAGGGCAATATATTCAGAAGCATATTCTGTATGCAATGATTTCCTGGTTCTTGCTGTTTCACGGATTTTATTTCACAGTTATATCTACAGTTTCTTACTGTGAATATCAGTGCCCTTAATGATGCTTCAAATAACGAATAAAACTCAGAAAAGCTATTTAACCCGTTGCACACGGTCCTTGTGTAATATTCTGTCAGACTCCCATTATCCACTGATCTCTGGTTATAAGGAATGCTAAATTATAACACTCTCCAGTGGAAAAATATCTGGCAATGTCGATAACTGTGAAAACCTTAATTCCCCTACTCAACAAATATTGATCGAATTCCCACATGGAGATTTCAATTCATCTTGAATAAGCATTAGATATGAACCTTCCCAAAAAATAGTTTTCTCAACTAATCTTGCACAAGAATTGTAAACTTCGACGATGTGTCCTGTAGTTCAGAGCATTTTGTTTTAAGTTCAATCAATTATTGGCTGATATTGTGTTATCCTCTTTTTTCTCACTTCAAATATAAACCATGTTAAGTATGTAACGAAATAAGAAACTTAGACTTATAAAGAATGTTATTATGTTTCCAACAGATCACCAAGGACTTCACACGTTCTTGCCTGGTGTCTAAAGATATATGAGAAAACAAATGGCAGAAAAAATCCAGATACAACAATTTTAATGAGTGACCAGTTAATGACATTGAAGATGTTGAAAGAAGGGAAATTAACCATGATGCCACAATCGATAGATCCTTTATTGCAACAAAAGTGCATTAGTAGGATGACAGCTATGGCCTAGAATGTATCCTTCCTGCAGGAAGCCTCCCATAATTGTCATTGACTTACATGGTACACATGATCTCAGTTAGAGCCATCTTCATGCCCAAAGCTGTCTCTATCTTCACCAGCAATCACACGTGTGATGGTAGACCTTGTGGATGCAGCCCAGACCGTAACACAAACCAACCTCCCTTGCATTGACTCCATTTACACCTCACGCTGCCTGGGCAAGGCCACCAGCATAATCAAGGATAAGTCTCACCCCGGTTATCCCTTTTCTCCCCTCTTCCATCAGGTAAGAAGTGCAGAAATGTGAAATCGCATACCTCCAGATTCAGGGATAGTTTTTTCCCAGCTCTTATCTGGCCTATCAACAGCTAGAAAGTGGTCCTGAGCTATCTCCTACCTCATTGGAGACGCTCAGGCTATCTTTAATCAGACTTTATCTTGCACTAAACTTTATTCCCTTTATCATGTATCTGTACACTGTGGATGGCTTAATTGTAATCATGTATAGTCTTTCTGCTGACTGGATGTGGGGCGCCGCATTGAAGGCAGCCTCTGCCTACAGCCTGTTCGTTTTTCCCTATCTATTTTCCTATCTTTTTTTTATTTTAGTTTGTCTGACCAGTTTGTTTTGGGAATTCTTTCATTTTTTTATGTGGGGGAGGGGGGTAGGGTAAGGGGGAAAACGCTTCCCAGTCGCTTCCTGGCGAGGATGCAACTATTTCTCCGAGTCGCGTCCTCGCCCCCCTCCACGCGGCCTACCAACTGGATCGGAGCGGCCTTTCCTACCGGAGACCGGGGACCGGACCAGAGCTGCGGCGGTGCGGCGCTGGATTCACCACGGAACGGGCGATGCCTACCTGGATCGCCGTTTGAAGCTCCGGAGCGTTGGGCCTGCAGCGTCGACATCGCGAAGCTGTGGGTCGTGGAGCACCCAGCGCGGGCGGCGCTGAACAACATCGGGGAGTCCCTGGGGTCCTTTGCCGAGGGCCGCCTGTGTGAATCCCCGCCCGGCGCGGCCTGGGGACTTCGGGAGTCGCAGACCCCGGTGGGTAGCGGCCGATTCGTAGGTCCAAGCCGCTGGGGTTGGCCTCCCGTTCCGACGTCGGAGTTCCAACATCCCGGCGAGCGGGCCTGAGCGGCGGGCCACCCGTAGCGGCGACTGCGGAGGGCTCCGGAGGCCCCGACCACGGAGAAACATGAGAGGAAGATGACTGACTTTGGTGCCTTCCCTCACAGTGGGAAACATTTGATTCTGCTGTGTGGGGATGTTTTATGTTGGACTCCATCGTGGGTTGTGTTCTTTATTTTATTGTATGGCTGTATGGTGATTACATTTCACTGTGCCAACTGGTACATGTGACAAATAAATGTATCTTGTATCTTGTATCTTGATTGCACGCAACAGAGGCTTTTCACAATACCTCGGTAGAGGTGACAATAAACTAAAGTAAACTAAACGAAACACCATCATAGAGAACCTCAGCCCATGAAACTATTGAAAGGTATTTTACTAGGAGACTAATGAATATCATTAGCTGTTGAAAACTTTGAATGCTTTTTTAACGCTTATGTACTGGACCATCTATTTAAGAAAAATAAATGTAAGGTTCAGAAATTTAAAAAACTGACATACTAAAAAAAACATTAAAATATTTAAACCAAAATAATCCAAAACATTGTAAATTACTTACTATTGTCCCTCATGACTGTCTTATTGCATTGAAATGAATGGAATTGCTATGATTTAACAAGTTGATTCCTTGGAATGTGCTGATGAGCTTTAGTTAAGTTTAGAGATACAGCGTGAAACCAGGCCCTTCGGCCCACCAAGTCCATGCCAACCAACAATCTCCCATACACTAGTTCTATGTTTTCCAGATTGGCATTCTGCACACTAGGGAGAATTTGCAGAAGCAAATTAACCTATAAATCTGCAGGTCTTCGGTATGTGGGAGGAAACGGGACCACCGTCACAGGAAGAATGTACAGACTCCGTACAGACAGTACCAGTAGTCTGGATCGAACTGAGTCTCTGGCGCTGTAAGGCAGCAACACTACCACTGCACCACTGTGCTGCCCTTTTGTTTACATTTTATTTGTAAAACAAGTACAAGGCCAAATATGAGTGCCTTTTAAACAATGTTGGTAAAATGTATAATGTAGATAAGGAAATAACTACAGGATGAAATGAAAAAAGAAGGGTCTCGACCCGAAACATCACCTATTCCTCTTCTCCAGACATGCTGCCTGACCCGTTGAATTACACAAGCTTTTTTTGTCTATCTTCAGTATAAACCTATATCTGCAGTCCCTTCCTGCACAAATAAATACTTACATCTATCTTCACAGAAGGCACAAAAACTCTCAGAAATAATGGAGAACCAAGGATTCAGTGTAAATGAGGAAATGCAATAAATGTATTAGTAAATAAATAATATAAAATAATTAAGAGCATGAAAAAATGTAAATCCCAAGAATGTAATGTGATATCCCAAGTGGATATTTTGGTTATCATCTGCTAAATTTCTTGATTCTGATCAGGGAAACTACCAACGTTAGCTGGACACCCATAGCTGGAAAATGCTGGAATCTATAATAGAGAATGTGATTTCAAGCCACTTTGAATATAATAATATGACTGAATCGACATGGATTTATAATAGAGAATGTTTGATTAACCTAAAAAAAGTGAAGATTATGAGGACAGATCCCGACCCCAAAACCGTATCTGTTTATTTCCCTCCACGTACCCTACCTAATGCGTAGAGTTCTTCCAACAGTTTGTCCTTTGCTTAAGATTCCCACATCTGCCATCTCTTTTGTCACCACTGATTAACCTGTTGGAGTGAATGTTTACCAGTTAATGTTTCAGGTTTGGGACCCTTTGAGAACCAAGAGCTTTTGTCGTTACAAATGTAAGGAATTAAAGGGCCTGTCCCACTTGATGATTTTTTCACCGACTGCCGGCATCATTGACTGACGTATCAGGGTCGCCAAAAGATTTTGAACATTTCAAAATCCAGCGGCGACAAAAAAAATGTTGCGACACTTGAGGAGACACCGCACGTCAATACGTCATGACGCTGCGTCACTCCGCGTCACCGCCGCGTCACCGTCGTATCTCGTCGCATCACGCCGCAACTTTTTTGGTGACCTGATATGTCAGTCAATGATGCCGGCAGTCGCCGAAGAAATCGCCAAGTGGGACAGGCCCTTAACTGATTGTATGGTTGAATACATTGCAGCAGCTTCTAAGACAGTTAGACATGACATAATGTAAACAGAACTGTGACCTTAAAGCAGCCTAACAGTAGCATTGCATCTGGCTATCAAGGTGACCGAAGCTCTCAACATTTACTGCTCCAGGGTCCTTCCAGACTGCTGCTGAAATTGTAGGCAGCTCCTTTCACTGCAATGCACTGATGCACAAGATCACAACAGAGAGACAGAGTTTAATCGCATTCCCTCTCGGACGAGATAAGTAAATGAGTGCATGTATTTCCAGGGATTACATATGGTGTAATGAGTGTCAGCGGGCTAAATGCACATTATACTTCCTCAATGTGTAGTAACTTTGTAATCACAGAATTGTACATTTAAACCTGCGGCCAGTACAAATTTAGCCTGCTGTCTGCGATATATGCAATATTTAGTTGTCTGCTCAAGGTTTTTTTCCTTGGGTCATTCTCTATCTCTTTGAGCTTTAAGAAGCATCGTAATAACTAACTCCACTGAGACAGCTGATGATCATCAATTTAACTTTGATATTCCTTTGTTTGGTCCTAAAAGCCCCTCCAATAATATCTTTCAGGACATTTTACCATTCCAAAAGTGTTGTATCAATTCAAGTCATTGATGCACTGCTATAACTTGCCAAAGCACTGCTTGTCTTGTGACCTCCATTACCAAGAAAGTCAAGAACACCAAGAGCATAGAAACACGATTAGCTTCAAAGGCGGCACGGTGGCGCAGCGGGAGAGTTGCTGCCTTACAGCGCTTGCAGCACCGGAGACCCGGGTTCAATCCCGACTACGGGTGCTGTCTGTACAGAGTTTGAACGTTCTCCCCGAGACTGCATGGGTGTTCTCCGAGATCTTCGGTTTCCTCCTACATTCCAATGACATACAGGTTTGTAGGTTAATTAGCTTGGTGTATGTGTAAATTGTCCCTAGTGTGTGTAGGATAGTGTTAATATGCGGGGATCGCTGGTCGGCGCGGACTCGATGGGCTGAAGGGCCTGTTTCCGCGTTGTATTTCTAGAGTAAACTAAACTAAACTCCAAGTTCCCTCCATCCTGACCATTATTTCTTTATCGATCACTACTCCGGAATTTTCTATCTAATACTATCACGGCTAGAACAATAGCACTTCAACAAATTGGAAAACAGTCACATTCTCAAGGAATTTCAGGGGTGCCACAATGTAGCTATCAGTCACACACCATAAACACATTGTCAATCGATATTTGTCCTAAGAAGTTCATTACAAGACTTTCTCACATTAAACACAGAAGATACTGGATGGAGGAATGGGCATTGTTGCATAGCCACTTCCCCACAAATGTATCCTAACATTTGGTGCTGTCTATGTGGACAATGCAGCTTCTCCCAGTTCTGAGGATGCTCTGGTTTTCTCCCACCTCCTAAAGATTTGCAGCTTTGTAAGTTGGTTGGCCACAGTAAATTGTCCCGTGTGGATGAGTGGTATAATGGGAGTGAGGTGAGGGGTGGGAATTGCGGAAATGAAGTTGTGGAAATGTAGGGAGAATAAAATGGGTATAGTAGGATTCGGGTAAACATGTAGTTGATGGAGTGCATGGATTCAGTGGCACAAAGGACCTGTTTGTCTGCTGCATCCCTTCTAGGACTTGAGGATATTTCTACTTGAGGTGACAGTGGAAGACATGACAGTAGAGATGACAGTAACATTAGCTTAAATATGGTACAATGAACATTGGCAAATATTAGCAAACCAGTTAACTGCTGATGTGGGCCCAGCATTTAGAAATAGAGGAAGAAAATGAATGGGGAAATGTAGATTAGTTAGCCTGACATCAGTAGAAAGGAAAATGCTGGGATATTTTATGAAGGAATATATTTTATGTCGTATTGGACATCTGGAGTTTAGAGTAAAAAAAAACAGGTGTCATATTTGAAATTCTGCTGGATTTTTTTAAGGTTGTATTTGAGCTTTTAGAAGGCCCTTAACAAGGTATCATTAAACACAATTAGAATATTTTGATTAGTATTATTTGTATTATGGACAATATTCTGGCATAGATTAAAAAAACATGGAACCCGTTGGGGTTGGCATGTTCTTTGCTGCAATTATATTGTGGTTTTGATGAGACCACACCTGCAATAAACATATAAAATACTGAATATTTTTTTCTGTATCGTATCACCGTCCCCACAGCGGCCCAACATCGTGGAGTTGGCGGCCTTTCCTGGAGAGCCGACGGGCGCTCCAAGCCACAGGAGTCTGTGGGACTTTAACATCATGGAGTTTGCGATCCCTTTGCCGGGGATGGTAGCTCCAACTGCGGGGCTTGTGGACTTTAACATCTCTGGTAAGAAGAGGCCGACTCCGGAGCACCATGCCACGGACAGAGTTTCAACCACCCCAACGTGGAAGTTTCAATCACCTCGACGAGGGCTTCGATCTTCGGCTGCGGGGGCTTTGATTGCCCCAACGGCAGATGGTTTGACTGCCTCGACTGCGGGAGAACAAGAGGAAGAAGATTGAACTTTATTGCCTTCCATCACAGTAAGGAATGTGGAATCCACTGTGGTGGATGTTTATGTTAACTTTTATGTGGTTGTATATCCTGTTGCTTTTCACTTAGTATGGCTCTTTGGTAACTCAAATTTCACTGTACCTTAATTGGTACATCTGACAATAAACTGTCCTTGACCGTAAGACCTTGAAACCTTGGCATATCAGCAGCCAGTTATTTTTCATCCAAAACTAAGGCATGAAGAATGAATTCATCTAAAATATTGGCACGAGTTTGCACTTGCCAGATGTTTTGGCCAAACAAATGCACAATATTAATGTTACTCGGTTGACATTGCCATATGTCTCCAATATAATTCGGTATTGTTGGTTCTTTGAAAGTATAGCCCTTCTGTCAGCTGCTGTCACCCCTCCCTCCCATTCCATGATATTGCCTGATCCTGTGCATTAAAGCCCTCTCAATCTCCATCTCACCCTGATTCTTTCAGCTCCCATTAATCGGTCAGTCATGAGTTTGAGTTACTTGATGACTGAGCATCTCTAATCTCCTGCAGTGGAAAATTCCAAAGACTTACAACTCATTACCATGCAAATAAAAACATCAACATAGACACAGTGGACTGAAAAGGTGAGAATATAAATATATTTAAGAGAGCTTGTCAGGCTGAAAGTTTGAAAACCCTTTCTGCACAGTTATTGTCTTCTCTAATTTATTCTACTATATTTGTAGTCATCCTTCCATTAATCTTTTAGTCTGAAGAAGGGGTTCAGCCCAAAATGTTGCCTATTTCCTTTGCTCCATAGATGCTGCCTCACCCGCTGAGTTTCTCCAGCATTTTTGACTACCTTCGATTTTCCAGCATCTGCAGTTCCTTCTTAAACATTAATCTTTCATTGTTTGGCATTTTGCACTTTTTAATTTAGCTTCTAAACCATTATGCTATATGTTATAAATGGAAACAAAATGGACATATTTGGCTTTTTCTGGCCTACAGTTAATCGTGCAGCTGAAATTTACTTCTGTTAATTGGGTAATGTATTCAATCTCCAATATTAGACACTTCAAAACACACTTCTTTTTTTTCACTCAGTCTTGATGTATCTGATGTTGCCCTTGTTGAATAACAATGTAGTCTGTCATATACGTTGCTTTTTATTGTATATCATTGCATGTCAAAACCAAATGAAACTAGCATTTCACTCAATAATGATACCAACATAATCAATTGCTAAATTTACCAAGGATAAACCATGAATCAATAAATAGTGATGAAATTGGTGATCTGCTAACAGAGCAAGCAAAGAGTTTAAAGCCAGTTAAATTATTTAATAATCCTTTACTACAGGATAGTCTTCATTCAACAATGTCCTGATAACCTTGGAGTTCCCTGTAAGATTTTTTCCAAAACAAAACGTAGTTTTCATTGCTCCACTGACTGATACCCAGAAATCATTACCAGCGACTCAACATATCGTTGAGAATTTAACCAAGGTATGATTTTATTTAACTTTTCCACTTTATGAAGATAAGTCTGGCACTAGGGATAATAACAAACTCCATTGCAGTTATTGGATTTCCTCCGCTAAAAGAAACTCATAAATGTTTAATAAGGTTATGGATTTTACAAACGGATCACAGCTTTGAACTACCTATAATTACAGGAGCGCCAGACAAGAGTAATTAAGCCCTTATAGCAGAGTTGGAAAGTTTATATAACAATTACTGACTTCTATGTTGACATGTGTTTATTCCTTTCTGGGAGCTATTCAAAGCCGTGTGCTAGAAGTCTAGCTCATTGTGGAATTTAGAGGTAAGTAGATATGCTTCTCATTTATAGCACCATTAGTGATCTTTAGCTGGCTCATGTAACCATTTCTTCTGATGTGGAATGCCAGGGCACAAGTTATCATTGTAGAATGCTAACAGCGTCCTTTATCTAAACTATTAGTTAAAGCTCAGAAAAGTATTTCACTTGCAATCCTATGACAATGTACTGGTTTATTTGCTTTGCCTGTGCCCTGAACATTTTGAACTTCAAACTCTTTAGAGGCAATCAGTTATAATTGCCTCTAATTTAATATACTGCATATAGAGTGATCTCTCTAAATTAGGTATCAGTTTTTCCAAATACTTACTAAGCTTTCAAGTATTGTTAGACTGGTAACACAGCATTTGGCATGAGAAACATGGAGCTGCTCACTGCTACCTCTTCCCCAGACCTGGGTTTGATCCTGGCCTTGCTATTTGTGCGGAGTTTACATATTCTCCCTGTGACCGCATGGGTTTCCTTTGGGTTCTCTGGGCTTCTCCCACAAAAGATGTGCAGGTTTGTTGGTTAATTGACCTATGTAAATTGCTCCTTGTGTGTGTAGGGAGTTGGAAAATGGGATAACATTGAACTAGTGTGAATGGGTGATCGATGGTCGACAGGGACTTGAGAGGCTGAAGGCCTGTTTCCATGCTGTATCTCTAAACGGAACTGAACAGAACTGAACTGAACTAAACTAAACTAAACTACGCTAAACTAAACCAAACAACTTCTGTCCTTTCAGATCCAGGAGAGTGTTCATATTTTCAATTATTTCAATTTTTGTTTGCGATTAAATGCTTTTGCACTTGTTTCAACAAATAATTAGTGCATGGATTTCTGCATTTTCACATGTAACAGGGAGAAGGCATATCCTTCATATTTATGTTCATTCATAGATATATCACATTTAAACTTTTAATGTGGTGACATTATTTATATTGGACTCAAAATCCTTCAAAAGACCTAGTGCAAGAGGGGTGAGTGGGGCCATTTTGGTGTGAAGTTCCAGAGCTGCCATAATCTGCTGTCTTGTGGTAGAACACTGTACAACATTTTTTTGTTCGGTTTCATGACATGGTGGTTGTAATTTATCTTTAGCACAAAATGTATGTGTGTGTCCGTGCTTGTGTGTTGTATTTTGATTCTGTTTAGAAAACATGCTCATGCTTTGTTTGCAGACACAAGGAACTGTGGTTTACAAAAGAATAACACAAGGTGCTGGAGTAACTCAGCGGGTCAGGTAGCATCCCTGGAGATGTGGACAGACAACATTTTGGATCTTGACCTTCTTCAGCAGTTTCTTGTGTCTATGTCCTCCAGAGATGCTGCTTGGCACGCTGAGTCACTCCAGCGCCTTTTTTTGTCATGTATTTTGCCTTCTTTTCAAACAATGCAACAAATATACGGACAACAATTCGTATTATACCAAATGGCTTGGACACTCAACTTTTTAAAAGTTTGTATGCTGGCTTGTAAGTAAACCTCTCTCTATTTTTTAGACATATATTTGCTGTGCCTCAGTGCATTGTGAAGACATTACACTAGGAATCATGGAGAAAGTGGTGAACAACATGGTAAGATAATTGATGGTGAGAGATAGATGCTTGGGAGACATAAGAATGGGGATCAATGGACGACTGAGCAGAAGATTGGGGAATACCTTGGGGCAGAGATCACAGGAGTCATCTGTAAAAACACTAGCAATGCAGTAGGGATCTGAGATTCTGTGGAGTATAGTAAATAGGAGTGGAAACAGATGGCAGCAGGATGGTGGGCATCCACTACAGATGGGAAGGTAAAACGTGAACTTTCAAATAAAAGATACAGCATAGAAATAGGCCCTTCAGCCCACTGAGTCCACTCTGCCCACCGACCACCCGTTCACACTGGTTCTATGTTATCCCACTTTGACATCCATTCCCTGCACACAAGGTGTGATTTATAGAGCCCCATGAACCTACATACCTGCGTGCCTTTGGGATGTGGGAGGGAGTACATGTAAAACTCCAGACAGACAGCACCCGAGGTCAGGAGTGAATCCGGGTCAATGGTGCTGTATGGCAGCAGCACTACCAGCTGTGCCACTGTGCTGCTTATCATTAGGAGGCATTATATCTCAGACTCCTTGTTTATCCAGGCAGTGATTGTCTCCTTAATGGTCAGGCAGGGAGTTTAACCCTCCAGTTAAATTGTGCTCCATACAGCCAAGTCTCATGCTGTTCATAAACTGCATTTGAATGGTACAAGGTCACCTAGGTGTGTCCAGTTATGCATCTTATCCAGGAATTAACCAGAATCTTATTTGGAGGAGTGTTATATGTCTGCACAATGATTTTCAACCACAGCTTTTTAATTAAAATTCACTCATATTGCAAAAATGTTACTTTACAAGGGTACATTTTTCAGCAATTATATCTTTTACATGAAAAATGCACCAATTGCTCACAGTATGAATACAATATTGTTATAGTGCTTCTTTAAATGAAAGAGTCAGTGGTTGTATACAGTCTACTTAGTAATGGTACAATAATGGTATCATTTATCTAATGGTATCAAGCTGAAGATTGCAATTATCTAGCTGTTCTGAAGTGAAATTGTGGGGTTCTTAAGAGCTGTTGTACCTTTTTCGATTTTTTTGTTCTGCTCTGATAGAAATCTTTGATGAACCTGAACTTGTGCTGAAAACCTGACAAGAAAATAAATACTAGCGGCAAAGCTTTTAATTCCCAGCGTACGTTTTGTGACGGATAGCGTGGCTTTGAATACTGAGTGCACCTTGCTTGTGGGTGCTGTGGCTGAGCCCACCGTTCGAATGGGTGGTGTGGCGTTGAATACTGAGTGAGCATTCTCCACGCTAGGCATGGATTTAAATTCTGAATGCACACTTGGTGAAGGATGATCTGACTTTGTATGCTGAATGCACATTTTCTGAGGTAGTGCTGTGACTTTGTGTGCTGATCTTATAATTTCAAGAATATTGTACCTGACATCAATGGAGCCCTTGCTTTGTCTTTCATCTATAAAATAAAATGTGTATAGTGTTAACTTTATATTGTTCTGTGGCTCAACTATAATTTTCATATCACTCTTTTCGGACGGGCTTTATTCCACACTGCTGTGCATATCCAGGATATTAAAGGAAGGGAAGGAGCCAAGCAAATATAAAATGGTTTTCTTCATGTATAATTTACTAGATTGTCATTTCAGAGCAAGCAGCACAATTTTGCCTGAGATAGTAACGTGTTTATTTTTGTTTGCATTGGATTAAGACCTGGGGAATGCGATTTAGTTTTAGTTTAGTTTAGAGATACAGCGTGGAAACAGACCCTTCGGTCCACCGAGCCTGCACCGACCAGCGATCCCCGCACGTTAACTCTATCCTATACAAACTGGGGACAATTTTACACATACACCAAACCAATTAACCTACAAAGATGTACATCTTTGGAGTGTGGGAGGAAACACCAAAGATCACGGAGAAAACCCACGCGGCCACGGGGAGAATGTTTTATTTTTTATTTTATTTAACCTTTATTTAACCAGGAGAAGTCGGGATCGAACCCGGGTCTCCGGCGCTGCAAGCGCTGTAAGGCAGCAAATCTACCGCTGCTCCACCGTTTATTTTGTTAACCGTTAACAATTAATTTTGTTGTAACTCCTCTAGACTGTTTTAAGTATCACTAGGGCAAGCCACAAGTCGATTGTTGAACAAAGCCAAACAATGTTGTAGTGCACTTGCTGTACAACTTGTGCTGTAAACTGAAGATGAAGAATCTCAATGTATCAAGTTGTTACAGTCTAAAGTTATGTTTGAAAATATCTTCTTCCATTGCGCAACTTTCCAATTTTTTTTGGAAGCAAGGAACTGCAGATCCTGGTTTATATCAAAGGTAGACACAAAGTGCTGAAGTAACTCAGCAGGTCAGACAGCATCCCTGGAGAAAATAATGATGGGTGACGCTCTGGGTCGAGATCCTTCTTCTGACTGAAAGTAGGGGGTGCTGAGATGCTGACTGACCCGCTGAGTTAAAGGCCTGTCTCACGAGTCTGCGGTCATTGGCGGCAAAACGGGAAGAATCTACCGCTCCTGGGCCGCCATAGACCGCGCACTCGGTCAAACGCACAATTCCGGGGCCGTGCGGCGTTGTTCCCAACACCGCACGGTGCTAAAATAAAACCAACACTGTTCAAAAATATGTCCCTACCGCACAGCCTCCGCCAGTGAGGCACGAGTGCGGCACGGCCGCCGCCACAGCCGCCGCCAGTATGGCTCGAGCGCCGTGCGTCGAACTTGCACCGCCACAGCCTCCGCCAGTGAGGCACGTGTGTGGCACGGCCGCCGCCACAGCCACCGCTACAGCGCCGCGATCAGAACGGCCGCCGCCACAGCCGCTGCTAGTGGGTCACGTGTGCGGCACGGCCGCCGCCACAGCCACCGCTACAGCGCCGCGATCAGGACGGCCGCCGCCACAGCCCCGCAGATCCAAAATGACGTCATCGCAGTCGGCCCGCCCTTTTTTTTACTTACCGCAAGCACGTGGGACCAGCCGTATTTAAATCACTCGACCCCCGCGCAGCATCTGTGCGGCGCTCCCGTGGCATAGGCTCGGCGCTCTCGCCGTTGCCGTGCGGTCCACTCTGCAGGCGAAGCCGTGCTTCACCGCCGATGGACGCAACACCGTAAGCAGAGCCTTTACTCCAGCACTTTGTGTCTATCTCTGTTATATACCAGCATCTGCAGCCCTTTGTTTCTACAACAGGATGGTGAAACCCAGCTCTGCCTTTGGAAAAATGAGAAATAAAGTGTGTGAATGAAGATGAAGATAGCCTAAAGACCAAACTGAAGGTGTTTCATGCTGTTGTCAAACCCACCTTACTTAACGCTTGCAAGACATGGACAGTGTAAAGCAGCCATGCCAGACAGCCTAATCACTTCCTGTCTCCACAGAATACTTCACATCAAGTGTCAAAACACGACTCCAGATTCATAGATTTTGTCCCAGTCACACCTGCCCAGCATTGTTAAAGGAATCACAGGTCAGGTGTGTAGGACATGTCAAAAGAATGTCTAATGACAGAATACCAAATAAGCTACTTTACTGAGAGCTGATGGAAGGCAAGTGACCACATGGTGGACAGAAAAAGAGATTCAAAGACTTTATTTGAACATCCCTGGAAAGTTTCAACATTGACACACACCACCGGGAACAACAAGCATTGGATCGCAATGATTGGTGTACTTGCATAAAAAGTGGTGCTTGTTCATATGAAGAAGCTAGAATAGCGGTAGCAAAGAGGAAAAGAGAATCTCGAAAATCAAAATCCACTGATGCTACAGCAATTCTATATCTCTGTCACTTGTGTGAAATGAACTTTCATGCCCAGTTGGTTGCATCTGCTATCTCTATACATATCACAGCACAATAGATGAGATGTCACGATCTTACACAAATAAATGATAAACACCAAAACATAGCATATAGGAGGAGATGTTAGCCAGTCAGCTCCTCAAATCCTCCCTGCCATGTTATATAATTTGGCTGATCTCAAATGACAATGTCAAAGACTTGGGCAGCACAGTGGCGCAGCAGTAGAGTTGCTGCCTCACAACGCCAGAGACCCGAGTTCGATCCTGACTATGAATGCTGTCTGTGCGGAGTTTGTAAGTTCACCCAGGGTTTTCTCCAGGTGCTCCGGTTTCTCCCATATTCCAAAGACGTGAAGGTTTGTAGGTTAATTGGCTTCTAAAATTTCCCCTAATGTATAGGACATGGAACTAGTGTATGGGTGGTTGCTATGGACTCGGTGGGCCGAAGATTCAGTTTCCTCCCCATATCTCTAAACTAATCAAAACTGTCTCTCCCTGGTCATTCCTTCAACTCCCTGCTCCCATCCGGAAAAGGTACAGAAGCTTGAAAGTGTGCACCGCCAGATTCAGGAATAGCTTCTTCCCCTCAATTATCAGGCTTCTATCTGGACAGGGAAAACCTTGCATGATGGAAAAATACCGGCCGTGACCCAGACCTGAGGCAGAACGCCAAGAGGGGACGGGAAGAAAAATATCCCATGAGAGGAAGGGTAAGGGAAACGGGGACTTTGGAATAGACCCCAAATAAATTTCTCTGACACTAAAGTAATGTGCAATTCACCCCTACCCCATTGCGGACATTGGACTTTCTCAGTAGAACTGGTGCACCATAATGCTGAGAATTATATTGTGCATTATTTATCTTATCCTTTAGATATGCATCTATTGTACATGAGTTTGACATGATTGTACAGTATTTATGTATTCTATTATTTGATCAGATTGGATAGCATACAAAACAAAGCTTTTCACTATACCTTGATGCACATAACAATAATAAAACTAAACATAACCATAAACCTAAAGATTTCAACTGCCTCAAAAACAAATAAAAATACAATCTGGAGAGATTTGCTCCTGCTGTCCAGTGCCTCCATGCTCCTGATCCTTAAGATCTGAAATTAATGGAGATCTGGATTCTGTTCTTATACCATCATGCAATCTTGGACTGCGCTTACAGTTTCCAGGTCTATTTAATGTTGTACACTTTCATTGTTTACCCCACCTATAATCCTGCTCATGTTTGTAACTCTGTTACAAGCTTTGTTTATTGTACAGTGAGCTTTTCAGTTAAATTATATTTTGTTTTAAGACTTGTACATTTATAGAGAGAACAACATTTTCCATTCTCTTACATTTTCCCCGTGTTATATAAGCCATTAGGAATGTCAACACAGGTTGATTCTTCAATTGCATTGAGAGTTCCAAAGTTTTGCTGGCTTTACCTTGCACTAAACATTATTCCCATATTATGTAGCTATACACTGTAAATGACTCGATTGTAATCAAATATTGTCTTTCCGCTGACTGGATAGCATGCATCAACAGATTTTCCCTATACCCTTGTACACGTGACAATAAACTAAACTATAAACATGGCAAATCCTGATTAATGCTCAATCCCATACAGGCAAATATTGTTTACTCATTTCTTCTTCTTAGTTGGACCTTTGGAGTTAAGGATAACTTGTTTCCACCCCAGATCTCTGAATCCTGTTGTGGCTAATGAGGTAAATGGTGGATCTGCAGACTTTGTCACAGGTAGGGCAGGAGGATATTGGTAGAAGGAGTGAATAACAAGGGAGGTGGTGTGCTCCATACACTTTTTTTGTCGCTGGGCTTCTGCATGCTTCTAATGAAAAAGCATACATTTCTCAATGCCACCTTGGATGCTCCTCCTCCATTTTGTGTGATCATGGGCCAGGGATTCACTTGAGTTGATGAGAATGTTATGTCTGTGGTAAGGATTTCTAAATAACCTTGATGCACTTTGTCTGTTCTCCTGCTCAATTGAACTGGGAGTGATGGGCTTGTTTGAGAGTCTGGTGTTGATTGATCTAGCTTGCCTATTGGAGCTGAATTCTTATTAAAACCTCTGTGCTGGGAATATTAGACTGAGAAGAACATATGGGTTGGAGTAGAAACAAGGAACTACAGGTGCTGGTAAACAAAAAAAGACACAAGTGTTGGGCAGGTCAGGCAGCCCTTCTGGAGAACATGGATCGGTGACATTTCATTCCCCAAAACATCACCTATCCATGTTTTCTAGAGATGCTGCATGACCCGCTGAGTTACTCCAGCATTTTCTGGACTTTTTCTACATATGTAGGAGTCTCAGTTTGTGAAAATGTTGGCTGTGTTCATGCTTGTTTGCTTCAAGCAGACATCCTGATGAATCTCTCACCCTCGACTGTGTATATTTTGTGATATACACCAGTATCGCTGCATCCACGCAGTGACTGTGCTGTGAGGAGGCGGCGGGGGTTGGGGGTGCTAATGGCAGAATTCACTGCAGCATTTATTACATTACCGTCTGACTGTCAGCCCCTGTGGCTTCAACGGAAAGTAATTTGTTCCTAAACCCTTCTGAACAGGAAATATTTTCTTGTGCCATCAATCATTTTGCAATCAACTGCCCTAGACAAAGCTGTCCTTGGTTATTTTTTAAAAGTCCCCCAGTGTTTAAATTTGGCTGGGAGGTGGAAATGCAATGGTATGTCTGATGGCCAGTAATGCCAGGCATGAATAACTGCCTTCACTCAATTTGTCATTCATTTGTCCAGGTACAATGCCTGCTTCAATCACCCTCATGCTCATTCTTAAAAGATTCATCCTTATCTTGGCTGTCATTGCATTAATGCACACAATCTTCAACCTTCCTGCCATTTCGAGCCTTTGAATCAAATGTTGTTTTCCAGATTCATGGCCATCTTTCCACTGTCCTCTGAGTGGAACTTTGTACCATCCCCTCATTGAATCTTCACACAATTTCCCATTTGAATCTCACCTTCTAGGAGAGATTCCATCTCTGCCACAGCAACTTCACTCAAAATCACACATCACCCACTGCTACTCTGGCTACACAGGACCTACACAATGAATGGGATGGGAATGGGGGCTGTTGTAAAGTAGGGGTATCAAGGACTGCAAGTACATACATAGTTCCTTGAAAGTGACATCTCAAGTAGCTAGGGTGGTCAAGAAGGATTTTGGCACATTGGCCTTTATCAGTCAGGAATTGAGTATATAATTTGAGAGGTCATGTTACAGTTGTAAAAAATACATTGGTGAGGCCACATTTAGAGCATTGTATTCAGCTTTAGTTACGCTGTTATAGGAAAGATGTTAAGTTGGAAAGGATGCAAAAAAGATTTACAAGGATGTTGCCAGGACTCAAGGGCCTGAGCTATCGGGAGAGGTTGAGCAGGTTAGGACTTTATTCCTTGGAGCATAGGAAGATGAGGTGTGATCTTACAGAGGTCCACAAGATCATGAGAGGAATAGTTAGGGTAATTGCACAGTTTTTTTTTACACAGATTAGGGGAAATGAGAATCAGAGGACATAGGTTTAAGATGAGGGGGGGAAAGGGTTAATAGGTACCTGAGGGGCACCTTTAGTACGCAAAGAGTGGCAGTTGTGTGGACCGGGCTGCCGGAGGAGATAGTTGAGGAAGGTACTATCACATAATTTAAGAAACATTTGGACAGGTACATGGATAGGATAGGTTTAGAAGAATATAGGCCAAATGCAGGCAGGTAGGACTAGTGTAAAGGGGGCATGTTGGTTGGTGTGGGCAAGTAAGGCTGGAGGGCCTGTACATATGCTGTATAACTCTATGATTATGACTTTGCATAGAACATTGAATATAAAACAGTACAACACAAGAACAGTCCCTTCGGCCCACAAAGTCTGTGTCAAACATGATGCCATCACTTACGTACCTTCATATAACCAATATTCCTCTTCCCTGAATATCAATATGCTTTTCCAAAAGTATTTTAAATGCCCCTGACATATCTGCTTCAACCACCACCCCTGGCAATGTGTTTCAGCCACTCACCGCCCTCTGTGTAAAATAATTGTCCCACACATCTCCTTCAAACTTGCCCCTCTCAACTTAAAGCTAGTATTTGATTTTTGCATCTGGGAAAAAGATTCTGACTGTCTGCCCTATTTATGCCACATAATTGTATATGAAAATAAATGTTAATATCAATTAAGGTTTCTTCAATATGTGACTTCAGACAGCATGTTCCAAACAACTTTTTACTGAAGCTTTGAATATAAATGTAGTCACAGCAATTACAAGTCTTTCTATAAGCCAAATCATACATTCTGTGATTGGAGTCTATGCTGGATAATACTGAGGAATGCATTCAGGAGATTGACGTAATCTATGGAGAAACAACCTTTTACAGCAGGATTATTTAACTTCCCTAAAGTAAGGGATTGCAGATGATCAATAATGCTCTCAGGTACTTCTCTGCAGCATCATCAGGTGTCAGTGAGCAGTTGGCATTGAGAGGCTGAGCTTTCATCCTGTAAAGAACAAGCTCTGAATACCACATGAAGAAGGTACAGGAGCCTGAAAACTGTAACATCCAGGTTCAGGAACAGCTTCTTCCCTACAGCAAACACTACCCCCTCCAAATAAGCTCTGAACTACATAGACTTTTATTGTTATTATTGCATTATTATTGTTTTTTTTTAATGTGTACGAATGTATGTGTGTGTGTGTATATATATATATATATATGTGTGTATATATATATATATATATGTGTGTATATGTGAGTATGTGTACTAGAAACATAGAAATAGGTGCAAGAGGAGGCCATTTGGCCCTTCGAGCCTGCACCACCATTCATTATGATCATGGCTGATCATGCACAATCAGTAACCCGTGCCTGCCTTCACCCCATATCCCTTGATCCCACTAGCCCCGAGAGCTCTATCTAACTCTCTTTTAAATCCACCCAGTGAAGTCTGTGGCAGAGAATTGCACAAATTCACAACTCTCTGGGTGAAAACGTTTTTTCTCATCGCGGTTTTGAATGGCCTCCCCTTTATTCTTAGACAGTGGCCCCTGGTTATTATGAATACTGAACTTTTTTGTTCTTGTTTATTATATTGTTTGCAGTGTACTATGTTTACATATTCTGTTGTGCTGCTGCAAGTAAGAATGTAATTGTTCTATCTGGGACATACGACAATAAAACACTCTTGACTCTCTTGACTCTTGAAGTGCATTGAAAGTGCAAGGAAATGAATAGACCCAGGGTTCCTCACAAACAATTCAATTTGGTGAGTTTCTGAATGGTGAAAAAGTATTAGCAGCAAGAGTGGCAGCAGATCAGAAATTGATTCTTCACCAGATGAGGATCACAGAAGGGATGGTGCAGTGGTAAAATAATATAAAATATAATATAGGAATATAAAAAGCATTGCATCTGTTATTTATTCAAATGCAAAATTCAATATGAACATTGTTGAGAATATTCTTAATGTAGGATCATCTACTTGTCTATTGTATCGCCTTTAGTAGTTCTCTGTGACCCCCAGTAGATGGTGCTAAGACAGGATCCTGCAAGATATCCTAATGGCCAACCAATGCAAGGCCAAAATACGGGGATTGAGTTTAAGATGGGTGAGAGTGTGTCAAACAATACCAATTTAGAATTTAGTTATTTCCTCTGATATAATTTGATCCCACTTGAAGACCACTGAGAAATGCTGGTATGAGCACTATTATACAGCAGTATTAAACTGATAGATATTTAATTTGTACCACCTCTATACGCATGGTCGAATAAACATTCCATCCCCTTCCCACCAACAATTGTAAGCCATGATACATGTAACCTGAGACTACCGCCCTCTTTGTATTTCACACCAAATGCACGGTGGTGCTGCAGTAGAGTTGCTGCCTTACTGCGTCAGAGACCCCGGATCGATCCTGATGACGGGTGCTGTCTGTACAGCGTTTGTACATTCTCCCTTTGACTGCATGGGTTTTCTCTGGGTGCTCTGGTTTCCTCCCACTTTTAAGAAACATTTAGACAGGTACATGGATAAGACAGCTTTGGAAGAAGCGCTGGCAGGTGGGACTCGTGTAGATGGGGCAGAATGGTTGGTATGGGCAAGTTGGGCTGATGGGTCTGTTTCCATGCTGTTTGACTATGACTCTATTTTAAAGAAGTGCAGGTTTGTAGGTTAATTGGCTTCTGCAAATTGTCCCTAATGTGTAGTTTCGAACTAGTGTATGGGTGATTGCTGGTCGGTGTGGACTCAGTGGGTTGTTGGGCCTGTTTCCACACCATCAAAGTCAAAGTCAATTTTATTCGTCACATGCACCCGAAGGTGCAGTGAAATGAATTTGCCAGCAACGATACACTTAAAAAGAACACCCAATACACAATAGAATTTAACACAAACATCCACCACAACATTCCTCACTGTGGTGGAAGGCAACAATGTTCAGTCAGTCCTCTTCCTCTGTTCATCCGTGGTCGGGGCCATAAACCCTCCGTAGTCGCCGCTACGGATGGCCCGATGAACAGGCCCTCTCTTCGGGATGATCAAACCTTCGATGTCGGGACGGTCAAACACACTCCGTGGCTTGGAGTGCCCGAATCGGCACTTTCCTACCGGAGACAACGTCTTCAGGATGTTATAGGCCACAGGTCGGCGGTCGGAGCTCTTCTCCGGCAATCCCTGGCAAGGGATTCCAGACACCGGATGGTAAGTCCACGTCACGCACGTGGCTAGAAGCTCCGCAGACCACAGCCCCATGATGCCTAAGTCACCAGGCCAGCAATCGGAGCACTCTTCTCTGGCTTCCCCCGGCAAGGGTTCGCCCCGCTCCGTGATGGAAAAGTCCACACTGCGCCCGCTGCTGAAGCTCCGGGCCCGAATCCGGGAAAGGCCGCTCCAATCTGTGCTGTTAGGCCGTGAGGGAGGCGACATGGAAAAGTCGTCTCTCCGTCAAGGAGGCGATCAAAAGTGGTTCCCCCATTTACCCCCCCCCCCCACCACCCCCCACACAAGACACACCAAGAGACACCTAAACTAACATTGGACACACCAAAAAAAACAAAAAAGTAAAAATAACGAACACGCTGCTGGCAGGGCAGCCGACTCGCAGCGGCCCCACCATCTCTAAACTAAACAATATGGAGGAAATTAAATTGAAAGGGTTCCGAAGAATGGGTAGGGGAGTAAATAGGGTTCAGTCACTTGGGAAAGAAAGAATGAGTGATACCATGTGGACTTGGGCAGGGTATAATTGTGGAAAGACAGAGAAGGTCCAAGGGCTGAAATACTGTCCTCCTCCATTCTTCAAGACACTTAAAGCTTTCCTCCCAGTCCCAATCACCATCCCCAACACCTCACCCCGGTATCCCATAACCAGATCATTTTCCATCTACTGCAGGGTTACTTTAAAGACTGGAGCTATCATCAAATGTATGAATTGGAAGTAGTGGGCAACTAGGAAGGTGGGAGATCAGGAACATGCATGGATCAAATTAGAATGATCTTCCCAGACTAGATATGGAGAGGACTTTTTCAACAGAGAATAAAGTTATTACTTTACTCCCCCATGTTGCTAGTTTTCAACAACATTGAATGCTAACTGTGAAATTGGCTTGTTGTTCTTCCAAATATGTAGACTTCTCATATCTGTGCAACCATACTGCTGGATCACCGTCTCTCAATATTTGTTATACATTCCTCACAATCTCCAGGACCCTTCCAAGTGCTGCATTGCCCTCTGACTTCTCCTTCTTTGCTAGACATGTCCCCCATCTTCCCACTCCCCCTGTCACCAATTGGTGCCACATTTCAAGCCTTTTTTTTCATGAAACAAATATCTATTTATGAATGTCAGTTTTCAATTTGATTAGCTGATTAAAATTTAACAATGTACAAAAGATTAAAACTCTCACAGGACGTAGTCAATCTTTTTAATACACTTTTAACTTGGAATTAACACAGGACAGAGATTGAGTATTGATGATTTATGCATACATGATAAGTGATTCAATAACTGGTTCCTCTCAAGATTAATATATTTATATTTTAAATGAGTATTTATTTAATGCTATTCATGTGAGACCAGTCACAGATGATCCAAGCTTGTTATGTATGCATTGTTTATATTTGAATATTGTATATAGCAGGCTCCTTAAGGAGCTAGTTAATTAGTTTAGTTTAATTTGGAGATACAGCATGGAAACGGGCCTTTCGGCCCATCACGTCCCTGCCGACCAGCAATCACCGCACACTATCCTACACACAGTGGGGACAATTTACAATTATACCAAGTGCTAAAATAGGTGTTTGATGATCAGGGCTGATTCAATGGCAAATTGATCTGTTTCCACACTGTAACTTTCTGTGACTATGACCTTTGTTACAAATCTGCTCTGGATATAAGCTTATTTGCACAATGGAATAGATAGGGTGAATGCACTGAGTCTTTTACCCAAGGTAGGGGATTCAAGAACCAGCGGACATTGGTTTGTGAGAGGGTAAGATTTAAAAGGAATCTGAAGGGCAATTTTTTTTACTCAGAGGATAGTGGGTATATGGTATATGGAACAGAGGAGATAGTTGGGGCAGGTATTATTGCAGCACTTGGACAAATACATGGTCAGGACAGGTTTAGAAGGTTATGGGTCAAATAAGGGCTGATGGAACTAACTTAGATGAGGCATCTTGGTTGTCATGGATGAGTTTGGCTGAAGGACCTATTTATGTGCTATATGCCTCCATGACCCTATGTGTATTTTATATCTTTACCTAAGGAAAGATATTTGCTCAAGAGGGAATGCCCCATAAATTCTCTAGGATGTGGTGAGACTGAAGGGAATAGTTGAAGATTCTCTGGTGGTTAGAGGAAGCACAATTTAAGGTGTGGATCTCTGAGAAGCCTTGGGAGAGTAGATACAGAAAGCCACTTGACTGTGATCCCAGAACCAGAAACTGAGGTTTCAGGATAGGAGTTGATCGTTTCAGACTGAGATGTGTATTAGATTTTTTTCTCAAAGGCTCAAAGATCTTTGGAATTCATACAGAGGTTGGTTAGATGAAAATCTGATAAATCCCAAGGTCCTGATGATTTAGCTTAGTTTAGCTTAATTTGAAGATATAGCATAGAAGCAGGCACTTTGGCCCACCAAATCCACACCGACCATCAATCATGGTGATCATCGTTGTTCACATTAGTTGTATGTCATCCCACTTTCACATCCACTCCCATCACACTAGCGGCAATTTACAGATGCCAATTAACTTACAAACTCGCACGTCTTTGGGATGTGGGAGGAAACCATAGGAAGTTCAGCATGTCCCCAAAATCTCTCACCAACTTCTACAGATTCGCCGTAGAAAGCATTTTATCTGGCTGCATCACAGCATAGTTTGGAAACAGCTCCATCCAAGACCGCGAGAAATTGCAGAGAATTGTGGACGCAGCCCAGACCATCACACAAACCAACTCCCTTCCATTGAGTCCATTTACACTTCATGCTGCCCCAGGGAAAAGGTACAGAAGTGTAAAAACACATGCCTCCGGATTCAGGGACAGTTTCCACCCAGCTATTATCAGGCAGCTGAACCATCCTACCACAACTACAGAGCAGTTCTGAACTACTATCCACCTCATTGGAGACCCTCAGACAATCTTTGATAGGACTTCACTGGCTTTATCTCTCACTAAATATTATTCACGTAATTATGTGAATATTACATTATTCACATATTGAATGAATATGAATAAAAAAATATTTATCATGTATCTGTACACTGTGAATGACTTGATTGTAACCATGTTTTGTCTTTCCGCTGACTGGTTACCACACAACAAAAGCTTTTCATTGCACCTCTGTACACGTGACAATAAACTAAACTAACTAAGTGAGGGTACTGTCCGATTCACCGCTACCTCATTGTAGACATTGGACTTTGTCAATGGAAACGGTGTGATAATTCTGAAAACTATATTCTGCACTCTATATATTCTGCTTTGCTGTATCGATTATACTTGAGTTTGACGATTGTATTTATGTATAGTATATCTGATCTGTTGAGATACCATGCAATACAAAGCTTTACACTGCACCACGGAGCATGTCACAATAATAAACCTAAACCTAATCCTAAACCTGAACTAAACCTAAATCTAAACCTGAAGCTAAAAGCAAATATAATGTAATTGAATTATGAAACTATCTCCTCCACTCCTTGATCAACTCGGGAAAATTCTATTGTAATATTTAAGGATGACCCACTTCTGTTGAGAGGTTCATATTGACGGATTCCTGGTTCTGTTGCTTTATTGTGTTTGAATAGTTCAAAATGCCACCTTATACCGTGACTTTCTTCTGGGGGAATGATGAGCAGTTTTTACTCTTATTTATGATGTGCACCACTAATTCACTGACAGGATTATATGTTCATTACGGTAGTTCAATATGATCTTTTAGCACAAATATTTTTGACGATTAAGAAACAAATGGAGAGGACAGGTTCAGAGGGATATGGGCCAAATGCAGGCCGGTCGGTGGGAGCAGTGTAGATGGGACATGTTGGTCAGTGTGAGCAATTTGGGCCGAAGGGCCTGTTTTCACTCTGCTTGACTCCACCATCTATGAGTCCACCATCACATTTAATAACAGACTGGTAATATCATTAAGGTAGACACAAGAGGCTGGAGTAACTCAGCGGGACAGGTAGCGTCTCAGGCTGAAGAAGGGTCTCGACCTGAAACGTCACCCATTTCTTCTCGCCAGCGATGCTGCCTGTCCCGCTGAGTTACTCCAGCATTTTGTGTCTACCTTCGATTTAAACCAGCAGCTGCAGTTCTTTCCGACATGGCAATATCATTAACATTGAAAGGCAGGCTGGAGTTGGCAGCATCATTCTGAAATCAGCCACAAAAGGCAAACCACTTCAGTTATTTTAGATAATAGTGTTAAGCTTTATAATTATGGCTGACTAATTAGGTATGGGAAATTGTATCTGGTGCGAAACAGTCTGGCTCTGATTCCTCTCACTAATCTTTCCTGTCTCTCGTGAAGCAAGAAACTGGAGGATCTATGAAGTAATTTTCATTGTGGAAGTTGTGGACAGGAAATTCCAGAGGAATGCCTACTAATCAGAAAATGGGAGGGCTAAGAGGGAGGTCATATTGATGAAAATGTTACACTATTGTAAGTGATTAAGGAACAGCATCGTTCATCATCAGTATACTACTTATTCTTGTTGTACTGCATCATTCACTGGTGCCCCAACATTCTGTGTAATGAGTGCATGCTATATCATTCAGCTGGGCATGATAAGGTGTCTGGAAGAATTAATGCATTGTGAGTCACAGTCTGGAAATCTATTTAACACAGAAGGGCAGCATGGTGGCTCAGCGGTAGAGTTGCTGCCTTACAGCGCCAGAGACCCGGGTTCGATCCTGACTACGGGCACTTGTTGTACGAAGTTTGTACGTTCTCCCCTTGACGTATGTGTTTTTCTCTGGGCTCTCCAAAGACGTACAGGTTTGTAGGTTGATTGGCTTGGTATAATTGTGAATTGTCGCTAGTGTTTGTAGGATAGTGTAGGTGTGTGGGGAGCGCTGGTCGGCGTGGATTCAGTGGGCCAAAGGTCCTGTTTCCACGCTGTATCTCTAAACTAAACTAAACTAAACTAAACAGTGTGCTTAAAAATGACAGATCATTAGAACGGGTATGGTAGTTGCAAATTACAAAATACACAACAAAAATAATGGACAATTCAGAATTCAAGCTGCTGATGCATGCTGATATAAGAGTATAAACAAGTTTAAGAGTACAAATAGAAGCCAATATCAGAATAAATTATATGGTTCAAGGAATCACAAAGGAAAAGGAATCTAAACAACAAGGAAATAGGAGTCATTGAGTCATAGTTATATAGCACGGAAGCAGGCCTTTCGCCCCAACTCTTCCATGCTGACCAGGATGACCTATTTAAGCTAGTCTCACCTGCCCGCATTAGGCCCATATCCCTCTAAACCTTTCCTATCCATGTATCTATCCAAGCGTATTTTAAATATTTTAAATCGAGAGCATCCTTACCAACTGCATCACAGTATGGTATGGCAACTGCTCTGTCTCCGACCCGAAAGCACTGCAGAGGGTGGAGAAAATTGCCCAACGCATCACCGGTTCCTCACTCCCCACCATTGAGTCTGTCCAAAGCAAGCGTTGTCTGCGAAGGGCGCTCAGCATCGCCAAGGACTGCTCTCACCCCGACCACAGACTGTTTACCCTCCTACCATCCGGGAGGCGCTACAGGTCTCTCCGTTGCCGGACCAGCAGGTCCAGGAACAGCTTCTTCCCTGCGGCTGTTACACTACTCAACACTGTACCTCGGTGACTGCCAATCACCCCCCCCCCGGACACTCCTCCCACCAGGATTTATTAGATTTATTTATTTACTGCTCATATTTATGTCGCTCTTCTAGGGAGATGCTAACTGCATTTCGTTGTCTCTGTACTGTACACTGCACAATGACAATAAAGTTGAATCTGAATCTGAATCTGAATCTGAAATGTTGCTATAGTACCTGCCTCATCTATTTCCTCTGGCAGCTCGATCCATATATTCACCAGCCTCCGAGTGAAAAAGTTGTCCCTCAGGTTCCTATTAAATCTTTTGCCTCAAACCCATGTCCTCTGGTTCTTTATTCTCTGCTACTGGGGAAGAGGCTCACTACATTCTCCCTATCAATTCCCCTCATGGTTTTATACACCTCTTTAAAATCACTCCTTAGCCTCCTTTGCTTCAAAGAGTAAATTCCTAACATGCGCAATCTCTCCCTATAAACTCAGGCCCTCAGGTCCTGGCAATATCCTCGTAAATCTTCTCTGCACTCTTTCCAGCGTATTGACATCCTTCCTATAGCAGGGCGGCTATACTCCAAATGCGGCTGCACTAAAGTTTTGTACAAATGTAACCTAACATCCTAACCTCTATACTCAATGCCCTGACTGATGAAGGTCAATGTACCAAAAGCCTACTTTACCACCCGTTCTACCAGTGATGCCACTTTCAGGGAAATGAGGGACAGTATACTACTGCAAATGTCACACTATTATGTAACATTTTGCCCGTCAGCCTTCCAAACCCCAAGCTATTCGTGACTGTGTTGTCTTTCTTTTTCTCAATAACAAGAGCTTCCTACTTCATGGTCGTGCCTTCTTAAATCAGTTTCTTTGTGATGCTGCAGCGATGGATGAATTATTCACAGTTAAACACTTGATGTTATAAGAAGTGAACATCCAGCCACGCTAACTGAGTTTCCCCACGGAAATTATTCCTGACAGTTCTCCAGAAAATTCCAAAGCTATTATCAATGTGTTTTAATTGATTGTGTATGTAACCTTTTGTTTTAAGATTATGTCAAGCAGAGAGGGGCAGAGACCACTCCCTCCAAATTAGCAATGGCTTGGTTATTGGAGAGTTTTATATGTGGTTGTTAGGTTTTCCGAGAAATACTATGGAAATTGAACTTGAGTGACAACCACTATTATGACATGTTTTGGTTTATGAAATGGGTCACAGTTCAGCATCAAATGTTTTTACTGGGTTTACAGGCAATATTGAAATTGATAGCAACTTATGGAATAGTAATCTTTGTTAACTGCTGCACATCCATGTAGCATAGCAAAATATGTTCTTGGCAATGCAGCTGGTAGATTTATCTGTGCTTAGTGACCTTGTGAAAATATTGCAACCGTATGTGTTAGAAGTAGAAAAACACTCTAGACCAGGTTGCATTTAACGAGTAAAACGGTTGGTTTGGGATTACTTGGCAGAGTGAATCTGCATGGCCAGAGGTAGCAGATGCCTGCAACCAGTCGGGAGTTGATGGCAGAATAAGATATGTTCAAATCATTCTGGTGGACTGGTTTCAAGCACTAACAACACATGAGAGAGTTGGATATAGCTCTCAGGGCTAACGGAATCATGGGATATGGGGAGAAAGCAGGAACGGGGTACTGATTCTGGTTGATCAGCCATGATCATATTGAATGGCGGTGCTGGCTTGAAGGGCTGAATGGCCTACTCTTGCACCTATTTTCTATGTTTCTATGTACCATTTTAAAATGCTGCACCAATTTGGTTTGCAACTGTTCAGTACATTCTCTGGTGTCTGAAGTAACAGTAGTACCTCTCCAATCGTTCATAGCTCTTCTGTTGTCTTTTCTCATTCACGTACTACAATCACTATAAACTGTGGGATTATCTTTTCATTCCACAGAGCATGGGGTGCTTTTCAGATAGCGAATTCAGATATTTGGATTCAAAGTTGTTTTTTTCTTCTCCCCCAGCAACAAATTGCCAGAGGAGGTAGTTAGGTATTGAGGCAGGTGCCGTAATAATGTTTAAAAGTACATGGATAGGAAAGGTTTAGAGCAATATGGGCCGGATGTGGGGAAGTAGGACGAGCATCGATGGGGCTTCTTGGTCGGCTGTTGGTTGTCTGTTCCAAGATTAAATGTAACATACATGCACACTTCAATGTCTAGCATAGGAAATAGAAGCAAGAGTAGTGAGTGGATGAGAAGATGGGATAAAAAGGGTGACACAGTGGTGCAGCGGTAGAGTTGCTGCCTTACAGCGATTGTAGCGCCAGGTTCGATCCTGACTATGGGTGCTTGTTTGTACGGAGTTTGTACATTCTCTCCGTGACCTGCTTGGGTTTTCTCTGGGATCTTCAGTTTCCTCCCACACTCCAAAGACATACAGGTAAGTAAGTTAATTGGCTTGACGTATGTTGTCCCTAGTGTGTGTAAGATAGTGTTAATGTGCGGGATTGCTGGTCACTGAGGACTCAGTGGGCCGAAGGGCCTGTTTCCATGCTGTATCTCTAAACTAGACTTCATGGGCTGAATGGCTTAATTCTCCTATTCCTTATGACCTTATATTTTGATAAGTCATATCTCCACTGTGATTCAAGTTTATGGTGATATTATTAAGGGCAAAATTGACTTTTGATGATGACAGTGGATGGAAAAGATTAACAGATGAGGCAGAAAACAGATTTGCAATCAGCTGCCTCTAACTTTTCAGTACCACCTTCATCCAGAATTGCATTTGATTGAAACCAACCCATTTAGCAGATGGGGTGAAAGAGTTTCACATTCTCTTTGTGCTTCAATTATGAGGAGAAAGCGTAGAAACCAGAACTCTTTTCACTGGAATAAAATAGGGTAACAAAAGATCCGTTTCCGGTTGGGACCCTTCGCTGAGTTTTGCAACAAATGCAGTACTTTTTGAAGTACAGTCACAGTAAAAAAACAACGTAGTAACCAATTTTATTTGACAAGGTCAGAAGAAGGGTCTGAAGAAAGGTCCCAACTGGAAACGTCACATATCCATGTTCTTCCGAGATGCTGCCTGACCCGCTGAGTTATTCCAGCACTTTGTGTCTTTTCTTGTATTTGACAAAGGTAGGCTTAGAGATATATTGAAACAAGTACCAGAAACAATGGTGGAATGTTGGAAGCAGAACCCACGATGGCGTTAACATGGAAAAGTGCACAGATATGAAAGGGGAAGTCTTTAAAAGGATACTAGAAAGCTTGCACTAGGCCAGGGGCGTCAAACTTGCAGCACACGGGCCGGATGTGGCACGCGAAGGGGCCAAATGCTGCCCACGGGATGATTTTCCCGATGCCAGAGCAGGCTGCTGCTGTCCTCGGTGCTGGATTCGGGCTGCATTCGCACGTGCACGGCGCGATCCAGCGCACATGAAGTCCCTTTTTGCCCGTGACCTAAAATGAGTTAAAATGAGTTTGACACCCCTGGACTAGGCAAATCCTCATTTCGAACAACGGTAAAGGTTTGAGCTGTGAGGGATTCTGAGCTGCAGCAATATGTGAGGCTACATAGTGTTTCATTGTTTCAATACATTAAAGTAAAATCAGTTTTAACTTCCAGATGCTTAAGTTTCTACCCGGTACAGATTTGGAGTATGATTGCGCTGTCAATTTTAAATGGCTAGTGTTATTAGGGTTAAGGGAATTCATGGATTAAAGAAATAAAATCAGGTGAGATGTAAAATGGGCTTATTTTTTAATCACCCATTAAATGTGCTCACAACCTCAGGATCTGCCCCAATGCAAGTTTGTTGCAATGCTTAATACATTCTCCAGAACACATTAAATACCTACAATGTGCTTTACTTTAGAAGCATTTTGGTGATTTAGTTCTCTCAGCAGAAGTTGTCTTTGCAGTGTGGCCGAAGAAATTTTGACAAAGATACAAAATTTGCAAATCAATCAAGGGTTTTTAGCAATTTATTAACTCTGTAAATTTGCCTGTATAATCCCGGTACTTTTAATTAGGCAAGTTTCTGAACTATTTTTTAACAGTGTTTTTATACAATTTATTAACTGTAAATTTGCCTGTATAATCCCAGTACTTTTAATTAGGCAGGTTTGTTTTTAACAGTTTAAAGGTTTATTGCTGCATTATTCCTCTACAGATATCTTCACATCAGCTCAGGGTATGCTTGGAATATTAGCTGGCATTATAACACTAAGGAATGGGGAAAGAGGAAAATATTATTTCAGTTTAATTTGTTCGTATGTCAAATAAATCTCAAACATTACATCACACGTATAAATTTTGATAATCAAATTATTGGAAATGCCAAAGTCTCATTTCCACGTGCCAAAGTATTTTACATATATATTTAATTCAGCCAGTTATTTTTACCTATAAATATATCTGTGATGTATGAAGCTTGTGTAACCCTATCAAGCTATGAAAGTATAAATAACTCTTGCGGGGTCTGATAACTGTGATGTTTCAGAGCTCCGCTGTGGTGCATTTGCATATAATTGTAATGGTCATTTGCAGGAGGCATTGAACTGCCTTTCAAAATCTAAACTGCTTCAGAATTCTGAGATAAGAAAGCCTAAACCAATATTTAGAAAAAGATTGTGTTTAAAATAGTAACTTACCATAAAACCTTGTAAATGGAAGAGACAGTTGCAGTCTAATAGAATTTACCTGCTCTTTCTTAATCTTAATAATTTATGTCACGCCAAGAAATGATTATTTTAATTGTTTTTGTTAAATGCCATCTACATTTCTATAAATGAAAAGCTCTTCAATTTTCTTCACTAAATATATATATATATATATATATATATATTGATATATATATATATGTTCTGTCGTGCATGAGAAAGTTCACTGGAGAGGAGCAAAACAACATAGGTTTAAAGTAGGGTTTGAATCAGCATAGATTTAAAGTCGATTTTTTTACAGTAGTACCATAGATTAAAGTGGTCTCCAGATACAATGGTTTTAAGAGAGAGTTCCAGATTCTGGGGACTGAGTCTGGATGCCAATATTAATTAACGTGTTGAGCCACAGGAAGCTAATATTGTTGGGTGATGTTGAGATGCAGAATTCAACCCAGTAACACCGTGGAGGTAAACGCAAAAGAAGACAAAGATTTTGAAATCAATTATCTTGGAGGTAAGATATCAACTGTGGGAAGTTATAATCAATGCATGAATTTCATTATCTTCAATGTGCTCAATCCCATTAGTCTTCCTACGTGCTCACTTGGGCCGATGTACAATTCATGTTCTGCCCCATTTTCCCCACCTTCCATCCATTTGCAAAACTATTGACCTATGTAATGTAGCTTAACCTGCCCTTATCCATCAATTTTCAGGTCATTGCATATTTACTATGTATATTACTACACACACCTTGATTTCACTTTCCCCAGACATATCTGATTCTTCTTTTTCCTTTCTTGATTTCTCTATCATCATCTCAGGGGACAGATTAGCCACCAGTATCCAATACAACCAACAAACTCCCCCTGCGTCTTGATTATCTACACAAATGCCTCTGAAGTGACCTTATTTTTCTGTCCATTTGGTTTTCCCATCTACCATAGTTAACAAGACTTTCAACCATGTCTGCTCCATTTTCTACACCTCTAATAATAATAATAATAATGGATGGGATTTATATAGCGCCTTTCTAATACTCAAGGCGCTTTACATCGCATTATTCATTCACTCCTCAGTCACACTCGGTGGTGGTGAGCTACTTCTGTAGCCACAGCTGCCCTGGGGCAGACTGACGGAAGTGTGGCTGCTAATCTGCGCCTACGGCCCCTCCGACCACCACCAATCACTCACACACATTCACACACATTCACACGCAGGCAAAGGTGGGTGAAGTGTCTTGCCCAAGGACACAACGACAGTATGCACTCCAAGCGGGATTCGAACTGGCTACCTTCCGGTTGCCAGCCGAACACTTAGCCCATTGCGCCATCTGCTCTCATCCCTTCAGGGCAAGGCTTACCTTATCCTCATCAACCATATCATAGCCTCCAGAATTTCCACCAGCTTCCATGATATGCCACTACCATGTCCTTCTCTCCATGTCCTTCATTTCTTATGAACCTTCCATCCACGACTCCTTATATGTGTTGAGATCTGATCAAAACCCTTCTCGTGACACTTTCCAATGAAAACGCTGGATATGTAACACCATCCCTTTACCTCTTCCCTTCCAAGCCAAACAATCCTTTCAGTCTAGCACTCATGATATGGAGTCCTTTACATTGGTAACCATTTCACAGAACATCTCTGTTCAATTTGCAAGGCTGACACTAAGACATCGGGTACAGACCCAGACCAAGCACTGTTAAAATGTATAAGAGTCAAGTCAAAAGTCAAGAGTCAAGAGAGTTTTATTGTCATGTGCCCCAGATAGGAGAATGAAATTCTTGAATGAAATCATCTGAGGACAGGAGTACAAAGATATGCACATCATCTGTACCATGACAGTATTGATGATTGCTGGACAGAACCACTGCCTTTTCTACTCCATTATCTCAATCTATCAGGCCCCAAAACATCAGCATCAACAGAAGCATTGCCATACGAGAGGACATATTGGCCCCTTGGTTAAATCAATGCTCTCGAAAGTGAATAGTTGGGCCCAAATAGTCACAGCCCACTATCCCACTGTCACAAGTCTTTGCCACAGAAGGCTGTGGAGGCCAAGTCAGTGGATATTTTTAAGGCAGAGATAGATAGATTCTTGATTTGATGGGCCCGAATGGCCTAATTCTGCTCCTATCACCTGTGATCTTATGATCTTATGATCCCAAGAAAGATCTATATTAAGATGCATCTTTTGCTTTCAGTTTTGCAAACCTTTTTGTTGATCAATTTTCTGTGTGGTACCTTATCAACTGCATTCTGAAAATCCAACTAGACCGCAGCCACATCTTTTTCATATTCATTCTTATGGTCACTTCCTGATTATTAAGGGTGTCAGGGGTTATGGGGCGAAGGCAGGAGAATGGGGTTGAGAGGGAAAGATAGATCAGCCATGATTGAATGGTGGAGTAGACTCGATGGGCCAAATGTCCTAATTCTGCTCCTAGAAATTATGAACTAATCCTCAAGGATCTATTCAATGTGATTTCTCATTCTGAGCTGTCTCTGCTCGGTTCTGGGGTTTTTTTGTATAACTTCTGTAAACACACCTTTCATTATAGTTTCCATCATTACCCCCCTCACTAGAAATGCTTCGTATAAGAGTGGCTCTCTGTGCCAAGGAGGCTGGGAGATTAGCCAGGGCTATTCCTGGAAGAGGCTGGCACCAGGTAGCTCCAGCTGTCTCCTCCAGGTGGACAACCCCAATCAATCGAACAATGCAGAAATAACTATCACATCCTCACAGGATGCATCAGAGTGAACTGCAGCTACTCCAACTACAGTTGTTATGAGCTAATTTATAATTGGATCAGAGAATCATTCAATGATGTGTTATGATCAGTGCAGCTGGTCCTAACAAGGAAGGTTATTATTTGTCATCTGGCCTCTCTTAGATAAATATTGGTGAATTATGTTGGTGTTAAAGATGGCTGTGTGTATGGGTCAACTTTATATGAGCAGGCTTCTTGTGAATAATTTCTCCCTCTGAAGGACTCCCCAAAAGACAATGCATACACTGCCTCCTTTTAGTTTAGAGAGACAATGTGGAGACAGGCTTTTTAAAAAGTTTAATCTTTTAGTTTAAGTCACTTTTATGCATGTTTTTCACAATAGAAACAACACTAATTGATTCAATTTCTAAATAAATAAATCTTCCATTACTCAAAATAATAATAATGTACAATAATGATGGTGCAGATGAAACAATTCATGCAGCTCCTTGCTATTCATGCATTCCTACATCATCGGGGTACAATCATTAAAAAGATCATACAAGTAACTGTTATTTTGTACAGCATTGAATCATTCAGGCTTCCTGCTCCAAAAATCAGGAAAATAAAATATTAACTTTGAATTTTTGATCAAAACACTTGAATCAACAATCGCCTAGGTTACAACTTGTGGAAGCCGGCACAATTTGTTGTCTTTTTTCCTGCAAATGTTTGAAGTTTGGATACTATTCTGTGTGGGCTTTCCCATGCAAAATAGAAATAACTTGTGGTATTATTATTAGTATTATGCTTGCATTGATATAACGCCTCCAAACATCCCAAAGCACCCTACAGACGATTAAATACTTTTAAAGAGTAAACACTGGTGTAGTGTTTGGAGCATTGTATAGAATATATCGACAGGAACTCCCATGCATAAGGAATGTAGTCGCAACCATATCATATGTATTTTAATGATATTTGTTGAAGGATAATATTGGCCAGGGCACCAAGAAGATTAAACTATCACATCAAAATATGTGCATGGTGTAAAGTATATACAACATTTGAAGTTCTACCTAATAGTAACAGTTGCTTTCAAATCATGTACTTTAAAGCCGTGTTAAGTACGCTCAATAGATTGCACCTAATTTGATTAGTGGATAATTTAGCTCTGTCAAGTGCATCTTTCTTTTTCAAACATCTGTTTAAAATAAAGAATTTAAATTAAAGTGTTATTCCCTGTGCATTTTGAATTTTTCACCTCACGGGCATATTAATGAACTGTTCAGATGTGCTGATAACAAAAAGGTTATTACTAGTTCAGAAGTACCCAGTATCACAGTAACCCATTGATATTTGGTAATTATATGCCAAATTCATTGGCCAGTATTCAACAAAGAGAAAAACAGAAGCAATATGGTTATAAGGTCATAAGTGAGAGGAGCAGAATTAGGCCATTCGGCCCATCAAGTCTGCCATTCAATCATGGCTGATTATCTCTCCCTCCTAACCTCATTATATGTATTTATACTTTCAAATATAATTTTAAAATTTCACAGATTGTCTTGCGGACTGACCATGCAAAGTTAATTATTATTTTCCAAGATTTGAACATATGAAGTGTACAGTTAATGTTCATAAATTGATCCTAAATTAAAAAAAATATTGTGTTAAAGATGAACAAACCTAATCAGTAAAATTAATAGTCCTTAAAATATGTAACTATTTTCATTGCTATAATGCTTCTTTACCACTGGCCACATTAACCACTAAATAATCTCAAAACAGTAATTTACTGGAATTGACTGATTAAAACAAAGAAGCAGAATGTTTCCTGTGGAAACTTATATGTACCAACAGATCATGGAATTGTACCTAAGAGCTGTGACCCTAAGATTAAAAATTAAAAATGAGTGCTACAAAAACATTTTTTTTTGTTTCCTTAATTTAATAAGAAACATTACTATTTGTTCCAAATACGCTAAATAAGGTCCTGTGCCTTGAAATGGTGTTCCATTTATTTTTTATGTACCAAACTATTGTGTTGAGCACCAGAATGCTTCAAAGTCTCCCTCAAACATCATAAATTGGTCAAAAAAGATGTTTGAAATGACAGTGGGATGATTTCCATTCAGAAAATGAGCTAAAAAGTGACTTGAAGGGTTCGCCGTGGAACCGAGCGCAACTGAAGAGAGGTGCCATCAATTTCCAGTGCACGATTGGAGAAGGCCGCAATCGCCATGGCAATCAGAGAGCAACATCTCACATTATGAGATTTTCACTGCAAAAGAGGGAAAGACATTTCTTAGTTTTGCCAGTAGGGATCTATTAGCACTGGTAAATGAAATTTAGGCCGTGATAGACATCTTGTGCACCTGGTGGTGAGGCTGGAGTGAGGCAGGCAGCAAAAATGCCAACAAGGGCCAATAATATGTTTGGGAAGGAACTGCAGATACTGGTTCATATTAAAGATAGACACAAAATGCTGGAGCAGCTCTACGGGTCCGGCAACGTCTCTGGAGAAAAGGAACAGGTAATGTTTCAGGTCAGAAACCTTCCTTAGACTGGAATATAACAATCATCATCATTATTAATAATGAATAATAATCATCCATTATAATTACAAATAATGAATAATATTATTAATTAAATAATAATATTTGCCAATAATTATTGTTTTTTTTCCTCTTGGAGTGCAAATCTTAGGAAAATGGAGCAAGGTTGCAATAAATGTTAAGATTTCACAAGATACGTCAAGATAACCTGCCCACGATTAAATAGAAACTATCCCACTGCTCACACTCACACGTCCTCGCTCAATCTTGTGCTCAGAATCGCGTGTACACTCACGATCCTTTGCTCGGTCATGAGCATGTGCATATTCTCATACACAGATGCATGCTTTCATACACAGGAAGTGAATGTCTCAAGAACAACTTCATCCTCAGTGATGTAGAGCCCAGTATGTGAGTGTTAGAGACAAAAATGAAAGAATAGAAACCATGTTCAATCATTAATGCTGAGTGGATTTATCTTTGATTCCTCCAGTTCACCCCTGTAACGGAGGCCAGTCTAGAGACAATCTCATTTCACGTGACATCAAGAAATGGCTGAGCACATTGGATATAACACATTTTCTTCCCTAAAAGGCATCAGTGAACCAGGTCCCCTGTGTCCTTTGACCACAACAAGCTTTTAATGTGTTGCATCTTGTTGTGCTATGAGAGCAATAGTAGTTCATGAATACAAATTGGTAAATGTCAAGAAAACAACACCAATAAATTAGAATGAAAATTACTCCTGTACTGTAACATGTAGTTTAAACAAAACTATTATAAATGGCTTCCATGTGATGTGTTGAGCCTAATCATGCCAATTTTGCGCAATTTTAACAATTTTATTTGTATGCAAAATAAGGATTTCATGTCTGTGGAGGCCTAGTCAATGGATATTTTTAAGACAGATAGATAGATCCTTATGATTTATTTCAGCTTGAAAGCAGAGAATGTCCTCCATCCTTGTTTTTAAAAGATTGGCTCACATATAGTCAACGACTTTCAACTCCCTGCAGATCCTGGCATTATTATCTCTCTGGGTAGTATCATCATCATTTGGTAAAAAATAAGTTGAGTGTAAAATGAATCTGGTCCAAAGCTGAACAAAGTAGCCAAAGGCGATCGAAGGCCACAAGAAATGTTTAATTTGATCGCATCGCCAGGAAGGACCAGACAATTTAGTTCTTAGTTTAGAGAAACAGCACAGAATCAAGTCCTTCAGCCCATTGAGTCTGCACCGACCAGCGATCCCTGCACATTAACACTATCCTACACACACCAGGGACAATTTTAAATTTAAACCAAGCCAATTAACCTACAAACCCGTATGTCTTTGGAGTCATAAGGTCATAAGTGATAGGAGCAGAATTAGGCCATTCAACCCATCAAGTCTACTCCGCCAATCAATCATGGCTGATCTATCTCTCTGTCCTAACCCCATTCTCATGCCTTCTCCCCATTACCCCTGACACCCATACTAATCAAGAATCTATCTATCTCTGTCTTGACTGCCTCCACTGACTTTGCCTCCACAGCCTTCTGTGGCAAAGAATTCCACAGATTCACCTCCCTGTGGGAGTAAACCAAAGATCTCGTAGAAAACCCATGCAGGTCACGGGGAGAATGTACAAACTCCGTACAGACAAGCACCCGTAGCCAGAAACCCGGGTCTCTGGCCCTGTAAGAAGTAGCTCTACCGCTTCGCCACCGTGCCGCCCTGGCAGCTGAATGAGTTATAGTTGGAAACACGATCTCTTTGTCTTTGATCACTACTCAAATAAATAAACTGGTGATGTGCATGTAAAAAAAAAGTTGAATAATTCCACACTCTTGCCTTATAGTACTTGATTTCTTTAGCAATTTTACTAGAACCAGATTACAAATGACAAGTTATTTTTTATTACTTGTTAATTTGTATGTCCATCCCAATGTTCAAAAAATGAAATTGTAGACAATATTAACTCAGTGAAATTCAGACAGAATCAAAGATAGACACAAAAAGCTGGAGTAACTTAGCGGGTCAGGCAGCATCTCTGGAGAAAAGGAATGGGTGATGTTTCGGGTTAAGACCCTTCTTCAGTCTGACATACATACATACAGAATCTGTGGGAAAGAACAGGACAGGCAGCATCTCTGGAGAAAAGGAATGGGTGATGTTTCGGGTCGATACCTTTTCGGCAGACTGATGCCAGGGGAGTGGGCGGTACAGAGATAAAATGTAGGCGGAGACAGTAAGACTGGTTGGAGAACTGGGAAGGGGGAGGGGATGGAGAAAGAGGGAAAGCAAGGGCTACTTGAAGTTAGAGAATTCAATGTTCATACTGCTGGGGTGTAAGCCACCCAAGCAAAATATGAGGTGATGTTCCTCCAATTTGCACTGGGCTTCACTCTGATAATTGAGGAGGCCCAGGACAGAAAGGTCAGGTTAGGAATGGCAAGGGCAGTTAAAGTGCTGAGCAACCGGGAGATCAGGTAGGTTTAGACGGACTGATCGGAGATGTTCAACAAAACGATCGCCGAGCCTGCACTTGGTTTCGTCGTTATGCAGGAGTCGACACCTGGAACAGCGGATACAGTAGATGAGGTTGGAGGAGGTGCAAGTGAACCTCTGCCTCACCTGAAAAGACTGTCAGGGTCCTTGGATGATGTCGAGGGGGGAGTTAAAGGGACAGGTGTTGCATCTCCTGCAGTTGCAGGGGAAAGTACCTGGGCAGGGGGTGGTTTGGGTTGGAATGGACGACTTGACCAGGGAGTTGCAGAGAGAACGGTATCTGCGGAAAGCAGAAAGGGGTGGAGATGGGAAGATGTGGCTAGTATGACAGGCTAGTAGGTCCCGCTGAGTTACACCAGCATTTTGTGTCCACATACCAAATCTGTTTGATTAGCTGAATTGCAACATAAAGGAGGTGTCTTGCCTTTAAATACACTTTTGGGGAGATTTTATTAAATATCCATAAAAGTAATGTGTCTTCCTCTGCCAATCTAAGCTTGCAACAGGCAGTTAACTAAATTACTGTGCAGAACCCCAACTAGGGATTTAATAAATGATCAGAAATCCTTAATCTGTGGTGAAATACCTTTACTTATGGTTGAGAGGGCAAAGTATTGTTCATGCAAAGCTTCCACCAGATATACTTCCTTTTCTCTCTCGCTTTCTATGCTATGATCCAAAATCTGCTTATCCTCACAACTTCAGTGGCCAATCCAGTGAGGCATAATTTTTTATGACAGTCATGGAGTCATGGAGCATGGAAACAGGTGCATTGGTCCAACCTGTCCATGCCGACCACGATGCCCCATCTGAGCTATTCACTTTAGACATACATAGAGTGCGGAAACGGGCCCTTCGGCCCACTGAGTCCGTGTCGACCAGCGATCACCCCCTACACTAAAACCTTCCTGACACCTACACACAATTTACAATTTTACCAAAGCCAATTAGCTTACCAACCTGTAGTCTTTGGAGTGTGGGAGGAAACCGGATTACCCAGAGAAAACCCACGCAGTCAAAGGGAGAACGTACAAACTCCAAACAGACAGCACCCGTAGTCAGGACTGTGCCGCCCCATTTACCTACCTGGCCATTTCTGCCCTTGTTGCAGGTCCTTGGTGGTGGGGGAAATGTGATTTTGAGATATAGCTCCACCTAGCCTAAACAATTGTAGTCCAGCTTTCTATATGGTCTAATGAGTAAATTTTGCATATCTTAATCACGCCTCACCACCCTTCTTGATCTTATCAAACGGGGCTTTCTTCCCCTGCCTATTGTCTATTTAAGTTGTTTGATACCATATTTTAAATGTTACAAAATCATAATACTGAATTCTGTTCCATTTGGTTAAACACAATTTCCATTGCTACAATGGAATTGCACATTGGGTTTCAATAGAGTGCGAAAACAATTACAATGGAGTTCCACATCACAGCAAGGACAACCTCATCTCTGGAACACCTGAACAACAAGTACTCCTACATTTGATTCCTATTTATTGACTACAGTTCTGCCTTCAGTGACATGACTCCATCCAAACTCATCTCCTGGACCCAGGAATCATTTAAAGATGGTGCCTGCCTGTGGCGACATTTTGCCAGCAGCTCAACAGAAGAGAATTATTTATTCAACTTCACTCAACTCACCTGGATCAGAGAAACAGCAGAAATCAGCGCCGTAATGGGCAAGCTGCTAGTGCACTTGAAGGCACTAGCGATATCGCAATCTCCCGCAGCTGCGGGAGTCCCCGACTGTAAACAACCCCTCGATCGCTGGAGAACACCTGTACCTGGTAACACCGGGAAGACCTCCGGAGCCGATGCGCAGGATCTTCCAGGAGCAACGGAGCTGGAGCTGCCGACTGAGAGGGAACCCCCGATCGCAATGGAGCTGGAGCTGCCGTCTGCAATGGAATCCCCTTTCCAGCGCAAGTTCACAGAAACAGCAGATACAGTAAACACAGTACCTGGAAACAAAGGAGAGGCCTCCATTGTGTCCAGAAATGTGGCCGACGGGCAGGACTTCGGGTCAGACTGAAGCACAGGGGACTTCGACCCCCTCTCCCTACCATCCTACTGACCAATGTACAGTCCCTTGAAAACAAAGTGGAGGACTTAAGGGCAAGGCTGCTTTACCAAAGGGAACTGAGGGAATGCTCTGTGTTCTGTTTCACAGAGACATGGCTCATCCCCAGCTCCCCAGATTCAGCGGTCCAGCCTGAAGGTTTCTCCATCCATCGCATGGACCGTACACTGGCATCTGCGAAAGGGAGAGGAGGGGGCGTCTGCCTCATGGTCAACTCTGCGTGGTGCTCAGGTGTGGCAGTCCTATCCAACTCCTGCTCTCCACACCTGGAACACCTGGCTGTGAAGTGCCGTCCCTGCCACCTTCCGAGGGAATTCACCTCCATCATCCTGACCGCGGTCTACATCCCACCCCAGGCTGATGTACATCTGGCACTGGGGGAACTGCATGCCGTGGTCAACAAGCACCAAACAGCTTACCCTGAGGCGTTTACCACCGTAGCCGGGGACCAACAAAGCCAACCTGAAGAAATCGCTCTCTAACTTCCACCAACATGTCTCCTGCAGCAGCAGAGGATCAAACACCTTCGAACCACAGCTACACGACCATCAAATACGCCTATCACTCTATCCCTCGCCCTCACTTCGGTAAATCCGACTATACTGCAGTGCTGTTGCTTCCTGCCTACGGGCAGCAATTGAAGTGCGCACCCCCTGAGGATATTTAGTCCAGTGACTCTTACGAATGCCTACAGAAAACATTACTGTCGGAAAGCATCACAGCTTTGTTTGCGAACAGCTCTGCTGAAGACTGCAAGAAATTTCAGAATTGTAGATGTAGCCCAGTCCATCACACAGACCAGATTGCCCACCATTGACTCCACCTACACTTCATGCTGCTGCAAAAAACCAACAACATAACCAAAGAATTGGCCCATCCCAGTTTTCCATCTTCTCCCTGCTCCCATCCAGCAGAAGTCTGAAAACGCACATCACCAGACTCAGGAACAGCTTCTTCTCATCTGCTATCAGACTTCTGAATGGTCCTTAAATAACATAGGTACTGTTTGATTCACCTGCCTCATTGTGGGCATTGGACTTTGTCTATGGAATTGATGTTACAATGCTGAGAACTATATTCTGCACTCTGTATCTTCCCCTTTGCTCCATCCATTGTACTTGAATGTGACTGGATCATATTTATGTATCGCATATTTGATCTGTTTGGATAGCACGTAAAGCAAAGCTTTTCAAGGTACCTTGGTACACATGACAATAAATAAACCTAAACCTTCAAGTTCATACAAATACCATGCTCTTGAAAGTTGTTGGCCAAGGGGAGGGCCTTGAACATTACTGTTTCTCAGATCCAAAACCACAACTCTTCAAATCTATAAAAAAAAAGAACAACTTTACTGGCAGTACACTTAAAGAGGTGAAAGGATGTGGCAGAGTTGATGTATTGACATTTTTCTATTGATTACGTATTTGTCAATGGTGGTGTGCCTGTGTTTTTCCCCTTTGAAGGCATAACTATTAAGTTACAATTGGAAAGAAGGACAAGTGTGAAAATGGCCTTTCAGCAGAACAAATTAAATTCTCCACACTCAAGTTAATATATAATCTTCCTTCTAACAGGCTTGAAACAAGATATGTTATTTGGGAAATTCCCATCTGATTCCCCAATAACTCAGGACAAACAATTAAGTTGTTTTCCTTTATCGTTTACCAAAGCTTTTCTTTTAAGGTGGAAATAGGATAAATGATTGAGGTTGAAAGTGCGGGAGATTGTGGAAGAAAACCAGAGGAAAGTAAATAAGGTGAATACAAATAGACAATTGGTTTGTGTAGAAAGGAACTGCAGATGCCAGTTTACACTGAAGATAGACACAAAATGCTGGAGTAACTCAGCAGAACAGGCAGCATCTCTGGAGAGAAGGAGTGGGTGACATTTTGGGTCGAGAAATCTGAAGAAGGGTCTTGTCCCGAAACGACACCCAATCCCTCTCTCCAGAGATGCTGCCAGACATCAGTGGTACGGCGAGGATCCAACCTGTGCCATCTGCCCAACTCCAGCGACCCTCAGGTACTAAAAAGCCTGGCATCAGCCCTTGAGAACAGGCGGTGTGCGACCAACTCCTTGCCTCCGAGAGCAAGCAACCCCCCTCCCCTAAGGGTAACAACCTTTGTCCGAGAAGGACAGAAAACTTCTAAACTTCCTTCCACCAGATCAGAAGAAGGAAGCCAATGCAGGGCCCGTGACTGGAGGATGCTGGCGGACATCGGCCGACAACTAATTTTTCCACCTGAAATTGCTTCCACCAACCTCAGGCCAGACGTGGTGTTCTGGTCCCCTTCACAGAAGACTGCTTACATCATAGAGCTCACAGTTCCATGGGAGAACTCTGTTGAGGAGGCCTATGAGCGTAAGAAGTTGCGCTACGCAGAGCTTGCAGCAGAGGCAACGCAGCGTGGCTGGAACACCAAAGTCTATCCAGTTGAAGTGGGATGCAGAGGATTTGTTGCATCATCTACCATCAGACTGCTGAAGTAGCTTGGAATCCACGGTCAGGTTCTGCGGAAGACCATAAGATCACTCTCAGAGGCGGCTGAAAGAAGCAGCCGGTGGATTTGGCTCAAGCAGAAAGACCCATGCTGGGCCCCAAGTATGTCGGGGTGAATCTTTGGGACGGTTTGACACGGGACATGCGCTGAGGGTTGATCATCCTGCAGCGGGCCGCCCTTGTGGAGGGTGTATAGTGTTAAAAGGCCGAAACACCCAGTGATGCAAGGGTACACTACTGATGATGTGTCCTGTGCCCAACTGTCCTGAAGGTTACCCCCCCCATCCCCCCCCCCGATGTTGAGCGTCTACCACTCTCAAAAATCAACGAATGTCGTGAAATGCTCCCCACCTATTGGCACAAGGGACTTCTTAACATCTTGTCCTGTGTATTTGATTCTGATAATCTGGACTCGTCCAGTGACTGCTGTGAAAGGACAGCTGACAACATGGGAAAGTCCATGTGACAGCTTGGAGAGACAGCTGACAGGAGGGAACAGACCCCACTGGGGCCGTCATGGGCTAGCTACCCATGACAGCAGTCCCCAACGCTGTTTCAGCTAGTTGGAGACACCCGCTAAATGCTACTAAAAGTAAAATAAAGAGAATACCCCTAGAGCCTGCGAGAGCAGGGGCGGAAGATGGCTCACCGATTGATAACACGGTTACAGACCCAGGAACGGAAACAACTACTGACAAGGAGAGCATGGCACATGAGACATCCACAACAGCTGTGGGACACAAACTTCAGGTGTGCATCTGTGGTTGGGAGAAATTAACATCAGTGAAGGGCTTAAAGATCCACCAAGGGAAGAAAAAGTGCTTGAGAGAGCAGAAACATGGGCCTCGCATTGACCAGTACTTCTTACGAAGCAACCAGTCAAATCAGTCGAGTGAAGCACAGCGACGGGACACAAACCAAAGTTTGCAGAGCATCAGCACCCATGTCACTGAAGAGGGTGATACAAGCACAGAAATGCCGGTGGAGGAGCCCACGCAACAACTACAAAGACCTCCATTGGAGGGAAAGATCAAAGGGCACAAACCTGGAGTGAAATGGCCCAAGGCTGTTGAAAAGAAAGAGTGGGAGACGGTCAACAGTGACCTTATACATATCTTGGAGCAACAAGCGGGCACAGCAGTGGAAAAGCTTGAAAGGATGAGCAACACAATCTACAGCTATGGAGAAGAACGGTTTGGGGTGAGTAAAGGGAGAGGTGGAAAGAAATTACCAACACCAATCAAGTCCAGGAGGCAGCAGGAGATCGAGAGGCTAATCAGAGAGAGGAGACAGTTGAAAAAGCAATGGAAAAAAGCAACTGACGCAGAGAGAGAAGGTTTCATGCTACTCCAAGAGGACATCAAGAACCGATTGGCAACCTTGCGAAAAGCAGAGAACTTGAGGAAACTTTGCAAGAAGAAAGAACACACAAGAACACGGTTCTATAAAAACCCTTTCAAGTTCATCAAAGACCTCTTCGCAAAGGAAAAAAGTGGAACTTTGAAAACATCAAAACAGGAATTGGAGGAACACCTGGAAAAGGCCCACAAAGACACGAAAAGGCATGAGCAGTTAGTCATCCCACATGACATCCCGCCTATTCAACCACCTGAATTCAACATGGACACCAGCCCTCCGAGATGGAAAGAGGTGGAGAACACGGTCCGGCGAGCAAGAGCAGCATCAGCTCCGGGGCCAAACGGAGTACCATACAAGCTCTATAAGAACGCACCGGATGTGTTACGCTTTCTATGGAAGCTCATGAGGGTGGTGTGGAAGAAGCAAACAATACCTAAGGCATGGCGAAGGGCCGGCGGCGTGCTAATACCTAAAGAAAAGGATTCGTCAGACATCAGCCAATTCCGGCCAATATGTCTCCTCAACGTCGAGGGAAAAATCTTTTTTAGCATTGTATCACAAAGGCTGTCCACCTATCTGGTAACAAACAAGTACATTGATATATCTGTACAGAAAGCAGGAATTCCAGAATTTTCAGGCGGCTTGGAGCATACAAGCATGATCTGGCACCAGATCCAAGCAGCTAAGAAGGACAAGAGAGACCTACATGTGATCTTCCTCGATCTGGCCAATGCATTTGGTTCAGTTCCCCATGAACTCCTTTGGGAATCTTTTGCCTTTTTCCATGTACCAGAGCTCATCACCACACTGGTCAAGAAATATTACCAAGACCTGCAGCTGTGCTTCACAACAGCTGACTTCAGTACAATATGGCAGCGCTTGGACGTAGGCATCATGGCAGGCTGCACAGTCTCACCCTTGGCCTTTACAATGGCCATGGAAGTCATCATCAGGGCCTCAAAATGGGTGGTGGGCGGTGAACGAACCAGGGCTGGGCTCCGTCTGCCACCCATTAGGGCATACATGGACGACATGACAACACTAACCACTACTGCAGCATGCACCAAGCGGCTACTTGGAAAGCTGCAGGAGAACATCAAGTGGGCCCGAATGAAAATCAAACCAAGTAAACCTCGAAGCATCTCCATAGTCAAGGGGGTGCTTAGAGACACAAGGTTCTGTATCGGTGACGACCCAATACCAACAGTGTCTGAGCAGCCAGTTAAACGCCTGGGAAGATGGTATAACGCAAGTCTCAAGGACAAAGAGCAGGTGCAACAACTAAGGCAAGAAATTGTCAATGGACTGGAGAACATCAATCAGACCCTACTGCCTGGGAAACTGAAGCTCTGGTGCCTACAGTTTGGACTCCTTCCTCGGACAATGTGGCCACTGACCGTTTATGAAGCCCCAATAACAACTGTGGAGAAGATGGAGCGAACCATAACTTCATACGTGAAGAAATGGCTCGGTGTTCCACGATGTCTAACTAACATCGGCCTCTATGGCAAAGGGGTCCTGGAACTACCTCCCACTAGTCTAACAGAGGAATATAAGTGTTCTAAAGTAAGACTCCAGATGACACTGAGGGACTCTAGAGACACGACCATCAGTGCTGTTGCGCCGCCCCTAGCAACTGGCCGGAAGTGGACACCATCTGATGCAGTACAGCAAGCTTCATCAGCCCTGAGGCACAAAGACATAGTGGGGCAAGTCCAGCAGGGAAGAGGAGGCTTTGGCCTTACGACAAGTAAACCAACTTGGCGAAAGGCCACAACATCAGAGCGGAGGACGTTGGTGGTGGAGGAGGTGCGGCGACAGGAGGAGGCCGCAAGAAGTGCAAAGGCGGTCTCTCTTGCCAAACAGGGACAATGGATGCAGTGGGAAGGTGTGGAGCGGAGGAAGATCAGCTGTAAAGAACTATGGGAAATGGAAGCAAGCAAGATCAGCTTCATCATCAGAGCGACATATGACGTGCTTCCATCACCAAAGAACCTCCATCAGTGGTACGGCGAGGATCCAACCTGTGCCATCTGCCCAACTCCAGCGACCCTCAAACACATCATGGTAGGCTGCAAGACCAGCCTCACGCAAGGGAGATACACGTGGCGGCATAATCAGGTACTAAAAAGCCTGGCATCAGCCCTTGAGAACAGGCGGTGTGCGACCAACTCCTTGCCTCCGAGAGCAAGCAACCCCCCCCCCCCCCCAAGGGTAACAACCTTTGTCCGAGAAGGACAGAAAACTTCTAAACTTCCTTCAACCAGATCAGAAGAAGGAAGCCAATGCAGGGCCCGTGACTGGAGGATGCTGGCGGACATCGGCCGACAACTAATTTTTCCACCTGAAATTGCTTCCACCAACCTCAGGCCAGACTTGGTGTTCTGGTCCCCTTCACAGAAGACTGCTTACATCATAGAGCTCACAGTTCCATGGGAGAACTCTGTTGAGGAGGCCTATGAGCGTAAGAAGCTGCGCTACGCAGAGCTTGCAGCAGAGGCAACGCAGCGTGGCTGGAACACCAAAGTCTATCCAGTTGAAGTGGGATGCAGAGGATTTGTTGCGTCATCTACCATCAGACTGCTGAAGGAGCTTGGAATCCACGGTCAGGCTCTGCGGAAGACCATAAGATCACTCTCAGAGGCGGCTGAAAGAAGCAGCCGGTGGATTTGGCTCAAGCGGAAAGACCCATGCTGGGCCCCAAGTATGTCGGGGTGAATCTTTGGGACGGTTTGACACGGGACATGCGCTGAGGGTTGATCATCCTGCAGCGGGCCGCCCTTGTGGAGGGTGTATAGTGTTAAAAGGCCGAAACACCCAGTGATGCAAGGGTACACTACTGATGATGTGTCCTGTGCCCAACTGTCCTGAAGGTTACCCCTCCCCCCCCGATGTTGAGCGTCTACCACTCTCAACAATCAACGAATGTCGTGAAATGCTCCCCACCTATTGGCACAAGGGACTTCTTAACATCTTGTCCTGTGTATTTGATTCCTTCCCCTTTGCTCCACCCATTGTACTTGAATGTGACTGGATTATATTTATGTATCGCATATTTGATCTGTTTGGATAGCACGTAAAGCAAAGCTTTTCAAGGTACCTTGGTACACATGACAATAAATAAACCTAAACCTTCAAGTTCATACAAATACCATTCTCTTGAAAGTTGTTGGCCAAGGGGAGGGCCTTGAACATTACTGTTTCTCAGATCCAAAACCACAACTCTTCAAATCTATAAAAAAAAGAACAACTTTACTGGCAGTACACTTAAAGAGGTGAAAGGAGGTGGCAGAGTTGATGTATTGACATTTTTCTATTGATTACGTATTTGTCAATGGTGGTGTGCCTGTGTTTTTCTTCTTTGAAGGCATAACTATTAAGTTACAATTGGAAAGAAGGACAAGTGTGAAAATGGCCTTTCAGCAGAACAAATTAAATTCTCCACACTCAAGTTAATATATAATCTTCCTTCTAACAGGCTTGAAACAAGATATGTTATTTGGGAAATTCCCATCTGATTCCCCAATAACTCAGGACAAACAATTAAGTTGTTTTCCTTTATCGTTTACCAAAGATTTTCTTTTAAGGTGGAAATAGGATAAATGATTGAGGTTGAAAGTGCAGGAGATTGTGGAAGAAAACCAGAAGAAAGTAAATAAGGTGAATACAAATAGACAATTGGTTTGTGTAGAAAGGAACTGCAGATGCCAGTTTACACTGAAGATAGACACAAAATGCTGGAGTAACTCAGCAGAACAGGCAGCATCTCTGGAGAGAAGGAGTGGGTGACATTTTGGGTCGAGAAATCTGAAGAAGGGTCTTGTCCCGAAACGACACCCAATCCCTCTCTCCAGAGATGCTGCCAGACAATTAGATTTATCAGACTTAGAGTTAATTGTGTTCCCATAAACATCTTCCAGGTGATAGGGACCATGAATTCACAAGATGGTGCTGAAGAAATCTTGGCGACTTTCTTTAGTACCTCCTGTAGGCAGTGCATATTTAATGCAGTTATGATCCATTGCTGTTGGAATGGCATAGTGGGCAGAGGACATTTTAGATGGCTTGGTGGGATGCTGCTCAGATAAACTATCTTGGCCTGGGTGGAGCAGACTTTCTCAAGTGTCATTGGACATGCATCATTAACGACGAGAAGAAATTGCATGGAATGGCATTGTTATCGCTTAGGAACAAGAATGGGGTGGAAGATTGCAACCTTCACGTGGTCTGCCCTGTTTCGACTAATGCAATCAACTCGACGTGCACAAACGGAAGATCAAATAGAACAAGTTGTCCAACAACTTTAGGCTGTGCATGCCACACGAAAGAAGAAGAAGAAGGAACAAGAATTAGTGCACTTTAGAGAACTGTTGGCTATACTTATAAAGATAAAACACGAATTGGAAACAGGTGGTTGTGTACACACGCGTCCCAGATCACTGAAACTGCAAATACTTCTCTGATATATTACAGTACATTGTACTGTCCTTCCACATGACCTAATATTACATTCATGAGAATTATTGTCAACTACAATATAAAGAATTAAAATGGTTGGCAAATTTCCAAGATAGTAACTCACCATGAAATCTGTAGTTATAAAACCGTATTGTTCTTCTGCTGCATTTCTCTGCAGCCGCACCATCTGAATATTCTGTCCTCTGTATTTTATCAGATATATAAAATTATTGCTCATTGAAACGAAAGTCCTGGATAGAGTGGATGTGGAGAGGATGCTTCCACCAGTGGGAGAATCTAGGACCAGAGTGCACAGCTTCAGAATTAAAGGATGTACCTTTAGAAAAGAGATGAGGAGGAATTTCATTAGTCAGGGAGTGGTGAATCTGTGGAATTCATTGCTACAGTCGACTGTGGAGGACGTCATTGGGTATTTTTTAAAGTGGAGATTGACAGTTTCTTGTTTAGTAAAGGTGTCAAAGATTTTGGGGAAGAGACAGGGGAATGGGGTTGTGAGGGAGAGATAGATTTGCCACGATCGAATGGCGGAGTAGACAGGATGGGGTAAATTGCCTATTTCTGCTCCTATGTCATGAACTTAAGATACACCCTCTTTTCTTGTTCCATCACTTGGCAAAAACGGAACACTTAAGGGCCTGTCCCACTTGGGCAACATTTTCAGCGACAGCCTGAAAAGAGGTTGTCGTGGCGTGGTCGGGGCGTGACGCGGCGTGATGCGGAGTGACGCATGTAGTGACGCGTGGTGTCTCCCTGTCGCCCCTGGATTTTGGAATGTTCAAAATCTTCAGGCGACATCCGGGTGTCTTTTCATGTCGTGCGCCCTGTCACACGCTGACGTATGCTGTCCTGCAGGTGACGGCCGGTGATGCTCCACACCTACAACTTTGCTGTTTTATTTCTTATGATGTATACACGCAACTCGGCACAAGGTGAGAATGACTAGCGAGGGTAGAACTCATTGCTGTTGTAATCACAAAGATCGACACACGTGCAATGTATCACAATTTAAAGAGACCCCCAATAACTAGCGAGGGGGTCTGAGCAATCCATTAGGATGAATCTTGTTTAGATTGAAGCCGGAGGAGAATGCTTTGAAGCGGTGATCTCGGGGACTGGGACTGGGCGCTGATTGCTTAAAGATTATTGGCCTGGGTATGTCCAAGAGAAATGTTACTGAATGTAGAGGGAGAGGGGCGGAATTTACGAACGGCGGGAATTGTAAGCAGAACGATATCTGCAGCAGAGTCCAATTTGGCTGGGAGAACGGGAGCGGATCATGGCGAGAGAGAAACAGGATACCGCTGGGTCGAAACAGAGACCTCGCAGAGAGCGACGCATACTTAAACACCCCAGAGCGCTATCTATTCGAGCAGCGGGCAAATTGACAAGGAAGCAGGTGTTCATTTCCAATGTGATTATTATACTTCGGTGTAGTGTGAAGGCGGGTGACGTGCTTGACGTGTCGGTGACGCGGAGTATCATACAACTTGGCGGTGTTTAGGGCGTCAGTCACTGACGTTCGCAGTCGCTGAAAAAATTGCAAAGTGGGACAGGACTTTTATTATTGCCAGGTTCATGACGATGCAAAGACCAGCAAAGTATCATTGGATCTTCTCTGGGGTGCTTCAGTGCAGTCAAGGTGTCAGGATCGTTGATTGAGCACAATAATTGCTGTTTGATTGCACAGTGTCTCAGTTTAAGAGAATTCTTCTCTTGTGGCATGTACTCTGTTATGGAGTCAGGAGTTGGACAGAGGATTGGCACTATGCCCCCTAGTCTGCTATAGCGGCCTCCACAAGATGAAGCCATCGGAGATCCTTCCTGGGGCTCATGACCATCAAGATCACTCGCAGATGAATTCAGACAAGCTGCAGATGAGGGAATGAAACTTCTTAAGCTGTGGTACATTTTCAGATTTTCAGGTGCATGCATCAGTCTATGCCTCTGCAAAGCTGCAGACCTGCCAAATCCTGCACACACTCTGCTTTTTCCATCTCTGGCAAGGACAAAGGAGATACAGCATGAGTAAAGAGTGTTTAATTGTCACATGCACCTGGGCCGCAAGAATAACATTTTACTTGCTGCAGCTTTACAGGCACATTAAATGCATCAACACAACAAATAAATATACAATAAATAATCAGTTATTCTAGGTAAACCAGACATTGATAGTACAAGTGTAGGAAGGAACTGTAGATGCTGGTTTAAACCAAGGATAGACACAAAAAGCTGGCGTAACTCAGCAGGATAGTCAGCATCTCTGGAGAGAAGGAATGGGTAATGTTTCAGGTCAAGAAGGGTCTGTCTGAAGAAGGGTCTCGACCCAAACTGTCACCCATTCCTCTCCAGAGATGCTGCCTATCCCGCTGAGTTACTCCAGCTTTTTGTGTCTATCATCGATAATACAAACTTGGTCGTGCAGCACAGTCCACAGTAGTTCAGTGCTAAGGTTAGGTTGTGGTGAAGGTTGCAAGGTGGTTTAAGTGTCTGCTGGGTAGATGGGCAGGATCTACCTGTTCTTGAATCTGAAGGTAAATTTGCTTTTACTTGGATGAAGAGCCTTTGTCGATTCACAGATTGAGATGTGTGGAAAGAAAATGCAGATGCCGGTCTATACCAAAGATAGACACAAAGTGCTGGAGTAACTCAGCGGGTCAGGCAGCATCTCTGAAGGAAAAGGATGGGTCATGATGTCAGATGGTTCTTTCGCCTGAAAATGGGTCCCCACCCAAAACCACCCATCCTTTTACTTCCTCACGTGGAGTACCATGCTGCTCACATGTTGAAAACTTGTTTTGAATGTGGCTTCCATCTAAAGATGCTTTTCTCACTTTCCCCAGGCAAATTGAGAATAGATTCCGAACATCGGTTACAGCTAGAACCCAACTTATTTGAAAGTAAATTTACTGCTAAAACTAAACTCTCAAATAAATACCAAATGGCAATGAAATTGTTATTAATTTTCCAATCACAAACCTACAATTACAAGCTATTTTTATAAATATGTCTGAGAAGCGGATGCCCCATTAATTTAAGACTTTCTTGGCCTGATATTGCTGATCTTAATCACACATGCTGGCAATGTGAGCACATGAAGGACGATCAGGGAATCATATCTAGATTAATGTAAGTAGGTTTTCCATGGTCCTTCCTTTTAAAATGTGCTTCTCGCTTGTGAGATAACAAATGTCATGTTATGAGAGGATCGTACAATTAGAACAGCTTTTGCTCAGCATCACAACAGATGTTCTGCTCCTCAACCATGTCAACAGACAACACTGAACTCCAAATTCCAACTGTGCTGCATGAAAGCAGTTTAGATCAAATGTGTATATTGCTAAAAATATGTCCAATTAATCCTGTGCGCATGATTCCTGCTGGAGGCAGAAGCTCCAGGAATTGGCCTAGCCACGGTATTTACTAATTGTAGTGTATCTTGCATCTTTTGTTTTGTTTGCTTTGCCCAATTACTTTTATCTGTAAATCTGGAGTCACATCCTCTTCTCCCGTCTCGCATCGGGCAAGGGGTATAGAGGTGTGAAAATGCACACTGAACCATCGTACCAACAACTAGAGAGCAGTCCTGAGCTACTATCAACCTCATTGTAGACCCTCGGACTAATTTTGAGCGAACTTTACTGGACTTTATCTTGTCCTAAACGTTATTCATGTTACTCCCTTTATTATGTATCTGTACACTGTGGATGTCGCGATTGTAATCATGTATTATCTTTCCGCTGACTGGTTAGCTCATAACTAAAGATTTCGCTGTACCTCGGTAGGCATGACAATAAACAATACTAAACTAAACACGCTCAATGAAACGTCAGTATGTGGTATTTCTACATTCAACATTGTCAAGATATGGTTTAGTTTAGTTTGGTTTAGATACAGCACAGAAACAGGTCCTTCTAGGTATGTTACAATACTTACCTTCAGCGGCGCTGCAATTCTGCCACTGGCCGTGTGCGCGATTTTGGCGCCTTTGAGGGGGGCAGGATTAAAATGCGGGTTTCTCCTACCTTGTCCTGAATTATATTTCGTTGGAGTGCAAGCGTTTGCTGAAAAATCGTTCCGACGGGTGTTTTGTGTATTTTTTTATTTTTATTCGATCGACAAGTTCAGCGCTGGAGTTATTTTAAAATCAGCTTCTAAAGCCGTCAACGCCGACAACGGGGACGGATTTCACGCACGGGACAGGTAAACGAAAGTAGTTTATTTTAATGTATAAAAGTGGTTCTTAAGAGGCCTTTAATTCACAACTTTAAATATGAAACGGTGATTCTTTTCCCCGAACTAACGGCAGAATTTTTCATTCCGATACGGGGTTAAATTCACCGCAAATCAACGTTCCAAATGATCGCGTTCCAGAAAACCTCACTCGCAAGATGATTTAAATGCCCATTAATTTACAGGTATTAAACATTCAATTCCTTCCATTTGGCCTGTAAATCCATGACAATGAGATTTAAAAATTATGTTATATTGTGAATTCTTGTGTGAATGTTATTTGGACACTAAAATGTTCATCTATTCTTAAGAAATTGATAGATGTTTAGATCTAGTAATTGAATTTTGTAATTAGCTACAATTAGGTAACTAACTAATTATATGCTTTAATTTCATGTCATCTAAGTAAGATTGTTTCATATTTGTTTCAGAATGCTTCAATCTATAATAACTGAAAAATTCTTTCAGTTCTCTTAATTTTTAAGAAAGTTATGGGCTTTTGACTGTCCTCGATCAGAGCTTTTGTGTTAAGTCAATGGAAAAGCAATAGGGAACAAGATGCTAATTTCCGAGTATGAAAATGGCCATAACTTTTCTAATACTAAAGATATGAAAGTGAATTAGGTGTCAAATTTAACTTCTTTTTATGCATTATCTGATGGGATAAATTACAGACTTTATTTTTTAAATCTCAAAATTTTGTAACATTGCTAGTCCTTCGGCTCAGAAAGTTCGTGATGTCCAGCGATCCCTGTACATTAGCACTATCCTACACACTAGGGACAATTTACAATTTTTAACAAAGCCACATTGACCTACAAACATGCATGTCTTTGGAGTGTGGGAGGTCACGGAAGAATGCGCAAACTTCGTACAGACAGCACCCATAGTCAGGATCGAACCTATGTCTCTGGCGCTGGAAGGCAGCAACTCTAATGATGTCTCCTCAATTTGGCAATCAGCAATCGACTGATCAAAGGTGAGTTGTTAGGCTGAACTTGTGTGTGTGTGTGTGTGTGTGTGTGTGTGTGTGTGTGTGTGTGTGTGTGTGTGTGTGTGTGTGTGTGTGTGTGTGTGTGTGTGTGTGTGTGTGTGTGTGTGTGTGTGTGTGTGTGTGTGTGTGTGTGTGTGTGTGTGTGTGTGTGTGTGTGTGTGTGTGTGTGTGTGTGTGTGTGTGTATATCTATCTATCTATCTATCTATTCTATCTATTATATAAAACTCTCTGGCTGTCATCCGTCTGTACATCTGTACGTCCAACGTTCTGCTTGACTTGTGCCACGCGGCCCTTTGATACCGCCCTACGCCCACGCGGCGCGCGGAAACGCCGATATTTTTTACCGTTTCTAAAGAGATTACGTTTATCTTTACGAATAGACAATCCTGATTAATTTTGGTCGTGTTTATGTACGCTTTTTAAAATAAAATAACTCTCCCCCCCCAAACCAAACATTTCAAAATGTTAAAAAAAACAGCTCAGCCATAGAATGTTAGTAAAGATTCCGTTGTGTGATGTCACAATGCACAATGCTCACAGATGTCCAATCGGAATGGATCCATTTACATATGCCTTTGCAGCAGCCACAGCCCCAGCACCCCCCCCCCCAACCCCCGCAGCCTGTGTCGAAGGGCGTCGTCACGTGTGTGGGAATAGAGAAAGAGGATTGGGGGTGATAGGGAATGGGGAACAGATGGACTGTCCCTACCCCTCCTACTTCAACTCTCCCCCCCCACTCTTCCCCCTCTCTCCTCTCCCCCTCCCTCCCCTCCCACACCCTTTCTTCCCCCTCCACCACCCCTCTTCACCCCCATCTCCCCCCACCCCCTTCACCTCTCTCTTGCACCACTCCCTGCTACCCCTCTGCCCCTCACTCCCCCACTGTTCCCCTCTCCCTCCCTCCCCCACCTCCCTCCCTCTCTCCCTCTCTTCCCCCTACTCCTCTCCCCTTCCCCTCATCCCCTCCCCCCCTCTCCCCCCTTCCTGCCCTCCCCGCTCTCCTCCCACTCCAAACTCTCCCTTCCCCTCCCTCTCACCCACCCTGATCTCCTCTCCCTCCCCAATCTCTCACCTTTCCTCCTCCCCCTCTCCCCTCCGTCCCCCTCTTCCCTCCCCTCCCTCCCCTCTTCTCTCCCCACCCCGTCTCCTTCTCTCCCCCTCCCCTCCTCTCCCCAAACCCTTCTCCCTCTCCCCCACTCCCCCCGCCTGTGTGTTTGGGGGGTGGTTAGTTTGAGTGTGATGCCGCAGCTGCAGCCCACCCCCACACCAAACGCAAGGTAAACAAAAAAATGAAGTATAAACTCAGCGGGTGCAGCAGCATCTTTGGATCGAAGGAAATAGGCAATGTTTCATAACAAAACACGTCTGAAGATGGGTTTCGGCCACAAACATTGCCTATTTCCTTCGCTCCATAGATCCTGCTGCACCCGCTGAATTTCACCACCTTTTTTGGTGTACCAATCTCTCTGTCTCTCCCTCTCTCTCTCTCTCTCTGCCCTTCTCTCTTCACAGCCCGCCGCTTAACTCATGAACACCTGCTCAAAACACCCCCTTCACCTATCTCCAACATCTCTCCTTCCTCTCTCCCCCTCCTCTCTCTCCCCCTTCCTCGCACCCCTTCCTCTCTCCCCCTTCCTCTCCCCCCTTCCTCTCCACCCTCCTCCTCCCCCTCTTCAATTTTTTTTAATTCTAACATTAAATTTTCACTCTCTGCCCCCCCCCCCCTCTAGACGCAACTGAGAGGTGAGGGCTATTCGTCAGTGGATAGGGTGGAGAGGAAGGGGGAGAGGAAGAAGCAAATTAAAAAATTAAGATAATATCAAGAGTTGTTATGAGTGTGTGTGTTTGTGGGTGCCAGATTCCCACCCCGCAACCGTGCTTTGGAGGAAAGGGGGTGGTTAGTGTGACGCCACAGCATCCCCCCCACCCGCAAACGCACGTTCGGTGTCCAGACCCAACGGGTCTGCACTTGGTCTAGTATACTTATAAAACTCTGATCTAGGATGTGGATGTACTTGTGTATTTGTGTGTTTTTCTGTGATACACATCTCCTCGAAAACACGAACCGCAAATGGTTACATTTTTACATATTCCGATAGAGATCTATCTCATGATCTCGAAAATCACCTCATCTGAAAATTTGATTCATTATTTCTTGAGTTTATAAATTAAAAAGTTTTCAAAGCGCAGCCTGCTGGGCACTCGCACTCGGCCGGTTGTCCAGCCAGCCTCCCCCCCCCCCCCGGGCTCCGGATTGAAGCCGCTGACGGGTTACGTTAAACCCCACCTCCCCGATTCGCAGTCATTTTGTTGTCTCCTGATCGCAGTCGACTCGCAATCGACCGGCCGTCCACCTCGCCCAGCTCCGCCCGCAGCCCAGCCGCCCTCCCCTCCCCTCCCATAGCTCTGGATTGAAGCTGCTGAACACGCAGTAATTTGGTTGGGCTTCTGAGGCCTCCTCTCCCCCTCCCCCCTCTCCCCCTCCCCTCCCCTTCCTCCCCCTCCCCCCTCGCCATCCCTCCCCCTCCCCCCCTTTCCCCCTCCCTCCTCCCCTCCCTCCCCCTCCCCCCTCCCCCCCCTCCTCCCCTCCCTCCCCCATCCCCCTCCACTCCCCCTTCTCCCCCTCCCCCTCCCCCCTCTCCTCTCCCCCTCCCACCCCCTCCCCCTCTCCCCCTCTCCTTCTCTCCCTCCTCCCCTCGCTTCCCCTCCCCCTCCACCCCCCTCTCTCCCCCCTCTCCACCTCCCTCCTTTCTCCCCCTCCCCCTCCCCCTTCCCCCTCCCCCCTTCCCCTCCCCATCTCTCCCCCTTACCCTCCTCCCCTCTCCTCCCCCTCTCCTCCCCCCTCTTCTCGCCCCTCTCCCCCCTCCCCTCTTTCCCCCCCCTCTCCTACACCCCCTCCCTCTCCCCTCTCCCCCTCTCCTCCCCTCATCTCTATCATTAATTCACTTGTGGCTCTCTAGTTGTGACAGAGACGCCAGACCCGTCTGATGTAATGTTGCTCATGACTTTCTCAAATAGAGTTGCCTAGTCTCTGAAGCATTCTGAAGCATTGCTTACAGCATCCCTGTGAGAAGGCGCAGTTCGTTACAATCGAGTAACACCTGCGGTTATTTTGCTAATAAAGACATACTGTCCACTCACTAGAACAGACATTTCTTGCGGCTTTTTTTCGAGCAGACGTGGCAAGGAGGTGGTGTGCAGAGGTGTTTTGTTCCCTGAGCATATGGGTTTTAGATTGGTGAGGTGTTAAATCAGATTAAGCAGTTGGTGAGACAAAAGCTCAGCGTGAACCCATCACTTCCAGATTTAGCTAGAATGAAATTGGCCTTTGATCAAGAAATTCCCATGGAGGAGGCGAGTTGGTAATTAATAGTAATGGAAAGTTAAGAGTGATTTTTACATTATCCAAAAACTGATGCTTGTCATTGAAAATAGACACAAAGTGCTGGAGTAACACAGCGGGTCAGGGAGCACCTCTGAGGATAAGGAATAGGTGACGTGTTGGCTCAGAGCCCTTCTTCAGACTCCTGACTTCAGACTCTTCGTTGAAAGCCTGGTGAGAACTGAGTGTCGCAACAAAGAACTGCAGATGCTGGTTTACACAAAAGGACACAAAGTGTTGGTGTGGGTCAGGCAGTAACTGGAGAACATGGGTAAGTGATGTTTCGGGTCAGGACCCTTCTTCAGATACAGGTGAACGGGGGAGAGGGGGGGGGGGTGATAGGCAGATGTTTGGCACAAAGGGCAGAGATAAAGATAGAAGGGACAGGATTGAAGAGTTTCAAATTGTGAAGCCAGGAGAAGGAATGTAGAAGGGGGAGTCCTGGTGGGGCACAGGGGAGGGAAGGAGGGTGGATAGAGGAAGGGTGTGAGGGAGTAAGGGGTGGGGGGGAGGAGGGTGTTAAAGGTTACCTAAAATTGGAGAATTCCATGTTCATACCAAGTTCATACAATATTCAATGTTCAGTCATTTGGTGGGGCTAAAAATCTCCATAACTCTCAGCAGTGACTCTGAAAATTTGCTCGTGCAATAAAATCAGAAATGGCAGGAGAAAATCAGGAGGTCAGTCAGCACCTGTGGAAAGAGAAACAGTTCACTTTACAAGTTCAGGATCCTTCATGACATCTTGGACCTGCTTCTCCTTCCACACATGATGACGACCCGCTGAGTGTTTCTAACATTTTCTTATTTTATTTCAGATCTTCAGCATCTACAGTTTTTGTTTTACATTTTTCTCCTTGGAGCTGTATTGGTTCTTTCCATCTTAAACTCTGGCAAATGGCTTGATGAGTGGCAGCTAACCTTGCTGTTTTGTGCTGTTTTTAACCTGGATGTGGTTGTTTGCTTTTACTGCAGGTCTCTACCAGAACTTGCCACTATGACATGAGACCCAGAGACCTTGCTGACAGAGATGACCAAGCTCAGGGGCTTTGGAATCAGCAGTGGCTAGCAGATGTCCCACTGCAGCTGGATGGTAGAGAGAGGTTCAAGTTATGTCATGTCATGTGGTGAGAGAACTCAATGGCATCCTTGGAAAGAAGATAGTTAAGCTGAATATGTAGATCTGGGATAAAGGTGAGGGTGAAAGTAACTGTACAAATGCAGTTAAGGTCATTCAGCAATTCATTCATGCCAACTGAGATGCCCATTTAAGGAAGGGCAATGCTTGAGAGCCACGCAAACGTATAAGTCAAATTGGTGTGGGGCATATATGCACTGGGGAGGCATAGTGACGCAGCGGCAGAGTTGCTGTCTTACAGTACCAGAGACCCAGATTCGATCCTGACTACATGTGTTGTCTGCATGGAGTTTGTACGTTCTCCCTGTGACTGCGAGGATTTTCTCCAGGTGCCTCGGTTCCCTCCCACATTCCAGAGATATGTAGGTTTGTAGGTTCATTGGCTTCTGCAAATTGTCCCTATTGTGTAGGATACAATTAGTGTACGGGTGATCGCTGGTCGGCGTGGACTCGGTGGGCCGAATGGCCTGTTTCCGCATTGTATCTCTAAACTAATCTAAACTACTGGAAGTGAGCTACATTACGAAGGCAGATTGAAGGGGTTGGACTATTAGACTTTCCAAGTGCTCAGCCATATTGTCTGTATGAGGTCAAATTGTGTATGAAAATTAATCCAGAAGCAGGGATCACACTGCCACAGCTGGTTTTTGCAGCTGCCCCCAGTCTCTCATTCCTTTTATTGGCAGTAGCATTCAAACAAATCTAGAGTAGATGTTACTTGCAAAAGTTTGACATTCAATTAGGCGTCAATGAATCAGAGATGCCTCACCAAGTCCACTACCCAGCTCACTCTTCCCATTGGAAGAGCAGGCAACTCTGGAAGTCCTTGCATCCAAAGTCACTTCAAATACAAGGAACAAAGTTAACCAGCGTTATCCTTCCCACTGAAGATAGACACAAAATGCTGGAGTAAAGGGCCTGTCCCACGAGCATGCGACTGCATGCGGCAAGCGCGACCAAACCGGAAGCGGGGGCCGCGCGGAGGTCGAGTGATCCCCGTGCAGGGCCTGTCCCACCAGCATGCGACTGCATGCGGCGAGCGCCACCAAACCGGAAGCGGGGGCCGCGCGGAGGTCGAGTGATCCCGTACGAGTTGACGTGAAGTTCGAGCGAAGTCCGCGGGAAGTTCGCGCGTGACGTACGGCGTCAAGACGCTGCATACGGCGTCAAGATGCTGCGTACGGCATCGAGACACTGCGCATGCCCGTCGAGGCGGTGCGTATGGCCTCAATGCGGCTGCTGGCCGGCAGGCCGTTGCCGCGCGGAATTTTTGGACAGTGTCAATTTTTCGGAGCCCCGCGCGATGTCGGGACCAGCTCCGCACAACTCTATACGGCTCCGGCGATCGAAGTGGGACCGGCCCCGCGAGGCCGTACGGCTCAAGCGACCACATTAGGTCGCGCTTGCCGCTTGCAGTCGCATGCTCGTGGGACAGGCCCTTAACTCAGCAGGACAGGCAGCATCTCTAGAGAGAAGGAATGGGTGACATTTCTGGTCGACACCCTTCTTCAGACTGGAGTCAGGGGAAAGGAAAACCACTGTAGACGGCGATGTAGAGAGATATAGAACAAATGAATGAAAGATATGCAAAAAAGTAATGACGAAAAAGAAAAGAGACCAGTGTGCATCTGCAGTTCCTTCCTATACATTTATCCGTCCCACAGTTCCTAATTGGCTTGTGAAATGCAAAATAAATAAGCAATTGAAGTAACTGAATTAAATCATGAGGCTTTATCTCTGGTACTCTCTCCACACTTACTTACTGACTAATCATTTACACCATTCTCTATTTTGATCTTACATTTCCAAGCTCTGCTCTACATAGAAACATAGAAAATAGGTGCAGGAGGAGGCCATTCGGCCCTTCGAGCCAGCACCGCCATTCATTATGATCATGGCTGATCGTCCCCTATCAATAACCCATGCCTGCCTTCTCCCCATATCCCTTGACTCCACTAGCCCCTAGAGCTCTATCTAACTCTCCCTTAAATCCATCCAGTGATTTGGCCTCCACTGCCCTCTGTGGCAGGGAAGTCCATAAATTCACTATTTTGCTTTAGACCTTCACGTCCATATTTTGTCGTATTATCACCAACAAGCACCTCGTTTGTCAGTTAATTTCTCTTGTCAGTTATCCTTCACACACCTTCCATTTTGTTCTTCCTTCTCTTCATTCTTTTCCTTGCATCGTAAAACTTTTCTTACTTCCAAATTCTCCCAGTCTTACAAAATTGATTGACAGGCTCAAAATGAAAAAAAAAAAATTCTCTCTGCACAAATGCTGCACGTCGTGCTGAATATTTCAAACTATTTCTGCTTTTATTTGGTATCAAAATAAATTTCTCAGAGAGGAAATTTGCACTGTGATATTTCCCGAGATTTGTTTTTACTTAAATCCGATTTCAGATATGTAGATAATCCCAATTCTTCACCTCGTGCCATTTAATTTCAAAGCTAATAATAAAAAAAACAAATAATGTGATAAAAAATACAAAGCAATACCTTTGTGTGCAGATGCAATTCAAACATAGCAACACGATAAGGTCATTATGGAAAGTAGTGCCATCTCCACTGGAAATATATAATCCATTGATGCAGGCACATGTACTGTCAAGTTAGATAGATTGTTTCTTTACTTACCTTGCTGTCTGTTGTATTTGCCCAGGCAACAACTAGCAGAGTTCAGAACAAATTCAATGGATGCAAAACATGTACCCTGAGCTGATAACAAGTCACTATCAAACTGCTGAAGAAGAAAAAAGTCTGTGGGATTGGGCAGGCTAGATGCAGGAAAAATGTTCCCAATGTTGTGGGAGCCCAGAACCAGGGATCACAGTTTAAGAATAAAGGGCATGAGGAAAAACATTTTCACCAAGAGAGTTGTGAACCTGTGGAATTCTCTGCCACAAAGGCAGTGGATGTTTTCAAGAGAGAGTTAGATTTAACTCTTAAAGGTCTGTCACACTGTGCGAGTTGACCCACGAGTGACCCCGAGTGAAAGACTCGTGGTTGCGTACGATACTACAAGTTTATGATCCAGAGTTTAACCGAGTTCCCACGGGTATGTCTAAGTTTCCCGTTTACTTCTCATTTCTGCGATGTTCCAAGTTCGTCTCCCGAGTGTACCAAGTTGCTCTCCCGTTAATCTTGAGGCAACAATGTATATCGAAGTGTTGAAAAATTATCACATGTTCAAAAAATGATGTCATGCCAGCCAAAGAACGTAGAGACTATTGTGTTTGCTGCATGTGTTCTGCACAACCTGATCCGTATCAGAGGTGCAGC